>OZ010572.1:17337521-17690021 GCA_963932145.1 Acanthosepion lycidas | reverse complement strand
TTCTATACCTGTTGCCTTATCTATTTTGCTTATAACCTTAAAAATTCTCCATTCTGAATCATTATCACTTGCAAGTTGACATTTAATTGTTATGATCTGAGAAGTTCAATCACCTTTGGGAACAATTTTTATTTAGGTAGTTGTAGATGATACCTTTTTAGTGTGATTAAACAATAGACATACATGCAAGTTCAGGAGGAGACCAGATTTGTGATGAAATGGCTACAATATATTTATATATTTAAGTAATTGAAATATAAAAAACACATTGAAAAATACAACAGTTAATAAAGTTGATTGTGAATGAATTAAAATCTGTAAAGAAGAAGAAATGATTAAAATGAAGTAAAAGTCTTTCTAAGCCTGGAATCCTAATCAGTGTCTATGATGTAGGATATACAGAATGAATACATGCATAGTGAAATAAGGAGGCAATAAAATTTCTTATTTATATCTCTTGATGGAGGAGGTTAGTGTGCCGACAGAAATTTAGTAGCACAGAAAGGTATTTCTTTGATTGTTGACAAACTATGGAACAATCTTTCCAAGGCTGCTGGCATTGAATTACTGTCTTCAGCTTTTTTTCTTCTCTCTCTCATATATATCTTTTAATTTGGGTAATTTGATTGGCTCATTATTCATCCTTCTAATCATGTGAGATTTATACATATGTGGGAGAATTGCTGTGAATGTGGGCATGTATGTTCAACTGCTCTTTAGAATTATGTGTATATAATATTAGCATTGACAAAAGCAACTGATAAAATTTTGGCAGTACAACAATGTGGTCCACATCTTATCCAGTAAGATTTGTTTCTTATCAACTTGAGTTACTCATTCAATATTCTTAGCAATTTTTTCATCATCAGACATTTTCATCAAATCTTTGCTCTAGGGGAGCAGGCTAAAGAGTCTTTTTATAATTTTCATATGAGGATAAAAAAAATACCCAAAATATCAATAAAATAATATCAATAAACTTTCATATGCTCCAGGAGAGGGGAGGGCAAGAAATGAGATGTATGCAATATGTATGTATATAATATAATATGAAAAGAGCATTCTGTGTTACTAAACCTCTGCTGGCTCACTGACCCCACAAAGAGATAAAAATAAGAAATTTTATTGCCTCTTCCTTCCACTCTGCATCTATTTATTCTCTATATCCACATTATACACACAGATTAGGATTCCAGGCTTAGAAAGACTTTTACTTCATTTCAATTATTCCTAGACCATTTTCTAACAGCATGCATAATATTGAGATTTCTATGATTTACCTAGTGGTAAGACCATTCAACAAAAAAAATGTTATGGTGTGATTTCTTCCCAAAACAATTGGAGCTATACGTATAGACATTGTAAAATGCATTCTTAGCATTCATGGGCTATATGCTCAAGCCACTTCAAAATTACATCCTGTATCTTCTATAGTTTTCTTTACAAGTATATCATTACACCTCTAATTCAGTCAATTTTACCATAGACTTTCAACAGAAGTAGTACATAAAACATTTCAGTTTTGTGATATGTTATAAAACAGTTGGTTATTAAATTCCTTGCCAAAAGAAAGAAATTTGGGGCTCCAAAATATGCTATTCAATTTTTGAAGGTAGCACCAAGAATATCTGAACTTTCTGTATTATGATGTTGAACCCCAACACAATATCTGTACCCATAATCTTCAGGGTGTAATATTTCAATATCTTAAATATCTTTACTGTCTATAGCTAATGTTTTAAAAACAAAAGACCAGTGAAAATCCAGCAATGAGTCTAGTCTTAGGTTTCTTATATTTAAAGCATATTTTATAAAATTTAATTCCTGTAATATCAACATGAATTCATTTTCTTTCATTTCAGATCATACATCTATTTACCACTAGTACTGTCTTTTATTTTCTTCGAGGTGATTTTTGTTGTAATTTCTTTAATGTACATTATGTTGGTAAAGGTCTTGTAATGGGAACATAATAATCAGATGTAATGCTTTCTTCTTACAATATCATTCTCAAAATTTAAAAGTATCTTGGTGCTTTTCATGGCAGATTTGTTAATAGTGCAATATCCAAGTCCACAATATCAACTCTGATGCCTGCAATGATAATGGATAAAGTTACATTGTATAAATGATTGTAAACTTTCTCCATCACAATATTTATGTTCTTTTCCTTTCCCAGATCTTGATCCTTTGACTTGATTTTGTAATGACTCTTAAGAATTAAAAAAAAAATTTTTTTAAAAATACACCACTTCATACAGCTCCAGTAGATTTACTAAGACTACATAACACATTGTCTCACTCAAAAATGTGGGACCAATATGTTCCTCTTTGATACAACATTAGCTGTATCACAGAGAGAGACCAACCCTAAACTGTCAACTCCATGATCATGATTCAACTGTGCCCTACACATAATGAAGCGGATTGCAATCTGGGAAATTAGGTGGCGAGATATAAGGGGTGATGTGGTCACAGAAATTGCCTGACAGCCATGAATGGGTTCTCCTGCTTGTGTGGCATGGTGAAGAGTCCTGTTGCCAGACATAGGGTCTTCCTGCGGTGACCTTCTTGAACCAGGGCAGCATTACCTAAAGGCAATGTAGGCCTGCATGTTGAGCCTGAAACCCTCACCAACAAACTTGGGAGTTCTTTTCTAATCAGAACAATCAGAGTGAATTTTCCAAGCTGCTGTACCTTTGTAATCACCATTAGACTCATCCAACTCTTTCTGAATCCTTTGCACTGTCCTCAAATTGACACCCAAACATTCTGAAATGTTCATATTGGAGCTTCAAGTGCAAATGCCAAGCAGTACAGCATGCCGTTTTCAAATTTCTGGTGGAGTGAATTGTATCATTGCACTCTTTTTCTTACAGATAGTGCCCAACTGATGCTACTATATTATGCAGTCAACAAAATCAAAAACAAACAACCTGCATGCATGAAATTAAAAATATAAAACGGCGACAATTTACCCATCGCACACAGTATATAATGAATCATATAAAACAGCGAAAATTAACCCATTGCACTCTGTATATATATATAAAAAAAAAAACATATTGGATTTATAACATTTCCTTTATATATATATATATATATATATATATATATATATATATATATATATATAGTCACTATCCACAGACTGTTTTGATGTATTACAGCACATCAGTGTGGCTAGACATCTAATTGCTTCAGGCCAGGACCAAAACCTGACCAATTTGGTATCAGTCAGAGATTCTAACCTCTAGGGCAATGACACTCAGCAGAGGGAAAGGCAAATTTTTGCGTATTTATATTTTTTCATAAACATACTAATCACTCAGAGAACTCAATCGGTAGGAGAGTCTTACATTATCAGCAGTAGTAGTGACTGTTTACAAATTCATTAATCCCCACAGTGCTCAACTGATTAAATTATTTTATCAAAAGCTAATATATATATATATATATATATATATATAAAATGGTTATTATAAACCATACATGAAGAATCTATATAAGCATTGATATATTAGTAAAGAATCAAACCACCACCATAAAATTTATTAATAAAATAAATTATAGATAATTTACATAAATCAGTCCAAGTGAGTTTGTCCACCAACTCCAGCAATAAGGAAATATTTGATAAGTCTAAAATATATAATGGCTTTAGAACTAAGCCACCATAAAGTAAATTTAGAGTATTTAAAAATAAGATAAAAATAAGAAGAAACAATATTACTATATAAGCCAAATATAATTTTAAAATTAAAAAAAACTCTAATCTATATAACTATGTCAACATTGAGCTAACCAGTTATATTGTAATTCAAATCATGTAATGGTCAGTTCATATTCAGCACTTTATGATTGTGTTGTGCATGAACCTCTGCGTTGTGCTAGCGGTGAGGAATATGTATATTTATTAATATTAATATATACTTAATAGCTTTGTTATATCACATTGAACACTGTTTTATTAACACCAGCACTATATATGTAATATATTATATGTATAGATATACTTAAAAAAGAAATTACAATTACCTTCCATAACGAATAACCTCATACTTAAGATACCACCACACCATGTAAAAAAAAAAAAAAAAAAAAAACAAGCTACTAAATAAGAAAAATGAAATAATGGGCAAGTGAAAACATACAAACAAATATTTAAATTACCATTTAAGAATTAATTATTTACACACACATTTGTGTGTGTAAATAATATATATAAGCGAGTAACATTCAACTATAACTTTGATGTAAAAAACATCACACTTATCAAAAGAGAAGGTAATTATTTAGAAGGAAAATTTGAGAGTGCTGCCATCAAATCTTATCAAATTATGTATCTACACCCCAGTTTCTTCCTAATCTCACCTTTCCCAAGCCAACATACACGACCACAAAAATGTAAATAAAATAAAAATAAAATTAAAAAAATAACATTAAATCCATTACCTGATGTTTTTGAATATGTACAGCACATGTATCCATCCCAAACCATAACAATCTGATTACAATTTATACGATATCCATATATCAGAAAATTTTTTTCATGAATACTACTTTTGTCTTACCAAACTTTGGATTGCATTTTGTGCTCTCCACATGTTTTGACTGACCTTTCAACCACCTGATGAATATTCATGAACGTTCTCAAATTTAAAAGCCTTGATAAACCAATGACATTCTTGCTCTTGTATATAAACTCATGCCACAAATAAATCCTCACATTTGCCTAGATAAAATCCCTCAGATGACAAAATGTGTAGGTTTAGAATAGTTTTTCCTTTTGTCTTTATACATCTGTGAATATATATGTGTGTGTGTGTGTGTGTGTGTGTGTATATATATATATATATATATAAAAAAATTTTTTTTTCATGTTTAGGTCCTTTTTACATTATAGTATGCACTTTTTCAAATTTTTGGAGGCGCAAGAAAAAAAAAAAAAAAAAAAATGTATGCATTTATTTTATATATATATATATATATATATATATATATATATATATATATGTGTGTGTGTGTGTGTGTGTATATATATATATATACATACATACATACATACACACACACATATATATATATATAAAATTTTTGTTTTTTTCATGTTTAGGTCCTTTTTACATTATGGTATGCACCTTTTTCAAATTTTTGGAGGTGCAAAAAAAAAAAAAAAAGAAAGAAATGCAATGTATCTCTTTTCATGGGAAACTTTACTGCATCCTTTAAGATTTTTAAGTGCCAATGATGCAGGATTTGCACCTATCAGTATCTTTGATATTCAGTGTTAATCTAACAGATCTTAACACTTTTCATTTAATATCCAAAAAGATTTCATGTCTATAAAGAATTAACTTGAAAGAAAAATAGACTTTTTTAAAATGTTTTCTTTTGAAGTAACCAGTTGTACATTCAAGTGTGACATTTTCTGGTGGAGTGAATTGTGTCATATTGCTCTTTTGTTCACAGACAGTGCTCAACTGACCCTATTATACTGTGCAGCTGACAAAATCAAAAACCAAACAACACGTATGCCCAAAATTAAAAATATAAAATAATGATAATTTACCCATCACACTCTGTATAACATAGAAAATACTTTGTAACATGAAAACCAAAAAATAACAAAATTAGTAATTATTCTAAATAAAACAATGGGATATGGGTGATTATGGGTCTCCACAATTTCCTGACCTTTGTAGCTCTATATTTGTACCCTATCTGTCCCAATCAGTTTTGTAATCCACTCACACAAGTTCATTAGGTAGGTTATTTGTTTCTTTCATTATGTCCTTGTGAATGTCAAATTCTCAAAGCTCTCTTTTCTTATAAGATGTCCCAGAAATTTCAACTATCTTCAACTATCTTCCTGATTCTAAGTACAAGCATCCTTTTTGTTTCCCTTAAAATTTCCTCATATTCTGTCCATTGTATTTTCAGCATCCTTCTGTAGAACCATGTCTTTGTTGTCTAAACACTCCTATTCATCTGTAAGGAAATTGTCCAACATTCAATGCTATATAGAAAGATTGATATTACATTGCATTATAAGTAGAACACTTTGTTTGAAAACAGATAAAATTCCACTTTTACTCTAACAAAAATTATACATTTTTTTTGTTTATTTGAGATGTACTTCAGATCAAAGATATTGAAAAGACTAGATCAGAATGCATGAAGAAATTTAATTTTTTTTTTTTTTTATCTACCAGTAGCCATAAAGAACAGAACCTGGAATTTATTAAGGTAATCAAAGGCCATGTACTTAAACCTGTACAAACATGAGTGGAGGTGTTGTAAATTGAGCTATTTGGGTGGTGGGGACTGGAACAGGTATTCTTGTTAGTCTCTAAATCTATCACAGGAAGGAAGTAAACTAATCTTTTAAATCTTTTGAAATATAAATTACTCAGCTTGTATTCAAATATAGGCTTTATGAAGATCACACAAAGGTTTTTTAGCAATTTCTATTCCCCTCTACCTACAAAACTACTTTTTTGTTCTTGCTAAGTGTGAAACAGTGCAAATGAAATAAAATATGAAAAACAAAGACTACTGATTATTGGAGACACTATCAACAGAGATAAAAACAATTGTATTTTTCACTTAACTTCTCACAGAAAAACAAAACTCCACAAAAAATGAAAAAATAAAAGGAATCAGACTGCTTTTAACTTATAACTAAATTATAGTTATTTCTACAACCAATGATGTGGCTGCAGCTTAATGAATATAATAATAGCTGGCCACTCGTATTCGAGGATACCCATCTATTAGGGTGACTAGCCAATCCCTATTGCAGACGCTCACTCAGGCACTCACTGTGCTGCTCAACACCCAGAGCCCACCTGTAGTTTATACTGCAACTATGCTGAGCAGACCGTAGTTACAGTTTCTGGGAGAGAGCATGTTATCTAGCATGATCAACAATTTGAACAAGGCCAGCATGCGGAAGCCCTTGGCTAGGATGACTTGTGGCTTCATGCTAGCACAGCTATCGATGGCCCACAAGAGTTCCATCTACCCAATGTCACTCACAGAGCTTGGGTCAACCTGTGGTGTGGTTTCCAGGCACTTTCCAAAGGTGCTGCATGCTGAGATCAACCTCATTCCAGTCTGATAACATCAGGAAGTCACCTTTCTGACAAATCAACCATGATGAGATTAAAACTCAGGTCTCATAGTAAGAAAACAAATGTTCTAACCCCTCAGTCACTTGATATAAATATATATAAATATGATCATTGCAACCTGCTGAATTTCATTTTATGTATTAATATAGGAAAGAAAGGTGATTTAAGTGACTTTGAATGCAACATGTTATTAGTGTCAGACAGGCAGGCCTGAGAATTTCAAAAACTGCAGATCTACTAGGATTATCATGTACAACTATCTCTAGGATTTACAGAGAATGATCAGGAAAAGAAAAAAAGAGTTTCAGTGAGTGGCAGCTCTGTGGATAGAAATCCATTATTTGGAAGAGAATGGCCAAACTAGTTTGAGACAAAAGTAGTTCAAATAATGACTTTAAAATGGTGGTATACAGAAGGGTACCTCTAAAAGCACAACACATCGAACCTTGAAGCTGATGAGCTACAGCAGCAGAAGGACATGCTAAATACCACTCCTATTAGAGAAAACCCACAAACTGAGGCTACCATTTGCTAATGAGTACAAAAAAATTGGGCAACAGAAGATTGGAAGAAAATTGTCTGGTTTGAGGAACCTCAATTTGTGCTGTGACATTTGGACAGCAGGGCCAGAATTTGGCATAAACAACATGAAAGTATAGATCCATCCTGCCTTGTATCAACAGTCTAATAGAGGTGGGAATATTTTCTTGACATACATTGGGATCCTTGGTAACAATAAAAGATTGTTTAAATGCCAAAGCCTACCTAGACACTATGGCTGAGAAGCTGCCTCAATTTATGACTACAGCAGGACAATGCACCATGTCACAAATGAAAAATAATGGCAGATTGGTTCATGGAACAGAGCAGTGAGTTTTCTGTGTTAAAGTGGTCTCCACGGTCACCGGATTTCAATTCCATAGAACAATTTTGGGATCTGGTAGAAAGTGAGATTTGAATCCTGGATGTGCAGCCAACCAATCAAGAAGAATTATAGAATACCATAACAGCATGGACCCAAATTTCAAAAGAGTGTTCTTAGAATATCAATGAATTCCAGAAGAACTGAGATTTTAAAAAAAACAAAAAAACACTATAATTTGCAGTGTCATCATATTTATCAGAGTAAAATGTTTTGACACAGTTATTTAATAAATTCTACCAGTGATCTCACAAGCTAAATAAACAGCTAAATAATAAAAAGAAAATTTGTAAGTTATGCAACAATGAAATTCTTTTTGTGAATTTCTTTAAAAAGATCAACTCTGATTATCTGTGCTAAGCATAATAATAAAAAGGTACAGACTAATTTTAAACCAAAACATAAAAATCTTAAGCTGTCCTTCCTAAAAGAAAAACGTGATTAGTTTATTTTAATTGAAATAAAATATACCTTAAAAAAAACAAAACAAAAGCAAATGTTAATCTCAAACATTAACAAAAGAGGCATATAGAAAAAAAGACTACCTAAGTGAAGCAGTGACCTTTATTATTTTAAAAGGACAAATGTTAAATACTATTTGAATTTTAGTCAAAGGGCAAATGGTTAACACAAATTTAAAAAATAAAGCATTTTCATGGATCTATTAACAATGTCAAGAACTGCCAAATGTTACCTCAGCCTGCAGAGATTAATATCAAAGTTAAATAATAGTTAGCCAATTCAAATTTATGAGTAATCTCATACTTTGTTATACATTAAAATCAAAATAACACTTGAGAATCAACAAAATAATGCATCTACAAAGCAAGAAAAACAAGGCAGATATCATTATGGTTTATTAACCCTTTGCAGGTTATTTAAAGCCATTAAACAATTATCTAAAAAAAAAAAAAAAAAAAGAAAAAATTATTCTTACAGTCTGAAAATATTTTTTTTAGATTTTAAGAAATTTTTTTTGAGATAATGGTTTAGTAAAAGAACTCTTACCAATTAATATTAAATGAATATAACAAACCCAATGAAAATTAGAGCTCAGCTCTCCAATTAACAATTCCGAATGATTATCATTACACTACCCTTACAGCCAAGGTTACAGCACCAGGTATTCCCAATGGTCACCCATCTAGGTACTAATCAGGCACACTGATGCTTAATTTCTGTGACTGTATGGGAACTAGTGTTTCAATATGATGTGATTGTAAGCCAAATGTCATTGTGAAAGGAGAGCTTAACTATAACCCATTAAAAAACCTGATCTCCCAATGTATATCCTAAACGGCATAAATAAAAATGTTAATTACTACTCTTAATAATTTCCAAATGGTTTTCGCTTTATAAATATTTAAAGATACAATTTAAATGAATAATTATACGGATGTTTTATTAGTACAAACCTCTCTCTCAATATTATGTATCAGATGTGATTAGAACTACACATCTCATGACTCCTTTATATAGCATGTCTAATTATATTATTGTATAGTAAGTTCTAAGGAATCAATTTAACATTAAACACAAAATCAAATGTCTAATTTGTGTACTATATAAAAACTTAATCATAAAATTGAAAAAAGTGTTATATGCTGGTAGACTAACATCCCCTTCTTGATTATTATAGTTAATAATTCAACTATTGTACTGGACAGCCTTCTTCAGGTATCTCTGCTTTAGTCAGTAACTCAAGAATTTTGAACTGAACCCTTTTATTCAATCCATGGAGGTGGACAGTTCTTATTCTACTGTTAATATTAGAGGATATCTCGTATCAGTTAAAACTACCTAGTTAATTTGTCCTTATAATCATCAGCAAAAGTGAACTACAAAATGGAGACATCAAAATCAAACCAGTACAAAAATTTAAACATCTAGGAAGTGTTTTGGTAGAGGACAGAAAATGTGACCCCAAAATCCAAAGGTGCATTGAAATAGTGAAAGATACCTTCCAAAAGTTAAGCAATGTATTAAGAAATAGGAAAATTTATTAGAAACAAAGAAAAGAGTACTGGACTATTATGCAATATCAGTCCTCCAGTGAATTCTGGACAATCTCAGATGAAGAAGAGACTTGAAACAATATAAATGTAATCAATAAAAATATAATCTCATCACAGATGAAGAAAAGTCTTGAAACAATATAAATGTGGTTCTACAGAAAGATACTGATAATATCATAGACTTAACATGCGAGTAAAGGAGAATTTTAAGGAAAATGGAAACAAAGAACACATACTTAGAATCATAAAAAAACAGTTGAAATTTCTAAGGTATATAATGAGTATAGAGGGTTGGGAAAATGTGATACTAACAGGACATGTTGAAGACGAGAGAGACAGAGGAAAGCAGCAAATAACCTACCTAATGAGCTTGTGTAAATGGTTGGCAGAATAGGGATTAGAAAATTTAAAAAAAAAAACAAACATTGCTCAGAGCTAAAAGGGACAGAAGGTTGTGGAGATCCGTGATCACACATGTCCTGAAAGGATATAGCACATGGAAGAAGAATGTCACAGCCTCTTCTACTGAAGCATAATATATAAATTTTTTTTCTTTTACACTGACAGGAAGATTTCTTTGGTAGCAAAGAAAAAAATACTGAGCTGTTATGTGACATCTGTCCTTTACAGCAGCGAAATTTGGATAATTACCTCAAAGATGAAGAAGAGACTCAAAGTGACAGAGATGTGGTTCTACAGAAGGATGCTGAGGATAACATAGACCAAGCGTATGAGCAATGATGAGATCTTGGAGAGGATACAAACAAAGAGGAGGCTTATACTCAACATCAGGAAGAGGCAGCTGAAGTTCCTGGGACACATAATGAGGATGGAGGGCCTGGAGAATTTGATACTCATGGGTCAAATAGAGAGAAAGAGAGACAAAGGAAAACAACATGACATACCTAGCGGGCCTAAGCAAGTGGATGACAGATTGTGGTCTGGGGGAGGTGGAGGAGGGAAGGAACTTGTGGAGAGCTGCAAGGAGGAGAGGGAAGTGGAGAGCAATGATTGCCTATATCCTGAAAGGACACGGCACATAGAAAGAAAAGAAAAGACCCAGGATCTGAACTTAAAACATCTTAACCAATACTCATATTCAATAGACCACATTTACTGAAGAATCAGACAAAAATTATGAAAGTTCTTTCTTTAAATTTGTATACATTACTTGATACTCTGTATTGTATCTTAAATGGTTGGGAAATTCATTTGTTGCTACTTCATTCTTCCTCCTAATCCAGTTATTTTTCTTGTGATCTAATAGCTAAGTAGAAAACATTTATATTCAAGTAGAATAAGAACTGGGAAATACAGCAAGTACCAATTGCCCACTTGCTGGACCCATGGAAATTCAATGATTTCTGACAAATAAGGAAACATCATTATGCTTGCATCATTACTGTCAGAATAATGCTATTATATATATATTAAATATAAATTTACACATATAAAATTAATAAATAAAAGCAATAGAAATAAGTTACACTAGAATGAAAAAGAAAGGAAGATATTAAGTTATAATATCCTGAGACACTCTGGCGACAGACATTTCCGTGGTGTCAGTTGAACAGTAGTTAAATCCGGTTGTGTTTTTCAAAATGTAACAAAAAACTTATAGAATTAATTACTTAGATATATAGACAGATAGAGAGACAAATAGATTTAAAAAAAAAATATGTGATTCCATGAATTTACCCTGACCTTTGTAATTTCCATCTATACAATTAACTTAGTCCAATTCGTTGCTTTACTCGGAGCTATATACACTTGGCCATGGCTGAATACAGACCACAGGAGGAACAAACCTATTTTATCAAAATATCCAATTCACCATCTAAACAAAAAACAATATCATTGTATTTTTTTATCCAATGAAATTAATACACAGAGCTTTTTTTTATTTTATCTTTTAGCATTAGGTAATTTTAGCTGAGCCTAGTCATGCTTAGCAAATTCTCAAATTTGAAATGAATTTCATGGTTATTTCATGCTTAAAGTATAAAACCTTAAATAGAGTTTAAAATTTGTTATGAATGCTTAATAAAGCTTTACCATAAAAAGAAAATTCTGAGCCTAGTTTCAAATTTAAAATATGCTTAATTTTTGAACAAACTCAAGCTCTGTCAGGTTTATAAGATTCATACAAATAAAATAGAAGAGACGACTGTATCTAAAATTAACTATTTCTTTAATAATGAAAGCAGCAATAAATTTTAAACTTTAAAAGCAAAGACTGTCTTGTTAAAATTTAATAAAAATTCCAAAATGCTATATTAAGCTTTCTTTTATTAAAATTCATTTAACGTCAATATTTAAAAAAAAAAAAAAAAAAAAAATTTAAATGATTACTTCAAATAATTGCAAATATAATAAAAAAAATACTTGATACTTCTAATTTTATCCTATATTCAAAACAGTAGAACAGTGGCTAAATGGATATGTCATTTGCCTGCTTGTTTCCAGGTCAGACATTTGAATCAAAGATTTATTTAATTTTATATTTGCTTTTGCATTACTAATGATGAAAAAGAGAACCAAACAAAAAAATTATGGGCTTTTATTTGTATTAATAAAAAAAAAAAGAAGCATAACAGATGTACTTACAAACAAGTAGAATAATAGAATGGATTCTCTTACATACAATTGTGTGCATGGACATTGTCTCAATTTTTGACAAATAATTTTAATCTTTTGTTACATTTTATATTAAGCACTCCTATTATTTTTTTAAAACCTTTCAAAATACTTGTTTGGAAAGAATACTTTTGAACAATAATGCATTACAAGAATGCTTTTATAAAATGATTTCAGTCAAATGATTAACAACATAAAAGATATTGCAAATTGTGGAACAGACTTCCATCTGGATTAAGAGTCAATGATTATCTATTCTCTTTACCCTCATGATCTTACTTCTTACAACCATCTCTTACATTCATATCAAACACATCATTCAGTAACCCTCTATTTTGAGTGGCTCTCAAACTTTGTACTGGATGTGGGGAGGGAAAAACAAAAAAAATTTCTTTGCAAATAAGTCCTTTAAGAAAGTTATTGCACATTGATTATATAAAAAATAGCTCCAAGAATTTGTATTGAATAATCTTGTTCATTTATTGTCCTCTCTGTTTCACTCTCAATAAAACCTTTCATCTTACTGGCTTTTATTGCCTTGCTTGGTATGAAATGATTTAATAATAATAATAATTATGTAATGAATTAGATGATTGGATAATCTAGTAGTGACTATTCCTAATTAATACATTATTTAAGAGAGGTTAAATTACAATATAAAAATACTAATTACTAGATTAATAACAGTACAAAATATTATTTCAACTTTTATTCTTTGGTAATACAAATTATGATCTATTTAAAAATATAAATGGATCAGAAGTAAGGCAATACCTGTAACAAGCCAAGAAAGCGTGCTCAGATCTTGGCACACTGGGGGCCACTGATTTTAAGCTTAAAATGTGATAATGAAATTTCATTGCTGGAATCACCATAAACAAAAAAAAAAATAAATATTTATCTTTTACCCTTGGAGTAATTTACATTTATTATTTGAGACATTGAAGTAAGTATATGGTTCGTTTAACATTAACATGCAATAATGAAATTTTGTTGCTGGAATTACTGTAAACAATTTAAAAAAAAAAAAAAAGTTTACTTTTTAACCTTAAAGTAATTTACATTTATTTAAGTACTAAGAAGCTGGCCTTTGGGCAGACTTTAGGCTAGCTCCTGTGGAGGACTTTTGGCCTTTTACCTTCAGTGTGCTATGTACTTATAAGAATTTAGAAATAATAATTTTATTTTTATTCAACAACTTAATTCAACATAATCTTTCTTCATATATGCAACTGATCTCCGTAATTTGTTTACATTTATTTGCACAAAATAAATTTTTATTTGCTTTTAAAATCACCATTCTTTATGATCCCTTCACTTAAAGTCATTCATAAAAGACATGAGAGAACCCAAACTATGTAATATTTTGAATAAGTCACAGTAGATGTGCTAGAAAAAAAAAACATAAGAGCAATGTACTGTGCCCTGCTTAAGTTTTAATTACAGTTTAATTAGAGACAATATCAGTTGCCACAAAAAGCGAAATTAAAGTGAAACTTTTAATAAAGAGTTGTTTCTTAAACCTTTCAGTTTGATATTTAAATTTAACTTTAAATAAGTTATTTATTAAATTTTTAATCATGTGTAACTACAGTAGTTACTACCCGTTACTTCAGGTTTTATACGATTCACCAAGATCGATGGATGGACACATGTATACCACACTTTCGTTATAGAGAAGAATATAGCTTGTTTACCTTCTTTGAATTTGCAATAGTTTTATCATAATACCACATGATTTTTTTTTGAAATATCGTAATCTGGAGCGATTAACTGATAGTAATATATGAAAAAGGAACTCCAAATATTGATTTTCAATTTTCTTTTCTTCATTTTAAGAAATTGTGTGGTATGAGGCTATTTTGTTTTGGCTTCCCTAGTGGGGATCAATTTACAATTAATTTACATAGAAAACTGGACCCTCCCCCTATTGACTTTTATAAAATTTAATAATTTCTTATTTTTTTTCTTTTATTTATTTGTGGTTATGAAGTGCTTAATCTACAGAAATATGTAAAGGTACAAATCCACTCAAACCTTTAAGTTCTTGATTCTGAATCAAATTCCTAAGTCAAAATTGTTCAGTCCTTAAAATGCAAGATTCATTAATTTCTAGAATCAACCTGGATTTTTTATAAAATAACTGTTTAGTGAATATTGGTTAATTTCAGGATCTAAAAATCTTTCTCAAAATTGTAAAGATGCACAGTGTAACAGGTTGTCATAAGTATAACAAACAAAATATGATTCATGTATTTTGTCTTCCTCAAGAGCAGAATGAGCAAGAACAATGGCTTAAAGTAATCCCTTAAGACAAACCAAACAATGTTTATGATGAAAGGCATTTTACCTTTGTCTATGAAACTGATTATTAGAGGAAAAGTATGACTGAAAGGACTACCATCAGTATTTAGCCACTTGCCATAATGTGTATTACCTAGTTCTCAACCAAAACCAAGAAATACAAATTAAACTTCTCCCTCTGTGTGAAATGTGCAAAATGAAGAGTTGGCACAATTTCTAAAAAGAGTTTTGAAAATTTGTGACACAATATTGATCAATAGGATTTTGTGTCAGCTGTTACATTCTATAAATCAAACAATCAGCTGTTCATCCAGTTTATTGAAATTTTCACTGAAAGCATTTTAATTTTTTTTTTTAACTAAAATTTTGGAAAACTGGGTTTGAATGCTACCATGCTGGTATATATATGTATATATATATATATATATATATATATACAATTTTTTTTCTTTCAAAAAAAAAAAAAAAAAAAAAAAAAAATTCAATATTAGTGTTTTAGCGCTGGTATCATTGAAAGTATTGCAATTTTAAAATTTATTCATGTCAAAGTACATGGTGATATGAAAAAAAATGATCCATTGAAAGTAAGTAATATCAGATTTAGATGAACATTTGACATTTCTTTCTATAATAATTTAGGGAAAAATGGCAATAATAAGAGAAGCAAAGCAAGAAAAAAAAAGTTAAATCATTAACTAGAGACACTAGTTTAGCTATTGAACAGACATGCAATAAGTGATGTTTGTAGATATTTGCTAAGCAGTAAATTTAAATTTGTTATTAAATTTGTAAATTTAAATTTGTTATACTAATGAAAGATTTCATATTGAAAAAAAAAAATAAATTACTTCTTCAGTTGAATGTTGATGATAAAGAATATAACTTTGATCCAGGCCATAATTGTTCAAAATGTAGATATTGGCTGGATAAAATAGCATGCCAAACATTTCATAACTTACCACATCTTGAAACTAGGATCTTGAAAGATATTAAAATGTCACTTTTGTATATCGTAGTCTAAGCCACAAGAAATGATTGCCCCCACAGAAGAAGAAATATTTAATACAATTTTTTTTTAATTTTTAGACAGAGTAATCTTTTTTGGTTGTAATTTTACATTTAAAAACAGCCATTATTTGCAATCGTTTGCCAAATGTTTTTAATGAATAAATTTATTGAAACAAAACAAGTTCAGTTGACTACTGATGACAATTCCAGAACAACGTAACTATAAACAATTTTTTTTCTAACCTCTGTCAGCCACAATGATGGAGAAAGCATTACCTTGAACCATGGCCAGTGAGACACGCTGCAAGAGCCACTCCGTTTCACAAGGCTCGTCCCTTAATCGAGACACAATCGTGCCAATCCTCTGAAGGAACGCCATCAAACAAGGGCCAATAACCCCTGAAGTCTCCACTGCCACAGGAGTAAAAAAAAAATCTCAGTAAGAGAAGAATATACTTCCCCATTTTAAAAGGGAAAATGGTAATGCCATCCAGCCACTTTCCATCACCACGGTCGAGGCCTACGGCTGCATCCAAACCTCTTCTTTCGATGATGTTGTTAATGGTGTTTTTTTGTTTTTTTCAAGGATGTTGACATTCTTTTTAAAGAAATAGATTGTGGTAATTAAAAAATTTCTCTTGCAGGAAGTCTTTGTTAGTTTCTGAAATGCATCATTTCAATATAAAAAGAATTCATGGAATTATATGATCAAATATATATTTTTTAAATTGTTTATTCGATTCTACGAATCATAAAAAGGTAAAAATGTTTATACAATTCCCTTGTCAGTCAGTCAAGTGGCATATGTGATACATGTGTGGGTGATCATTTATTTTTCGATACACGACTGACGAGGCAGACTTTTTCCCGCAGTAGGTTGCCATTTCTTTCTGCAGTAGACTAGTTGGCAACCTAGGTTAAAGAACCCAGACTGTCCTGCTATTTAACACATAGCTTTTAGAAGAGATAGATTCATACCTTTCCTAAGGTTATTTATGCATAAGTGAATCTAATGAACTCAACTGGAATTCAAACTCAGCTCTCAGAGTTCTCACTCCAAGCTGATATCCATTACATCACAATGTACATCCCTTGTACAATTCCCATTAAGACTACATAAGATTTACAATGCATATTTTTTAAAGTAGTAAAATATGTTCATGAAGCTATATTAAAAAGTCCATTCAGAGAAACATTTACCAGGTAATTTTTATTTTTCCACTTTTTACATATAAAGAATTGATTAACTCACAAAATGACCTTGTTAATTTTGTGTTCCTGTTAACGCAAATTAATTTTAATTCTTAAAACTGTGTACTAGAACATTTTTTATAGTGAAAAAAGTATTGTCTTCATCTTCTGTAAAACAAAGGTTGACACTTGCAGATGTGACAAAAATTACAGAACAAAAATTTTTTTATATTTTTCAAGTACTTTCAGACTTTGTGGATACATGATTTCATAAAATGTTGAGCTTGCTTTCTGATTGTATTATATAACTATATTTTCTGTGTTTATTCAATTAGTATAGACAGATTGAATTATTATTTCTGCAGTATCATTTAAAACGTTTCCTAATTTTTTAGTGAATAAAGCAATTTTGTAAATTTACTTAATAAAATAGGTTAGTTTTGTTCTTTCTTTAGTATATTTGCATTTATGGAAATAAGTAAATAATTGTTATAGTTGTAATGTGCTTCCTAATAATGGGTATAGTTGGTAATTAAGTAATTATTAGATATTACAAGTTTCTTGCTAAAAACATTCTCAGAAATTGTTATTAAGTAATAATTTAGGTTCCCACATATCTACTCCCCAGTCATGGATACCAGCTGCATGGCTGCCAGGCCTGTCATAGGTATCACCTTGATCAGAAATAAAACTAGATTAGATTTACAGTGACATCTCTTTTCAAATGTCCTTAATGAAAAGAAACAAATTAATATAGTCTGGTTGCCTTTTTCTTTATAAGCAAAAAATAAGAAACAAGGAAGAATAATAGAAATAGAGGATCACGTCATAATGTAAACCCAAGTCTCTATGTAAATAAGAGAATTGTTTATTAGAACTGACAAAAACCTTTTCATCTTGTAATCTCACTGGAAGATTTATCTTATAAGTGACTTACACTAATTAAAATCAACACACACACACAGTAACAGACAGAATACACACACACACACACACACACACAGAGTAACAAACACACACACACACACAGAACACACACACACTCACAGTGGCAGACAAAACACACACAGAGACAAACAAAAACACACACACAGAATGACAGACTGAACACATACACGCAGAATGACAGACAGAACACACACACACGCAGAATGACAGACAGAACACACACACAGAATGACAGACTGAATAGACACACAGAATGACAGACTGAATCCATATGCACACACATACACTGTGACAGACTGAACGCATACATACACACACGGTGACAGACTGAACACATACATACACACACGGTGACAGAGAGAATACACACATACAGAATACACACACACATGCTCACAGTGGCAGACAAAACACACAAACAAAACACACACACAGTGACAGAATATCAGATAGAACACACATACAGAATGACAGACTGAACACATACGCGCGCACATACACCGTGACAGACTGAACGCATACATACACACACGGTGACAGACTGAACATATACACATTCATAAAGTGACAGAATGCACATACACACACTATGAGCAAGTTGATGCAGGTGGCAGGTTGATTGTCGCCGATATTGCTGTGAAAAGAGGTTCGTTTTGGATCGTTGCACTTTATAGGCCCAATGACTAGGCGGAGCAAGTTTCATTTTTCCATCAGCTTGGACTGCTCCTGATGGATTCATCATGCTTAATCTTAATGGGGAACTGGAATACCATCTTGGACCCCAAATTAGATAAGCAATGGGAAGCTAGCAGGAGGTCAAGCAATAGTAGCTTGGTTGATCTGATCAGCAAGTTTGGTCTTGTTGATAGATACTGGGTTGACCAAACTGGGGAGAAGGTGTGGATGAGGACATGTAATTGGCTGTCTATCCAGGTATCTAGCTACCTGGATAGAATATTAGTCAGAAGGGCTTTTGTAGATCTGTTAAACTGTCCCACTTTCCACTGGTTAAGCTATTCAGACCACAGACCTGCCCGTGCTGTGGGTGGTGTTAGACTCTAAGCCTAGAATGGCTGGATACTCATAGTTCAATCTGTCTTTACTAGACAGGTGGGACTTCTGGCAATAATGAATAATTTAGTGCAATGGAAATTAATGGGGGCAGTTATTAGGAATAGGTGGTTGGAGAGGCGTAAGGACAAGATTAGGGCCTTCACCACTGAATCTAGCTACCAGTTTGGACTAGACAAGGCTAAATAGGTGAAGGCTCTCAAGGACAGTCTTTCCCAGGTGGTGACTGGAGAGGATTCCCTAGAAATAGGCCTAGCTAGGGAGGCCCTACGGCGCATGGCTAGCACTACCAGGGTCAGGTAGTTAGGCATAATTTAAATAAGATGTCTGGCAAGCTATGAACATGGGTGCAGAAATGAGCAAGGAAGAGATCCGTCAAAGTTCTGATCAATACATTTGGGAGATCAATACCCCAGAGGGGTGTACTCTGAGGTTGGCCAATTGCAAAGCATTTCGGTGGCATTTCGAGTGTCAGTTTACCAAGAAACTTGGTCTCTGTGATAAAGAGTTTCACAGCTATTTGGCTGACTTTCCTTGGATTTCACAAACTGGAGCAGCTAGCTGTGAAGGGGAGATCACAAAGGGTGAAGTCTACTTGGCATTGAAAAAGGTTGGTAGTGGTATGTTCCACCAGGGGTCCATCCCCAAATGGATTTCCAGGGGTGTGGTCATGCTGTTGAAAAAAGACAAGTGTGTTGAGCAGGATTTAGATGATCACAGGCCCATAACTCTACTAAACACAGAGTTAAAAATTATAGCCAAGATCCTGTCACAGTGTTTGCAGTCAGTTGTGGAGATTCTGTTGGGACCTGAGCAGACGTGCTGTGAAGGGGTGAACAATTCAGTGCAACCACAGGATTTTAGAGGATGTAAAAGACAATGAGTATTAGTGCTGATCACTTTGGATCAGTCCAAGGTATTTGATAGGGTCAGCCATCAGTACCTGACAGCTGTCCCGCAGGCCACTAGATTCAAACCAGACTTCTGCCGGTGGATTAGTCTCCTAGTTTTGTGGTGCAGGTGAACGGAAAACATGTTTTTGCACTGTTTTGGTTGATTCATCAGAGTTACCTACTGTTGCGCCTACTTTACACTTTGGCGCTAGAGCCACTCTACCAGCTGAGAGACAGAGGCATGCAGTCCGGCCCTATGTGGAATCACTGTTCCTGGTGGGGCTTGAGCAAGGATTTCCGTGGTACCCTGATGACATATCCACTTTTGTGTCATCCTGCAGTGACATTGTGGTGGTGCTGAAGGCACTTGAATGGTATGAAAATGTCACACGGGCCAAGATTAACCATGACAAGTCTTCCAGTTTGCAGTTAAGTGCCTAGAAGGAGATCAATCTTTCAGGGCTGTTGGTTGGACTGACAGGCCCATCTGCATTCTTGGGGTGTGGGTTGGGCCTGGATTCCAGCTGGAGAAAAATTGGTCAAAAGTACAGTCAAAGGTTGAATCAGCGGATGTAACTTGGATCCAAAGGTGGTTGTCCTTGAAAAGTAGAGCTGTGGTATGTGCCACTTACATCTTTCCTCACATCCTTTATCAGTTGTCTGTACTTCCTCTTGCTCTCCTCTCTCTTGTGGTGTGGTCACAAGCATCATGTCTGACATCCACGTCATGGGGGCTAGGAATGCCACACTTGGTGAGTTACTGACACACCTTGAGGTTGGCTTTCCTACACCACGTGTTGACAGAGGACTCAATCTTGAAGAGGAGTGTGAAGGCCACCTTCCCTCACCTTAACATCACTCTTCCTGTTTATAAGCTTAGTGCTGGAATCAGTCAAATTTCCAGACTCAAGTGTCGACTGACCTTAAGAGTCATTCCTCGGCCCAGAGACCATTCACAGTCTAGGATAGTCTGGTATTGAGAATTAATGGAGGGGTCATGAAGGATCCACTATTGACCAGTTTGGTTTGTTGATGGCCAATTTGTGCTCTTTCTGGCACCAGTGGCAGATTACCTCAGCAACCCTGAGCTTTAGCTTAGCTGGAAATTGGTTTAGAATCAGCTATTTCTCAATGATGAAGCCTTCAGATGGGGCTTGGCAGATATGCCTGACTTATCTGTGTGACCTTGGCCTAGAGGAAACAGCTTCACATGCCTTCTACCATTGTCCTCGGATGCACCCCTCCTGGGACTATTGGTGGATTCTATTGCTCCCCAAAAGATTGTGCCACTGGATCTCACATACATGTGTGACAATATGTCACCCCTGTATTTGGGGATGAAACAGATGGTGTTTCTGGCACTGCTAGCCATGGCTAGAATTATGATTTGGATGGCACAGGAGGAGGAAATCTTGTGATATAAATGTTATTCTTATCAGGATCTGATCAGATTCTTTGAGCACCAGCTCAAGATGAAGATTAGAACTGATAGAAAGCATTTGGTATAGACAGCTTGATTCACATGAATGGGGCTAGCCTTGATTTTTTTTTTTAAGTTCCCCAAGTCACAACAGGGTGGTTTCCTGTGGAGCTCTCCTCTGGTTAAGATAGACTCATCTTGTGTACCTAGTTAATGTGAGTAAGTGCCATTCCTAGCTTCCTCTTTTGTTATCATCCAAGTCAAGATTCCCAACCTCCCCACTTTGTTTTTGGCTTCATTTTTCATTTCAACTGGGTCAGTCTTTGATTTCCCTACTTCCATATTTATTTTATCCTTCCCTCTCTAATAGTGAGTGAGCTCCTTGATTCTGTCTGTAGACAGAATACAGTGGCCACTTATTTTTGTGGAGTCGATGGATCTAACATTTGCTGGTTTCAGTTTGAGACTTCATTATTTTACTTTGTTGTTTTTGGGATTCATTCCTTCCGTCTCATTTCACATCATTTATATTTTTATAAATTTTTAAAACATGCAGTGTTTTTTGGTAGGTTCACTGTGTGTGTGTGTGTGTGTAGTAGTAGTAGTAGTAGTAGTAGTAGTTTGGTGTATGTAGGAGTGAATGCTGATGGATAGATTCTTATGGTGAATGAGTAAATTGTAACTTATGGATGGGTCTTGAATCAGATTAGCTAGGTATAGGATAGTTAATGATAACCAGCCTCAGCACACTTCCTCTTTTGGCCTTGTGCCACAATTATTGCACTTTAGGATAATAAATCTGAGAAGAATTATGGATGCTGAGTAATATGTTTTAACAGGCCAGCTGTGAGGTTCAAAGACCAAGACATGGCAGTGAGGGAAATTGAAACAGATTACCACAAATATATTACTACACAATATTTCATCAGTATGTCTGTCTTCAAGTATAAAAATATATAAATCTACAAAAAATTCTAAGTCTTTGTACAAAAGTTACTTGGCTTATAATGAAAACATGGCTGTAGTGGTAGTCAATGCATCAAAACATGAAATGCCACCAGTACAGCCATTTTTTTCATTACAAGTCAAGCAACGTTTGTACAAAGACTTGTAATTTTTGTAGATTGATATATTTTTATAATTGAAAAAATCTTGAAGGTCTTCTTCAAGTTATATTTTTAAAAATTGTCAAAATATTATTTAACATTATATGTTTTTTCTTAAATTGCACTCTTTAAATGTGTAGTAATAATAATAATAATAATAATAATAATAATGAAAAAATGATTTTTAAAATTTTTTCTAAAAACATCTTCATAAAAATAATATTTCAGCAGGTATTATTATTTTTTTTTTTTTTTTTACAGCCCAAATTTCTACAATATCTTTTAATATAAAAAAATGAAATTAAAAACTTTCTAATCAAAATAATATTTATTGCAGTCTTTGTTTTCTGATTTAGTGTATATCTATATCTCATTGAAGTTTCAAATAAAATTTCAACAGACTTAATTGCTCTGGAGACTTATGTCAGTATTTTTAGTGTCCATATTTTTTTAGAGATTTTATGAAATAAATGTTATGAGGCAGAGGTGACTAACTTAAAAGATATATTTATACAAATTTTTCTTATAAAATATTCTTATCATTAAAAATGATTCATGGATGAATACTGAAAATCTTAATGAAATCTAATCCAAAATCTGACTTTTGGTAGATTTTTTTTAATTTAACATGTGTTTTGCCTATTGATTTATTGTCAAAAAGTGTGCACACATGCACATATCCCAGGAGTGTGTATCTTAGGGTTATTAAATTTTGTATCTAGCCTACAAGGCAACATTTAGTCTGAGAGTGTCTTTTTGATAAATCAAACAAAAAACAAGAAAAAAGTTTTAAATTAAAAAAATAAAAAGTCAAATGTGACCATTTTATCTGTCAAGATATACAGTAGTATATCACAATCTTACATTTCTGAAATGCAATGCAGTTATATGAATTCGTTTTGTTCTGTTTTCACATCTTTGTTGTTTTTATCACAAGGTTTTGGCCTCTATACTCTCCAGTTTTCCTCAGGTGTGTTTGTGAGTCAGTAATCTTCCAGGAATGTTAAGCATGCTGTGCTAAAAACATTTAAGAAATCAGCCCAAATTAATTAGTGTAGAAAGAAAAAAATTATTTTGAGAAAAGGTCTCAAGCCCCATCCTTACCACCATACTTCTTAATAAAACTTCAACAGTTTATAATAATATGTATATATTCAGCATCTCTAGAAGGAACTACATTTCCAGATGTAGCACAGAGAAAAATAGAAAATGCCAGAGATGAGATGATAAATAACTAGAGTTGCATACAAAGAATTAGCTTAGATACTTACTCTCCATGAATAACAATGATAGGCCCTTAATCTCCATGCATAACAATGATAGGTCCTTACTCATAACAATATATAAACAATTGAGTAAATTGGATGGAATTTTGAATTGAAAGAAAAGATTTTAAAACTTGCCATAAGCAAACAATATTTGATACATATGCATATACACACAAAGAGGAAAAAAAAATTAAATTAAACCTAGCATCAATAACAAGAGCTCCAACTAGCACATCCTACATGTAATTAAAAGGGAATTTTAATGCAAATTTTTAGAAAGAAAAAAATTGTAGAGGGAAGACTGCAACAAAAAACAAGAAGTTGAATGTACTTAAAAAAAAAAAGAAAACAGGTTGGGATACTACTATCAGAAAATTAAAGAATACAATGGCTAAGTTGTATAATTTTTTAAAAATTTAATAGATTTGCTAAATTTTAACATAGGTGTGTGTGTGGGTGGGTGGGTGTTTGACTTAGCTCCTTTTACAAGACAAAAAAAATAGTTAAGAATCCAACAACAATAATAAGTGCACAGCTTTGGAGTCTGCCATGATGTAGATTGTTTAAAGTTTATCAAAACAAATGTCACTAGATATGGAAAATAATAAAAATTATTAACATTTTTTTCTATTACTTCAAATTATTTATTCAATTTTTTTCCTGTGAATATAAAACCCAGAAAGATTTCTAAACTAATTGCTTATTTCTTTAAAACCCAAACAATTAAGTAACATTTCCTTTAAAAAGGTAATGGTTTCTTAAATTATTTCTAAGTCAAGGCAAATTGGTTAAAGCACTCAGATGGAAGTTATGAAAATTATTTCATAAATTATAATAATAATAATAATAATAATAATAATAAAAAACAAAAAATACTAATTTCATAAATAATTAAAACAAGAAAAATGGTCTTCCTCTCCATTTGCCCATATAAATTTGATGGTATATGTTTATAACGAAATGCCTGTTAAAGATTCTTTACACAAAAAAAGCAAAGAATAAATATTTAAAAACAGCTGCATCTTTTTCAGTTTATTTTAAAGAATTGTATAAGTATAAATTATAAGAATTTTTAGAAGCTTTCAGAATTAAGTAGAACCTCATTATTCCTGGAAGATATGTTCTTCATGGATGGTGAAATTTACTAATAACAGCAAAACCATATAATTTAGGCATGTCCCAAACTTTTTAGTGATGCCAGTTGATGAGACAGGGGACGTAACTCCAAAGAATATATTCGGCAAACCAATTGTAAAAATGAAATGAAACAAAAATATTACAGCAGACCAAAGACTGATCAGTTTGAAGATATTTTAACTAATTTTTTGTTAACTTCAAAATATAAAAAAATTGATGTTACATTTATCTTTTGCTGTTTTCTATCTTTTATATCTTTGAAACATTTTGTAAAATAGTTTTTAGCTTTAAAAATTCTGATAAAGGGCACATAAAATTATAGTTGGTGATTCCTTGAATAAATAGTGAGGACCCACTATGTTTTTATTCTTCTTTGTTGAAAAAAAAAAAAAATATATATAAATAAATATTTGAAAAAATAAAATGACTGAAGAAATGTTTTTACAATTGCTGGTAATATTTTTATGATTCATCTTGAAAAAATTATATCGCCATCAGAATTTAATTTATGCTTAAACTGACATGGTCAATTTAATTTCTCAAGGAACATTTATATTCTTTCATAGTATTCATCAAAAAATATTTTAAAATAAATTAAGAAAATGTTACATGTTGAAGCAGTATTCCAACAGTAATTTACTGAAGTCAGTAAACATAAAATTTATATATATATATATATATATATATATATATATATATATATATATATATATATATATATAAAGTCTAAGAAGGCAGCCTTCAGGTTTTAGAAAAGATGTCATGTACATACAGGTTATCATTGTAACTTGAGAGGAGTTAATTCACTGATATTCAAGAATAAGTGATTTGATAAAATCATAAGATAAATAAATCATAGGCAAGTTGAAATGCAGTATGCAAAATCTAGAACAGATTTTATAAATTTCACAGAGATGCCAGACTGTGCTACAAAGTAGTGAATTGGGAAACATCTGAAAGCCCAGTGCTACTAAATCTGGAATTCATGTATCCTGTCGGCACTCTCACATTTTTTAAAAACAATCAAAAGAAAAGGCTTAGCAAGCATTGTTGTATGACTGATTCAGTATATAAAAAGGCCTTAAAACAATGAAAAACAAAAACAAAAAAGGCATTCAGTGGTCAAAATGACAAGGATCAAAGTGTAGTTCCAACAGCAGGCCACAACTTCAGCCAACAGCAGCAGTTTCAGTTAACCAGCCATCTCCATCATCACCAGCTTGCCATACTTGCCAACAGCAATGATATGCAATAAACGGTCCTTTTCAGCAACTATAAAACTGTCTTTCAGAACAAAGCTCTTCAGTAATTGCCAAAACTAACTATCATGGACTACAAAACTGTCCTTTCCAGGACAACGCTTGTCAGCGACTATTCTGCACTCTCTAGATGAGCAGGCAGAGACATTTTTTTTGTACTGTAAACCTTATTTTTGTTTCTTTAATAAAAATAAACTTGGCAATATATTTTTTTACTGAAATCTTTGTTTGTTGTTGTCTGCAATTATTCAATATCTGTTTGCAGACCAATATACCACCCATAACATACTTTCTGCTCAATAGCAGCCCATGTTTAACTACTTTATTTTAAAAGTAGCCCCAAAAATTACTCACAGTCAAATTCAAAATTTAATATCATTTAACTTTCAAAAATAGCCCAATGTGGCATTAAACACAATATAGTTGGCATGACATCTTTTTTATCTTTTCAAACAAAACATATATTGAATCTTAACTGCTTGCACTGGAATTAGTTCTAAATAAAACATTTTATGGTTGGAAAATAATAGAAGCTTGTATGTATTTATGATTTTCATTTGCATTAAAACAATACATACATTTACTCCCAAGATAAGGCTACTTGAAACAATGCTGCATTATCAAATACCTTAATAAAAAGAATTCTTTTACTCTTAACTCAAACTAGTTAATTTTTTACATTATTTGGACTATTGTCCTCATCTTTGTCGACATATTTATTACGTTTCGGCCGTTGCATGCTCCGACCTTCTTCAGGTGGTTGGAATGTCGAACTTAACCCTTTATTTCACTCACTGGAGTAGACTGTTCTAGTTCTATGTGTCATGTTTAATGGATGTCAGTTATCAGTTATCTCCTGTTAATTTCCCTCTGAAAGTTCTCCACTGCCTTAACCGGGTATTGAACTCACTATCTTTGGGTCCTGTCACTGGATCTAACCAATGACTTTATCCACTGTGCCAGGTGTCCTTGAAGACAATAGTCCGAATAATATAAATAACATACATAATACCTCACCTCAGAAATATAGACAGATTCTAGCTAATTTTTATAATAAATTATTACAATTAATATGCCATCACTCCTGATACTATCACCTTCTCTTTAAAAGGTATAGATTTTTTTGACAGGCATACTTTTTGTTATATTTTGTAGCACTTTTTATAAATCTATTGGAGGCCTAAGTGAAAGAAACACAAGTAAAGTTTAGAATTACAAACCAAGCATAAATCAAATGTCATTAAAAAAACAAAAAAACAAATAATAATAATAATAATAATAATAATAATAAGTACATTCTTTTTCATTTGATCTTATATTTTTTTTTTAAACTTTTTAAAAATCTGACTCTTTAGGAAGTCACTAAAAGTAAAATAAAATTTTTAAAAATGACAAACTCAGTAGATGACTTTGAAAATTGATAGAATATTCCCTACTTCTCTTCAGTACAACTTATAACAATAAAGTTAGCTAACCCAACCAGGACCTTGATCAGAAAAATAAGTATATGTTCAGTTCCAGGGGACTTTCTCCCTAGGCAACACCTTTCCTATTGCATGAAGAAGACAAAAGAATCAATCCTTAATGCCTGAAGCATTCTACTAGAGAAGTGCTAAGGCAGATAGTTTTTGTCACTGATCTCAAGTACACATCTCACATTCACACTTTAAATACAGCGTCATGCTATATTTCATTTGAGTGGAAAGATGGGTAAAATACCAGCTTATAAATATATATCCATATTAACAAACTCCCACATAAAAAAAATTATTTTTCAGTAATAAATCATCAAATCTGTCCTCACTTAAAAATATATCTCTCCTTCTTAATTTTTTATCAGCTAATCCTCACAATTGTTTTTATTAGTTTTGATAAACAGAAAAATCAAATCACTGTTTTAAAAGAAATCTTTCTCAACAATTAAAATAGTAAAGATTTTAATCTGTTGTTTCAAAAGATTTGATGGGAGTTCATTCTTCACTAATGAAAAGAAAATATCTACTGATAATGATTAATAATTATGAAAAGAAAAAAATGTGAGCTACAGAAAATTGTAATAAAATCCTATTATGATGATGATGTTGCCCCATGAGGGCAATTTTATACTCATTCTAAATTTAGTGAAATTTAAAGAGTGATTTTTCTGTGTATCAAAACTAATATAACTTGTGAGGTTTAGCTTATTAAAAAGTTAAGAGTGAGATATATATATATATATATATATATATATACATATATGCATCCCTCAATGGGAATTTGATTAATGTTTTCAATTAATCCATTAAAATTTTTATATACCAAAATTTGATTAGTATGGTAAAACATTCTTCAGTTTAACCACAGTAATTGAAAATTGATTTTTTTATAGTTACCAATGTAGAAATTAGCTGCAATAATCATGGGATATATATATATATATATATATATATATATATATATATATATATATATATATCTCAATGAGACCTAATTTTGAAGCTAATTTGACTACAGTAAATGGATATATAGTTTGGTCAATGGCATAGCCATGCCCAGCAGTACATACACAAATTTTATATCTTATATTAGCTTCAAAAGTCACATGAAACACAAACACACATATATATATATATATTAGTTGTATGGATATGAGTTTGTAACCCTTTGCGATCATCAAACAAACTGATTTATTAGAGCCAATTTTCTGTTAATATACCAATAACTATTACAAATTAGAATATCAATTATTTGGAGTATCAATATAAGTGTAATCATCTACAATACACAAGCAATCAACATTAAAAATAAATCATCATCACCGCCATATTCATACAACCACTTTAAGCAATGTTATAATGTAAGGCACAAGCAGATAGAAAAAAATATATGTACACGTATGTGTGTGGGGAAGCGTTAAGATGACATAGATGACTGATCTGAAAGATGACAAGAACACCCCAACCCACTTCTTGTTGAAAGAACTTTGTTACACACAGTCTCAACACTGAAATATGATTACAAATGCATATGTATATGTGCACGAACACATGGATCCATGTCTGCGCCTGGCCCCGCATTGTTCATATATGTATGTGTTTGTATGAACCATAATACGTACAGCTGTATACATGTATGTCTGTGTGTGTATGAGTGTCATCCCAAAACGTACACAGAAGAGAATTCTCCCCACCACCAAACATAATCAAACAAAAACTGATATAAATAGCTTCAAATTTAAAAAAAATAAATCAGTTTGTCTGATGATCGCAAATGCATGAAACCCAAGGTTACAAACTCATATCCATACAACTAAATATGTTAGCTCTATCACTGATATTGAGCGCTTTCCAATATCTACCATGCAAATATATATATATTTGCATGTAGATATATATATATATATATATATATATCCCCCCAGGTAAAATGAGACAAATGGAGTATAATTCCACTGTATGTAATATTTAATTTAAAAGAGGGCTCAATATAGAGTAGAGCTAAATATTATTCATTTTAGGATATTAAAACATGTTAAAAAATTGCTACATAATGCCAATTGTGTTTCAACACCATAAATGTGTCTCCTCAGGTGATGTTAAACTACTAGTGAATGAAAGATTAATTTTTGAAATTAAATTAATCTTTCACTTGTAATTTTTAACATGGTTTAATATCCTAAAATAAATAAATTATATATATCAGTGAGGACAATTTTGTTCTGATTTCTGAAATGAGGAATTATTCAATACAATGATTTACTCAAACTGTTATTCTCATCTTTGTTGTTATAGTTACTGCTTTAATCATTTCACTCTCTAGTCTTAATGTATATGTTGTATTTGTGATGTTCTTAGAATTTTAAAGTGAAATCTTTATTCAATTTGAGCAAGTTAAATTGTTCTTTAATTCTGAAGAAGAGTCAACATCACATTGTCCAATAAATAAAATTAAACAGCTGAATTAACTGAGTTATCTCCCCTAGATGTGAATATCCTGCATAAATTGAATTAGAATATTAGCAAATACAGCAAGTACCTTAAAAAGACTAAATGTCGAAAACGTTGGGACTATAACAAGTAAGGCCAGGATAACAGATCAAATAAGATGATAATCATGTAACAAAATTCAAAAATCAGAGAAAAGATTTTTTCATTTTTTTTTTTAGTTTTAATGCTGAAGACCAGAGATATCTATAGTAGCCTGTGAATGAAAATTTAGTTTTAAAAGTCATTAAAAAAAATTAGATTTTTTATTTAACTGCATTTTTCATGTGCAGTTCTATTAGACTATAATATGTTTAATTGGTCTATTTGCTTGCACTGAACATTCAACAAATAAAGAAATGGGAGATAACTGTTGCAATACAAGGATGACAGAAAACTGTTTCTCTTCCTGTTACTATAACTATTTAGGAAACCTCAACAGATTTTTCTATCAAAATATATTTCAAGATAGCACAAGTGTGTATGTGTGTATATATATATATATATATATATATATATATATATATATATATAGAGAGAGAGAGAGAGAGAGAAATTGTATGGCAAAGTGGAAAAAGTTTACTAGTGAAGCATTTTGTCCTTCAGGACTTCAGACTAAATTTATTATGTTGGTACAACTACACATGTGCATGAACAAAGTGGGTGCTGGGGATTTAAAAATTTTTTTTTTTTTACTTAGTCAATGCTAAACAAAACAATAAGCTAAAACCTGAAGGAGGAATTTACTCCATTGCATGTAATAATTGTCAAAAAAAAAAAAAAAAAAAATACATAGGAGAAACCTCAAGGAATCTAAGTAAAAGATTATATGAACATAAAAGGGACATTTTACAAAACAATACACCAAATGTTTTGGTTGCTGATCGTAATGAGACTGACCACAGTTTTGACATGAAAAATGCTACTCTGATCAAATGAGAAAACAATTCACTACAACGTAAATGTCTCAAGTGCCTTGATCACAATGTCATCTATGATAAATCTGTGCTCTGGCTCTTACAACATTTCACTATTCCTGGCAGATCTTCTATCACAGTGTGGGATAACTAACAAAAGCGATGGACAGAAAAAGTAAAAGACTTAACAAATTTGGTGAGATATTAAAAAAAAAATTTCTGAAATCTCAGCACCCCTTGTACATGTGCATGTGCATTCGTACCAACAAAAGATGTTACTAGTAAATTTTTTCCACTTTGTTATACAATTTCCCCATTATTGTTCTTATATACATATACATACATGTTATTCACATCTATTCAGTTATCCAAACATATTTAAAAATAATATAAGATTATTAAAAACAAAAAGGTTTGAATGTTATATTTAAGATTTCTATCAATTGCAGCCATATTGCAGCTTTCATTGTCCTCATTGTGCCCATAACATTCTGTGTACTTGGATCTGTGGAAAAATATGGATTCAAGATTGTATTTTCAACTCATTCAAGATTGTACAAACTGTGATATTGCTGGAGTCACAAGCATACTGAGGAAGGTGCTGGAAATTTGAAGAAATCTGCTGTCACTCAATCTCCAATGATAACCACTAGATATTTGGTATAAGCATGCAACTGTATGTATAATGTTGTTATGCTAGTAAATTGATTTTGTGACTATTTGTACTGATGTTCCAACAATAGTATTGACTTAATAAATGTACCTGCAAACTTTAGACATGTATGATTTTTTGTCAGCATATTTTAGCAAATTGTATTAGTTAGTAATAAAATAGAATTATTCTAGTACAACCTTATTAAGTTAACATACACATCAACATATACCAAGATAATAATTATGTATACCCAATAGCACTGACTACCAACAGTGGAATAATCCCAAACAAATTTTCCTCTTTAATCAGGCATTATTTGTTGTTTGTAGTCTGTCACATGGCACAGTGGATAAAGGCGCTGGTTAGATCCAGTGACAGGAACAAAGAGTGTGAGTTCAATACCCGGTTAAGGCAGTGGAGAACTTTCAGAGGGAAATTAGCAGGAGATAACTGATAACTGACATCCATCAAACATGGCACGTGGAACTAGAACAGTCTACCCCAGTGAGTGAAATAAAGGGTTCAGTTCAAAATTCCAACCACCTGAAGAAGGCCGGAGTGTACAACGGCCTAAACGTTGTGATAAATATGGCGACAAAGATGAGGACAATAGTCCGAATAATGTAAATAATTATTTGTTGTTCTCCAATATTCATCATAAAGCGACAAAGCTTTAAGAGGAAACAAAATGTAATTGTTAGGGAGTGCTACTTACTTCCCCCTATAAAGGACAACTCAAAATACAATGAAGTTACATCCCTTGTTCGCTAGTTGGAATGCAACACTTCTAAATCCAACATGGTGATAAGCTGACACGCAATTCTTTAAAAATATGTAAAAACAAAAAAAAGTAAGTAAAAATGAAAAGCAAAATATTTAAAAATAGCTTATTAATTATTCTTAAGTTATGATTTAAAAAGAAATTATTATTTAAAAATTCTACTTTTACAAAAATTATAAAATCCAGAAATAAGTGCTACTGGAAACATTAACGCTAGTAGGATTGAAATACATTTTTCTGCAATAAAATCAAGGAGACTTTCTAGATTTTAAAAACAGTACAGGATCTGAAGTAATCTCCCTTAATAGGCAACACGTGTCCCACTCCAAATCAAAGCCAAAACAGTTGCTTACAAACAGCTTGCTGATTTATTAAATGTATTCAATATGGATCAATAGTTGACTCAAGTACAAACATGTTTCAATAAGCTTTCAAGCTTATATAAATACCCAAGTAAAGTAAGTTAATGTTCATTTTTGTTTTATTATAGTTGCACAACTTATTGAAAATAGGAATGATAAAAGGGCAGTAAGTACATGTGGGTGTGACAATAGTGGTAGAGAAGAGGACTCAAGAGTGATAGAGCTGAGATTCTATTTCAACTGCCACAACAAGAATAGAACAAAAAAAAAAAAAACAATTTCCCATTAGAATAAGTTTGAATTTTTATTCTGTCAATGTATGCAATAAATTAGGTAAATAAAACAAATTTCATAATGAATGAAAATAAATCCCATTTTGACAAAGATATAGCCAGAAAAAAAAAAATCATAGATAAATCAATTATGTGTTCTTTGTAGACAAAGAAAGTCTATCGTGTTTACAGCAGCTAAAATCAAGAGTACTTGAATGTACAAAATTGATACTTAAAAATAAAATGCTCACAAGCAGAATTTATTTTTAATTTTTCCTAAGCAATTTTAAATAATCATTTTTATTTTAATATATTATGGATGTGTAGCTATTATCTTCAATTAGTTCCTAAACAGAATTTTCCATTGAATACAAATTTTCATTTTCAGCTATTCCTTGAAAAAAAAAAAAAAAAAAAAAAAAAAAAAAAAACTGTACATGTTTAATTAATTGCAAAATAATAATTTTAAAATTTTCTATGTACAACAGAATTGGACATTCTTTGAATCAAGTCACCATTTTTCATCTCTTTTCTCTTCAAGAAGTATGTATGCTGATATGGCACTGTCTTTGGTTTGGTCTTTCAGTTTTTGGGGGTTTATTTTACAAGCAAATACTTCAAGTAACTTTATGAATCGTAGAGTAACTAATTAGTCATTTATACTTAAATCAGAAATGAATGATGACCATATAAATGGAAAACGTTTATATCATCAATTGAGGATGATGATGATATCTGCTGATCTCTGATGAAATATCAATTGATGCTGCCTGTCATTTGAGGGTTAAAGAAAAAAATCATTATGGGAAAGCTGAAGATAGAATATCAAACTGGAATAAAGCTTCATATCAATGTTGAAATGGTGACAAAAACTAATAAATTAAGAATGATGATTTGAAAATTTGTTTCACAAATCACTGATTGTTTATAGAATGTAATTTTCATTGGATGACCCATTATTATGACCATCTACCAGACTAAACTAGGCTTAATAAATAACTAAAACTGATATAGTTAAAAGATAACCAATTTTCAAGTCAGTATAAAAGGTGCTTTTATTGTAAAATCTACAAAGTATAAATAACTATATCATTGTCCTTTAACAATTAAGTAAACCAGACATGAAAAATTCTTGAAATAAATATTTGAACTAATATTTAATATGCCTGAATATCAATCATTGTTATTGAGATTATTTATAAATATACTGATGTGATTAGACTTATTTACACTATTTATATTGTTTGGACTGTTATCCTCATCTTTGTTGCCATATTCATGATATATTGTCCCTTGTGTCCTCCAGCCTTCTTCAGGTGACTGGAATTTTGAACCAAACTCTTTATTTCATCCAACGGGGCAGATTGTTCTAGTTCCACATGCTATGTAAATAGTGTAAATAATTACAATACCTCATCTCAGAAATATAGACAGATATGCTTAGACTTGTTTAAAATGCAAACTGAAAAACAAAAATTACTTGAAAGCTTAAAAAAAAAAAAAAAAATTCCATTCTGAACATGCCTATTCATATAACAGTGGCTTTTATTCACTTTTTCAAATATACTAATAATACTAAAATATTTTAACCAATCAGATTGTTAGGATACTTAAAATTGTCCAGCATACAGGATCTTGCTATTTACAATGTGTTTTTTCAAACATTAAATTATTTCTTTCTGCCCCAACTAATCTTTTACAAAAGTCTTTATTTAATACATCATAATTTCATTGTCTAGTATTGCACTTAAATTCATAGAGTCTAGGTATCATAGCGAAGAGCTTATCCAAATGGTTAACATGAAAGTATTTATTAAAAAGGCACAAAAAGGTAACCAAGTGACTGAAGTCTAGCTGCCAGACCAAGACCAATAATATTGCTGATTCTTCTCTGGATCCTATCTTTACCAGGTAAATAGCAGGGACACTGGGCCATATATGGCAGCAATATTCTAAACATGGACAAATGGTAGACTTATAGATATGTAAGATAGATTCCAGAGAGAAAAATTTTCTCACCCAATACTGTGAACCAACTTTCTTAGCAGATGATCTAGCAATGGATTTAATATAGTCTTTCCATCTCATGTAAGCTGAGAACGTTAGCTGGAGAAGGCACTATGAGTCACTTTCCTGGAGGATAGCATCAGCCATGCTGATGGAAGGCAGAGAGGAATTTCTCAGATGATTACTAGAGAACGTTAAAGTTGACAAACCATTTTCTGTCCCAGGTAATGACAGTCTTGAGGTCATTTGGAACATCAGCTGTCATTTTGACCTTGTCGGACTGATCAGTCTTACTATCAAGGCAGGAGTAAATGGTAGTGTCATCATTGTAGATGCCAAGTTGAGAGCTGTCATCAGGATGAACATTAAAAACAGCATAGGGCCAAGGATAGAGCCCTGGTTGACACCTGCATTAGTACAAAAAGATGTAGATGAGTGGCCATTCAGGACAACTTTCATTTCACGATTTGATAGGTACAACTTGATCAGCTCAAAAACATGCCTGTAGATACTGTAACTTTTTACTTAGTGGAGAAGATATGAATGCCAGATCCTGTCAAACGATTTCAAGATGTCCACTGCTACAGCCCAGGTTACACCGTTTTTATCTAGAGCATGACAAACTCTTATTATTATCGTTAGTACATCAGCAGTTGATCTGGAGAAACGAAAGCTGTATTGCTTGTTTGAGAAAGGACCCTGTGATGAGAGATGATGAACCAATTCGGCATTGATTAGGGCCTGTAGGATTTTCCCAAAAAGAGAGAGAAGACTAATAAGCTGATAGTTGGATGGGTCGGATAGTTCACCAGAGTTCTTAAAAACTGGAATGACTTCCAGCAGGCAGGAAAGCAGGAGGCTGCAAGAGATTTATTATACAGTTTAGAGAGGACAGGAGCCAGTTCGGGAGCACACTTCTTAATGATTATTATAAGGATGCCATCAGGTCCACAGGCTTTGTGAGGATCTAGGATAGGTATGATAGCAGAAACCATGGAAGGGGTTATATACATATCACTCAACAGAGAATCAGTTCTAAGTGGAAAGTTAGGCAGGGATACTGCAGATGAGTCAAGAGTAGAGTTTGCGGAGAATTTATGGTCAAAGTATGCAGCATTATCAACAGATGGTGATAACACCTCAAATAAATTGAAGAGGGTAAATAGAGACCTTGCACTTATTTAGTACCCAGTTACTGAGATATCAATAGTTATGAGAACCAAAGATTTTAAAGGCTATGTGGTGCCTCATTCTCTCAGTAAACAGGAACTTAGCTCCTTCGATGACTTGCTTACATTTATTACAAGCAGTAGCAAATAAGCACCTGTTATGATGAGTGCTGTCTTGCTGGTATAGCCAGAAATAGTGGTTCCTGTGTGCTATGACAGCCAAGCATGCTGGTGTGAACCATGGAGAGGATTGCGATTTCACCTGGAGGGTGAAATGTCAGTCCAAGGGGCGACACAAAGAAAATCACAAAATGAGTCCCAATCAGCATGTTGGTAACAGAAAGATGTCTTATGGATAAGGAGTTCCTGTTTAATGGATGTTTGGAAGGAGATATCAGTAGCTACTACAGAGTGGTCCCAAGTTATCAAGAGGGTAGTATTGTGAAGCTCGGCAAGAGCAAGGAGAGGAGGTAAGAAATAGATCCAGTAGAGAAGCCTGTTGCTTGATTTGGTTAGGGAAATGAGTAGGGAAGTCCACAATTTGAATGAGGGATTGGGCAATGGAAAAGTTTAATGTCTGTATATCAGCAATATCAGTACCTTTAGAATGTTTCAGCCACATGTCATTAAAGTCACTGAAGACAAAGAAGTTCCCAGATGGATAGAAAGTGCCTTTTCTATACTGTCAGCTATTGAGTCTTTGTTTATTCCCAATATAAACCAATATTGATCACTCAAAAAATATCAAAAAAGATTTATTAAGACTGACAACCTTTCATACACACAGAATATTACAAACAGTTCCAAATCCAAAACGAAACAAAACTATTACTAATAATAATTTTAAAAAAATGTGTAAAAAACACCATCAAAATCAATTTGTTGTGCAAAATAAATGTTTCTTACTGTATTAGGTTGAAAATCAATTAGTGTACATAAATATATAAATAAAAAGAACAACAGTGTGTTCCAACATTTTATGCAAATAATATTTTTAATATAATTCTTTACTTCATGTATTTGAACTTAATTTGGCCAAAACTTTAGCAGTGTTGATATGTCAAATTATGTGTAGGTTTCCCAACAGTAAACAAATGCCAGCTGTTGTGATTGATTAATCAATTTGTATTTTTTTGTAAGTTTATCAACTTTTTGTGAGTTATTTAAAGCTGAATAATATATTGGATTGTAAAATATTTTTTAGAGGGAATATTGTTTAGGAATAAGAATTTTTTAGGAATAAGAATGTTTTTTTCATATACAAGTACTACTATTTAACCCATATCTGGGGGAGAAAATGGATTCATACCTTTCTCAAGGTTATTTGTACATAAGTAATGTAACAAACCCTAAACTTGGCTCTGATTTCACATTCTGAATCACTATCTATTATACCATTGATACATTTCAGTTTTGATAATATTGCTTCATTGTCACCATTCCAATTTTTATGCAATATGGGTCTTAGAGTATGTTTGCACAATGATGGCAAGACAGAAATTGTTTAGATGATTCATGATCATTAAATAACATTAGAAATTGTTAAATTCCTTGCAAGAGACTATTGCAAAACTAAGAAATTTGTAACAAATATAACTGTAAGCAGTGCATGACTAGACAAAGTTATAAAAATCTTACCCCCACCATGAATGGAAACTTTGTTAAAATATGAGATGTGCTAGCACCCACTTAATTGTAATAAAAAGTGTTATGTTAAGCCACTTTGGCTCCAAATATGACTAAAATGTCAGGTTAGAGCTTAATGAAGTGTTTAGGAATGTGTACCAAACCAATTGTTTGACCTCCTTTGAAGTTGAATGCCCTCATTAAGCATGTCAAACTGGAGCAAAAAAATAGATAAAAACCAGAATACCAAAAAGTACTATACACAGATGAATGGATAGCCAACAGTTGAAAAAAATGGGTGGTGCCTGTATGAGTAACCTAATCCTGTTTGGTTGAGACATCATCAAGGATGGGGACACGTTATGCTTTGGATAGGACTCATCAATAATAAATTGGCTGGCTCCTGGAAGGTGTTAAAATGACCTGCTTACACTGAATTTTTAATGGTCAACCTTCAGGTATAGCTCAAGAAGAGAAAAAAAGGATAAAAGCAGTGGTTGAGTAATCCAAAAACTGACTTGACCCAAAGACTCGCGAGCTCAATATATGTATATATATATATATATATATATATAGCAGAATGAACAAAAACTTGGAGAGTAGAGTTAACAAAGAGAATTAACTGAATTTAAAAAAAAAAAAAAAAAAATGTAGCATTGCACATGAAATTAGAACAATCTAATGTGGACTAAATAAAGGGTTTGGTTTGAAATTCCAACATATATCACCTGAGTGTACAATAGCTGAAACATTGTGAATATGATAATAAATATGAGGACAACAGTAGTGCAAATAGTTACAATACCTCATCTCAGAAATATAGACAAACCCAATGCTATGTCATACTAAGATTTTGAAATATTCCACACTCACAAAAGGCAAATGACCAACCAAATTTTTTTGAGTTTCCAATCATTAGTTTAAAAATTATTGTAATTTTTCTTATTTACATAAAATGTTAGGTTGCACTATATTTAAACTATTACTCTATTTTGCATTCATATCAACAAAAGCTGTTCATGATTAATTTCAGGCTGAAAATAGACAAGTTCAAGTTTTCACCTAACGATTCTGGAAATTAAAAAAATTTCATGTTTTGTTTTATAAAAGATTCAACAATGAACAAAATTTAAGATTTCTTAAAAAGTTTGTTTTATCACAAAAGAGAACAAAATATCGAGTCCCAAATAGTTTTCTTTGTAGTCACCAAGAAAAAAAATATAATAAACTAAAGACTCTTGTTACTATAAATTTGCTATTTATTTCCATTATAGATAGACAAAAAAGCATTTGCATACATTACTGATAGTGAATATGAACTAATTTTGAGGAATTATGCCACTGCTTATTTTAGCATTTGCCTATGCTCTGAATAATAATTATGCACCATCATTCACACCCCTTATTATCTAGGTACCTCCACGAATTCATTGTACCTAAGTTTTAAAATGAATTTTTAAAAATGAAAAATTTTTTATTTTGGTTTTATTTCAAACTGATAGATTAAACTTAATATTTCCAATAATAAAAATATTTTACTATATTTTAAAACTAATTTAAATTGACTGGAAGGATGAGATTTGGTATTATGTACATTAATTACATTATTTGGACTATTGTCCTTGGGGACACATGGCACAGTGGATAAAGATGTTAGTTAGATCCAATAACAGGACCCAAAGAGTGTGAGTTCAATACCTGGTTAGAACTTGGTGAGGGGAATTAACTGATAACTGACATCCATTAGACATGGCACGTGGAACTAGAACAGTCCACCCCAGTGAGCGAAATAAAGGGTTCAGTTCAACATTCCAACCACCTGAAGAAGGCCAGAGTGTACAACGGCCAAAATGTTGTAATAAATATGGCAACAAAGATGAGGACAATAGTCCAAATAATGTAAATAGTGACTGGAAGGAGTTTTCATTTTGACATTGCCGATTTTAGCACCATTTTGAGCTATCTTTCATTAGAATGCAATTCACTTTATTAAAAAATCTTCCAAAAATAAAATATACTTTTCTGAAACTTTATTTGAGGAATATTAGCTAATTTAAAGTTTAATTAATCTGATTTGAAAGAATATTACTTACTTTAAGTTTAATACATCACAGAAATGTATTTTTTAACATGGCAGTAGCTGTTTATTTAAGGCATTGATAGTTTGAATGAGAGATGGAATGTTATCTAATGTTTTTCTACAGTGGATATATCTGTAAAAAATAATTGTAGAATATAACAGGAGTGGCTTTTTTATATAATTTTTAAGTACTCAGTAATCTTAAAAATTTATGAAAATATTCTCTATAATCTAATGTTTTATTGAATTTTAGATACTCTGGCTTTAAATTTACTATAGTTATCTTTTTTACTTTCTGATAAGGTTGTCTATGGATGTTCGTATCTACAAAAATCAGCATCTTTATACATAAACAAAAACAAATTCAAATTTTAAAAATATTAGTGTTTGATGAATTTTTGTTTATAAAAAAACTTTTCTGTTTATAATTAGTAATTATATTTTTTACTTAATAAATATATCACCTAAAAGGCACAACATAAAACAAAAATTTAAAAGATTTAAAACTTTACAAATTATTCTAATTAAAATTTTTAAAAAATGAAAATAATTTTTGTAAAAATTCATTATACAATGAAAAAACTTTTGATAATAACATTCATAAAAGCAATTTAAAATATCTTAGTTTGATTGCATTTTTTGATTCAGAGCTGATTTTCAGTAAATGGTGGTTTTGTTTTACAAAAAAACTTGATGATTTAAATTCTCCAAGTTCTGCTTTTAACTAATATAAATATTAAGTGGCACAAAAATTAATTTCTGGAAATTTCTTAAAATTAAATAAGTGTAGCATAACAGATGTAAATGAAAAAAATATTGAACATTCTAAAATGATCAAAAAATCCTCTTAATAATAACAACAATTTTGATAATAAAACTTTGTTTTTATTAAGTTTGGGGCATTTTTTTCATCACAGTATGCTAATTTTTTTGCACATCAATGGAGGTACCTATCTATTATTGTTAGGAAAAAACTATGATATTTAAACTGTCATACCAGCTTTTATATATGAGAATAGAAGCAAGAGACAATCCTTTCATAGTGTCTGATTAGGACAATATATAACAATAGGATAAACTTCAACTTATTTACATTATTTATAATTGGACTACAAGATTAAAGCATTAGTGTGCAAATTTGAAGGAATAGTGATTTTAAGTTCAATCCCTGAGTCAAGTAGTAGATATATTCAAAAAGTAAAACCAGGACTAATAATAACTGAGCAGTAACTAAAAAGGAAAATTAACAAAGATGAGATATCCCTAGACATGGATAACAGGATGTGAACAATCTTCTCAGCAAATTAAATAAAGGATTCAGTTCAAAATTTCCAGAAGGTTATTCAGATTGACAAAAGAAGTTCAGAGGGCATTATGGCTAAAAGAACTGTGATAACAAAGATGATGACATTAGTTGAATTATAAATAATGATAATTCCTCATTGCAGATATTTAGAGAGAAACAACTTGTCACCAAACATAAATCAACTGACATTCTCTAGCATTGTTATATTAATATATCATTTTTTTTTCTCTTGCATGGTTGGAAAGATATAGGGAAATACTGGTTGTAATAAAAGATATGAAAGAGTCAGATTGTAAATGATACATACAGAAAATTTGTTTGTTGGTAGATTTTATGACGTGTCAACTATTACTGGGTCATTCTAGGTCAAAGTCTGTCGTTTTTGTTTTTTTTTTTATATCCATAAATATATTTCTTAAAGGACAAACATTATGGTGAAAAAATAATTTTAATTTTAATCTTCCTACATCAAGAACTTTTCTATTAAGCCTCATATAGCCTGATGTGCTATACCAGTTTAGGAGCAGTAAAATCGACCTTGCTAACAAGATACACCCCTATAGCTAAACTGGTATAGCATGTCAAGCTATATGATGGTTCCGTGTAGGATACAGGTTTGATTCTTGTTGGGGGACACATATTTTCTATGAAAATTTATTGGACATTCAGGCCAGTAAATGATGTTAATACTGTTTATTAAAAACAGAGCATTACTTAAATATTTGTATCTATAAAAATAACATATAAACAGAAGATAACTTACATATATATGTGTGTGTGTGTGAAGAAATATAGTTTTGAGATGTGCTATATTTATGGGATAAAGTGCTCAATATCAGAGATAGAGTATATGTAAATATAAATATAAAAGTGAACATTGAAGTCAACACTCAGAGGCAACAGGCTGTTTCATGCTAGGTGCCACATGATTGGCCTGACGATTGCATCTAGCATGAAACAGCCTGTGGCCTCTGGGTGTTGATTTCAATGTTCACTGTTTTTTATATATATATATATATATATATATATATATATACACACACACACACACAGAGAAATATTCATTTTATATTTATAGATCAAATACTAATAATTTTGAAATAATGCATGCATAGTCAGATTTTCATGTTTTGGAGCATACACCCAATTCCTTTGATTCAAAACTTACACTCCGTAATTACTTAATAGATTTTCCATCCAACTATCATTTGATGGAGACTATTAAAAAAAATGGACTCATCTGGGTGTGGTTGTCAGGAATCCCAACTATACAGTATTTATTTAGTCACTAACAAATATTCATAACATTAGTAGATCAGAAACAGAAGAAATATTAGTTTTTAAACTGTAGGATGATCCTAACAATTATATTAATAATTCAGACAAAGGGGGTTATTATTTCTTTTCTCTTCATGAAGATTTTTATGAATGAATTTTGTAATCATTAACAAACAAGTCATTGTAATGACCTTTAAAGATGGTGACTGACAGTTGACATTAATTTATCTTCTAAATTTCATAGTATTATACTTTGTTTGAAGGAACAGAAATCATTTAGCTTAGATTACTTACTGCAGATGTTCTGTAAGTAGCCGTGTTGCTTCTGTTAAGCATAACATAAGAAAAAGAAATAAACAAAACAATTTGACATAATTATGAGGAGTACTTGTCCAAAAACAGCTTTTCTGCATCAGACACAGATCTAGATTTATTTTTTACAGCAGCCAGTATTTGAAAATGGTTTCTTATTGAATATCAATCAACTCTGACCAAATATATGGGGTGGAGAGAAGAAAAAAAAAAGTTATTTATCTAATGCATCTATCAGCATGCTTTTTTTCTTGTCCAAGTGAACTTTGATGAAACAGTAGAGGATAAATTCTTATCAAGACAAAATTATCCATATGCAGAATGTTTTTCAAACTCCAGAAGTAATGAAAATTTTTAAATTTAGCTTCCCTTTTTATGACTTTGAGATTTTATCTTTAGTTATTTAACTGAAGAAATGAAAGCTAAGGGAGACATATATTAGTTAATATATGGAAAAAACCTGAGGAAAGGAATCCATATTTCAAGTGTTTACAATGCAAGTGAAATACCAGTTTCAAGGACTGTTTTTGTACAGTAAATTAGTATCCATTTATCAAGAGTGAATGTAAAATGATACACTGTACTAAAACTTCATTAAACTAAAACTAAGAGTGGTTCAGAAATAAATTATTTTAATTTGAGATCATTCGGTTGCTCAGTAGTCTAATGATGAAAACAAAAATATTTTCAATATAATTTTGAGGTAAATGCTGATTAAATCAAACAATCAATATACAGTAAACATTTCAGATCAAAATTCATCTAATATTCTATTTGGTTAGGATATGGACTTACTGATCCACCTTTGGGCATCGAATTACAACTAGCTCCCCTTGTAGAGAAACTTCACAAAGTTAAGAAGAATAATATGGCTGTGGCAAGATATCAAAAATTTGGTATATCAAGTAGAGATGAGTGGCTTTGCTTGGTGTCCCACTCTATAACAAGGTAAATTCACCTGTACTGCTTACAGCTTACTACTTATATTTATTCGACAAAACAAAACCCAACCCAGATATCTAACATCGCGCTATTTTTATCCCCCGGCACCCCACGTGATGAAAGGGGGGGGGAATTGTTTCTGGCAAGATTGTAGTGTAGACGTTTTTCGTTTTTTTTTTTTTGGTTTTTTACATCAGAGATGTAAACAACGTTACTGAATCATTGAGTATTTGGGATGAAAATATGAACACGTACCCAGTGTGTATAAATTGAAAAGGATCAAAAAGGTATGGATCGATATGAAGTGAACAAAAACCAGTAACACCTGAACAAGGAGTGGTTGGGGATCGTTAGGAATGTACTCATTCATTGGTGTTTTGCGGCCACTGTTGACTGTTATTGAAGAAAAATAAATGTCTTAAAAAAATCGGAGAATCTATCTAGTCAGGCAGAACTGAAAAAGCAAATTAAAAATATTTTCATTTTTCAGCATACGTTCTTCTAGAATCTATCAGCTGTTGTGTTAAGTTTTTGTTTAAGAAAATAAAAAAATACTATTGACTTTAAAAATAACGATCTCATTGTAACTAACAATCAGTGTAAAATGTAAATTAAATCGAACACTAACATCTTTTAATAAAAACTGAAGATGATAATTTTCAGTTAAAAAATGAAATCGAGTACAAAAATTATTTGAAGTATAAAGAGACGAGGTATATCTCGTCTCTTTAAATAATAATTTAAGAGATAGAATAAAAACTGAACATTTGTCTTCTTTACTTTTTAACAGGTTTTTATTTATTTATTTATCTATTGTTTTAATAAACTTTTAATTTGACTCACCCCCACATATGGATCAAATCAAAGCAGACGAAACCAAAGCCATAAAGAAACGAATTATTTTTCATATTTTTTTTTATGTCTCCCCACCATTTTTTAAAATCTATTTTACCAGCTGTTTTTAAATTATAATCTAGAATAGATCCTAAAATTAAATTAAAATTGTTGCTTGGGGACTCTTTAAATGCAGTAAAAATTACCACACACACAGACTTTTTTAAAGTTTCAAAAAGCGTAAAAGAAAGACAGTTTTCATTCACATATAAATTTAATAACTTTTTAAATTTAAAAACAACTTTCAAATTGAGTGCCAATCCTTAAAAAGTTTGCTCAAAGAAATTACAAATAAATAAAAAAAAAAAAAAAAAAGAGCCAAGCGAAGATGACAAGTAAGTATCCGTCCATGTGATTAAAAAAAATAAAAGTAAAACACACAGACTTTAAAAATCTGAAAAAGTGATCCCTCAATTCCTGACCGAATAAATAAGCAACATTTATGCGAACACCTTTCAGAAGTTCACGATTCAGGCTTATAGTAAAATTACAGCAATTCATATTGATTAGTTTAGTAGTCAATGAAATTGAAAGTAAAAATAACATGCCTTTACCTGTGAATGAAATACCAAGTGACGATCCTGACTCCTGCCTAATAAAAATTCCCGGAAGTCGCTTAGGTTAAGTCCACTTTCTTAAGGTAGGGGTGGCTGGTTATACCATTTTCATCTTATAGAGGGATTTTCATTAATAGAAGAAAGATTATAACAAGTGCTTTATTTTAGAAATGCTTTTTATTAAAGAACAAAAAATCTAAATAACAGAATGTAAAGTTAAGTTTATATTTTTATTTCTCTAAATTTCATTAATTATCCGATTATTTTTTTTTTAAAGTGTAACAATAATATGGTTTCCATGACAAAATTTTGTTTTGTTAGTTTGACTGACCCACGTGGCCAATAATACGGATTTTATTTTACAAATACTGGATTTTAGTCACTAGAGAAATACCTACTTTGCTTTTTTATAAGAAAAAAAGTTTTTATTTTCCCGGCGGGAAAACATGTTTATACACAGGTTTCTTAATAAACTTTTTACTTTATCGATTAAAAATAAAAGTTAAAACAAATATTTTTTTTCTATCATGTATTTTGAGAAAAATAATATAATTTGTTACAAGACTCTCGCTAAAAAAAAAACAAAAAAAATTCAGACGCAAAAAACAAAACATTTCGACGATCCTTTTCAACAAGTAAAAATTTTTTTTTGTTTAAAACTAACAATGTTGTTGTTTAACTATTTAAAAAGATATATTCGTTTCAATATAAAACAAAAGCAAATTTTATTACTGCTACCAATTCCAAAGTTAAGGAGGCGCCAATTACTGAGTTTTCCCAAGCCTTTTTATTTCAATTTATTAATTTTTAAATAAATTCAAAGAAGATAGTTTGCTTTAAAACTAAAAAAGCGTCAGTATCCAACAAATCTCCCATTTCCTCTCTGCGTTGATGAGCTGTTGTGTGTGTTTTGTAACTTTTGTTGGTTGAGTAAAAAAAAACTAAAAATTATTCTAAAGTTCAATTTCTTTTCTTCAGTTTTTCTTCTACTTTTTTTTTTTTTTTTCAGTTGTCACCAATTTGAACCTATGTGACTGAATAGTTCTAAAAATTATTATGAATATTTGTTCTAATTTTACAATTAAATCGTAGAAATAATTTTTCAAGACACACAAAAAAGCGATTGCTAGAGTCTAAGTTCTGTTATAAAACTTAGTTAAAAATATCGAGTTGCTATCCGATTATTAACTCAAAATAAATGAAAGTCATTCACTCACATGTTTATATTTGTTTAAATACGGCATAAAGCCAAATTACACCAATTTTTCAAAACGGGAAGATTACCTGTCTTGTGAATCAAATCAACATTTGAAAAATAACTCTTTCTTTACCCGGAATCGAACTCCGACCAATAGAAATTAGTCACAAATATTGATTTTTTCCAAACGACGCATAGCTACAACAACGGTCATCAAATAATAATCAAACTCAAATCAAAGCCAGTCACCAATGGGGTGGGGTCTCTTAAAATTATTTGCCCCCAAAATAATATGAACTAATTTTAGTGTATTTTGATTTCAAGGCCCCCACCCACACATTCAAAAGGCTCTAATAACATGCCTGATCAAACTCATTACATTCATTACAATAATAATCCCCTACAAGACTAGTTTGCTCTATTTTGAGGTGACCATTATAGGATACAAATCCTATATCATTCCAACAAATGACTAAAAAAACACAAAGTAGATTTGCACACCCGCAAAATCGGATCAAAACAATTAAAAACAGATTTCGCAATAAGGTGTGAAATTAATTTTCTGACCAATGAAAGTAGGCGATTTGCTAAACCAAAAAAAAAGATAACGAACCAACGTGAAAAAAAAGTCAACAATAAATACAGAGTTTCAAGTCAGTCAACAGTCAGAAGGGCGCAGAGATCATAGAAGACTGACAGTAAATTCCATCACTGACTCAACCCGACACTAAGAGCCGAAAGTGGATTAGGAAAGGAAAACAACAACAACAACAAATAATTTACAACTGACTCCAAAACAATTCATAAGTACATTTTCCTTTTATCTTTTGTTCCTCATCCATATACTCTTTTTCAACTTAAATTGATCACCCCTTTTTCCTTTACACCTATACAAAAACAAAAGAAACAGACATTACTCTGCTACTCTTTTGAAAGACAGCGAACGCAGACATTTTTTTGTCAAAATCACACTTTGCTTAAACAAACTAAAGCATTAATCTTTTTTACCCTATTCACAAGATAATAAATATACAATGTTCTATTTTCTACAAACGTTCCTTATCGTGTTGTTTCTTCTTGAAATTTGCATTGTATTTTGTGGGCAGGGTATTTTGTGGGCAGGGTATCCCATATTAAATTCTCCTTTAATCCGGGTACGCAGAACCCCACACCATGAAGTTGATATGTATGTAACTTTATTCACACTCTAAATAGAATCCAAGTTACATTATCACAAACATTTCCTAAGTTATCTTATTGCATAATGGTATAACATGAGAGAGCTAGGGAAGAAAGGTTTATTTTCCCATTTATATTTCCCCCATTATGAGCATTATTATATCCATCATATAATAATACCATATTTCATGGATGGGATGGAATGGCTGAAATGCTGAATGCTTTGTTCGCAGAGAGATTTTTATACCACTAAGACACACAAAACTATATATACATATTTACACATGTCCCTTGCAGAGAAAAATATATTATATATCTACACAACAAGCAGAGTGCAAGGAGAAAAAAATGAGGGCCCCAAGTCGCATACAGACATGTCTGTCAAAAATAGTCACATACGGGCTTCTCCATTAGCAGAACAGATTGGCATTTTCAGATATGGGCCTCTCTGTAATTTGTCCAGATCTGGGTCTTTGTCAACTGCCTTATGTCAATAAAAGGACAGGGTTCAATTATACTGAACAAAGTGCAACACACACACACTATTCATAGGTGTGATTTATTGACAAAAAAACAGATCTGGACAAATTGCAGAGGAGCCCTTATCTGGATATGCCAAGATGTTCTGCAGCTAACAGAGATATCTGGATGTGAATTTCTTTGACAGACATGTCTACATGTGACCTAGGGCCTCTTTTGCATCTGTACTGAGATGCATTCACCACTGATACAGGTGGGGAACTGGTTTAGGTGAATGAAAAAAATGGTAGTGAAAAGAGTTTTTTTATTTTTCTGGGGAAGAAAGTTAATTGATAGTCATGCTGCATGATTACACCTGTCCTCATGTTGCAAATATGACACAGCAAAGAATCATGGAGCTGGGATGTGAAATTCTTCTACATGGAACATATTTGACAGTGTCACAGAAAAATATATACAGGTGCCAAAAGTTGTAATGCCAACAGCTGCAGATCACAAAAAAAAATCAACAATGAAACTACACATGGACAACAAAACAAAATCCCAAATTCTGACTGCCTGGATCTCAAAATCAGGATCTTATATACACACAAGATGTCTACAACTGGTTAGAAATAAATTTGAATAGGCTGCTGAGTTATCTATCAAAAGAGAGATAGTAACAAGGTTCAAGTTTTTCAACCAATTTCAGCATAGAATACACACAGTACATGAACATTTCAGCTTCTGTGTTCTTTGTTTCAGTATTCTTCAGATCTTTCATCACATAGATTGTTACTTATTTTTCTCCATGCAACATTCCTTGGCAGTTGCAATAATTTGAAGATTGTTTTTAATCAGTATCACCCCTATGCAAGGCAGTAAAGCCACTAAGATACAACAGGTTACTTGAAGAATTAAGCATAGAAACATTAATAATGAGCAGGAAGAGGAAAAAGTAATCAGGAGGACAGTTGATAGCAACTGACATTGCATTTAAACTTTTGCAGATTAAAGTTGACTGGAAAGTATGGAGCTGGGAGGGAATTCCACAAGCAAGAAGTGCGAGAAAAGAAACTGTTAGCATAGAACTTATGGTGACATCTAGCCAACTTAACTGTAAATTGATGAGATCTCAATGCCAGTCTTGTACTTTGCTTAAATTCATACAATCTAGGTATCATAGTGAAGAGCTCATCGAAACAATACCATGAAAGTATTTATAGAAAAGGCAAAGAGAGGCAACCTTACAGTGGTGGGAAAGCAACTGAAGCCAAGCCACCAGATTAGGACCAATAATATTACTGATTCTCCTTTGGATTTTATCAAGGAGCTCAAGGTAAACAGTAGCGGAGCGGCACTGGGCAATATGTGGCAGCAATATTCTAAGCATGGACGAATGGTAGACTTAAAGATATTCTGAAGAGAAAAATTGTCTCCTCATCACACAGTGAACCAACTTTCTTGGCAGCTGACCTAGCAATGGATTCAAGATATCAAAAATTCCTGAAAGAATTCAGTGATCAAAACTGGAATAACCTTTTATCCTAAAATACACACTGAAAAGTCACATGAAGTTAAAGAAAGCTAAGAAAGTACTTTGTTTAAATTAAGGCATCATGATTTTTTCCTTTTGTTTTAAATAAAAGGGAAACTTTTAGATCAATCTCAATGAAAGCAAAAAACATTTCTTCTCACGGAAAAGGAACTTCTAAAAGTAAAACATAAGCAGTCTTTTTATATATTTAAATATACTTACAGCATGTTCCAAGTAACAAATTATACTATGAAGAAAAGCAAAGATATTTAATGGAAAAAATATAGAAAATATATAAAAATTATATAAAAAAATACAGTGAGAAATTATAGAAAAAAACCCAGAACAAAGATATTCAATAAAAAAATCAGTATATTTTCAAACATATTTGCACACATGTTCATCTTAAAAAAACAGGTTATTCAATAAAAGCAATTGCAACTCTAAGGATTGCTTTAATATGAACTCAGTAGTAACTGTGTGCTCAATTCAGATGGTTCTCTTTCATGTTGACCATCATGATGGTAGACTGAAACATTATTTGGATTGCAGAGCCATTGGTTGCTCTTCCTCATAACTAGTAGTCTAGGCCATTCAAATCAGAGAGATACAAGGGTGATAGGTACAGCCTTCCATGGGCCAAGCCCACAATCCAAGCTTGACCACTATAACTAGCACCTTATTGTAGGTGTTAGCATTGACCCTGAAACCCTGCAGGAAGAAGTGAGCTGTTATTACATGGTCTTTGTTGCTTATGACTTTCCGAACCATCCCACACAATAGGAATTTGTGTGCATTAACATGGGTTGCCAGTCTGCATGGATTTTTGTGTAAAGCCACCTGTTATTTCTTCTGTTCACCTGACAACTTTCAAGAATCTCATTATCTGAGTCATTGTAGCTGGCAGCTGGCACCACAAGCACACTCTGCTTTTTAAATTCATGTGTTAAATTGTATATTGCCATGTTAATTCTCTCAATGTCAGAAAGAAAAATTTGGCAAATGTTATATAATATTTACATTAGATAATTTTCCATCTATGGCTTGCTAAATATAGTGACAATCTTTATTTGAGCACACAGGTCATTTTATATCGCACCCCCTCCAACAGGACCACTACAATATATATATATATGCATAGATACATACAGTGGTGTGTTGAAAAGTTCTCAGCATGACCAAAAACCTTTTCCTCTCTTCCTAACGTATAATGGTTATTTGTTCAAATTTTGGGAAGTGAGATTGTCCAAGAAGAACTTTTCAGGGCCGTCTTATGTGTATATGTGTTCCACAGCTTTAATTAATGTAAGTAGAAAATTACTCATAATTATTCAAAAATTTATGTCAAATATACCAATATCAAATTTTCCCTTTTAATCGTAGTAAATACTTTGTAAAAAGTATTACTAGCCATGTGAGAAGTTCTTTAATCTTCTACTTTAACCATTAAGCTAAAACCAGTATGATTACTTAGTCTATTATTATTATATGGTTTTCAGTTTGCTATAATTTTTAACCAAGCATCTTGAATAAAATTTTGATTTACTTCCCTTTAATTTACAAAGTAGCGATTACTTCCCCTTTACTGTCACGTGATTGTTTCGCCGTACCAAAATAATTGAACAACGCATATCGTTTGTTTTTCTAGTTTTTAATCTTTTAAGAAATTGAAAATGTCAAAAAACAAAAGTTCTGGCAGTGATCTGAAACAAGAGGATGTCTTACAAGCTGTTGTTTTGGCTGATTCCTTTGATTTTAGATTCAGCCCTATTACACGTTCTGCACCTCGGGTACTTAAACTTAACTTCTCCTATCTTATTTTTTCTTTGTATTTTTACAGTACACTTAGTTGGTTCCCCCACTCTCGCCTTTTTTGCTACATGTTGTGAATAGAGTTGCTTTCCACTTTTTTATTCAAAACTTACGTCATCGTAATAAACAGTGTTTTAAAAAAATGCTTATATTTTAACTTTTATGTCACCGTATGTTAAAAAAGTAAAACAAAAGAAAATACTCCAGCAAATTGTCATTTTTTTTTTAAATTTAGTTCTAGTTTTTCCTTTTTATCGTGATTTTTTTTATGTAAATATTTTAAAAAGTATAGATTTTTACATGAAAATAAATTATGCTATCAATAAGTTCAAATTTAAGTTTGAACTTATTCATAGCGCCGAGTGATAGTTTCTTCCCACGTGAAAGTAAGTTTGAGAAGAAAATGCCATATGACTTTAAGCAAACTGCAGATTAACTTTTTAATTTTGAGTACTCCTTTATGGCATATTTTTCCTTTCATTAATATTGCATATTGAACAGTTTATTGCAGAAATATTGAACTTCTGCTCCAAATCAACTCTTTTTAAAAACCGATTTTCATAAATATACATTCCAAATAGCTCAAAAAAGTTTGTACGAAAATTTCTTTTAAACTCGTCTTCGAAGATAAGTTGAATCATAAATCTCAAAAGAGTTAATGATTAATTTTCTAGCCATGATCTCTTGAAAAAGTGCTTACAAAAAAATCGAAATCTGATTTTTCTTAGAAAATAAATTACTATAATTACTGTAGTGTACATCACTTTCTTTTCTTTTTTGCTTCATCATATTCATTCATTCATTAACAAATATTGATTAATTTTTTAAAGCTTAAGACTACAAAACTACTTTATTTAACAATTTGTATCACGTGATTCATCACCAGAAAACTGTTTTGTTGACTTGAATGTATGTGACTGAAAATTCGTGATTTTTCACCTCCAGCATGGCTACTCGTTTCCAAAACATGCCCATCTGCTCAAGTTCATTTTTCTTTTTTTTCAACACCCACAGAGCCAACATGTGGTTTATACTGCAACTATTTTGATTCAAAACCGCAGAGTTGTCTTTTTCTTATAATTGGTTGTCGACCACGGCTAGAGTCTCCAGTCTACCCTACTAAAGCTGAAGAAGAGTCAAGCAAGATGCATTCGTACTTTTCCCAAGAGTATTTATGCGAAAGTGAATATAACGATCTCTATCGGAATTCGAACTAGGCTCGCCGATTTCTCGTTCCGAGCCACTAACCATTACACAACATGCACATCCATTTGTTGCACTACCTATGATCGAAAATCATTCTTTGTGGATTTATTTATTTTACTTACACGCACACACATGAAAGGGAGATAACTTTCTAGTAGCCTGTTCCTAAAGCTGTTAAAATCCAAAATATCTGACTTAGTAATCATTGTACGTACACTCAAGCGGGACATTTCACAAGCCCGGGTTTATCGTTAGATTCTCACGCGTGTATGATATCAGAGCAAAAAATTGTTCAACTCTTTTAGGACACCATAGTACCAGGGATTAACGGTGAACCTTATTCCCCACCCTTGGGAGAGATTTGGAGCTGAATTTCTAAATAACACCTTAATTCTTCCTACTGGAAGTTAAAAAATTTGAAAAATTGGTTTGATTACTCCCTGAAAGGACACTATTTGCTGAAATACTCTATTCATTATGAATATATAATGGGCACATATCAGGCACCTCGAGACGGTGTAATGGTTAGCAAGCTTGTCTTGCTAGAACAATTACGACTGAGTTGTGAGTTTGATTCTCACTGGGTGCCCCATACTTTCGGCCTTGTGCCACATCTAAGCTACACTTAGAAAATGGCTATAATGGGCACATATCCAGGTAAGTTTCTTTGGAGAGGGTTTTGAAATAAAATAAATTGTCCCTTATTGATGTAGTCCATAAAGCATAATGTTGGGGTTTGTATAAATGAAACCAGAGACCACCCAAAATGCAACATGCAGAAACATGGTTGATTTTGCAGAAGTCTATGTTTTTTTATGAATAGTTTGTGAATCATTGTGTAATAATGCTTCTAACTTTCTTGTCATTTTAAATAAGAAAATTCATGTTTATATGACTCAGCAAATTCCAACACTCAGTTGATAAAGGATTAAGAATTGAAATGTTCCTACATTGAGAATTGATGACCAGAGATGAAATACAAGATATGCTATGACTAGCCAATCAAATTACTGAGGAACTTACGAAAAGAAAAATATGCCATCTTTCAAAACACTTCAGCATACAGTAAACCCCAAAGTATTTTCAATGCATACATATTCAAATTCCCTTTAAAGAACAATTTAATTGTATCCTGCAATTTTAGATTTGTATGGACACAAAGAAAAGAAAAATGAGAAAAGCTGTCAATATATATTCATGTCTCTGAATGTTAAGTGTGAGTTGTTCCTCATTAGTAATAACCTTTTTGGAGTTTGTTTAGATTGGTGGCATTGGATTCTTTTTTTTTTTTTTTGAATGAATGAATGAATATAAATATTAGGTTGGTGCAAAAATAATGACATAATAATGTTGTTTTTTGACGTATTTTTTAATGTCAAAAAACAACATTATTACGTCATTATTTTTGCACCAACCTAATAGAATACTTGTATAAGATTTATCAGAATTCAAGTTTGAGGATCTTTAAAGATATCCATAGGATACAGTTTATTATATATGTGTATATGTGTGTGCATTCTATACCACAAGGCTTATGGCCATATCATGTTGAAACATTGGTTCTCATACAATCACTGAAGTTAAACAATGTCAAGCCTGGTCGGTACCTAGATACGTGACTGCTTGGAAATATCAGGTGCTATAAGCTTAGATGTGTGGGTGGTGTAATGCTTGGAATTAGAAATCAGAGAGCTAAGTTCCAATTGCAGTTGGGTTCATTATATTCACTGATGCACAAAAATACTATTATGGAAGGTGTTATGAATTTAAAAGTAATTCAAAAACAGCAAGAAGTCAAGACAGCAATAACCTTAAGAAAGGCTTTTATTCAACAAAAGAAACTGAGCCAAATAGCACAATCGGTGTCTCTCCACATAACCCCCTCCCCAAAATACAGCAGAATTTATAAAAGAAAATGTATGTTCCTTTGCATACAATAAATTTACATACAAAACACAAAAGAAGAGTTCATTTCATAACATTCTACTCTCCTGCAGGAAAATGAAGAATGCTTTACTCATATAACAAAATCTTTATACTTTCTTGGTACCTTTTGTGTTCTTGAAGACTTTCATAGAACATTACCACCTTTGTAATAGACGTGACAGTGACAATGACTTACCAGGAGCAAAACGAATTCGTTGCCTAGCGTGTCAAACCATTCTCTAATAGTCGGTCGAACGTACATACGCCTACTACCATTTTTTTTATGCAGCACGCTTATTTGCATAAGAGAACAATGCTACCTGTTAAAAACCAGGCGAGTGAACATGAAGGGACACTGCTATTCTAGGCTTTGGTGAGACTAAACGTGTTGCTGAAAGAAAGCAGCATCAATTTCTAGATACGTGACAAGCTATTTTGGCTGATATGGATGGCCGGTTTGATTTAAAAACTGGATCTGTGGCTGAATGGCTCGAGAAGTTGGAATTGGTGTGCGGCCTATCGGGAGTGAAGCAGCTTGATCGTGACATCCCTCTTCACCTAACCAGGGGAGCATTTGCGGTTTACCAGCAACTATTTACGGAAGAGAAATTGGATGTGGCTTGAATCAAGGGAGCATTGATGACAGCATTTGCCCCTGATAAATTCACGGCGTACGAACAATTCGAGGCACGTGTATTGCGTCCGGGTGAGACCGTAGATGTATATTTGGCAGATCTACGGAAGCTGTCCATACTTTTTGGAGGAGTGCCAGACAGTGCGATGACATGCGTGTCCGTGCGGGGGCTTCCTGATCATGTGAAAAGGCTCCTGTGGTCCTCAACCAGGGCGGATGATATGTCTCTTGAGGAGCTATTGGCCCGAGCTCGGGCAATCATAAAGGACGAGACAGCAGAGAGGGAACCAGTTGTCGCTGAGGTGCAGTCCTCCTAGACTCCTCGATCTTCCCCAGACATGGGCCCACTTGTCACATGCTATGAATGTAATGGGCCCAATCACTTCGCAAGGGAATGCGTAAAGAGGCGAAGGGTAACTAACGCGCATTGCTATCGATGCAACAAGACCGGTCATCTGGCCAAAAATTGTCCGGGAAACGGAGGTGGGGACGAGATTTCAGCGCCAGTTCACTCCCCAAACAAGCAAGTAAACTCGGTACTACCCATCATTACTATGTGTGTTGAAAGCACACCATGCTCGGCTCTCCTTGACTCTGGGTGCTCACGGTCACTCTTAAGCGCGAGTTTATGTCGGTCTTGGTCGAAGCAGAGTATGGCGGTCTCTACATTAACGGGAGCTACGCAGGCTTGCTGTGGAAGGGCCACCGTTAGCATTCACACAGTAACCGGTAATACTGCTACAATCGATGTGCTGGTTATGCGAGGGAAGCCCCTGGATTTCGACCTGTTGCTTGGCATCAATGCCATTAAGGCACTTGGTGGAGTTCACATCACGCAGCATGGAAGCATGGAGTTTGAAAAACCATGGTCCGTCTGTGCAGCGATTTGTATCAGCGAAGCCGGTTTTAGTGCAAAATTCGATGAACGACAGGGAGTTTGGGTCGCAGCCTGGAAGTGGTCGGCAGGTCATGCACCAGGGAAACTTCAGAATCGGATCTCTGAATATCTGATATCCAGCGAGATGAGAGAGGAGTACGAGCATGAATTGCAAACCTGGATGGACAATGGTTGGTTGGTGCCGTACAGTGACAAGGAGTTTGGCCAACCCAAGGGACTGATACCACTGATGGCCATACTGCAGACCAATAAGCATAAAGTGCGTCATGTGATGGATTATCAGGAACTGAATACCTATGTTGAAACATTCACATGTGCCACTGATGTTTGCGCAGAAAAACTGTGAGACTGGAGACAGGAGGGTGCGAATGTGTCCATCTTGGACCTCAGGAAAGCATACCTACAGATCCGTGTTGAAAAATCTCTGTGGCCATAACAAACAGTTATGTTTAAAGGGAAGCAATATTGGTTGACCAGGCTGAGGAAACATCTCGAGTTCTACGGACTGACGAGTAAGGATCCAGAGAAGTTACAGGACGGAGCCAGAGTGCTGGGGTTAGAAGTGTGGAAGGAACAGGGTCGATTGCGATGGCGACGAGGAAGTAGAATAGAGTAAATGGCCCTATGACAATGACACAGAGAGGTATTTTCTCCATGTGTGGCCGACTGGTGGGACACTTCCCAGTGTGTGGATGGCTGCAAGTGGCGACAGGCTTCATCAAACATCGAGCCACTGCCATAACACAAAACTGGGATGACAAAATTTGTGATGCTCCTTTGGAACGTATGATAACGGACACCCTCGCCCGAGTACAGCAACTGGATCTTGCACAGGGAGAATGGTGTGTGAATATGAAGGAGCTAGATGTGTGGGTGGATGCGAGTTCGCTGGCTATAGGAGTGGTGCTCGAGGCTAAGGGAGCCATCATCGAAGACGCATGCTGGCTATGGCCGATAAAAAACAGCATATCAATGTGGCTGAACTGGATGCTGTACTGAAGGGAATCAACCTTGCGCTAAAATGGAGGGCTACGGTATTACACGTGAACACAGATTCCCTGTGTGTGTACCATTGGGTGACTAATGCCCTTACGGGAAAGTCTTGGCTGAACACCAAGGCTGCTAGCGAGATGCTCATAAGGCGACGACTTGAAACGCTAACTCCTCTTGTGAAAGAGTACAACCTTTCAGTTGACATAGCTCTAGTCAGATCCGACTAGAACTGAGCTGACTTGCTAACTAGAGTTCCCCAGAGGTGGTTCAGCAATGTGAAGGAACTCGAACCTGTTCAAACAGTATGTGCTTTTGCCGTAAGAAACCCGAGCCCTGCTCAGTTAACTGAGATTCATCGACACAGCGGGCACCCTGGAGTTAAATGGATACTATATTTTGCACGTAGAATCAACCCGTCTGTGTCGAAAGCAGCAGTGAGATCGGTCGTTCGGAGTTGTGAACAGTGTCAGTCAATAGATCCAGCTTCTGTGCGATGGCAGAAGGGAGAGCTCAGTGTGCGTGAAACTTGGAGCCGTCTAGGCATGGACATCATGCACTATAACGGTTGCCATTTTTTGACTCTGATCGATTGCGGCCCACATGGTTTTTGATCTGGCGGCCGCTAGTTCGGCAATACGCTGCACACGTAATCCGGCAATTGGAGTTGGTGTTTTTCGAACGTGGTGCCCCAATAGAGATCCTGGCTGACAATGACACTGCATTCCGCAGTCAGCAATTCAAACAATTCATGGAAGAATGGGGCATCCGATTCCGACCGCGCTGCGCGTACAAACCATCTGGAAATGGTATTGTAGAGAGGTGTCATCAGACAATCAAATGGATTGCTGCGCGAAAGAGTTGCCCTATCATGGAGCCCATGTATTGGTATAACATCACACCCAGAGATGACGTGTCTGCCAATATGCTGCATTCATACAAAATTTGAATAAAAGGATTTGACGTTGTGCCCTCGCCTAGCCAGCCGACTTCGACTCTGTATAAAGGAGGAGATGCAGTCTGGGTAAAAAAAATCCGCATGGACGCTGCACGTCAAAGTTTGTGAAAGGTCATGTCACAAGGATAAACAGTCCACAGTCGGTAGTCATCGACGGGATACTACAGCATGTGGGCGATGTACGTCCACGGCTCACTTCATTGTTACCAACGGATGATGACTGTGACACAACATCAGGAAGTCATGAATGGCAAGAACCAAGCTCCAGTGCAAGCAGCAGCGACACCCCGTCTGAGAGCGAGGCAGAAGTAGACTTGACACTTATTGACCCCCCGGAATATGATTCAGACCAGGACACATCTGACGATTCAGCTGGGGTGGAAGACATGATTATACCACCGTGAAGGAGTACAAGGGTGAATCGACCAGCCCCTCACTGTCACTTATGTGATCATATGATCAGGGGGGAGTGTAATAGACGTGACAGTAATTTACCAGGAGCAAAACGAATTCGTTGCGTCACGTGTCGAACCATTCTCTGAGAGTCGGTCGCGCGTGCGTATGCCTACTACCATTATTTTTTATGCAGCAGGCTTATTTGCATAAGAGAACAATGCTACCTGTTAAAAACCAGGCGAGTGGACGTGAAGGGGCACTGCTTTTCTAGGCTTTGGTGAGACTAGACGTATTGTTGAAAGAAAGCGGCATCAATTTCTGGATACGTGACAGGGACTAACCTGAAATTGATTAGAGGCTGGTATACTATCATAAAGACAGACCCTGAATTATCATGCTGGGGCATTGTTGAAGTGAGTATATCGGGACCGCCTGAATCCTCAGAACGATGTTGGATATTCGGGATACTTACTCTCCTGTTCAATTCAAGGTGTCAGGTCTTGAAGAGATACTGTGGACTCTTATCCATCAGGGTACCTTACATTTGCATATTATATAGGATTTATGTCAAAATTATCATTTTTACTTGACCGGGCAAAGTTCCTCAGAAGTACAGGTCTGGGAACAAGCCATGATGGTAAAGATGAGCTAACTGAAGATTGCTGGGGAAAAGTGAAGAACCTTTCATGTGGTGTAGTATTGGTAGATGTTGACAGTAGGGAACAAAGAGAATGGAGAGCATTTGTTAGAACTATTTCCCAAAGTTTAGGTCTGTATTGTATGTTCTTAAAATCAGGCGAATATTCCTCCAAAATAAGTCCATTATACTGTTCAACTTGTGAATTGCCTGTTGGGTGGTATGGAGTAGAAGTGCTTGAGTACTTTTAACCAGACTTTTCATGTGTATTCAGATTAGCTGTCAAATTTTATACACGTCTCTCTTTCAATCATAAGTATTTTTGAGATTAAAAACATTTTTTTCATATATAAAAAGAATTATTCTGCTTATTTTGTCTGGAAATGTGTTAGGTTTATGGCCACATCATGTGGAAACACCAGTTCCCAAATGGTCACCAAAATTAAGCAACATTGAGGCTTGTCAGTACCTTGATGGGTGACCACTTGCAAATACCAAGCTTTGATGGGCAGGTGATGTAATGGATAATTGCTTGGAATTGTTAATCATAGAGCCAAGGTCGAATTCCCATTGACTTTGTTACAGGCAAATACCCTTGGGAAAGGTATAAATTCACCTCTTCTCACCCAGCTATGGGTTAATTAGAAAGACTTGTATCACTAAAACAATTATTATGTCCAAAAAAAAAATTCTTACAATCTTAAGGTATTTTCTGATTTTAAATAACATGCAAAGGGTTGATAAGTCATAAAAAATGAATAAATCAAACAAGTAATCAGGGTTCCATGGTTATCATCTACCTTAATTAAGATGTCATCAGTAACTTAATTAATTTATTATTAAAGAATGAACAGCACAGGGAACAAATAACAAACCCCAAGTACAAGTCTCTTCTCCACGGCCCTGTTACATCTGTCCAGGCAGTGAATGATGCTTAACTCCTACATCCTCTTCATTGAAAGATGCATGATAAATTTTAACATTTAAACACATAAATTTATTAAATTTCAATATCTGACTATAGATTTTTTATTTTAACATTAAAAGCTAACAAGCTGTCTGGGGACTGGAATTTAATATCTTCTAGTGCCTAGACAGCCTCTGTCAGCTTTTAATGTTGAAATAAAAATGTATTTTCATAGCTAATATTGAAATTGAACACATTTATGACAGCCTGTTGAAAATGAAGTTCTTCCAAAAAGATGCTAAACATTTGGTCAGATTTCCAGAAGTGTGTCAAGTTGAGATCTTTTCTGTAACCCTTTCTGGTGCCCAGACATTGGAATTTAGCATATTTTAGTACTTGCACAAGGCCTGTCAGTATTTAATCACCCTCTAAATGTAGTTTCTATATTATTCCAATTTTGCTAATTAATTTTTTTTTTTTGTGAGGGATTTGTCAGCTGCTTAAAGACAGACAAATAAATTGTAAGTTATATTTTTGTTTCAAATTAAATAGTGGGAAATCATTTTGTTTCATAATTGCTAATTTCTGTAACCTTAATATGAACATTAGCAATTTCTTCAAATAACTGAGAACAGCTAAATTCTCAGTTGGTTTTGACTGGAAGCTGTTAAAGTAGGTACACAAATGACTTCTTTTCATTACAATAATTCTTATGGCTACTTGTAGACTAATGACTGTCTTCACTACTACATTTCAAGTATGAAGTTCCTGTGAAAAATATTGTGTACAGTTTACATATCTAATGACTTTATCTTAAATGGGATTACTTGTATAATTCCATTCTAGGGTAGGAAAATTGTATAACATGATTTTTTATTCAAATGACTTTTCATTGAAAAACCTTTCACTCAATATTACAAAAACTTATAAAATCAGAGATAAATTATTTCTGAACAACAGTCCGAAGCTATTGATGGGTGCACCAAGAAAGAAATCACAGCACTGCATTGAATGAATGGTTAAAAAAAAATTACAACTAAATGTCTTGCTGTTAATGATCAAATAATTACCTCTCTGCAATCTTTATTATATCCTTTATAAAACCAGTAGTTCTTTTTAATGTTTTTAAAAACATGAAAATTTAAAAGCAATTTTATATTTAAATTAAAAAGTAATTCCAATAAAAATCACGGTACCAAAAAATTGTTACCATTTATTGCTGTTAATCATTTTTGATTTTGACCCACCAGGTTTCTTCCAAATCTTCCTTCTCCCAAAAGGTTGTTTAGAATGGGATCACATTCTAAACAACCTTTTTCTGTACAAAGAAACCCATTACAAAACTTTATCATTGGTGATAATTTCTAATCCATAGGTGATTTTACCACTTGTAAGTATTCCTATGTTGGATTATACATTGGAAGCCCTGGAAAATGCTGACTTTGATGAAGTGATAGTTTTTTGCAGCTATCATGCTAAAGATATTGAAAAACATCTTGAGTAAGTTCACATTTCCTTTTTTGTTTAAATAATTCTTATATATATATATATATATATATATATATATATATATATATATATATATATATATTAAAGTTGGTGTATATTGTATATAATAATGTATATTGGTGTTTTTTTAATATGCTATTTCAGATTTTTTAAGATCTTAATTAATCAACCAAGTGTTGGTAAAATTTTCAGTCTATATGAGCAATATATCCTTAGTTAAAAAAAAAAACAATATCAAGAATAACTTGTTCTTGGAGTGTCAAGTTTTACTATGCAAACAAAGAACAACACTTTTTTTTTATTTATAAACCAATCCAAAACATATTGGCCAAAGAAAGATATATTTGATTAACCCAATATCCCATATACCTGAATAATTATTTTTTTTATTAATCTATTTATTAGTATGGGCATCTTGACATTTTATAACCTTCATCAGTCCTTCATTCATTGGTTTTAACTTTTCTGCTTTGTCAACTTTAACATTACTTGCTACAGGTTTCTATTGCTTCAATATTGTTTTCCCTTTTCATATGTATCTCTGTTAATGATGGACCCCAAATTTTCTGTTGGATTGATATTTGGAAAGCCATTCCATTAATTTAGCACCTTTTGAAACAATTTATTTGGCAAGTGGGCAATAGTCAGTATGGTATTCCATACACTAACCCATCTCCTAAAAGATCTAGACCAAAGAGATAGATTAGCTCAATGTCTCATATATCTAAATAAATGATAATTTTATTCTATACTTCTTGACATTTTTCATCAGTTTCTGTGTTAGCTTTTCTACTGTTTCAACTTTAACATTACTTGCAACAGTTTCTATTGCTTCCCAGAAGTCTTCTTTGCTTCAATATTGATTTCCATTCTCATAATGATAGACCACATGTTTGCTATTGAAATAATATCTGGAGAGGCTGGATGCTATTCCATTAATTTGGCATCTTTGAAACCATTTTTATTATTCAGCTTTGCAGAATATGAAGGAGCATGATGGTCATGCACGAATATATTCTATAGCTAAAATTTTGCGATCTGTAAAACATTAAAAAAAAAGTCCAGAAATCTACATTAATTCTCTGCATTTATTTTGATACCATCATCAACTTTGAAGGGGTTCTATAATTTTACTGTTTACAATAGCCCAAAACAATATTCCACCTTTTTGCTGTTGTCTTGTAAGTTGAGTTGGTTGACTATTTTCCATGAAGGACAACCCAACTTCTAAATTATCATCAGCTCTATCTAATGTAGCTCTACATTCACCACTAGGAATTACTGTTGAGAAATCATTTGTCCTGTATTTTTTCATCCAACTCAAAGATTTCTCTTTGTGATGTTTACTTGAAGGTGCTGCTTTGATTGTTTTCATATCTTTAGCCAATGTTCATTTTGCAATTTTTCTCTCTGTTTACATTTGCAACACAAACTTCTTTAAATATTTTCTTGTTGGTCAATCTGCTTTTCTTGCTCATTATTAACATTTCAATTTTTCTATAATTTCTTTTGACAATATTCTTAAAGCCAGTTTTTTTTATCTTTTTCTTGCTAAAATTCAAAATTTCAATTCCTCTTTTGATTTTGATTTATGATCTCTATTCAACTTTTTCAAAATTTCCAACATTGTATTTGCAACATTCAATAACTTTATGTTGTTTCTCTTTTGCGGTTATTTCTTTTTTTATGATACATAGCAACCTTAATCTATCTGGAATTAAAACATTTCTAACATATGCTATTGTATATGTTAGACCATAGAGTTTAGTGAGTACTTCCTCTCCATCAATCAAATAAAGTCTGAATTAGTTTTGTATATGCAATAAAAATCAATAGCATTACTGGTTGTCTATATTTCTGAGATGAGGTATTGTAATTATTTACACTATTTACATTGTTTGGACTATTCTCTTCATCTTTGTTGCCATATTCACAATGTTTTGCCCATTGTACACTCAGGCCTTCTTCAAGTGATTGGAATTTCCTCAAGGACACATATCCCAGTGGATAAAAGCATTGTTTGAACTGATCCAGTGACTTGACCCAAAGAGTTGTGAGTTCAATACCTGGCTATAGCAAAGGTGAACAAAAACTTATGAGTTAAAGGGAAATAACTGATACTGAGATATCTGGAAGAGGCATGGCATGCGGAACTAAAACAATTTACTCTGATGTTTCAAATTCCAATCACATGAATAAGGCCAGAGTGTACAATGCCCAAAATGTCATGAATATGGCAACAAAGATGAGGTTAAGTCCAAAGAATGTAAGCATTATTGATCTTAGTATTAATTTTTATTGCTTATTACTTAGAATTCAATGACAGATTTAGAGAATTGGTGATTGCCAGCAATTGAAAGTCTGGCTTTATATTTTTACTGGAAATGGCATGAAATACTACTTGATATTTTTAAATCATATTTACATTTTAATGTGTCTGTTCATGGCACGAGAACTTTTAATCTTTATCCATCACTATGTAACTTTAAGTAAAAGTTTGTTTTGTCACTTCAATTTACTCTTAACTGTTGAACTATTACTGAATAATAAAGTATTGAATTCATGGTTGTGTTGTCAATGTCATGGTAACAGAAAATGATATCAACTTTATGAAACAATGGGGCTACTTCAGTTAAGAGGCCTTGAGAAAGAAAGCAGTTGAAGATAGAGTAATAACTATGAATAATGTGGAGGGATTAAAATAAAACTTTAACATAAAGTATAGACATTGAAAGAAAATTAAGTTGAAATTTTTCAGTAATTGCAACTTCATGTGTTGAATGTTTATTTTATGAAAAAGCCCTTTATTTACTTCAAACCTCTTTCATAAATCCAAAGAATCAAGTGTTCTCAAGATATACTTGCTACTAGGACACAGCACTTTTGTCACTTTTGTGATATGCATTTGAAATTCAAGAGCCTAGCTAAGTTGGCATTATTTTAAATATATTTTAATGACTGCAGTTCACTTTTACTACTATAATTTTGGAATTGTAGTATATTTACACAAAACTTTAGTTTCAATGTTATCGCTCACATCCTTACTCTCATATTTGATTGTATCAGGTTTGGTACAAGACCACATTAATGTTTCAACCGGCAATGGTAATATTAGTTGTTTCCTTATAACGAAACATTTGACATTTGTTAACTGAGCAGACAGGGCTTACTGTTGGTTGGAAATGATAAAATCTTTCTCTTAAAACTATATTTTACGAAAACAGGTTTCTCAAGTCCAGTAACTGTTATTGCTCTTTTCAGTATTGATGGGGGTTTCCTTCCTAACTTTTTGTTCAAATAATGTGGAACGTCAACATTTTGATTGTCATTATTTTCTCTTTGAGTTACATGTGTTATTCATTTTAATTGTTGCTTATGTTGAAAGTCCTCAAGTGATTTACTTTCTTCTGTTATCTAGTAGAGGTCTTTGTTTTTAATTCTGTCATGCTAGTTCTTGAGGTTTTGTTGTTGCTGAGGCCAACACACTTCACTTGGTCAAAGCTGTTTTTAACCATCAATTTGAGAAAGCAGTTGTATGCAACTAACAGTTTAGCTAATTCTGAACAGGTTTGATACCATGCACAAGATCCATATGAAAGTCTCAATCTGACAAGACAAGAATGCTAACCTCTGTGCTACTGTAGGAGTTGCCATCTTCCATTGTGTTTGTGTTAGTTTTATATTTTATATGCAAATGTTTGTGTCCTATGTTTTTCATTTATTCTTCAGCTTAACACAGTGGTTTATCATTTCTGTTTCAGACTCTGGCAGAAGAAAGCTTCATTTAACCTCATTGTATTGACTTTAAAAGGTTGTTTTTCTCTTGGTGATGCAATGAGGGACATTGACAATCGCAGTCTCTTGAGAAGTGACTTTCTCTTGTTATTTGGAGATCTAGTTACCAATTTGAAATTAGATGAACTTATTGAAGTTCACAAGTAAGTATTGTTGTCTATCAAATGACAAACACTTTGTAAGCCTTACGAGTTCATTAATATCTTTTTTCTTGATAAATTCAATCAATTGAGAAAATTTTAAACTGATAATAGATTTTAAGTTTTGTCAGAGAAATTAAATTTTTGAAAATAGTTTCTTTTTTGTACAATATAATTTTAAAAAGTCATGCCAAACTTGTTTTTCTTTAGATGAAGCAATTAAACAGATAAATTTATTCCTTATTAGAAATGTAATGGTTGAACAATAAAGCCATGAATTGTATATGTTGAGAATGTCTGTGTGATAAAGTTTATAACAATGTTGATAAATTTAGTTTTAATTTTGATTAACTAGAATGTTTTTCTTTAAGCAAAATTTATAAGGTGAGCAATGAGAAGCAAATTCATTATTGGCTTGTGTGGAGTAAAGAGCCATGGTCAAATGCAAAATAAGTAACTGTCCGACAAATAGAAGTGACAAAGTTTGCAATAAACAACAAGAAGAAAGAAGAAAAGAACAGGGTAAAAAAAATAATATAAAGCAAGCAAACAATATATGCAAGGCGTATTAACAGTAATATGGCAAAACGTCACAAACTAAAAATTGGGGTTGACAAAAGAGCAAGTTCAGACAAGCAAACATAGCGTTCTGACTTCAAGACAAAACAGATCAGGACTAAGTTAGATGAAACTGAGAACTGACCTATTCTATTGGCTAGGAAAAAATCCCAGCATGCATTTGTGTGTTTCTGCCTATAAAATCAGGAGGGGCAAGAGTTTTTCAGTCATTCCTAATCAAATTGGAATCAACAGCTTGTAAATTAAATCTATTCCTCAAACCATGACTGTTTTTCTCCATATTTCTCTGAAGAAATCTCTTTGCTATTTTGAACCTCTCCATTTATTTCCTGTGTGTATATAAAGCTTCTAATACATTCTCAAAATACAAGTTACTTTATAATCTCCCAAACTTGTTAACTTAGATTAGGGGGAGGATATTCCATTCCTGACGTCTAACATAGTTTGAATATGTTTGCTTAAAGTAGTATTTTCTACAGACACTTTCTTTTGGTGGTGGTAATTGTATCTTATCATTTGCATACATTTCCACAAGAGTTTCCTTATGAAAATGAATTTTGTTTAATGATTTTTATTAATATCATTCATTTTTGTAGAGCAAATCGACAAAAGGATAAATCTGCTGTGCTTACTATGGTGATGACAGAAGTGAATCCTTCTCATCCCAGTCGACATTATGACAATGATTATCTGGTGGTTGTTTCTCGAGATAATAACCGTGTCCGACATTTCCAAAGATCTAGCCATGAATTTAAAATACCAAGTGTAAGTTGTTAGTTTATTCAATGTAAGGTTTGTATACAAATTGTGTTCATATGTAAAAGTAGTCTTTTAGTGTTCTTTTTAAGTATGTAAAAATATTTGCATTTTTTAATACATTGTCTTAAAACTGCCATTTGTTCTATTAGCTTCTACTTATAAATTATATACTGAGTAATTTTTAACCTTTATCGCTCTGTATACAACTTCATTTGTAGTACAAAAATTTTATCCTGCCACTGAAGGTAACTAATTCCTCAACAATAGTGTATTTAAATTTCATAGTTGTGTTGTCATATTCTGCTATGGCAACAGAAAATAACTTTGAGTGAAATTAACAATAAGGTTGTTGCAGTTAAGTGACCTTGAAAAAGAATGCAATGGAAAGGGAAGTAATATTAATAATGCAGAGTGCTAAAGGTTAAAAAAAAAAAATAAATGTTTTATTTACTTTTATCCCATCATTTTCTGACCTAATGAAAATATTTTATATATAGTAGGCAACTGATTATCTTGCCAGCTAAAGGTGGCACTCAGTTTGGTCAAAATTTAATCCTTTGGTGGTGTGACTGAAGTGACCTCTCCTGGGTGCAGACCTAGGCAATGGTATGTGGAAGCCATATTCTGCCCAGATCACATTGACCCTTCCCAACTGCCACCACCACTACAATTAGCAATGTAGGATGTACTGACAAGATCACAAAAAATACAGGGCATTAAATTTGGGGCTGGCTTGAATGCAAGAGTTGCTGGAAGGTTGTCAGTATTGACTGCCAACTACCTTTGGGTCTCCAAACAGATTATATTTTGATTTATGTCTATAGCTTTTCCCAGGTTTGGATATGACCACAAGGCAGCAGAGGTTGAAAATTAGTGTTTTCCTTCTCCTCAATGGACTACCTTCCTGCACTGATGAGCTCCATCTACTTGAAGTAGCTGGTTATGAGATGCCAGTGGTCTGCCTTAGCCCCTTCTTTGGCATGAGGCTAGACTTGATTGTCAGAGGCTATTTGAGATGCATGCCATAGGAAGATTTGATATAAATACTAAGAAATATTACCTTTCTAATCTATTACTATAAGCCAATTTGCTCTTGATTCATGCCAAAATATTTTATTTACTACCAGAAGTCCACAGCCTTGCCCAGGTTTATAAATACCTAAAATGCATCACATGAGCTCACTACACTTTGAATGTATCAGTTGGTTCAAAAAAACATTAGCAATCTTCAGTTGAACCAGGTATGTTCTGTCCTGGGTAAGACGATAAACCACATCCAACAGCAAGGTCTTTGATCAGGAGCTTTTGAGGAGCATGGAACCACCTCTTAACTGCTGGTGTTCCCAGGTCCATCCTGACCCTGGATGGTAGCACCTGACAAGGTCCCAGCTATGGGCAAATAGTTAACCCCTTCAAGGGGTCAAAACACTATGAAAGCATAAAAATAGGTTTTAATACCAGCAATACATTTAAAAAAAAAATGTTACTAGCAATACATTTTTGGAAAAAAATATTACCAGCAATAAAAATCTTGTCAGCATTAAATAACCCATTGAGGTGTTGATATGCCGTAAGACAAGCCAAACCAAACCAGGAATGTTGATTGTGAAAGAATTGTTATTTTCAAACAATTTAGAATCTAAGAATCAGTCCTATTAGGCTTTTATAACAATTTTCAGAAGCATAAATGTAAATAAACTCAAATAATATAGAATATAAGTGCTGTATATGTATTCTTTTTTAATCAGGAAGTTTGGTTTTGTTTTGAAATGTCATTTACATCATTTATTCCTATTCCAAATTTTCCCAAGGGCATTAGTGCAAAGTGAACACAAATTATCTCAGTCAAAATTTCTCTCCACTGGTATTTTTTTTAAATAAATATTTACATAGACACATTTACAATTAGGGTGTTTGTGATTTATGTGCTGTCACTTAAAAATGTCCCTTTTGTAAGCAATATTAAAAGAATGGTGATAATATAAAAACAACAAAAAAAAATAGTAAACAATTTTTTTCTTAACAGGCTGTAGCAAAAACTGAAGTCAACATTCTCTTTGGGCTTTTAGACTGTCATCTCTGCATCTGTTCACCTGTAATACCTCAAATGTTCATTGATGATTTTGACTTTCAAACCAGAGATGATTTAATCAAAGGAGTACTCTTAAATGAAGAAGTAAGTTTTTTTTCTCCTTATTTCTTTTTCTTCTTTAAATTAAAAATTAACACAAGCTTTTTATGCTAATCAGTTTTTTTTTTTTTTTATATTTTCTTTTTTCTTAGATAATGGGTAAATCAATGTATTTACATGTGCCTAACGAAGGATATGCATGTCGAGTGATCAATCCTCAATTATATTGTGCTGTCAGGTAAGATTCTTAACAGATTTTCAATTTTGTGGATACTGAAATTTTAAGTCTATGGAAATAGGAACATGATTGATGACAACACTTGTTTTTAATTTCTTTTACTTCAGCAAGCCCATTCCAGCAAATTAAATTTTTTTCAACTAGAAAAAAAAATGTCCTTTTGGTAGACTTATCTGAAATTAATAACTAGGAAGGCTTGCTGATTGGTTAAACTAAGACTGAAGTGACACTAAGTGGGAGTACATGAACACCTTTCTAATAATTAAATAAAGTTTAAGTTTCATTAATTCCTGTTTAATAGAAATGGAAATTCCAAGCTATTCCACCCCATAAAAGAATTTCTTTTCTGCTTTTTTCTTTTTAAAAAAGAAAAAAAAAGCCTCTTACCTTTTTACCAGCAATTGAACTTGTACAAGAAAATAAAGAAAATAAAAAAAAAAAAAATGCATAAAAATTCATATTCCACTAGCAGTTTCTTCTTTTTATCTAAATAGTAAACTAGCTAAAAAGCAAGTGAAAATTATTAAGAAAGTACCAAATTTACAGCCAATTTTTCTTTCTTTTTTTTTTCGTTTTTTTCCTTGGAAGGAAAGAAAAAAAGGCAATTAAATAACAAATAACATTACTCATTACTAAATCCATCACTCAAAGAAACAAAACTTCAATTGGTAGTTCTAGTTTAATTTTACACTATTACAAAAATCTTTTTTATCAGTTAGATTTAAATTTGATTTGGCTTATTTTGACTAAGAAGACTACAAAAGAGTCACTTTAATTAAATAGGAAGTAGATTCATTAACAATAAAACAAATGAATGCAAAATGGTTTATTAGCAATGTAAAATGAGTTCATTTGTAGACTTATCTGTTGATGAACATATTTGAAGAGGATATTTCATTTTGGGACCAAATAATGACAAATACTTATAAATTGAAAGCGTTAAGTGTTTTACTTTGATCATATCTTTTTGTATAATTGTATACCATTTAATGTGCAAAAGTATAAAAGATCTATCCAGAAAGTATTCAGGTATTTTATATTAATAAAAAAAAAATAACCAACTTATGGTGCCTTAGTCTCAATCCTAGTATTTTCCTTTGAACCTTGGACACATCCCAGCATCCTTTTCACTTTTCCAAACAGTTATCAAAATCCTCATTATATTCTCCATAATCTCATCCAGGCTCTGAAATCTTCTTCCTTTCAATGATCATTTTAGATTTGAGAAAAGCTAGAAGTTGCTAGGAGTGAAATCTGGATGTGTAGGCATGGGAAGATAGTCTGTGGAATCCCAAGATCTTTTAAATTTCCCATTGTCAATTACCAATTTCCCTTAATTGTAACCAACATACATTTGGCATATTGGGGGTGTTCTGCTTTGTAGAGTAATTGACCATGGTTAAGTGTAATTAAGAAATAACAAAAATATGGCAGATGACATCAAGAATTAGTTTATTTTATTGGTTAGGAAGCAATCCCGGCATGCATCTGTAAGTTTTGTCTGTGAATTTAGGGATGGGAAATTTCTTAGCAGTCATTCCAGAAGAAATTGGAAACAACAATGCTCATTAAAAATATTTAATTCTTGATTTCTTAAAAAAATTTATTTTACAGTTAATTAAATTATTATGTAAATATTTAATTTATGACTTGTTAAAATGCATCCTGGGTAAGACGATAAACTACATCCAACAGCAAGGCCTCTGATCAGGAGGCTTTGAGGAGTGTGGAACCACCTCTTAATTGCTGATGTTCCCAGGTCCACCCTGACCTGGGGCGGTAGCACCTGTTAGGGTTCCAGTTATGGGCAAATAGTTGACACCTAGACTGGGGGTCAAAACACTATGAAAGTGTAAAAATAGGTTTTAATACATACCAGAAATACTTTGTAAAAAAAAAAAAAAAAAAAAAAAAAGAGTTATTACCAGCAATACATTTTTAGAAAAAGATATTACCAACTATAGATTATTTTGAAAGAAATAAAAAATTTGTCGGCATTAAATAACCCATTGAGATTGATATGCCGTAAAACAAACCAAACCAAAACTTGTTAAAATGTTTGTTTTACTGCCAATCAAAATTCTAATCAAAACAATTTAAAACTTTCCAACCATAAGTAATAAAATACACTTGTGGAGTAATTGGCCATGCTTAAGTGTGACTGCAAAAATTCACCAACAAACAGAATTGACAAAGTTTGTCAATAAAGAATTAGAAAAGGAAGAAAAAGGACAGGGTAAGACAATATTAAGCAAAAAATATATATGCAAGTTAAAACTGGGCAAAGCAACAGCAACATGGCAAAAATTTCACAAAGAATTGTGTTCACATGCAAAAGAGATACAGTCTAGTGTTTATAGCACATTCTAACTCCAAGACAAGAAAGAACAAAAATATGGCAGATGAGACTGAGAATGGTCCATTTTTTATTGGATAGGAAGAAATCCCAGCATGCATCTATAGGATTTGTCTGTAAATTTGGTTAGGGGATGTTCTTAGCAGTCACTCCTGCAGAGATTGGAACCAACATGCTTATTGAAGGCCTAGAAAATGGATTCTTCTCAACAAATTCCCATCTAAGTTTGAAGTACCAATATTTTTACTTGGGCTCTGCTCGCTGAGTCCTCTCCAAAAGTCTTTATCATTTGATTAGATTCTATGGATGAATGTCCAAGACTTCAAGCTAAACTTGGTGCATATTTGCTGTGAATGTGACATTCATATAATAAAGCTCAATTAACAGTTGGCACATGTATATTTTTGGGAAAAAATATTTACAGCAATACATTTTTGAAAAAAAAAATATTACCAGCAATAAAAATCTTGTCAGCATTAAATAACCCATTGAGGCGTTGATATGCCGTAAACCAAACCAAACCAAACCAGGAATGTTGATCGTGAAAGAATTGTTTTTTTCAAACAATTTAGAATCTAAGAATCAGTCCTATTATGCTTTTATAACAATTTGCAGAAGTGTAAATGTAAATAAACTCAAATAATATAGAATATAAGTGCTGTATATATATTCTTTTTTACTTGGTTGTCAAGTTTGTGCAACCTTTTCTTAACAAATTAAAAATGGGTCTCATGCTTTCTGGTCAGACTTTGTAAACTAGCACCCATTCTCCTCAAATTTTTTATATCTTAGGAATACATTAAAACAAAAAGAAATTCAATAATTTGTTATGCATTACAAGCGGGTGCTGAAAATTTCTCACTTCAACCCATTTTCTAGAACCTGCATCTTTAGTTTCTTAAGAGGTTCTTGGTTCAACTGAGAAATTTTCAGCAAGCCTTGTATAAACATTTGACTCCTGAAAGTAAAATGAATTACTATTCTAATTAAAACTTTTCCCCTCTCAAAATAACTGTAATCAAAGCATTATTTATTTTGATAGTAAAGATTTCTATTCTACCTGGTCTTTCATTACTGAAATTATTGATTGCGTTTTTTTGTTTTGATTCCAGTCTTGATATCTTGAGGAGGTGGTCATATCCTTATGTTCCAGATTTATTTATGCCAACATTGACTAGTAATAAAGAAATATATCCAGTTTCTTATCGTAGCAACAACGTTTACCAAGCTAAAAATGTGGTTTTAGAAAGGTAAGGAATCTTCCTTTTTATTTTAAATGATGTTCATTGATTCATTTATTATTTAGTGCTAAACAAAAAGAAAAATACCTTTGTGGGTTTACATTGTTTAATTTGAATCTAATTTTTTTTTTTTTACTTTTTTTCCCCAGAGGTTGCAAGCTCTTAAAAAATGTATTTGTTGGTCAGAATACAAATATTGATAGTGGTTCTGTGATAAGTGATTCTGTGATTGGAAATAACTGCATTATTGGTGAGTTTATCTTTATAACCATTAATATCATAATTACAGGGTGCATCAGTCTTGTGAGGAGGTTTGCAAGAATTTAGTAAAAAGATGCATAGCTCATGAAAGAAAAGGTTTCTTTGAAAATAAATTGGCACAAATAAACTTGTGAATCCTTTTATCACACCTATTAAGTGAATCCACCGTTATCATTGTTGGCTGCTTCAGTACAGGGTTGGAAACATTGACCTCTGTCCTGACTATGCCCTGTGTGTTGTAGTCCAGTGGATTATGATTTGGTGAGCTAGGAGACTATGGTTTCAGGAGAACATGATCATGGAAATTGTCTTACATCCATACTAGAATTGTCTTAGCCTTATGAAATGGTACAGAATCTTCTTGCAAGGTCTTCCATTGCATACGCTGTCCAAAGCTTCACAGCCCTCTCCATCACTTCAGCATTCATTCTTAAGTCTTGAGAAAAGAAGTAAAGAGGCATGACGTCTCCCTCATTCACAAATCCCAGAACCATCGTACTTACTGGGAAATTTGTATGCATGGTCCTGGGAACCTCAGTCAGGTCTCTGCATCACTATATGTTGTTCATTTGGTTTACCTTTTAGTCTTGATCAAAGTTTTTCTCATCAGAAAAAAAAAACAAAGCATTCCAGTCTTTTGATGTTTTAGCTTGATCAAACAATTCTCTCTTGCCTTTTCTGGCATAAACTGACCTATCAGCATCACATAGAGCTTGTACTGGATGTCTTCATTTACAACTCTTTGGATGAATGCACTCTGACACCTTGAGGTCTTTTGCAATGACTGTCTTTCCAGGCCTCTTATCAATTATTTTTTGCATCTTTCATACAAAGCTAGATGTTCTGATTGTATTAGGAAACTTAGCCTACAATTTGCATTTAGCTGCTGCTATTGGACCCCATTAGCAGTTTCAAGTGTCTTTCAAATTTTGATAACAAAAGATCAAGAAGTGGACTGTCTCTGTATCACTATGTTGCACGTCTTAAGCAATGACTATAGTGTGCCTTTTCATTGGGCAAGTCAACTTGATGCCTGACATTATTTATCTGAAAAGATAAAATAATAAATTAAGACCTCTTGAAAGACATGTCCTCAAAAACCTGGCACACCCAACTTATTCAACATTGTGATTAATTCAAGAATTTTATTGAAAGAAATAAAATATTTGTTCCTTACTATTCCTTAATATGTGTCTTTTCTCCTATTGTCTTTCTCTCCCTATATATATATATATATATATATATATATATATATATATATATGATGGTCTCAAAATCCTGTAACAGACAAAACCAGAAAAATAAACACAAACATTTTTAAAAATATAGGATTTGATATAAGCATAAAAACAGACCTAAAAGAAGTAGATTTCCTCAATGTCGTACTCAACCTAAGAAAACGTACATATCAATCATATAGAAAACCCAACAGCAAGCCTCTTTAAATATATACATCTTCCAACAAGCTGCCAACATTAATCAAGCAAATCCCACAATCAGTTAACTGTAGGTTACCTAATAATTCTAATGAAACTATCTTCAATGAAGACAAATAAGAAATATGTAATGGCTTAAAATGATAGTAGATTTTCGGTGACACTCACATACACACAGTACAAAAAAGAGCCAACAGTACCATACAACAAAAACATAAAAATAAACATAGGAAAAACATTCATTAAACTCCTCCAGAAACAGTTCCCCCATCAAGTACTCTCCACAGGATATTCAACCAAAACACAGTAAAAATCAGCTACAATTGCACCAAGTACATGACATTATTTTTATTTGTGTCATGTTCAAATCATTTACATAAACCAATTCCACCTGTACCTGCAGGATTTTCCCTTAAATGGCAATTTGCCTGCAAAGTAATATAATTCATCTATCGCACTTCTCACTTATGGAACTCTCTTCTTGCTCCTGAGTCAACTTTGACCTTCAAAAATTTAAATGCAATGTCCTGTCTTCTTAATTCCTGTTCTTTTATTGTTCTCATTCCTTAGTGTTAGAGATTTTTTTTCTCGTATTCTCAAACACTCAGTAAACCTTTGCATCTTAGAGGCTTTATTGTCTTACTTGTGGTGAAATGATTTTAGAAAAGATATACCAAGCCACTGTAAAAACAGCAGATAACAAAGAAAAAATATACATGGCAGTAAGTGAAGGACCCTAGAAACTATGCACATGAAAAATCCTTACAATTTTATTTTTCTTTTGCTAGGATTTTATATAAATTATTTTATTTCTATGATAAAGTAGTTTTGAATTATTCTGAATATGTACTTGTTTTATTTTACGGTTGAATAATGGAAATCCTTATTTGCACTTGAAAGTAGTAAAAACTTCTTTAACAGGTTATTACTCCCTCTCCTATGCTTCATCTATTTCCTCAACTTCACACTTTGAGTTGCATTAGGATGAAGAAATGCATTTTTAATTTATTTGAGCAGTTCAGTTGCTTATTTTAAAATACCCACTTCTTACCAACAGAAAAAAGATAAAACTATTTGATTTTAAGGTTATCTGTTCTGTTTGTCTTTATCATATTTGTATCAAAGTAACTAATATTTGATTATTTCCTTTTAATTATCATTTTTCTCCTCTCTTTTACAGGGAAGAATGTAGAAATCACAGGTGCATATTTATGGGATAATGTTAAGATCTCTGACAGTTGTATTATTCATAGATCCATCCTGTGTAGCAACACTGAACTGAAGTCTAAAGTAACTGTAAAAGATAATTGTATTCTTTCTTGGGGAGTAAGTATTTTTTCTTTATTTTTCTATGTGCTCTTTTTGCAAAACAAAAATACAGGAGAAATAATTTCTATTTCAGTTTACATTCAAAATTTTGATTGCATCTACACAGATTTACAATTCTTATTTATGTATAATCTGGTTGTCGAGAGGTTGAGACTGGAGTTAAATTTGATGTAGATTTTTATAACATGTGAAACTGCACACAAGATAAACTTTCAAATGATAAATATAAAATATTAAAAGTCATGAAGTGTGAGTGCATTATCATAAGTCAACAAATTTGATAGTAGTACATAGAATATTTAATGAATTATTATTCTCCATTGTGTACAAAATTCAAAATCAATGAGCAGTTATTGAATAAAGTTACCAAATAGTAACAAACTTTAGCAATCCTTAACCTTTGTTCCTGCCAAAAAAATGATGTGTCAAAAGGATGTTATTTTTTCCTTGACACTGTTATTACTTTAACTACTTTCATTCATAAGCAATGTTAAAAAGCAATGATTAAAATTTTAATTAGATTTTTGTTGTAGTAAAAATAAAAAAAATCACTGTAAACTTATAGTAGCAATAAACGCCTGCAATAGGTTTCTTCTGTCTCTCATCTATAACACTTGTAGCCAAATCACAGTTCAGATGATAGTCCGTCATAACAGTCCAACAGGCAATGTAGAAATAACAAATCCAACCTTCACTTCTCACTAGCAAAAACGCATGTTTGTCCACCAAGATTAGAAACACCCCACACCCATAAGCAAAAAAACAATGGCTTTTTTAATTTTGATTGGCCACGCCATTCAGGGGATGAAAGAACATTAGCATAGATTCAGATTTTTGCTAATTACTTTTGGTAATCTTTCTTTGGCAGGTCACACACAAAACACAAACTCTTTTTCGAGGTAGCTGATTATCTCTTTCATTACAATTTTTTAAAGCTTCAGGTTTAAATTTCTAAAAAACTACTGTGTATTTTCATTTTTTATAAATATTCCTATTTGGAATTCTTAAGTGGATATTCTTATTTTAATAAATTTAAATCATCATTTCTGAAGTATTTCTCGAAAATTTTGCAAAACAATCAATTAAATACTCTGGTGCTTCAAACACCAATGTAATCCCATGATCCTTTTGTTCAGCTAAATTTCTGAGTTTGAATTTGACAGGCTTTTGATTTAATATTTTTTCATTCAAAAATATTTACTTCTAAGACGAATACATATATTGTCTTAGTGATATTTTGTTGGAGAAAAAAATCATTCTAATTAACTTGTAGGGATATGGCATTTTTAATCATACTAAAACTGAAATATTTCGCATATTATACTGTCACTATTAATCAGAGCTTCATTTTTTTTTTTTTTTTTTTTTTTTTTTTTAATCTTTTGGTCAACTCTAGCATGTTTAATAGCACAAAGTTTTAAAATTCTATTCAACAAAAACAGATGTCAATGTTTTCTGTATCCAAGATCAATTAAGATGAATCTACATGCATAAGACTTGACAGTTTTATTGTTAGTAGCAAAATGATTAGATTTTATATTTCTTGTCTTGATTCATCATGGTTGAAGTGAGTAGCCATGATCAAATGTTAAAAAATAAAAACAGAACTGTCCAACAAACACAATTAACAAAGTTTGCAATAAAAAGGAATTGGGCAAAAATAAAATATCAAGCAAGCAAGAAAACAATATATGCAAGGCAAATTAGCAGTAAGAAGGCAAAAAGTTCACAAACTAAGAATTGGGGTTGACACACAAAAGCAAGTTTGGATAAGCGAGCATGGCGTTCTGACTTCTAAACAAGGCAAATTGGGACTGAGTCATATCAAACTGCAAATCAGCCTATTATTGGCTAAGGAAAAAAATCCCTATATGCATTTGTGTGCTTTTGCCTATAAAATGGGAGAGGCAAGTGTTCTGCAATCATTCCCACCATTATTGGTCATTCTCTATTCAAGAGTCATTCCTTACAGAGTGAATTTTTTCTTTATTGGAATATTCCATTTTCTGATAGACAAGTCCATTTTCATCCACATATTGTCCAGTCTTGTACCATTTTTTTGTCTTTGTGGAATATCTTTGTGTTTCTTGTGAACTTTTTTGTTATTTGTGCTGGTGAGGAAACCCCCTTCATTATGGCGGAGTCTCCCCCTCAGCAGTCGGCATCAGCACCCCCTGTAATGTCAGCATGAGCTGCTAGTAGGCCAATGAAAAAGAACCTGGAGGAATACGTGGTGCTCCAGGAAAAATAAATGCCCTATACCAAAGGAAATGAATTCTTGACCATCCCCAAGGCCCTAGACACAGTTACCACCCAGACAATTTCTCTTCTAATGATCAGTGTGGCAACACAGCAGCTTCTTGGCATCAGCAAGAATAACATGGAGGAAGCTCTAAACAGCCTCTAAATATAGCTGAAGATCTTCACCAGGAAGTTCAATGCCTTGTGGGACATCCTGCTGACAAATGAGGAAAAGGCAAAGAAATTGGCGGGCAGCTTACTGACAACCAAATCAGTATGACTGCAGATCAAGTACACAGACACCTGGAGGACCAGAGTGATGCTGCATGGGATGCCCATGGTTATCACAGACGAGCAACTGGGAGTCATCTTCTCCAAGTTCAGACAGATTTAGGAGGTCTCAGCAGTTTCCAGTAAGGCAGGCATAGCCACAGAGCATTATGTGCTGCAAATAACCATGACCAGGGACAACTTTATGACGATACAAGAAGTGCAACACCCTCGTCATTGTGGAATGTCATCAACCGCACTGCTGGTCTTTGGTGCTGTGAGAATCTTGTCAAAGAATGGCCACGGGAAGAACCTAGTACCAACACCAGCAACACCAAAACCAGCAGCACCCAAGGAAGCTACAGAGGCAGAAAAGTCTGGCCAGACCCCCAGTGACTCCAGTGAGTGGACAGAAGTCATGAGGAGGGGTAAAAATTTGGGTGCCCCTAATCCCCAGCAGGATGTCTCTCCCAAAAAGCTGTTTTGACAGAAAAACAGACGAAACAGCAGCAGCTGCAGAGGAAGGAGCAGCGGCTGTGTCAGCAAGAGCAGCTAAAACAACAGTTCCAGTAGCTGCTGGAGCTTGTGACATTACCACAACTAGATTTATATATGGAGGTGGAGGCATCACGTCCACCTAGATATTCCACTGAAAAAAGGGAAAGAAGGAGAAGAGGGGGAAAGTGTCAAAGAAGGAAAAGAAAGCTGGACAAAGAAAGGCAGATAAGGCCTTGGTAGAAGCCATGACATCTGCTTTGCTAGTAAGAACCGAAGAACAACAACTGCCAGGTAAGGCAAGGAGCCTCTCTTCCTTTTCTAGAGTTCTACCATCAATGGATGTTGACAGGATTGTCGGAAACAGTCGAATTACATCCGATATCGGCACTGGCAGTCTGGGACAATCTGTCGGTGGCCCAACTCCTGCAGATTTCCATCCAGTCTGCCTCTAAAGATATAAACTTGAATTATGTCTATCAAGTTAGCCAGCTTAAATGATCTCTTGTTCTTTGGTGTAGATGTGGGATGTGATCCAGGAGACACTTTGTGATATTGATGTTCGAGTACTGTCTAGTGACTTTGTCATCTATTCAGCATACCGGAAGCAGCTGGCCAAAGGTGTTTCCTTGATGGTTAAATGCATCCTGGGTGCGTAGGTGGACCATGTCCATATCAATGCGGGAGTGGGGGTCAGTTGATTGTGGCTAATATTACTGTGAACAATAGTTCATTTTGGATCATTGTGGTTTATGCGCCCAATGATCGGAGAGAGTATGTCTCCTTTCTCCATCAGTTGGGGCCATTCCTGGTGGATTCGTCGCACTTAGTCTTAATGGAGGACTAGAATGCCATCCTGGACCCCAAGATAGATAGGGGTTGTGGAGCTAGCAGAAGGTTGGGTGATCGTAGCTTGGTTGACCTGATCAGTGAGTTTGAGTTCATCAATAGATACCGGGTTGATCATCCAGGTGGGAGATATGGATGTGGGCCCTTAAATAGTCATTTACCCAGGTAGCCAGCTACTTGGATAGAATATTAGTGAGAAGGGTGAATCTAGGTTTCTAGATTGTCCCACACAAAATTGCACAAGGAAGACATATATTGAGCTTCCAATTGTTACATTCAGAAGGTCAAGACCCTGGTGGGACAAATGTGCGAGGCATTTCAGCAGAATTTTGAGAGCCATTTTACCAAGAAGCCTGTTCTCTGTGATGACGAGTTTCATAGCTATTTGGCTGACTTTCCTTGGCTTGAGCCGACTGAAGTGAGGCTGAAATCACAGAGGGCAAAGTTCACTTGACAATGAAAAGGCAAGTCTTTAGGACATAATGGGCTGCCCTACAAATTGTACTTGAGGCTGTCACACACCAATTTTGACTGTTGTGTTTAACAACTGGTTCTGACAGGGGTCTATCCCTGACCGGATCTCAAGAGGTGTGATCATGCTGTTAAAAAAGGGTAAGAGTGGTGGAAAGGATTTAGATGGCTATAGGCCCATAACTTTGCTAAACACAGCGTTAAAGATTTTGGCCAAGATCCTGATGGAACATTTACAGTCAGCTGCCGAGTATTTGTTGGGGCCTGAACAGTGCTGGGAAGGAATGAACAATTCAGAGCAACCTGTATCTGATCCACACAATCCTAGGACATGGAAGACAACAATCAAGACAAGCTCAGTCTAAGACATTCAACAGAGTTGACCATCAGTACTTGGCTGCTGTCCTGCAGACCGACGGATTCACACCCAATTTCTGCAAGTGGATCAGCCTTCTGTACCAACCCCCAACCGAAATGCTGTGGTACAGGTGAACGGAAAGCAGTTGTGCACTTTTGTATTGTTTCGGTCAGTTTGTCAGAGTTGTCCATTGTTGCCCCTACTTTATACTTTGGTATTTGAGCCCCTCCTTTGCCAGCTAAGGGATAGGGCATGCATTCCAGCCCTACAAGGAATCACTGTCCCTGGAGGTTCTTGATCTAGGGTTTCTACATACATCGATGACATATCCATTTTTGACTTGTGCCACAACAACATTGAGGTGGTACTGAAGGTGCTTGAACAGTGCAAAAAGGTGACAAGGGCCAAGATTAAAACACAGGTCTTCTGGCTTGTGGTTAGGTGCCTGGAAGGGGGTTGTGTTTCAGGGGCCCTTTATTTCGAGAGATGGATCTGTACACATTCTTGGAGTGTGGTTTGGGCCTGGTCTTAATCTGAAAAAGAATTGGTTTAAATTACAGGCAAAGGTCAGAGTGGCACTCTTGGCTTCTATGGAGGTCTTTCCATAAAGAGTGGGGCTGAAGCATGTACCACTTATGTCTTTCCTCTTATCCTTTATCGATTGGTTGTACTTCCTCTGAGCAAGAACTGAAAGAAGGCGCTCGGTGGGTGGGGACTTGCTGTCTTCCCTATTTTGGGGTAGTCGCAAGTATCAGGTCTGCAGTGAGGTTGTTGCCCAATGCCCGTATCATAGGTGGGCTGGAATGCCACACAATGTACCATCGGCATGCCTCGAGGTTGGTTTTCCTATGCCACGCATTGACAGAACACTTGATTTTGGAGGGGAGTGTTAGGGTGCCTTCCCTAGCCTTACCATTACTCCTCCTGTTTCTAGGGCTGAGCACTGTCATAGACTCTGGGAGTATCAGGCAGCCTTAAGGGTCATTCCCCAGTCCAGTGACCTTTCACTGCTTCATAGACTATTGTATCGTGTTAGTAGAGGTGGTTGTGAATGATCCTCTCTGGCTGGCTCAGCTTGTTGGCATCTGAGTTGCATTTTCTTTGGTTTGGGTGCCAACAGTGGATCACCTCAGCAACCCTTACTTACTTGGCGATTGATTCAGAATGTGCTATCTCTAAATGTTGTAGCCTTCAGAGGGGACTGGTTGGATTTGCCCAACTCTCATCGGTATGACATTGGCTTAGAGGAAACAGCATCACACATATTCTACCATTGTCCTCGTGTGCACCCGTTCTGGGACTATGTTTGTGAGTTGACAGCTTGTATCTATCCCAAATATCTTGTGTCCATTAATCTCACGTGTGTGCAATAAGGTGTTACCCTCATTCTCAGGTGAAACAGATGGTGTTAGATGTTGCTAGCTGAGGCAAGAATGATATTGTAGATGACACAAAAGGAGGGAATCATGCGATATGAATGGTATTCTCATCAGGATCTGGTCGGATTCTTTGAACATTAGCTCAAGATGAAGATTAGAACTGATAGAAAGTGTCTGTTATCAACAGATTTCAGCAAAAGGTGGGTAACTGTGCCAAGCTTCGTTCGTGTGAACAAGGCTAGCCGTGATTTTCTTGAAGTCCTCTTTGACGCAACAGGGCGGTTTCCTCCAAACCCTCCACAGGCTAAGTTAGACCCTATTTGTTTATCTAGTTAGTAAGGTAAGTGTTGTTCCTGGCCTGCTCCCAGCATTCTCTTTTGTTATTATCCATGTTGAAATATCCCAACCTCCCCAGTTTGTTTTGTCCCCTGCTTTTTGTATCACGACTGGGTCAGTCTTTGATTTTTCCCATTCTGTCATTTATTTTTCCTTCCCACTCCATGAGTGAGTATGCTACTTGATTCTGTCTATAGGCAGGATACAGCGGCCGCTCTTATTATTTTTGAGGGGTGATTGGGTCATACTGACATATGTTTTAGTTATATTTTAGTTCTGTTTCTGGGTTCAACCCCTCCCCCATTATTTCATGTTCATGAAAATTTTTATGTATTTTTGTAAGAAAAAGGAAAAAATGAAAATGGAGACATTTTGAGATTTTTACATCATGAGTTTTTTTGTAGGTTCCCTGTGAATATGTGGTATTGTGGTACATCTAGGATTGAATGATGATGGATTAGTTCTTGTGGTGAATGAGTAAATTGTAATGAATGAATGGGTCATGAATCTGATTAACTCTGTCTAGGATAGTTAATGTTGACTAGCCTTACCCCATTTCTCCTTCAACCTTGTGCCACAATTGTTGTAATCATCAACAATTAATCATTATTTCCATCCAGATTGAAATCAACAGTTGGTATTTATGCTGAATATAATCAGGAATTTCTCTGGTTATTAAGTAGAATGTAGAAACCATAAAGAAGTGCAGTACATACATCACTCATTAATTTTCTTCTTTTTCTTTCTCTTGTCCCACTCTCTTGACTTGTGTCAACAAGAAGGTCATTTTTGATTTTTCTTTACAGGTTATTGTAGGTGACATTAGCAAGACAGTGGTTCTTGAAAGGCAAACCCAGTTGATACGAGCAGCAGATTCAGAAGAAGAAAACAAGAAAAATCCTGGTAAATACTTTTCTTTTTTTATCCTTTAGTATTAAAAAAAATTATATATCTCAGTGACTAAACAAATATTTTGAATCTACTAAACAAAGACTTTAATTTAACCTGTCAATCAAATTTGATTAATATAGAATAGACTTAACCTTATGTTGACTTAATCAGATTTTATAGCAGTGCTGACCTAACCAAAAATATCACTTTGGTTTTATGCCAACTTTTATTTTCTTCCTCCATCAGTAGGATGCAACTAAAATAGGAATTTTAAGGACATCCCTAATTGGAAGATCAATTCTCTAATTCCAAATAATATTCAATAAAGTTCTCTATTTGTTCTCATAAAGTTTCTAAACAATACAGCCCTAAAGATGAGAAAAATTAATTTAATTTTTTGGCACTCTTTGATTTATCTGTCCTTAACTTGCTTGGTCCACTGTTGATATCCTAAATCTCATCACTCACAGAATCAGTGAGGCACTAGACAATGAATATATCTCAAGGACAATCACATTAGATATTTCAAGGGCCTTTGACAAGGTGTGGCATAGAGGGTTATTGAATAAGCTCTCTAGCTATAGAATCACTGGAAGAGTCTTCTCTATTATAAAGTCCTTTGTGTTATTGTTCTATATACTTACATATTGCCCAGCACAGGAATTGAACTCACAACCACCAGCTAATAGAAACTAATGCTTTGTTGTTGTTAGATTGGCCTATTTCACCTGTTCTTTGTAATGTATTCTGCCATGGAGTTCAATATAAGCTCATGGTATTTCTTTCAGAAAATGTACATTTATTTGCTCAGACCTATTCAAGTGTTGCCACATGCTTGACATGTTTTTATTGCTCTACTGGAACTTTCATTTCTATTTTTGTGTTTGTTGAACTGTCAAATTTTGCATTAAGTTTAACTTTTTTTTTCTTTTTTTTGCTGACTTTTTTGTGAAAGCTTTTTTTTTTAATTTTCTTTTTCAGTTTTTATTTATTTATTTATTTTTTTCACCCTCCCCACCAGCTCTAAGTTGTTTATTATTTTTACTGCTAGTGTAACATCTAGTTTCACTGGACTATTTATTTATTTTTATTTTTTTGTGTAAATTGTATTTAACTTTAAGTTTTTATTTTATTTTTCAAACTCTACCCATAAACTCAATTTTTTATTTTATTTTTCTCATATAACTTTATTTCTGCTTAATTTTTGTGGATTCAATTTTCTGTGTTACTTCATTCCTTGTTTTTTTTTTTGTGTCCTAACATTTTATCCCCACATGGCCACAAGCCAATTTTAATTTTATTTTCAAGCATAACTTTTCTATTTGTTTATTGTTTAATCTGTTTGTTTGTTTTTTTTAATGTTACATTGGCCATTTTGTTTAATTGGCAAGACTTTTTATATTTTTATTTTTTTTTACACATGTTACTTTTTCTTTTTTTTTTGTAGTATTTTTCATAATTTGTTTTAATTAAAAAAAGGAAACTTTTTTATATTGTTTTATTCAATTGTGTTGCTTGAGTAAATGTATTTTCTCATTTTTTTTATATAGTCAAATTTGTTTTCTTTTTTGTAGAAGGACTTTATTTTAATTTGTGTATATTTTTAAGTAACCTTATTTTCATGTCAAACCAGCTTTTTTTTAAAACCAGCATGTTTGGTACTTTTGTTTTATTTTTCATTTGTCTTGTTAAATTTATTTTTCACTTTTTGTATCTGTTTAAGATTATTATTATTAAAAGTTTTTTTAATTTTTCCTTTTGAAAGAAAATTCATTTTTCCTTGAAAATAGAAGTAATTAAAAAATAAAATAAAAATGGTCACTTGATTTAAAAACAATCTTTTGAATCATAAAAGAAAAGACACGCTTGGAAAAAACACTAAAAAAGTGATTGCTGAAGATATAGCTAAAAATTAAAAATGATGACCTAAACATTGAGATGAAAACAATATGCAGGCCAAGAATGGTCAAAATCTACAAAAAAGAAGTAGTATCAGAAACCGAAATCATTGACAACAACAGCAACAACAAAAATGACAATACAATATAACGGCTGGGGAATCACCCTCCTGCTGGAAGTCCCCACTGAAGTGCATCATCAACATGATGGAGTTCCTGGAGAGAACCTAGTGCTACGCACATCTTATCAAAAAAGATGGGTTCTTGGTAGACCTTCAGCAATTACAGAAGCTTGAAAAAAGAATTGTGTCAGTCTTTGTGGTAGACAAGCATTTGTGCAAAATTTGTCACTCCACTAAGACACTTATTAAATCTTTGATGTCCCTGGTAGTTAAACTCCAAAGAGTCAAAAGAAGCAAGGGATATTCCATGTGGGATGTACTATTACCCACGGCTGCCAACTGTGAGGATACATTGAATCTAGATCTAATAACAAAAGACCTCATACTAAGAACTGAATATGAGGGCAGGTGAAGGAACCATGTCTCCATATTTAAGGTTCCCTCTCAGTCATAGGGGAGCACTTGGCTGCTTATTGAGTCCAATTTGGTCAGATACTCAGTGCTACCACCAGCGATCTGAACAGGGGATGGAGGTTTGAAATAATGTTAGATCAGAAAACCTTCATCTCCAACTGTCTGGAAGTGGAGGGCCAGAAAATGCCAGTCATTGTGACTGGCTTGAAACCAATTTGCTGGAAGTGTGGAGAGATTAGTCACCTCTCCTCTTCCTGCCCAGAGAGAATGCCTCTGGAGTTCTGGCTGCCACCGACCAAAATACCACTTTAGCTGAGTCTGTTATTTCCGTCTCACCTGTAATGGGTATGCCAGCAACTGGGACCTGTGCTGTAAAACCCTCGGTTGTGTCCATTGTGCAGCCTTCATTCCCCAAAAAGCCTTTGCTTGTCACTTGTGTGGTTGCAGAGAAGAGAAAGGGGGAATGGCAGGTTGTTGGTAAAACCAAAGGGAAGCTCCAAGCAGTGGGACCTCTGTCCCTATGAGCTACCTAAGATTAAGGCACACACAGCCCACTCTCTCTACCACTTCCAAGGGCGATTTCCTGGCCAGCTATACAGAATAAATTAGAAGCAAGCACTTGATATATAATCCAGTTTTGAAAAAATCAAGAAGTTAGAAAAACATTTCTGGTTGGCTAATATGGATGCCCAGGACCCGAGGTCAGTCTCGCGGGGCAAGGCTTACTCATGATCTTCAATGTCTCAGAGTGAATATATATTGTGTACAGGAGACCAGTTTTCTTGGCCATGAATACATTCTATCTAAGAGGTTTATCCTCTATTCAGAATGTTTTGATGATGGACACTTGAGAGATGTTTCCTGGCAAGTGAGCAAATCTTTGAAGGCAGTGTGTGCACTTGTCTTTGCAGTTCCAGTGGGCAAGTTTTACATTCTGAATGTTATCATAAAGGATAAGTCTCTTCATCTCATTGGAGTTTATGTGGCCAACGACCATGCTGAACGGCCTGATTTGTTTCGGCAGATCGAGCTGTTTTTGACATGTCATCAGTTATAGTTTTAGCAGGTGATTGGAATGTGTAGTGGTGACACCTCGGCGACCCAAAAAGGGCCAGAGTTGCATGTATGTTTTGCATGGGAGTGTGGGGATAGTGAATCGACAAGCTTCGAACGGACGGTGAATCAGACAGCACTTTGTGGTGATGGAGGTGTCACTTGTAGCCATTTTTATTAGCTGGCTCTGGGCACTCATTGGATGAGTGTTGGCTGGGTCAGGTGTATGAAAACAGGGTACGCTTATTTAACAGGGGTTCAGCTTGTCATCCGGGACAGTGAGTGGCATATTGGAGATCAAGGCAAGTGTGGATTTGTTTTGCCTATTGAAACTATTGGACTGGTACTACCTTTCTTTTTCTGTGTGTGTGCTTCCAACCTGTTTTTGCAACGGAATGCCATCCTTGACCCTGATTTAGATCATATAGGGGAAAGGTTGAGTGCTAACAACCTGGATATGAAGTCGTTTCAGGATTTTATCAAGAAGCTTGATCTTGTCGATAAGTATCAAAACGAGCACTCCTGGGAAGTATTATGGACTTGGAATAATAGGAGCAGTTTGGCTACAGTGGTGCATTCTAGCTACGTCAACCAAATCCTAGTTAAGAGAGTTGACATAGGGCTCTTAGGTTGTTCAAGTTTTCATTCTATAGTTTACATGGATCATAGGCTTGGGTTCATGTAAACTCAGTCGGAAATCTGGGAAGCACTGAAGCTGGTTAGCTGGAACACAACTCTGGGATTAGATGGTCTTCCTTAAGAACTGTACTTGTGCTGATTTACAACAACTGGATGAAGGCGATAGATGGTCTCTCCGACGTCCAGGCATTGTTCTGTAAACCATTATATGACGTGTTAGTGAGGGTGTCTGTTCAAGCTGGCCTAATGAGTTCAGTCTTATGAAGTAGGAGGCTTGCTTGCTCCAAATGCTCTTGGGTGCCTGGGTTAAAATGCCTCACTAACAATCACTCACCTGGCTGGTGTTGCAAAGGCCCCCTGGGTGAGCAAAACACTTTATTTGGAGGTCTTGGAAAATTTTCCAAACTGTCTTTGCTGTGGGGAGTCGGTGGAGACCTCAGGTCACACCTTCTTCCACTGCAAAGTCGTAGTCCTGTTGTGAAAGTTTATTGAAGGCATCGTGGTTTGCATGCTGTGCAGAAAGTTCTTTTTTCCATGAGGCCAGTTCTGTTTGTAGCAATGTGGTACTGTTGTTGACTAAGGTGTTCTTGTTGACTTAAGTGTTATGAGTGTCATGATACAGATGACACGACAGAAGGAATTCTATTGAAATGAGAGATTTACCTCTTCCTAACTGATTTTGTTCTTTAAGCATCATCTTAAAGTCAAGATTAGGATGGAAAGGTGATGACTCCCTTCATCAGAATTTGGCAAAAGGTGGGGGAGTCTTGTGTGTCTGTCAAGTAAAAGGAGCTCACTTAGAGTGGCATTTTGATGCTGCTTAGGCATCAGGATATTGGGAACACTGTATTAAATAGTAGCAAACCCACCCAAAATAGGTTAGTTTGGGCTTGTTTTGCTTTTAGTTTTTTAACATCAACTTAGCTAAGGGATGTATACTCATTGGCCCCTTTTATTTCTGTCCTCACTTTCTTTAATTTAATTTCCCACTCCTCTCCCCTGCTGTTAGGTGACCATAAATGTCATTTCCCTAGTGGATTTGGTTCACTTTTCAGTTTTCAAGTGTTTTTTGTATTTATTGCTGTGTCTGAATGAGTTTTTATTTGTGTGTGACTTTGGTCAAATGATTGGTTTTAATTTATCAATACCCCACATTAATTTCATCCAGTTAACTAATATTTCTGCTGTAATTAAGGATTGTGGAAGGGGGGGGTATATTATTAACATCAACTTCTTTAGTTTCTTGTATATATAGTATTATGCACATTGTAAATATTCATTGAGGTTTTCATTTTTAAATGTTGTTTTATTCAGACAAATTGTACATATGGAAACTAGTTAGGATTTTCAGATAGACAGTGAGGTATTATGGTGGTTGTAGTAAGAATGGTAAGTAAGAATGTGGTGTTTTGGTGTAATATTGTATAGTTCAGTTCTCTGAGACCCAAGCAATCAACACAGGTATCCCCAAGGCTCACTCTTTGATCTAACCCTCTTTCTGCTTTACATAAATGATCTGCCTTGTGAATATCTTTGCTGATGTTACAAAGGTATATGAGTGCACCTTCAAAACACTACAGGACTAGAGCATGGCAGCTGATCTCTCTTCTGATCTAGCTTTAACAGCTTAGTGGTGGGGAAAACTGGTTGGTCACATTCAGTGCTTCAAAAACCAAACTAGTGACATTCCATCATCAACTAGTGAACCCTGATTTTTCACCTATCGTGATGAACAAGTATTCTCTCAGGAAGGCCCAAATGCCTTGAATGCCAGTTTGAACTTAAACTCAGCCTAGACCTCAAGTATAACTCATACATATGATCCATCATTAAAGATACTGGAAAAATGGTTGGTTCCCTAGACTGATCTAGTAAGTAACTGACTCCTCCTGTTATCATCTACCTTTATAAGAGCCCGACCAGGTTTAAAATGGAGTACTGCTGCCATATAAGGACAGGTGCTGTTCAGTCTTCAGTTTCCAGAAAGTGCGATAGTCTGAAACATCTCTGCAGCCTTGTGGATGATGGATTATTTTCTACCTTACAACCCCTTTCCCACAGGCAAAACATCACAAAGCCTCTCACTGCTCTATTTCTATTTCCATGGAAAGTGTTCAGATGAACTACATTCCTTAGTTCCACCATGCTACGCACATTGCAGCATACCACCCTCATTCCTTTCGTATTCCACTGTCCACATGTAAGTTCCACTTGAATAGTTTCTTCTCATGAACCTTTGCTTTGTAGAACAAACTCCTCTAAGAGGATGCTTCCCCCAATCACTACAATATTAACCTTTTCAAGTCTAGGGTTAACTGTTATCTTCCCCAAATATCCCCATAAGCTGTACCTCTTACTACATAAGCCTCTACTTTGAGTGGCTCTTGGACCTTCTACAGGATGAACATCATTGTTAAAAAAAAATTATTTTTATTTAATTTGATTCATCCAAAATTGTTCAAAATTAACAACAAAAATGAAACCTTGTCTGTATTCAAATAATTAGGATAACTCTATGCACATAAAATGGTGTATGAAAGAATTCCTTGTGTAAAAAAAAAAAAGAAAGAAAAAGATTTTTTTTCAAGAGCCTTTAAACAAACATTGAAGAGAAATATTCTTATTGTTTTTTTCTCCTCTTGTCATAATGTATATTAAATTCCTTTCATTCATCTAGACACAGAAAAATATGGATCAGAAACTAATGCTATAACTTATGACAACATTGATAATGATGATGGCTATGATGAAGAAGATGAAACATTTACGAAAGATAAATGGGGTATAAAGATTCTAGGCCCAGAACCTGAAGATGATGATGATGATTCTGATAGTGATGTTGGTTATTCGAATGTTGAAGAATTTGAGGCAAATGGTAAGCATTGAATTTTTAATTAAAAAGCATAGCAAACATACCCATAAACAAAAACAAACCTGCATTAATTAAAAAGATAGTTTTTCTTTTGAAACTGCCATTACCGTATATTCCCTCATCATTATGTTTATTGATATTTTCTTCTTTTGTAGTTCACATACATTTTTATAAATTTATGAATAAAAATTTGTTTTCATAGATATTTCTTTACAATATGGTAAATAATAAATATTACATTGCTGTTGTTTTACATATGTTTATAATCTTGTAAATATAAAATTATTTTTGTAAATAAACAATCTAATAAATAAGTAGTAATTAATATTTTTGTTGTTATTTCTTGAAAAAAAAAGTATAAATCTAGTTTCATATGTTTGGGCTTTATTAGAATTCTAAAAATAGCTAACAGTAAAAATCACCGAAGGAGTATACAGTAAAAATGATGGCAATAGAAAAATTGTTCTTTTGATACATCATTTTTTTTTTTTCTTTGCAGGCAAGTTAGTTAAACTTTGTCAAAAATCCTTATTGTTCTAGATTACTAAGATTAGAATAGTTTGACACAAGGCCACTCACTGGATAAATATGAAGTAGAACTTAGTCTAGTCTTCCAAATAATAATATTTGCCTGCTTTGAAAGTCAGCATTTGAAATTTTGATTTTTATCTGGACACTAATTTTGACAATTGATGCTGTAAGGGTTAATATGTACCTGTTTTAACTATCAAGTAGGCTATTTTTTGTTAGCACAAAGTGGCATTAGCTGATATCTCGAATTCAAAATGTGTTCAGTCAGTTATGTGCCATGCGTGATACACGCTTAGGCGATCATGTATCTTTCAATACATGACTGACGAGGCAGATTTTTTCTCACAAAAAGTTGTCATTTCTTTTTGTGGTAGACCAGTTGCCATCCAAGGCTGTAGAACCTAGTCTGTCCTGCTATTTATCCATAGCTGGGGGAGAAGAATAGGATTCATACCTTTCCCAAGGGTATTAGCATGTAAGTGAATGTAATGGATTCAACTGGAATTTGAATTTGGCTTTCTGACTGCTCAATCCGAACTGCTATCCCTTACTCCACTATGCCCTATTCTTGTTCACTTATTCTATTTTCAGAACTACAATTAGTGTCAATTCATATGATATCTTTCTCATGAAAGCATCTTCATAAACATTATTTCTTATTTCTGTTTTTTTTTTTTTAATTTTTGTCATGCTTAAATTTTGATTCAACATTTAAAGAAATAATTTGTGAGTTCATTTACTTTTGACTTTTCTTTTATTCTTTTCAGCATATTACCCAGAATTGATTGATACCATGCAACGTGCTGAAGAAATGAATACAAGTCCAGAAAACTTAATTTTAGAAATCAATTCACTCAAGTGAGTAAATTAAGTTTTCTTAAACTTTTTCACAATAAGTTGATGTGTGAAAGAAAAGAAAAAAATTTTACAGAACATTTGCACAAAAACCCAATAGGCGTATCTAGAATCATGAAGATGACTTAGGAATGGGTTCTTGAAGAAGAAAAATGAAGGGATGATCTGTGCAGTGCCTTAAAAACAAATTCCCTCAAGTACATTATTGATAGAACAGCTGATTTAACCTTGTGTAGGAAAGCTATTGAAAGTGTGTAACATGTTATCTGTGACTGAACTCAGTCAACACGAAAGGAGTACAGATGACACTGTGAATAAGCAACCCTTCAAATACATTGCCAAGTATACAGGAAGTAAATTTTACAAGTATTTACCACTCACAATTGCCAAGAATGCATAAGTGATGCTCATATGGGAGATGACTGTCTTGACTAACTGCTTGGAGAGCCACTCTTTGGTATTTTGAAGAGTAGTAGAGGTTTATCCCTTTTCTCCTGTTTAGGATTGGGTTTTTGGCTCCTCCTAAAGTTTGTTTCAGCTCTACACTCCTAACACTTGTTCTTTCTGATGCTAATACAAATCCACACAGTAACCCCCTACTTTGAGTGACTCTTAGGCCTTGTATTGGCTGAATATTGTAAAAAAAAAAAAAGAAAGAAAAATTGTACAAAAGCAGCTATAAAAGGATCCTGATAGACATTATGGTACCTTGGCATAAGTCAGAGCAAGCAAATATACAGAGGTACCAGGTAAGGCAAATCTGAGAAATATATCAAGCAGCAGCAGCAGCAGCAGCTCAAGTTGTCTCTGTTGAAGTTGGGACACTGGATTATCTCCAAGAATCATTCTACCTTATGTTTTGTCATATTTTCAAGTTCTGGGCTTTTTGTTAGACAACTTGGGTTCAAGGTTGTTCATTTTAAGAAACTTGACAATTGTATCTTTTGACTGTCAAGATCTTGTAAAGAAAGTTATATTAAAAGATGTTTTTATTATATGAGTTTTTAAATTAATACTTTATTAAACTTAATCTGTTGTTAAATAGATTCATTTTATGTTCTGAATGTTTGATGTTTGTCTCTTGCTTTCAATCATATTCAGTTTTCTTTTTACTAGTTTTTGTGAATATTTTTTAAAGGCTTACTTTTCATCTTGCTTTGGGTGTAGCATTATTTAAAATAGTTTCTTAATCTCTATTAATTTACTGTGACTCTATCTGCCTTGTGCTTGTTGAAATCTTAGTGAGTCCTTATACAAAAACTATTTGTCATTTATTTTCTAACCAGGCTGATTACTCTTGTCACTTGAAAGAAAGATCTTTTTTAACTGTTAACTATAATTTAACATTTTTTTTTTATTTTCAGACATTCTTACAATATTTCCATAAAGGAAGTCAATCAGACTGTCATGCAGGCCACAATTGAAATGCCTTTGAAAAAGATTCAAAGTGACAGTGCAAAAGAGATTGCCAAAAGTGTACTTGATGTAAGTAAAATATGTCTTAATTTGAATGCTATTTTTGTTCAATATGTAAAAATCAGTTCTGTAACTAAATTCCTATTAAAAGAATATTTTAATGTAGCAATTTGAAAATGATGAATATGGAGTATATTTCATTTGTGCCAGATAGCTTAACTCTGAAGAATCTTAAGAATTTAATTGATAAATTTCAGAGAAAATAGATCAAGCAATATTTAGCTTTCTATAAATTTGTCACATGGAATCTATTTTCATAGTCAATAGATAAAACTTATTTTCCCTAAATGCTATTGACCAAAACAATTCATTAAAAATGTAATAATAATTTAGGTAATACAATATTATTTGAATCAGATTTATACTCATCAATTGCCATTCTTACCAAATATTTTATCTCCAATAAAGTAATTTTAACATCATTGGCTAACTTTTGCTGATAAATTAAATCTGGATTTAAAAAAAAGTAAAATTTATTTAAAATGAAGCAAAATAAATCTCTTCTGGTGGCATAAAGCCTAATATTTTTATTGATGCATTTATAAGCGAATGCAGCTATTATTTTTTTTTTATTTTTTTTAGATACTTCAACAAGTGAGAAGAGTTTTTTTTTTTTTTCAATTTGCCAATAGCTGCTAACATCTTCATCTTGTCAATTTAAAATTTTTATTTATTCAAATAGTCTATTGTGTATAGTTTTAGAAGTATTAGTTTGTTCTCTTCAAAATTTTAAAAGATGTTCTTTGTATATATTGAGGTTTATAAATGCTCCACTTTTCAGAATATCAAATCAAAGCTTCCAGTATTGAAGAATTATATTCAGACAACAGAATCTCAAAGAGATTGCTTGGATGTTCTTGAAGTAAGTAAAACTTAATTTTAACTGGTTTGTCAAATGGTAAAAATAGCTGTAATTTTTTTTTTTTTTTTTTTTTTGTGGGGGGGTAAGGATTCCTTATTGTTTGGATATATTATAAGGCATAATTAATTTTCAGATTTACCTTGCATATTTGCTGATTTAGCAACCTTAACTTGTGAATTCTTTTAGAACGTTTGTTTCTCATTTAGTCCTATAGAATTCTTCCAATTGTTTAATTTCAATATGAAGGATGGAAGAAATGTTTATTTTTGATAAATTGCTTCTGTACAAACCTGCATCATGTGAATTAAATGGCATCTTTATTTAACAATTTTGTGAGCAAACAATCACTTTAGTCTATTGTCACAACCAGTGGTCCTTTGCTGAGGACAAAAAATTAGAAGAGATAACCAAAATTGCTTGATTCCACTTTTTCTTTATTTCAGGATGCCATCAATTTGTTAGTTTGCATCTTCTAAATAAAAAAAAAATTTGAATTATGTCCCTTGATCACTCTAAGAGAAAATTTGCTTTTCAGAATGTTTTAATTATTCTGTAGCAGTCATTTTTAAATAAGCTTGAAACTTTTGGACCACCTTTTTTTCTTTCTTTTTTTCTCTTTTTCTGTGTTATAAAAAATAACACATTAAAAGCATTTTGAAGGAAAATGTGTGGGGAAAGTTTACACCTTGAGTGTTTGTTGTAAATATTTAAACTTACAAAATGGGCAGATACTGGTTTTGTGAAGAGTTCAAACCTACACTTTTAAATGGAGTTAGAAATTTTCACAAGTTTTTTTTTTTTTTTTTTTCTAAGATGACAGTTAAATTATTCTGTCAAAATGACTTCATAAATTTTAGCTTGGATGAGTATACAGTGTCGCCCAAGTCAAATAGATGAGTTTTCATTTCTGGAATAATGTTTGAGAAATAATCTCTTTATTCTTAAGAATAATGCTATTCAAAAATAAACTTAACGATGTTGAATATATTTGTTAAATCAGTGATTTGTTGAAATGTTCTTTTTTTTTTTATAGTCAAACAGCAAGAAAGATACAAAAATTGCAAGCATTTTGTTGGTTCTTTTGCAATTGCTTTATGACAAAGATATCCTTGAGGAAGAAGTTATTACTGAATGGTTTTATGAACTTACAGATGACAAATTGAAACAAAAGGTAAGCTTTATTTCATTGATTTCTTTTTCCTTTTTTGACAAACTGATTCTTCCTGCCATTCAAAGTAATTTATAAACATTAACTAATTGTACAAATGTGTCTGGTTTGCCAATAAACATGCCTTCTGTTATTAACTCTCGATGAGAAATTGTTTTAATAAATAACAAAGACAATATCATGAATTAGTTAACAAAATGATTTGACTAGTCATGAGTTTATCTGAACTTTTAGGTGAGTAAAAATTTGGAAATCTCTACCATAAAGAATTAACATGAATACATTTGCAAATTTAAATCCTTTTTTTTTAATCTTTGTAGGTTTCACGTTTGATAAAATGGTTTGAAGTTGCAGAAGAAGAAGAAGAAGAAGATGATGACGACTGATTAAAAAATTAGTATAGAATAAAAACCAATTCTCTTTGGGGACAAATTGATGAAAGGCCATACCAGTTTTTTGGTATGCTCACTTACTAACAACTTGCCAGCAACTTGGGATTAAATCGAATCCAGCCTGACTTTTCATTCTGATTCTATTTTATCATATATTGAAGCTTGTCAGGACAAAAGATTGTGGCTTTACAATAAAATTATTTTTCAATTATGTTCATCTTCATGCCCTACAAATCTCTGTCAAGATTTATTGTTTTCAATCTAACATAAATTAACACAAATTCTCAACTAGAGAATACATTTATTGATATGGTTTCCCTTGGGAAATGCTGTACCATGTATAGTGGGAAATTAAGAAAAAAAATCAAAAGACAGAAAATAAAAAATAATGCCCTTATTTTTACTAATTCTCAAAGGCAAAAAGTTACCTCTCAAGCTCACAAAATAAATACCTTATTCCCCCTAAACCCACACTGCATCACATTTCCTTTCTTCACCTAAGAAATGCACCTCCTCTCACTTCCTTGGTCTCCAGTTTCTCTCATTTGTTTGCTCCAGAAGAGATTGTTAGTCGAGAAGGTCGTTTTTTTCCCCTTCTCAGAAAGTTAACTTAATATTTTGGCCAGAGTGTGCAACAACTGAAATGTTGTGAATATGGCAGAAAAAGAGTGACACAACAGTCCGAATAATGTAAATAGTTACAATCTCAGAAATAGACAGATCTTGACATATATTTGAACAATTTGTGATGATCTTTTTAGGCCTAAAGGTTAGTCCTAAATTATTACTAACATACAATTGAGAAAATAAGTTGAAATTTTAAGATTGTTTCAAAACCATGAAATTTTTTTGAAAGAAACAGATTGTGATGATTTAAAATTCCACATTTCAATGGAAGATTATTTGCCATTTTATGATGCTGTCAAAGGTTTCATAAAAATCTTTGCAAAATGCATCATTTCAATATCAAAAGAATGCACAGAATTATATTGTTAAATATATTTTTTAAGAATTATTGTTTGATTACTTAAGGCAACCAAAGAACCAACACTAAAGCTTTTGGAAGTTGTTTTCAAATTTTAACATGGCATTTTTTTTCCCATGAAATAAAGTCAAATAATAGATATGAAATTTAGAAATATTAGGTTGGTGCAAAAATAATGTCGTTTTCTCACATGTTATTAGGTTGGTGCAAAAATAACGACGTAATAATGTCGTTTTTTGACGTAATTTTTAACGTCAAAAAACGATATTATTACGTCATTATTTTTGCACCAACCTAATTCTGATATCAAATAAAACTTTTGAATATTATAGATTCTCTGTATCCCATTCATTTTTACATAAAATATTTTTATGCTTCATTGATTATTTTTGTAAGAGTTGAATTCATTTTCTAATTGATTTCTACAGCTAGATTTTCTCTACTTCCTGATCAATCAATAAGAAATGATAATTTATTCCTAATCTTAAATAGAATTATCTTATTGAATATCATTAACAAGTCACTTGATTACATTTTTATCAACAATTGTAGGTATGTAGTAATTTAAGACTAACATACTCGCCTCCAGTTACAGGTACAATCTACAAGGCTAGCAAGCCTTTATTTGAGATCACTTAGTACAGTGATTACCAAATTTTTTCCCCTCATCAAATATTATGTGAAAAAGAATATTTAAAAAAAAAAAAAAGGTTAAAGGGAGATAACTGCAGATCCACAGAATATTATCATTGATAACTCTTCTCCAATTTGCAAACCCTAGTTACTATATTCTTAATACTTGATATGAGGCAAAAATATCACAGTAATAAAATCAGGCAATAATTATTTCTAATGGGACTCGTACATGCAATTACAAGTAATCCATAATAATCTTTTAAATCTCGAAATCATCGATTTTAGGCATATGAATTTTTTAAAACTGTTTCTAAGTCTTTGATTGTCTTTCAATTATTCTGCCTCAACTGCTATCCAATTCCACCACACATATGATGCGTGCTCCACTGTTTGGGAACCACTACCTTTGTTACCTCCAAGTCACCAATCTTCATCAGCAGTAACCAATAATGTTATGCCAGTGTCAACCCTTACGTTCATTCAGATTGCCGTGGTTACTATTTAGCTCATTAACATGACACATTTTTGATCAATGGTGGCATGCTTCCACTCAATTTAGCTGGCATTTGTCTGCTTCACAACCATTCACTCCTCTGACATCTTGTGTTTTTTGACCTCAGAGGGCGAGAAGATTGCTGATGAAGTAGACTTGAGCGAGGACTTGTCCAACAACTGGAGTTACACACACAAAAATCCTTTGGAATAAAGGGTAAAAATGTAACAATGATTTGCTGCTGTTGAAATACTCCTGTAACACTTCACCAATTTCTTTTTCATTACTGTATAGAAAAGTCATGTCCAAGTGTTGGTAAACTTTTCAGAGTCATCAGAAAAACAGATATCTGCTTTGTTGCCAAGTGAGAAAGAACCTATTACAACTTTATATTAAAAGGAATAATATTGTCAAAAGAGATGGATTTGTAAATCAATGAGTATTAAAACTGTTTTTCTACAAGGGGAAGGTATTTATTAGAAAAGTCTCCCTGTATCCTCAGAGGCCAGTGTATCACACAGTTAACTTTGAAAAATGCCAAGGTGTTTAAATGAATTGTCAAATGCTTCTCATTTGAACAGAAAGAAACTAATAAAACTGAGAACATTTTCTTCACCAGACAATTTTTACATGTCATCACTAATGCTGACTTGTTTTAATAAATAAGGTTTTTCATGCCATTGTCATGAGCCAGTTTTGTTAAATTTTTGTCAGGCCAAAAATGAAGTATTGCTACCACATCTATACTGGAGTTGCCCAATCCTCACTTTCTAGCTTCGACCAAGTTCATAAGTGCTTGCACAGCCTTGTGGATGATGAATTGTTTTCCGCCTTTTAAGCCCTATCTTACAGGTGGAACACTGCTAGCTTCTTGCTACTCTACTATTGCTTTCATGGCAGATGTTCCTTGGTTCCTTCAGCCGAGACCATCACAACTTGGACCTGTCATGCCATGCAAACTGAGTCAACTCCTCCTCATTCTCTTCGGATTCTATTGATAAGGAGGAAGTTCCACTCAAACAGCTTCCCCAAAACTGTTGCAATGTGAACTCCCGAGTAGATGCTCCCTTGATCACTATAATTTTAGCCTCTTCAAGTTCATATACTCATAATATGCAACCCTTACCCCCTCACAACATCCAACATCCAATAATTCTCTACCTTGGGTGGCACTTAGGTCTTGTATTTGGTGAACAATAGTGTGGCAGGGGGGCAATGTCATCCCTGTAATAATAATAATGATAATAAAGGAGGATATGCTGTAAAACAAAACGCCAAGTGAAGAGAGATGTTTTCGAATAACCAAGATGTTAATATGCTGTAAAGACTTTGAAATGTAAATGTTACAGAAAGTTCATTTAGAACACGAAATACAATCTTTTTGTAAGTGTACAAAGGATATCAGATTACTTACAGAAAATTACTGGAACAATAATTTGGAACTTTTAAAAAAAGAAATGGATTTTGGCACTATAAGAATCGAAGTTAAAATTAAGGATGTTTTGATCTAGAATTTATTTTTAAACAAGAATCTGTAGATTACAAAGAGTGACAAAGTAATTAATAGCAAGGTGAACCTTGGAAACCAATCGATGAAAAAGTAAATTGTTTATTCTCAGAGAAGTGAAGTTGTATTTTGGTAATATGTCGGTATGTTTGCACTAGAAAAACACGTCAGCAGTCTGGTACACGGAGGCCAGTTTTCATAATAGAGAGGTGAGCCAACTGGAAGGATATAGAGAGTTTTGGGTTCATCTGTCTTCAAATACAGTCAAACTGAGTGGAGAGACATCAGAGATTGAAAAGGAAGCATCTGCTGTGTGTTGCTGAAGGCAAAGAAGCAAAATACCACTGCTAACTTCAAAGTACTGCTACTCCTAATACTACTACCACTGAGAACAAGAACATTGAAGGTTGTAGCAGTTGCGTGAAGAACAGACCAAAAAGTGTTAAAATGAAGGCCACATCTCTCTTTACCAAAATTATTTAAAGTATGTGTTTGGTTATTGTTCACATACAAAAAACATTCAACTTTGTGCAACAAGAATTTCTTTTGTGCCCTTTCAAAATCAAATCGAATATATTTATAATTTTCTGTTAACCCAATTGTTGCTTACAGTTGTGCATTATTTGCTAATCTATTGGATGGATGATTCTTAATAAAAATACAAATAGGCAGCTAAATTGGCAAGCAACTAATTCCAGATTTGAGTAATGTGAAGTGATTTCAGTATTGAATCAAGAAAGCATTGAGTTCAACAAACAAATCAATAAATGTGTTAAGGCTAAGAGAGGAAAATCTAAAATAGTTATTCTTATTGGGTACTTCGACTTGCTAGATCAATTACAACTAGGTAAGTTCTGATTCTCAATGGGTGCTTTATGGCTTTGTGCCACATCTAAGCTATACTTCAAAAAATCTAAAATAGTAATTTCTGTTTTGGTTAACAAAAAGATTATTGCTCTCAGTTGTGCCTTATTAACCTATTGGATGAAGATTGTAAGAAAGATATCGATTATATTTGGTTGGTAATAATAGCAAGTATATATCAGTATTATAGCAGTATACACTGACATATACTTGTTAGAAATGTATTAGGGCACATTCAAATTAAATCTATTAGGACCAATAGGATTTAGATAAAATAAAACTTAATATATTTGATATTTCACTGATGCTTCCAGGTGCATTTTATGTTACAATATGATGAAGTAATGCTAGATATAAGCACTGATAGTTTATGACATCTAGGTCAATGATACCTATGGTTTAAAGAGGATTTAAAAAAGAAAAAAAAAACTTTTTCTTGAAGCTTTTAATTTTAAATTAATAGATTAAGTTTAATATTTCCAATAAGTAAAATACTTTACTGTATTTCAAAACTAATTTAAACTGGCGGAAGCTTTTTTTTTTTAAAATCACTAAACATCACTGATTTTAGCATCATTTTTCACCATCTGTCAGCACAATGTAATTCCCTTTATTAAAAAAATCTTTCAAAAATAAAATACTACTTCTGAAACTTTATTTAAGGAATATTAGCTGATTTAAAGTTTAATTAATCTGATTTAAAACACATGTAGTTTAAAACAGCGCAGAAATGCATTTTTAACAGGTAAGTGTTTATTTAAGGTGTTGACTGATAGATGTTTATCTAATTTTTTTCTGTAGTGGACATATCTGTAAAAATTACTTTCAAGAAAAACAGTGACCTAAAAAAAGAGTCAAAAAATATAATTTAATAATCAAAAATTTCTTTGGTCTTTACTCTTAGTAATAAAGATTTTGAGAATAAAATTTTATTTTAAGTTTGGGGCATTTTTTCATCTTGTCATGTTAATTTTTTTTTAGTGGGGGGTGAATCTGTGGAGGTACCTCCAAAAATTTGCTTTAAGTAAAAGGGCGGGGAGGAGTGATGCCATGATAAAAAAGTCCCCAAACTTAAAAAAAAAAAAAAAAAAAAAAAAAAGTTTTATCATGAAAATGTTTATTATTAAGAGGAAAAACCAAAGTATTGATTATTTTATTACATTTTTTAATCCTTTCTAGCTTGTTCGAGATTTTGGTTGAAAAAAAGCTTGTTTTTCTTGGGTCAGCAATGATTTAGCATTGAAATTTTAGTCTTTTTTTTGTTTATTTTAAAAAAGTTATTTTTTAAATTCTTGCAAAAATCAATTCTCAGATTTTAATGAAATTTTCAGGAAATTAGATAAAAATTTAGCTGTAAACAAATAAAAAATGCATTTCTGAAATATTTAAATACTGTTTTTAAATAATTGCCAAAAATCGGGGAATTATGCAATTCAAATGAAATATAAAAATAAAGAATTCAATAATACTCACGAATGATTAATAAATCATTAAAGAAAACAAAGGCGGTTCGGGGAGTGACAAGTGAATGTGTCAATATTTTAAAAATGCCTAAACTTAATTACATACGGAAATTAATTTTTTCTTTTAATACGGATTTTAGTCTATCTTTCAAATAAAAGCAAAAAGAGTAAAAAGACATTTTGAAATTATTTAAAATGCATTTTTTGTTTGTTTTACTTTTTTATCTACTTTTTTTTCATTGTTGATTTTCTTGATTGAATGTCTGGAAGCTGTTAGATTTTCAATTTTTAATATCATAATGCAAATTTTAATTAATGCATGTTTTTTGTTTTTTTTAAGGAAGCTGTGTACTGTAAAAACGTAACTTTAAATATCTTCTAAGTGACAATTGAATAAGGACATAAAACGTTAGATTTTAGTTTGTAGACCAGTCCAATTAATAAAAAAATACGGAAAGTAAATTTTTAATAAATGTGTTTTCTTTTTAGTCATATTATCCTTTGAAACTGATGTCACCGAAAATTTCAAAGTTGGGTATCAAACTTAGTTAAAATGAAAATTATCTATAAAAAAAAATATATATATAATATATTTCAAATCATAAAATATATCAAACTTAATTTTTAACAAGAAATGTTTGTCTTTGCACAGTAAATATTCAAAAAGGGATATTGAAGGGATATTCTGGTTGTTCCGCCCTGTGGGGAACATCGTTGAGAAAAGTGAAAAATCGCTTGACTGTGCCAATGTTGGCAATAGCATTCATGTCTTGGTCGTTCAGATGAAAATCGAAGACTTCGAAATTTTCCTTTATGTGCGCCGGAATGGAACTTTTTGGTATCACACGAATATCTCTCTGTATGAGGTTTCTGAGCATTATTTGAACGGGAGTCTTATTGTATTTGGCTGCCAATTCCTTGAGAACAAGATCGTCGAGCACTCTTCTACTATCCACTGTAGCATTGTTGTGGCCAGGTGAACCGAGCGGTGCAAAAGCAGTGAGAGTTATGCCCCTTACTTTGCAGAATTCTTGCAACTCTTTTTGCTGAAAGTAAGCGTGACATTCAACTTGGTTTGTATAAGGTTTTATGCTTTTCGCTTGATTAAATATCCTTTCCACTTGTTTCGAATTAAAGTTCGATAAACCAATATATCGAATCTTTTTCTCATTTACCAATTCCTCCAGAACGTGCCACGTTTCGATTAAGTTGTAGTTGGCCAGTTCCAGCTTACCCTCTTTATCCCGGGGAAACATATTCAGGTTACCGGTATTTTTTAAGCCGAAAGGTGCGTGTATCAAATAAAGATCGAGGTAGTTCAATTGTAGGCGCTTCAGACTTTCTTCAAGAGCAGGCCTCACATCATCTTTGCCCATATGAGTTACCCACAACTTGCTCGTAATAAAAATCTCTTCTCGTTTTAATTTGCCGCTGTTGAAATACTCCTGTAACACTTCACCGATTTCTTTTTCATTATTGTATAGAAAAGCAGTGTCTAAGTGTCGGTAGCCCAGATCTAAAGCTGTTTTCACTGAAGATTTGGCTTCATCTCCAAGAGAATGACAAGTTCCAAGGCCCATCATGGGCATTTCAATGCCTTCTATCAGTGCCATGGATTTTTCTTCTAACACCAACAAAAACAGAAAAAGTACCCTGTTTTATATTGCTTCGTGCTTTTATCCAAAATTCTCTGCTTAAAAAAATTGACCTGGTGTCTTCTCAGCTGACCTTTGAATGTTTATCATTAAAATTTCGAACAATATTATAAAAAATTGTTACAATTTCAATAACAAGTAACTAACAATGATCTATCAAAGTTCAAAGACTACACTGTGATAATGTGGTGAAGACTAACTCGTTTGCAAAACAAAAAAAAACATAAAGGCACCGGATTGCGTGTGTATTGACCGAGAGGAAGAAAAAAAAAATGTGACGCCAATTTTGAAAAATGTTTCGAACAGTTTTTATCATCCGATCATTTATTCAAAGGAACTCGCCAACAACAAACGCGTGTAGTAAGAATCGGCGTCGGTGTTAACTGCGTTCCGTGCGAGTGTTTGTTCCGGGCGCCAGCCTTTTCATTTTAGAGAAAGTGTCACCTACGTTTTTATTGCTAAGTGTTCACGCCAAGAATGCAGATTTGCGCAGAACTGGTGAAGGCAAAAGTTAATTTCTCATGCCATAATTTTTTCTTTCTTTTAACCTGCGAATAGTGTAAGATACCTGAAGCCATAACTAACCAATCCTTACTATTTTCTTTCTTGAATTTTAATTTTATTTTTAAGAATTTTCAGATGGGCTCGACTACACAGTTTTTACCAGACAGGCTAAGTAAATGCAGTAGCGATTTATATAAGTTATATAAATCGCTATATAATATAACTCACTTGCTAGTTTTTATTTAATTTAAGGAAAGAATTAAATTTATTATGGCCGAGTTACCATAGGGTTTTTTATTTTCATCATGATTTTGTCATTCTTGTTTAGAAAATGTAATTCAATTTCTGTTAGGGGTAGGAATTTAAATCAATTGTTTCGCATATAAAAAAATAATAATGAATAATCATATCTGCTATAATTCAATTGTTATAGTTTTGGTAAAATAAAAATAAAAACTTTATTGACCGTTTAGGCGATAAATCAATAACAATAATGTTTTGTTTTCCTTGTGGCGGACTTCACCACATTAATTTAAATTAGGAAACCAAACAGACGTGAAGAAAAAAGGATAAGCCAAAGACATCTACACATAAAATTTGTATTTAACAAGATATACAAACAAGCATGTGAAAGAAAGGCATGCATTGAGTAAAACAAGAGTTGTCTCTCTTTAACTATTATTTGTATTTCAAAGTTCAGTGAAAAAAGTTTGTGAGAGTTTCTTGTAATAATTGTTCTTAGCAGATTTTCTGTGTAAGAAAAGACTATGTGAGTGTATAAGGAATGTTCAGCATGTGAATAGTGGTGTGAGTGAGAAGGTTGGAAAGGTTCGTAAGAGTTCGTACGTACGTGAATGCGTGAAATATTATTTAACATCTGACCGCATGGTCGAGATGATAATTCTTAAAGGTCACACCTTTGCAAGAAGAAGAGAGAAAAAAAAAAGAGAAAGAGGCAAACTCGTGTTTGCTATTTATAGATAATGTAATCACGTGACAGGATCACAGCACCTTGGCGGGAAACTTCACGCACTGGAAAAGCCTCTGAGATCCGATTCTCCCAAAAGTACACGAAATCGACTACATGAAAATATAGCGATTATAAAATTGTCGCATAGCTGCGATTTATAAATTGTCTATTACACAGTAATGTTGATTTATCATACAATGAATGCTTCTTATTGTATCATTTGAATTTGTGTAAGTATGTAAGTATGTGTGTGATGATGATCATCACATCCTAAACGAGCCCGGTAAAAGGTATTATTCGTGTCAAAAAATAAGTTTCTTGGAAAAAGTTTTTAAAATTTTGCATTAAGCAGAAGAATGTTTCAACATAGTGTTTCTGTAAGCAAAATTTGATTACGCTATTTTCAAATTTTGTCAAAAAAAAGAAAAATAAATAAATAAAATAAAATAAAACTATTTTTTATTCTTCCCAAAATAAAGTATTCTTCTCATAGGAATTAAATTCGATTTGAAAAAGAAATTAGCTAATTTAATGATTAATTGAACTGAAGAAATACTTTTGTTTAAAATTATCTCCAACGAATTACTAAAAGAAGAAGGATACGTGATGTGAAAATGCACCCAAAAACAGAATTTTAATGTGTTATTTAAGACTTGAAGTATTATGGCGAGGAAACACACATGTTCAAAACAAGATCAGGAATTTAATTTTAAAAGTTTACACATTTGGAGTAGTGAGTAGCTTGTTTCAGGAGAAGGAATCAAATATTTTTAAAATTCGTAGTTTTGATAAATTGTCAAGAAGAGAAAATGTTTGTCGGTGTTAGCTCCTCCTTAATTCCCAAATTGTTACTAAGGGGTGATTCTCCCTATACTATAAATACTGGGCGACTTCTCGCCTCGTTCTCTTTTTCATTTCTTCATTTTAGCAACTACAATGTAAGCTCTCTTAGAAGATCCACATCTTCCCATTTGTGGGAGACGCCATGAACATTATATACACATATACGTACGTACGAACATTCACCAAAGAACAGTTACCAATGTTTACACGCACACAAATGTTATTGTCCATAGTAAAATTGTTTTGTTAATACATATATTTGATTATATATATATATATATATATATATATATATATATATATATATATATATATATATATATATATATATCGGACTTGTTTGTTATCTTTATCTTCTGTTGGACTTAATTCAAGTCCGGCCATTTTCTTGTAGTTGGACCTTTTAATATTCTACCAGGAGTTACACACATGTTTTTAATACAACAACACGCAAACAGACACGGTTCTCTACATGTTCATAAATCATCGGACACAAAGTAATATTCCAAAAATAAAATGTTTAGAACAATTTGAGAGAGTTCATTTTTCACATAAAACGGTTGTATTCAACATGAATGACAAGATATATTTTAAGGTACTTAGCTTTGGAGTTGAATAGAGTTCTTTGAAATTGCCCTGCTCTCATTAAGGGCTGATAATGAATCAATGTGTAATTTAATACTGGCGTCATTCAGACGCATGGAATTCTGTCTCTCCCCGCTCCCTGAGGCGGCATAGTGGAATAGCGGCTCAGACTGAGGGCTTGAATAGCCGAGTTCGAATTCAAGTCAACATTCATTACATTCACTTATGTGCTAATACCCTTGGGAAAGGTATGAATCCTCTTCTTCTTTATGGGTAATTAGCAGGACAGACTGGGTTCTATAGCCTTGGATGGCAACTGGTCTAAGAGAAGGACAACTGAATTCAATACCTGCAGAAGGTTGTTTGGGGACCTTGTATTCAGCCCTTCAAAAAGTGTGGTTGGTTCTGCACAAAGCCTTCACCACTATAAGCAAATCATATGTGGCTGTGTGTTCCTATGAACTTCTTAAGAATTGAGTTGCTAACCATCATACGTGGAATACGATGGAAGAGTCCACCACATATATCAAAAAGCGATTTGACATCGCCTTATTACTTTTTCTTAGTTTGTAAGCCGTTCACTTTTCCATTAGTCAAATATAAAAAGATTTTCACGTTAAACTTTGCCTTGGTCTTTTCTTCAGCCCAGAGTCAATCCGTTTTTTTCTATTGGCCAAGATAAATTTTCACGGATTTGAAAACAGTGAAGAAAAGAGAGTTTTTTTTATTTTGTATTCACCACAGGAACGATCAAAGGAGTTTTTGATGTAAGAATTTTTTTATCCATGATTTATTAATGAGTGAAAAAGGGAGAAAAAGGTAGCTTCCCCTTGACTGTAAGGAAATGTCTTATAGAAGATTTGTCTGAGAAAAATGTTCAGTGTTGAAAATAAAATATTTCTTTCAGAAAATTGTTCAGTAGTTGCAACTTACAAAGTTGATTTAACTTGGTGTGTCCACTGAGAACTGGTGGTGTGTCACATAAAGTTCTGTAGTGTGTATGTACGTGCGGAGTGAGTAGAATGAAATACACGAGTAAATGAGAACTATTGTCTCTGGGTACCTCGGTTTTTTGGAATGCATCCAATATTTATACTATCTGGAGTGGCTCCAAAAAGAGACGCTATAGTACATTTTTGAATATACATGAAAAATATCCTATTAGACGGAAAATGGACCAATCAGCGATTTTGTAGCAAAGCTTGTTTTTAACAAAGTGTAGGAACAAATTTACTATGGTGGAATGCGATAGATAAATTGTCCTGTTATTTTTAAGTATGTATTTATTGACCAATTAGAACTGGAGAAAATGTAGGCGTAGCACGCCATATCAACATGGCGATTTTCTTTCGTCTTTCAATAATAATGTTATGAAGCTTATCAGACGATATGAAAGGAATTTGCTTTAAACAAATAGACAAAAATCGTCTATATTATTTAATGAAACACACACACACATATGTTGGGGACGTGCAGAATTTATTAATTATGCTTGAAAGAATCAGAAGGAATTTGTGTAGGTTTCGTGACTTTCTGTATCCACAACAAATGAATAAACGAAATTTAAAATACGATTTAAAAACAAGACATATTCAATTAGAAACTAATATAACATTTATATACAATTCAAAACAATATATAAGCAGGATAATTGGTATATGTTATGTTGGCAAAATGTGTATGATGCTTTAGATTTCAGAATGTCTTCGTAATTGTTCGTTCATTTACAGTCTTTTAAGTTTGTATTGATATTAATAATTGTCGATATTAAGTGTCTTTTTAGAAGGAGTTTTTAAGGTGTGATCTACCTTTGACTGTAATGTTTTTTTAAGGTCGTTCGCACATTGATGTTTACTTAATAGGTAGCGAATATAATTCACTTTAGATAAGCAATGTTTGAGAATCGATGTCCACAGAGTTGATTGAGTTTTTGATCATGAGTGAGTCAGCGATGATGTATCTTTGCGCGGTAAAATCGCGATTTCGAGTGACGTGGAGTATGTTGGCAATTCCTCTGTGGGTGTTTGTTACTGACTGCCTGGGGCGGTCAGCGTTTGTTTTTATAAGTCCTGAAAGTCCGAAGTTGGCTCACTTGAGTTTTGGCGCAATTTCGTTTTACACGTCAACTTTCAGTGATGAACCAATGAGATTGGTTGATTCGCCTAGTACAGTTTTAATTGGTTGGAGTTTTCCATACCTAGGTGTAAAATATAGACTGTTCTGTTGCTAGGGTTGATAGGTAAAAAAAAAGGACGAGTCTACACACACACACACACACACACACACACATATATATATATATATTAACTAATAGTCACCATCCGCAGCAATTCACCAGTACCAGATTTCCTGTCAATTGTGGGATCCGACCTGGACGTCGTTTTCCGTAAGTGAGTCGAGAACCTAGTGTGATACCCTCTGGAACTCGGCATCTGTGTTAAGACGTTTGAACTGCATTTTCCGCAACAATAATTAGTCTCGTTATGTAATGACATTTCGACAACAATATGGGACATTTTATTTCCTCTTCAAACCTGGATACATTGGCTATCCTGCAACCTACTTGTAGTATTCCATCCTTATCCAGGAAGATGTTTAAATATTCCATTAACTTGGGGATTTCACCTTTATGAGGATCTCTCAAATAATTTCATTCTTTTTCAAACACTTCTTTCTGTATTGATTTGATGCGATATAACTTTGCACCCAGCTTATGATTTCTCATGCTGGTTTGTTTTCTGCATTTATGTATGAATTTAAGCACCATGGATGTTGCATTACATAATTTTGTAAGTGTAAGGAATCTCTGTATGTTTATTAAGGTTGAATCCACCTTGGTAGTTGTTCCAAAATATAACTCCGACGTCACAACATCTTTAGCCTTTGAATTCAAAACTCCAAACTGCTGCTGCTGAGCCAGTAAAAAGAGTCTTTTGCTAACCACGACAGACCATGTTTCCAGAACTCCAACTTAATCACAAAATGGTTAAGATTAACTCCTCATGAAATCAGGTCAGCAGGGTTCTCTGCTGAGGGCATGTATTTAAATTTCATCCTTTTTTATGATTGTTCTCAATTTGGTCTTTCATGGCTTGTATATCCTTAAGCCAGCTTCTGACAAATAGGTTTTAGGTGTATCACTAAGTAACCATGATATTACAACCTGTTTATCCACTATAATTCACACATTTTCACTCATGACATTTGAATATGATTTCAAATTGTAGACAATGCTTTAAAGGCTATGTACACTGCCAATAATTCCATGGTAGGAATGGATTTTGTTTTTAATGGAGCCACTTTTCTTTTGGCAAACAGTATGTGCGAATTCCCATTTTGCATTGCACAAACAACGAATCCATAATCATGCGGTGATGTGTCACAAAATATAGAAAGGTCTCATATGTATTAATATCTTGAAGTGAGAAAGAGATGTCGGATAATGTAGACAATTCCTCTGCTAAGGCTGACCAAGTTTCAAATATATTCTCAGGAACTTCCTCATCTCAGTTTGATTTTATAAGCCAGAGTTTCAAGATTAACTTCGATCTTATAGTAATAGGTACATATAATGACAATGGGTCAAAAATCCTGGCTGACTGGGCTAATATCTACCTCTTAGTCCTCACATTTCTGTTTATTATGATCTTTGGCACTGTCATCGTATCCTTGTTAGGACAATAGTTATATCCTGTCTTTTCATAATCTTCTTCATGTTGAGAGATGGTATCTTACTTTACCATAATTGATTTAAGCTACTTACTACAAGTGTTGCAAGAACGTAGATTGAAATTTCTTTCTTTGAGTCTATCAAGTCAATAAGTTTATCAGAATAATTGCTACTTTGTTGTAGATTATCTATATAAAAGTTATTTTAAAGCATTTCAGTACATTCATCAAGCTGGTACCGCTCTAAATGATATTTTGAAATGTAGTTAAGAATGAACGGTCTTGTGGTAAATCAAAACTTCAAGTTGTTATATCTGAATGACAACAGTTTGTCTTCATTTTTTATGAAGAAACAGAATTTGTTTTTATATTTTTCTCTTAAGTTTAATCCTTAGAAAGTCTTTCTTTATGTCGCCTAACATAACATACTTGCTTGTTTTTAATTTTAACAATAACTCGGTCATACGGTTGATCATATTTAATCCAGATTAGGCAGCCTCGTTTAAGGAGCACTTGCCCTCCGTTTTCAGTGGACAGTTGAAAAACAGTCTAATTTTTGTTGTAGATTGAGACTCCATTTTGAACACAGTTCTGTGTGAATTCAAACCACATTTTTCATACTCTTCTGATGGTATTCTTTTTATAACTCCTTTTTTCTTGCTGAAAGAATACTTCATTATAATCTTTATGTAGATTTTTACGTTCAAGAGACTTGCACTGTTCTTTGATGTACAGCCATGGCTATAATTAGATGGAACAGAATTGATTTTACCCTCATACCATGGCAGATCCACATAATATTCAGTGTACCTCTAACACGCGCTCTACATTTCTTTCCACTAGAGACATATCAAAGGTATCAAGTAAGTTATCAGGGTAGGTGTCTTTTGGATTTAATACAAAATTTACTTCTCACTCAGGACATTTGGCTAACTCATTCACAGTAGTGTGATAATTGTTTTGACGAACTGCAGTCTTAAGACTTACTGGTTTCATCTGATTATCATATAGAATATGATGAATCTCACCAAATGGATCTATACCACTTGGTAATTCCAATGCTAAGACCCTCATACATTTAACAAGTTTGGTAGAATGCATGAATTGAAATATGTCAACACCTATTAATCTTAAGATATCGACCTGACCACATTTATTTCTTGAAACGAATAATCCTTTGTTCAAACTGATTAGATTTTCTCAATTGAATCTAATTCATCAATATTTAAGATAATATCAAATTCGCTATCAATTAATACAAGCAAAGGAAGTTGCCTTCCCTTCTACATTTCAATATCCAGTACAATCTGATTAAATCGCCCACTAGCTTGTACTAAGTTTGTTTTAACTTGAAAATGCACATTTCTTAACACATTACCAGGGCAATTTAGCTATTTAATTATTTTGTCGGGTTTGTCCACCTTCCCAAACGAGATTCTGCCCTTCAGCATAACCTTGTGCAAACCTACGTACACTCGAACATACAAACAAACAAAATCACATTTACAAAGCCAAACGATCATTGGCTAATAAAGCACTAATACATTTTCTACAGGCAATTTACAAATTACAGTAATCGCTTTATTTTTTAGTAGTCAATTTTGTGCATTTTTGGGAGAAGCGGCTCACAAAAGCTTTCTTAAGTCTCCCCAAAGCTCGCTCGCTGATTGATTGATTCCAACCAATCAGATCGTTTGCACATGAAGAATAATTTTTCCCGCGCAACGAATCGGAGCCTATAATCGCTTATTTAAACCAAGATTTTTCTCATATTTTTCTATTTTTGCAGGCCTAATCAATGTCTATCAAGAATGCCAGTCTGAAAGCGAGGTGCTTGAGGGATCGGGGTAAGGTTGCCCGCCTGCTCCGGGATTTCTTGTCTTTTGGTGTAGATGTCACCGCGATCGAAGAGACCCACTTTGTTTGCAGTGTCGATGCGTGTGTGCTATCTAACGACTTTGTCGTCTATTCAGTATATGGGGACCGGCTTGCCAGAGGAGTTTATTTGCTGGTGAAGCGTATTCTTGATGCGAAGGTAGACCTTGTACATACCAATGCCAAGTATCGGTTAATTGTGGCCGATATTGCCATGAAAAGTTGTTCGTTCCGAGTTGTTGCGTTTTATGCGTCAAATGACCTGGAGGAGCGGGTCTCGTTTTTTCAGCGGTTGGGGCCGTTCCTGGTGGATTTAACGCATCTAGTCTTAATGGGAGACTGGAATGCCTTTCTGGAACCCAAGTTAGATTGGGGGTGTTATCGGGAGAAGGGGCGATCGTAGCTTGGTTCAACGAATTTGGTCTCGTTGATAGATACCGGGTCGATTACCCCGGGGGGAAGATGTGGACGTGGGTCTCTTAGTTGGCCTTCTGACCGGGTGGTTAGCTACCTGGACAGAATGTTAGTTAGAAGAGCCGATGTACACTTGTTAGATTGTCCCACGTTCCACTATTTGGCTATTTGGACCACAAACTCGTTTGTGCCCGGGTGGCGTTAGATTGTAGGCCTAGAATGGCTGGCTACTGGAAGTTCAATCTGTCTTTACTGGACAGGCGGGACTTCCGGGAGCAGCTAACTAGCTTAATGCAGCGGGAGCTAATGGGGGCGGTTACCGGGAATAGGTGGTGGAAAAGACTTAAGAGTAGGATTAGGTCCTTCACCACTGATTTCAGCAAACGGCTCGCCCTAGATAGATCTATCTGAGAAGGTGAAGACGCTTAAGGCTAGTTTTTCCTGGGCGGTGGCGGGGGTAGGAGAATTCCCTAAAGATAGCTTTAACTAGGGAGGCCCTGGAGCATTTTACTAGTGAGCGCTACATGGGCCAGGTAGTTAGACGTAGGCTAAGCAAGATGTCTTCCGAAGCGGTGAACATGGGCGTAGAATTGTGCAAGGAAGAGATCCGTCGAGGGTCCGATCGATACATTCGTGAAGTCAAAATCCCGGAGGGGCACACTCTTCGGGTCGCTGACGACATGTGCGAGGCGTTTCGGCAGCATTTCGTGAACCGGCTGCATCTTTGGTATGATCCAAGTTGAGATTCCCAACCTCTCCAGTTTGTTTTGGTCTCCCTTTTCATCTCGACTGGGTCAGCTTTCATATTTCCCATGTCCGTATGTATATTTTCTCCTTTCCCACTGCCTTAGCGAGAGAGCCTCTTGATTTTGTCCAATCGGCAGAATACAGCGGTCTCTCCTTTTTGGGGGTTGGACAGGCTCTACTAACATCAGTCATATGTTTCATTTACTTTGTGTTGATATTTAGTTTGATTATTGGGTCCATCCCCGCTCTGCTCTCATATTTAATCATCCATAAATTTGTATATATGTATTTTATTATCATTAAATTTCTAATATCATGGGGTGCGTTTTCTGTAGGTCTCCCTGAGAGGATGTGGTATTATGGTGTATGGAGGATTGATTGGTGACGGACGAGTTTTTATGGTGGATGTGGAAATTGTAATGAGTGAATGGGTCGTGAGTCAGATTAGCTAGGTATTATAAGATAGTTAGTGATGATCAGCCTCAACCCCTCCCCTTTTTCGGCCTTGTGCCATAATTATGTATTTTTACTACATAATAAATATCGTGAGACCTCAAGTGCTAAAAACGAATCCACGACAGTTGGAACCACATTTCTAACCACGCGCCAACCTTCTCACTCACACACACACACACCCACCCACATGCTGTTAATAATTTGTACACCTTCACTAAAAACTTCTTTTGACACAATACTTTTCAAACACTCATGAGCATTTATCCAGTGAACTTTAAACCAAATAATTATCTCTCACCGAACTTAAATAACACTCGAAAGGCGACAACTCTTGATTAATTCAACCTTTCTTCAAATGCAAGTTTTCTTTCCCATCGTTGTTTGATATTATTGTACATCTTGTTAATATACAATACATATATTTTATGTGCAACAATGTTTTGTGGTTATTCTTCTTGCGTGAGTTTTGTTTTCTTATCAAAGTTAAATTAATGTGGTGAAGTCCGCCAAAACCTCGTTTAGGTTCCTCTCCGCCCGGAGGCAGAGAGTTCGACAATTCCTCTGTCCTAAGCCCGTCGTTTTACCACTGAGCAAAAATTATTATTACGAAGTACACACAAACTTCTGACGTCATCCACTGCACTTCGCAGACATTTTTGAGTTGGTGTTAGGTTTTTTTCCCCCTGTATTTTTCATAGAGAAATTATGGATGACCTGTATGCTACTGCTGGAGGCAGTCTTAAATTAAAAAGGGATTCAAAAGTGAAAAAGTAAGTTTATTTATTGCTTATATTTTTGCGTGAAAATGTCTTATACTGTTTTTGTTTTAAGTTAAAGTGTCTCTACTAATTGTGAAAAAAATGGACACTTCATATCTCGGATATCTAAAATATTTCTAAAAAAATATATATTTCTGCTTAACATGAAAATAAAAAGTTAAAGAGGAAAGGTTATGAGTTATATAGGCTGTTTTCTTGGGTAAAGTTTTTTTAGTAAAGTCAAGAAGAGGAATTTTTGTTGTAAACAATTTTTCAGAAAATATTTTTATACCGAATAAAAAGAATTTTTTTTTTTTATATAAAATTGATTTTTGAAATAATTATTTGTTTAAACAATAAAAACAAATATTTTAATAGCTAATTTCATGTATTCACCTGTCTCAGTTCGTTTTCATGTCAAGAATATTTTAAACTCCTCATCATACGTGAATTATATTAATAATTTCTGAGCAAAAGTTCTCATCTGGATAATTGTTTGCAATGGATAATAATCGTGATCTAAAAATGAAATTCATATAAAAATTGAAGAATTGTTAACTTTAAACGAACTAGGGTCCTCCACAATTTTGCTAAAAAAGAGCATAAAATGATGAAAAAGACCTCAAACTTGATTGACGAAAACAAAATTTTATCGTACTATAAAAAATGAAAGAAAGAACACCGTATTTTAAAATTATTTTTTAAAAAATTTCCGTCTTTTTAGAACCTTCTAAGTTTTTGTTTGATTAAAAAAACAACCTTGTTTCTCTTTGCGTAAGCGGAAGTACTTCTAATTTTTAGCGACTCTATATTTTTTTTAATGACCGACATTAATTTGTAAAATCTTGCAAAAATAAGAATAATTGTCGGATTTTAATGAAATTTTTTTGAAAGTCATGGTAAAAATATTTTTATGTTTATTACCCCCCCCCTACACACACGGAAGTATTACTCTGTTTTTTTTTTAACGAGCTTCATTTTCCGTTTGTAATTTTCGTTGAATTTTTTTTTACAATATTTACAAATTTTACATTTGGTTGTGTGTTTTGTGATAAATGTTGATTTAGGGGGTATTTTCACCCCAAGCAAGGCGATAAAAGTAGCTGGGTAAGATTCTAGCAAGGGGGTCATTCGGTGAGGAAAGAAACTGAGAGGATAATTAAGAACAGGGTTCCAAAGACAGATAACGATTGAAGTTAAATTTTTGAAGATTGTAGTTGACAGGAAAGTAGTATTTTTCTGTTTTAGGAAAATTTTTCGGTAAATTACAGTTCCGCTTTGAAGTAGATTTTAAGTTTTCTTTTTTTTTTTCTTTTTTTTTTTTCGAGGCAGAGGAACAGAGTATTGAAGAGATAAGGGCACAAGTTATGTAGGGGAAAGATAACGGTTGATCCTAGACTCGAACAGGTTGTAGGGATCATCATGGGAATCGATTCCACAAGTTTAGTAGCAGTTCGTGGGAAGAAGCTGTTCAAGTGGAATTATTTCAGTTCACCAATAGAATACGAAATTAGAATTTTCTTCATGGTGATACCTTGCTTTAGTTTAAAATGTTTAAAACTTTATGCCTTTAAGCCTTGAAGTGTATGTGTATTATTTTGTAATGTAGTAAGTAAATTTATTTTGATATAACATCTTGAAATCTTCGATATAGGCTTGTAATTTTTGTATAAGATTCGATTCGGATTAACTGAAGCAAAAGATTTTGAATGAATTTTCTTTTTGTGTAAGTTTCTGTGCTTTTTTTACGATATTCATTTCTTTTGTAAAATTCTCCATAAAAATTAAACTCCAGTTTTGATTTAACAGGTAAATTGAATATAAAACTGGACGCCGATTTTGTGACCACTTACGGAAATCGCATGGATGTGTATCCCGATTCTATATCACTGTTTAACAACGGTTTCTTAAATTCAAAATAAACACTGATTTTATTCCATTTAACTTTTTTTCCGGCTCAATTAGTGTTTTTATATCATACAGTAGGCCTTAAAAAGGACTAACCTTCAAACCTTGTGGATTGGCACTACAGAATCAAAAAGAAAGAACTATACCAAATATAGAAACCACATCACTGGAGAACTTGCGACAGCAACTAAAATCTATAGCACATGTAAGAAAAGAAAATAATGATATATAAACTAAATCTTTACACTCCATCAATACTGGAAAGAAAGAGCAATAACAGTTATTGAACTTGAGAAACATATTTCTCCTAAAAAAATTATTTTAATAGAAAGATTTTATAAATTTCAACTGACAAAAGCACTGGCTGCTCGATCAGTAAATACCAAATGTTTCCTTGTAAGGAAACGTCTATTATCATTATTCCAATTGAGCTTTGCATTTCTTTTGCAGTCGTATTTGTTGACGTAATGTCAGGGCTCAGTTTGGCATTATATATATATATATATATATATATATATATAGTAAATAAAAAAAATTTCATGACTTATCTCCCAACTCTGTTTCACAGTTAAATCTGCACATATATTGTGAACTGAAGCATCTATTTCACTCAATCCCATCTTCAAACTTAACTTTTATCAAAAATAAATTAAATTTCCCAGAATAAATGTCTTATTTCTACAAAGCAAATCAGCATATATAAGAACTGCATTTTTATTAAATTATGATTGACTTTCATAAATATAAAATTATTAATTGATCTGAAATAAAATAATTATCAAGTCTCAGCTGTCAGAAAAATTTTTAAAAGTACATTTTCTGATGTTTGCAAAATAAATTTGAAGAATTATTTGGTAACTTTTTAAAAACATTTTTATTGTAAAAATTTTACAATGAACTCTAAAACTGCTCAGTCAGTTAAGTGATACACACTTGTGTGATTATGTCTCTTTCAATTCATGACAAACTATGCAGAAGATTTTCCTGCAGTAGGTTGCCATTTCTTTCTGCAGTAGACTAGTTGCCAACCAAGGCTACATAGTCTGTCCTGCTATTCAGCCCATGGTGGTTGTTGGTTCATACTTTTCCCAAGGGTATTTGTGCAAAAAAAGAATGTAACCAACCCAACTGTTAACTGAAAAATCAACTGTTATAACAACTTTTTTTAAGCATTTTATTTATAAATGTGACTTCACTTATTTTGAAAGTTGAATGGAAATATTTTAATATATAGATATATTTGTAAAAGAAAAAATCAAAAAAGTATGTGTTAAGTATGGGCTTGAGTAGTCATTTGTACATGAAGTGAAATTTGAAAGTTAATTCTTAAGAAAAAAATTTCCCAGAATATATGTAAAATAATTTTACTTTTCTTTGATTTAGATTTGGGAAGATCTGAAGAAGTGCATTCTATGATTTTTCTCAATTTGCTCTATTAGCCTATTCCATGAGAATATGGTTTGTTTCATTTTGTCTCCAAGATAATAATCATTCTTATAATATATTTAGTGGATAATCAACAAACTCTATTTTGTAATTTCTATATGCAAGTCATTTTTTTTTTCTCCCTATAAAAATGAATATTAATTGCAATTGTATTTTTCAGAAAAAAATCAAAGAAACAATCTAAAGTGATTAGTCAAATCACAAATACTGAAGATCCAACTTTAAAGAAGGTGGCTAACCGAATGACCAAAGCTGAAATTGCATTTGAAAAAGCCAGGGAAAAGAGGGTAAATTATTTTCTTCTTTTGCAAATATCTTTTTTTTTTTAAATTCTTTGTTTCAGTAAACATTTTCATTTATTTCTTTTTGAAAGGTTTACAAAGAAAAAAAAAAGCATCTGTGTCTAACCTAATCTTTTAATTTGACATCTACTATATTAAAAACGCAATGATAACTTATAGGCAATATCAGTGCATGGGCATATTGTCAGATCAATTAGGAAAAATAGACAATTTAAAAAAAAAAAATTATTTTAAGGCTTAATAAATATAAATAATCAGGTTGTGAGATTAGTCCTCTGCAGACAGTGCATCTGAAAAGCACTTTTGGTCACATTTTTCAAAAGTTGTGAAAAGATCTTTAAGATTTTGCTATTGTAGAAATCAAATACCATACCAAAATTCAATTTTACAGAGAAAACTTGAAAGGTATGGCATCTGAAGAAACATCATACCTCTTCATTCCATAAAGCATAAGACTTATTGTTTGGTTCTTTCTGGTTTCTTGGCCATAGTTTAAGGTGATACAACTTAATTCAAACTTTATAACAAACCAATAAAGAAATGTCAAAACTTTTGAGAACAGCCAGTCTTTATTCCAAAATGAGTAAAATATCTTATAGTTGTAAGGAAATTCAGATGAATACACTCAAAAAAGATGAAACTTGCTTTATAATGCTTAACATAAAGATTTGGAAAATCTAAAACTCAATGAGATTTGACATTTCATATTACCTTGTCATGAAGATTCTAAAGGTAATGTCATAAACTGCATGGAAATGACAAGCAAGAACCATTTATACCAAGTCTTATGCCTGATGAGATTAAATGGTCACACACTGCTTAGAACGTTTTACTTTTTCATGTAAAGAAAATTGATGACAGCAACTTACTTTTAATGTTATTTGACTCTGATATTAGCCTCTCTCTCTCTCTCTCTGCTGTCATTGCTTATATTTTCTTGTTTCCTCCCTTTATTTTTTCTTTGCTTATTTTCTCCTGCTTGTTATATACATATATATAAGCTTAACATTTGAGATAATTACTGGCTATATTTAAAGTTTATTCATAATGTCTGTCATTTGACAAGTCATAAAAGTGAAAAGAGAATTTACTTAAAAATGCACAATGTGGGTTATTGTACTGTTATTAAAGAGTTTAACTTGTAAGCAAATCTATGAGAATATAATATTTGCTTCCTGCTTATATCACCATTAAAATACATACTTTTGAGGTATATGAAAGAATGACCCAGAGGTTTCACTGATTATTGTATGTATAACGTTTTAAGAGGTGATGAGATAGCTAATCTTTAAGAACATATCTTATGAAAGACTTTTAAAAAAAAGAAAAAACAAACATGCTAACAATTTTAAAGAAAAGTTTAAATATTCCATGTATATTTTAAGGTAGATTTATTCAGTATTTGAGATCTAGGATTTTGTGAGAAAGATTAAACAGTAATGAAAAGCTTCAGCTTTTCTCTCTGACCATCAAAAGAAGGTAAGTGTAAGTCTTCAGTTAACAAAATGGTGACCTAATTATTTGAAACATAAAAAAAACATTACTCTTTGATTTCTGAAGTTGAAAACTGTAACAAGAAAACATTGTGCTTCTCTGTTTGAAACTCACCTGTAAGCATTGAAATAAAATATTGTAGATAAGTCACGAAACTTGTTTCTTCTGTTAGCACATTAGTAGCATCATGTTTGTATTGCACAATTTAGGTTTTGAAATTGTTTATCTTACTCCTTTAATCTAACATCATTTCATTTTCATCTAATATTAAAATATAATTTGGTTGGTAGACATTTTGCACTTCTATAATTTCTACTGCTCTGAAATGAAAAGTAGAACTTGGATGAAAAAAAATCTAAGAATTTGTAGCATTAGTGATTGGCTATCCAACTATTGAATCATTAGGAGAAAAATCAAGAGAATTATTCAACAGGCTTTGAGGTTGTCAGTCTCTTAGTTTTGAGTGTTGGTATTGTGAAAAGTATGTTAGGAGCAATGAGAAATTTTATTTGAATAATCTATGAGCATTGAAAAGATACTTATGAAAAGATAGTTATTTTGAGAAAGTGCTAGTCTTGATCAACTACACACAAATACAGTTAATGAGGGACAGAAGCAAAGAAAGCTAAAAATGGTTCCTCATTTCACCCAAGAAGATTGTGCTCAAAAGACTCTTTAAAATATGTTCTTTTTCTACCCACCCCAACTCTTCCATTTGATTTTCTGTTCTAAATGTGAAAATAAATAAATTAATTTCTTATAAATCCATAAATTAGTTTTGTCCATTAAGCTTTCTGATGTCTTTTCTTTTCATTGAATCATTTGTTGATATTTGACATGTCTTGTCAGTTTTTCCATTTCTGTGTTTGTAATGTTAGGAAGGAGAAGACCCACACCATCATCATAGCATTGTTAAAGAAAACCTAACTTTAAATGGGTCTATATAAAAAGTGAGTTTCTCTACATGCTAAGAGTTTAAAGCTATAGATGTTTAAATTACCTTCATGTTTATACAAAGATTTATACCACAGGGCAAATGGATTTTGTTCTAAAGTAGGTTAATATTTAATAAGTAAAAATTGTCCACCTACTCGCACTTATCTAAAAAGGGATATATATTCTAAGATTCCTAGCAGATGTCTCAAGACACAGATAGTACCAAACTTTCTATATATGTTTTTATTCTTATGCATCTGCAAATGCTAAAATGTTCTCAGCCCAACTTATTGAAATCTGGCTAAATGACTAAACATCAGAATGTTTGTGTTTGTTTTTTTAAATCTCTTCGTGGTTAGTATAAGAATTGTTCAGCACTTCCTTGTACGTACCATTCTTAATGTGTAATTTATAAATGAGACATGACGAAATTAACAGCAGCTAATAACCATTATAATAATATTCTATAATAAAAGTTAATGTGATGGAGAGATTTGTTCTTGCCATGGATGTTAACAACTTGTGCATACAATTTGTTTCTTTTCTCAAGAACTTCTATAACTTTTCAGTTGAAAGAAGCATTTTGGGAATTCTCTTTGGCATATTGAAATATGGCCAGCATCAGTTGTACTTTGGAATCGTTATCAAGTAAATTGCTTATTTCTAGTGATGATGGAAAGTGAAGCTGTAGAGTTGGTGTAGAATTGTATATATTTTCGTTTTAGTTTGTAACCTGTCCACTGAGATTGTTGCACATGCATTTTGAATTTTTTGTCTAAGGGCTGCCAATATAATGTCTGTTGAGAAAATATATTATAGTAAACAGTGTTATCACAAATTGATAAAACTATGGTACACAGAGAAATAATGAAAGAGCTTATTAATTAACAAAGAAAACAAATTTTGCTTTCAATTTGTGAAATTTCAAAACCTGAATTTGATCTGCAATTTAATGAGCATTGTTGATCTCTAGCTTTTATTTATCACTTTATCCGGTAAAATGATAGAAATATTCTATTTATTTATGCCATCAAAGTATAATAGATGATTATTAACTGCGTTATTTACAACATTTCATTTGTTTTATGCTCACCTTCTTCATTGGAATTTCAAACTGAACCCTTGGTTTTGTCCGTGGAGGTAGATTGTTCTTATTCCATGTACCCTGCCTTTTTTTTTTTTTTTTTTTCTGGATATCTCAGTTTCAGTTAATTCCATTTAGTAATTCAACTCTCTAAGTTTTTGTTCCCTCTGCTGTGGCCAGGTATTGAACTCACAACTCTTTGAGTCAAGTCACTTTTTACATTATTTCAACCAACACTTTTATCCACTGGGCCATATGTACTTGGAGATTGTATAAAGGATTCGGTTGAAATTCCAACATATATCATCTGAAGAAAGTCTGAGTGAACAATGTTTGAAACATCATGAATATGGCAATAAAGATGAGGACAATAGTCTGAACAATGTAAATAGTTTTAATAGTTACAATACCTCATCTCAGAAATGTGAGCAGATAAAGGATCACCTTTATTTACATTATTCAGACTATTGTCCTCATCTTTGTCGCCATGAAAGTTCTCCACTGCCATAACTGGGTATTGAACTTACACTCTTTGGGTCTTGTCACTGGATCTAACCAACGCCTTTATCCACAGTGCCATGTGTCCTCAAGGACACATGGCTCAGTGGATGGCACTTTCAGAGGGAAAATTAACAGGAGATAACTGATAACTGACATCGATCAAACATGGCACGTGGAACTAGAACAGTCTACCCCAGTGAGCAAAATAAAGGGTTCAGTTCAAAATTCCAACCACCTGAAGAAGGCTGGACCGTACAACGGCTGAAACGTTGTAATAAATATGGCGACAAAGATGTGGATAATAGTCCGAATAATGTAAATAATGTACATAATACCTCATCTCAGAAATATAGACACACTCTGAAGGATCACCTTTGTCAAGGTCTTGTTACCATTGATTCCATTGTGCAAACTCTCTGCCCTGACTGTTGGTTTCCATCTCAGAGGGCCCCTGCCCAGTGATGCTGTATGATCACCTCGCTGACTGCGTACATAACTATGGAGCCCGTTCTACTCCATTATTCTGAATGGCCATTGACTCTGCCAGAAGGTTCATCTGTCCTTTGGACAGCTCTTGTTTGTAATCCTTCTGGGTGTCTAGCCACTCTCCTCACCAGAAAAGCCTAGTCGGGGAACCGGTTTAATTGCCTAATGACTTCTGATCATGTGACAGGTAGTACTGGTTTACATGATACTAGTATCACTGGTAAAGAAACCTGACACAATTTCTGAAAAGTATTCTGTAAAGTTTTGAAATTTTAAAGCAGTCACTCATAAAAGGTACTGTTATGTTTTTGTTGTTCTGAGAGATCTTCATTATTACATCTAATTTGTCATCCACTTGGGACTGACTTCTCAAACAAAAATCCATAAATTCATAAGAGCAAACCAATAAACTAATACTTAGATGATTGCTGCAACAAAATTTTAGTCATTAGATGATTTTAAGAATATATTTATTCCTTGTCCGCCAATTTTTGTTAAAGTTTCCTTCATTTCTTTGAGTTGTATGTGTATTATATAAAGAGTCCACCAAAAATATGTAAACGTACTTCAGGGAAGAAAAAATTTCTATAGATATTGTAATACTAAATTTTTTTCAGACCTCATGAGGTTAATACAAGTTACCTTTGGACTCAACCATCATAAGAGAGGCTGAAAATGGTGGCCATTAGCTTCCACACATTTATTAGTATGGTGAACTATTGTCTAGGCAATGTTAGCCAACATGTCCACTGAGATTGCTGCACATTTTCAATTTCTTGTCTAAGGGCCGTCAGTATAATAGCATCTGTTGAGAAAATATTGAATTATAGTAAACAGTGTTATCGCAATTTGATAAAACTATGAAAGACAAGTTTTTCCTGAGGTGTGTATACATTTTTTTTGGTACACTCTGTGTGTGTGTGTGTGTAATATAAAAATATATTCTTTAAATGTTATACTTAGTCATACAAATTGATATTTTTCTGTTTTGAAGTAAGGTATAAGTTTTAAATGCTGTTTTTATGTGCATAATTTTGTAGAACTGTATATATATTTTAAATATTTTTCATTTTCTTGCTGCAGAAATTTTCAGATACATGACAGTCAATTTTTAATGTTAATCTTTTAAAGTTTACATTGAAAATTTTTTCACCATCTCATTTGAAAATTGGCAGCATTTTGGTGACAGAAAATCTTTTACCCCAACCATGAAAGATTAAATTTTAAGTAATGTGTTTTTGTTTTTTGTTACAATGATATTCAATCTGCACAAGGCCTAAGAGCCACTCTAGGTAGAGAGTTACATATAAAGAAGCACTGTTTATGAGAATATAACAGTTGTAGTTATTGTGGAAAAACATCCTCTTGGAAATCAGCTTCACACAGAAGTGGTTCATGGGAAGCTGCTGTTCAAGTAGAACTTTGATCTCATCAATGGAATACGAAGGAAATGAGGGTTGTTTGCTACAATGCATGGGGTATGGCAGTTCTTAGCCATGAACATCAGAACTGGTGGTAAGTAGGAAAAGTTATATTTGTTTAGCTGCATTTGTAACACAATAACAGTTTTTGTTGTTATTCTGGGTAATTATGAATCGGGTACTGAAAAGCTCTTGGACTTAGAAAGAAGGGGTTAAAAAATTTTAATGCTTGGTCAAATGTTTGCCAGTGGTTTGAGCTGAGAACAGTTTAGCCCTCCCCTCCCCATTGTATACATGGATTTGAATTTTTCTGCAACTTGATTATTGTTGTTATTAGTATAAATTTGGATTGATAAGGCAAATATGTAAAAATACTGAACAAAGGAAAAGAAAAAAGAAATTTTCACCCCCACCACCCCAATAAACAGCTGACAATTTATCTAAGATATGTGGGTCTGAACAAACGTTGCGCAACTGAAATTATTGTTGTTTTATTTCCAGGGCAATAGAATGGCTTCAAAATTATCCAAGGATGAAAGAGTAAGCATAGTATTTATGTGTGGGATACCAGGTGCTACGTACCGCTCTGTTGCACAAGAATTTAATTCTCAGAATCCCCATCGGCCTCCAATTGATCAGTCAACTGTTGGACGATTAATAAAACGTTTTAAAGAGACTGGCAGTGTTACTGATCAGCCTCGAAGTGGCCGACCCAAAACTGTAACAAATCCTAAAACTTTGATGATGGTCTTAGCTCAGCTATCAAGGAATCCCCAAATATCGACAAGAAAACTGAGCCAAAAAACAGGGGTCAGCAAAAGTTCAATAATGCGTATTCTTCAAAAACATGTTTACAGCTCAGTCTGTGATCATAGACAATCTGAAAATTTTGAAGCAATTTCTGAAGATTTTAACCAATTTATGAACCATAATCAACCAGAAACTTGTGAAAAGTTTGGGGGAATATTGTCTACTGACTGTTTCATATAGGAACCATATTCATCCAGAAACTGCTGAAAATCAGAGGGAAACAATTTCTCCAAATGGTCTTAGAGATAATGACCATTTAGCAATTGTGGAAAAGTTAAAAGAAACAAACTCTTCAAATTGTCTCCAAATTATGGAAAATACAATCTGATGTTTTTTATAGCATCATTCATATTTGTTATAAAATGATCATTTTAAAATAAACTTTACAATGTGTTAACTTTTGACAAACCCTTATATTATATATTTGATATATTTTCTCTTTATACATTATTTTTATAGTTATATAATATGATTATATGCGTATTATTTCCCCTGATCTTGTTCATTCTGTTTAGTGTTTGTAAATGTATTTAATGGTTAATTTTTAATGAGCTTAAAAATTATAGAGCAACTACTTTTAAAATGTCCTTTAAACTTTTAAGGGCGAAAAAAAAAAAAAAAAAAAAAAAAAAAAAAAGTGCTTTCTATGACTGACTTTTGCCATTAATCAAGCTAATGTCTTATATAATTTGGATAATGGCCAGTTGTTCCAATATTTTCATCTTGTGCTTTTTTTTCTTTTATTTGAAATTTTTAAAAAACATTTTAAAGAAAATTTTTATGCTCTCTGTTTTCTTTCAATGGAATTTTATAATAATACAAATATTTCACCATATCTAAATATGCTGCTTCTTTTAAAACTCTGGTTTTCATTCTTTTGTTTAGCTCATTGTGATCAGTACATTCTCCAGCCATTCTTTTGCAATCTATTCATATACTTGTAAAATCTGTAATGCTATATTGTTATAAATATGTCTTGCTGAATGTTTTTTTTAAGTTATTATTTCTTTTTTTAGTTGTTGGTATTTTATTTCTTTTACATAATTCTCTTGATAAAAGTATCAAAATTTAAAAAGTAGTAATATTTTATAAAGGCGATCCTTCAAAAGGAGTACTGTGTCATTATAAACGTATGCAAGACATTAATTGGGGAAGAAAAATGATGAAAAAAACTTTTTTGCTGTAAATATTTTAAATTTGAAGTTAAAAACTCACAAGTATAGAGATAAGCTTTTATTTCCTTTCCATATTTTATTGGTGCCACCTTTTTGTTTGTATAATTGTTTCATAAAATTCTTTTTTTACTTTGCGTGTCTGTGTATATATATATATATATATATATATATATATATATACATATAAAATATTTGATTTGTTATTAAATGAAGGCAAATTAAAGAGTCCATTTTAAAGTCCAGACAGACAGCAAGCGGTGTTAAATGCAATTTAAGATTATTAATTGTAAAATTAAATTTATTACACTATTATTATTTTTTTTATTTATTTATTTTTTTTTTTTTCAAACTACTGAGAGGATAGATATGAAATCTGTGTTTATAGATTTCTCTCAGTCAAAAATAACTTTTTTTCAAGAAGATATATAATGATAGCCCATGGTTACATTACTCATCTGTGTGTAAAAAAAAAAAGAAAAAAGAAAAGAAAAGTCTTTCAAAGAGAATTATGACTATCAAGAGAATCCAGAGAAAAATTAAAAAAATAAATTTGTTTATATAATATAGCAGATCGAATTTGTCTTGCTATAAACCTTAGAACTCTGGAGAGAATGGAATGATACTGTTTCTTCAAAATCAACAAATGTTCTTCAGTATTGTTATCATGCAAAGAGCAGCCTTCCTGTAATGAAACCTTGTTTGTTTATAGCTGTGCCTAAGAAATAAAGGTCAGATGAAATATTACAATTTGATAACACCTTGCCACATGTCAGAGAACTTCTTTGTGGTAGGTCAATAATCATGGATCACTTTAATTCTGATACGAAATATTTTCATCTCAGAATTCAAATAATTCAAGACTATAATTTGCTGTCAAGAAGCACTGTGGTAAAAAGTTGGCAGTATGGCTGTAAATCTGTGGTTTCTTTGTTTTCAGGCTGAATTGGTTAATAATTCCTGAGCTATGAGAACATATCAGCTTCTTGAACAGGGGTCACCAACCTTTTGCTGACTATGTGCCAGCTTAGTTTTTTAATCATTCAGTGTGCCAACAGCATACACATTTTTATACAAGTCAAGGTCAGTGTACCTGTTCTACAATATATTTTATTCAATCCCATCTTATTTTAAGCATAAGTGTTTAAACAGGTTAAATATAAACTGAAATCTATGTTAAAATCTCCCTAGACTGGAGATCACCAATGCCAAGTAAATTGTGTGGTAGTAATAGGAATTTCATTTCCTTTCAGATGAAAGAAAATATCAAACCATTAGTTGGTGGGATTTCAGGTGTTATACAATCTTTTTAGTTTAATTACATTTCATAGATTTTAGGAAGTGTACTTGAATTTTTAACTAATATATGAAGCTGAAATAGATATGATCTTTTTTCAAATCTCCTGATTCCCAAGGAAATAAATTCTTAATATTTCTCTATAGATTGCAGAAATCACACTGCATTCACTTGGAAAAAAAAAAAAAAAAATAATTCAATTTTTTTTTTTTTTTTTTTGATGAAGTTAATTTTAAAATCAACCTGGACAAGCTTCTAGATATGTCAGAAGAGAAGAAATAAGTTCAGGATATATGAAGAGCTGATATATGGCTACTTAATTTTGATGACTATTTGTAGTGGTTATTCAGTATTTATTTTTCTTCATCTTTATGTATGTAAAATTTATCAGTCTTCTTAAGGTGACAAATTGGTTAAAAATTTCTACAATACTGTTTGATAATGATTTTAAGATTTGAAAATTTTCTTTATAATTGAGGAACTTTTCAGCACTCTAGTTTGTTACTTCATATTATTTTCTTACTGACTTATTTCTAATATTCTTTGTGTGCTTATAACTATACAAATACTTATACCTGTATTTAATGGCTGATAAAACTCATGGGAAGATATAAACTCTTTTTCCATTTTAGCAGGGTATATTGAAGCAGAAATTATTGTAGGCTCCATCAAATGTTCCTGGAACTTCATCTGTGTTTCCTGTTTGCCTCAGTTCAAAATTAATTTCATTTTTAGTGTGATTTCTAATATTTGAAGGGAAGAAGTTGGGTCATTGATATGCCAGCAAATATTGTAATTTGACTTATGGAAGTCTTTTATAATTGGATTTAATTGTTCCTGTGGGTTATAGGATTGTATAGACACATGGTCGAGTGGTTAGAACATTTGTTTTCTGACCATGAAACTTTACCATGGTTGGTTTGTCAAGAAGGTGACTTGATGTTATCAGCCTAAAGAAGGCAATCTCAGCATGCAGCATCTTTCAAAAGTGCCTGAAAACCATACCACAGTTTGATCCAAGGCTTGTGAATGATATTGGGTAGATGGAACCCTTTGAGCGTGTCGATGGTTGTGCTAGCCTAAAGTCACAAGTCATGTTGACCGAGGGCTTGAGTTAGTTGGCCTTTGGTCAGACTGTTGATAAAGCTAGATAATGTGCTCTCTTCTGGAAATTGTAACTAGGGTCTGCTCAGCATAGTTACAATGGGTGTTGAACAAACACAGATGTGCCAGAGAAGGCGTCTGCAACAGGGATTGGCTTGCTGCCTTAGTAGACTGGCATCCTCAGGTCTGAGTAGCCATCCATTCATTCATTCATTCATTTATTTATTTATTTATTGTAGAATTACAGTAGTCTTCCTACTACTGACTAATCTGTTGGTTGGTTTGTTGGGACATGTATCTTTTTATGAGTTTTCAGAAAGCATGTATCTCTGCCAGTGTGTGTGTGTGTGTGTGTTTTCATAAAACAACACCAAATTAACTCTATCATATTGATAGTGACATTTATTTTATGACCAGTCTTTGGCTGGCATAGAATGAAAATATACCAACTTAGGATTTCTGCTGTCCATCAGAATTAAGATATTTGTCAAAGTAACTTTACTTAAGCTCAAATATACAGAGTAAATGGAAAAGAATGAATTCATTGGTAATAATTATAGTTTGGCCATCACCACTCCATTGTAGCTGTCATTAATCAAATAGGATACCACAATATCATACACTTTGTGTATAAATGATGAACACTTAGTATGTATTCAAATATGTATTCAGCAGAATATAAAAAATTGTAGAAACCCACAGAAAATACATTAATGGGAAAAATATACTCTATATAGTCGTCAATAATAGTCATTTTATATATATTTTTATCATTTTAAAAAAATATTGGATGATGTAAATAAACATATTCTCTGCATTATTTTTATCTCTTGTTTTAAAATTTGTTCGTAATCAATTTTTTTTATATATACAATGATGTTTATACTCTGTACAAAGCCCAAGAGACATTGAGGTCGAGGTTTATGTAGATGTGGGGAAGCTAACAATTAACCCTAGACTTGAATAGGATTGTAGGCATCAGGGAAGTATCCTCTTAGGAGTTGTTCCATAAAGCAGCTGTTCGTGTGAAGAATCTGTTCAAGTGGACTTTATATAGAATATGAAGGAAGTGGAGATGGTATTCTATAACGCATGTAGCATGGCAGGTCTTATCGGTGAAGGTTAAAAATGGTGGAACTAAAGAATGTAGTGCCTCTGAACAGTTTCCATGGAAATAGCAACAGAGCGGCATGAGGCTTGCAACTTTTTATGTGAAAAGGGGGTTGTAGGGTGGGAAATAATTCATCACTCATTAAGATGCAGATGCTTTTTGACTCTACTGATAGATTCAAATGTAGTAGTCTTTTTTTGTTTATGATGCTACCAAAGGGGAGTGAATCATATCTGAATTTTGAACAGGTGCTGAAAAGTTCTCGGCTTGAATAATCAGCCTTTCAGTTTGGTTATTTAGAGAAATGAGTCCCAAGAACTTTTCAGTAATTTATTGTGGATCAATAAAAAAAACAGTGTATTTGCATTTTTTTTTTTTTCTTTTTTCTCTCCTTACAGTTGGAAGAACAAATCATGGAACGTGCAAGTATGTCACACAAAGAACGTATTATGGTATGTAGTCATTTTTACCATAAGATCATTTGATTTGATTTTTATTTTTTTAATGCTGAAAATTGTATATGTAACCAGTTTACAGAATGATCTGGCAATATACATTAAATATTGTAAAAATAAGAAAAATACATTATTTTAAAATGGGTTATGAATGTATATTAATTAGCAGTAATCTATTAAAACATAAAATATTTGTTTACATTTAAGAATTCTCTCCTATTTCACATCTTACATGATTATTTTTTCTTCACAGGATTTTAACAGTCATCTCGATACACTCACAGAACACTTTGATATTCCAAAAGTCAGTTGGACGAAGTAATTTCTCTTGCATCTTTTCATTTTTTTTTTTCCCCCAGCCATTGTACATAAAAAAAACAATTTTCAATAAGATTTTTTTCTTTATAAATTTTCAACAAAAATCTGACGCAAAAATAAAAAAATATGAACCTGCATATTGTGTTTATTTTATCTTTGGGAGATGGGTTGATGCAACTGAAAATTGTTTAATTATCCTTTGTCCCACATTTGTGATCATCAAATCAAGTTTTTAATTCTCAATTCTTTGAAAATGTCTTGTTTTGTAACCATGTTTTCAATATTATCAGACTGTATATAACTAGTTTTTCCAGAGATGCTGATAGTTGTGTTCTACATTCCCGAGACATAAAAATCTTAAATGATGCATTAACTTACCTATCTGTGTATCCCAGGGACGCAACTAAAAGTGAGGGATATATTGCACAAAACCAACCCATCACACTTATAACATAGTATCAACTAACAAGAAATTCCTTTTACTAAGTAAACAATGACATCAATTTAATTTAAAATATAACTAAAATATTCTTTCCATAAATGATTAAAATTATTTTTTGGGATGATGATGAAAAAAAAAATTAGTTCATTTTAACACAAATTTATTAAGAGACTAGTTGGGGCCCATGGAATTTCCCAGGGATGCACCCACACTCACTACCTATGGGTCTCAATACATTTAACACCTATCAGCATTACTGCATATATGCATATGTTACTTGGTAGCATTAACTGTGGCATGGATTTTTACCAGTTACTGCTGATGGATTAACTCTTACTGAGTTACTAATTGAATGCATTTAACTCTTATTTAAGTCAATAAACACTATATAAAAATGTTGATGATAGATAATTCAATTATGAATGTTGAACCTTTGGTGTTTTATATAAGGTATATTTAGGTAGCAAGAAGTCATTCAAACAAGTTTTTGTTAAATTCAACTGATAAGGTCAGTCTGCTTAATTTTTTTTTTTTTTTTTTTTTTTTTTGGTGTATATTGTTTTTTTAGTACTTTTGACTGTCTCTCTCATTATCAAGAATTGGGGGTTGTCAGTAAGATAGAAAATATTTTGCTGGTGACTTACTGGATACTTTTTTTTTTTTTTTTTTTTTAATGCTGGGATTCAAATTAACCAAAAATGATATCCTGTGTAAAATTTATACAGAACAAGACCATGACAGGTAAAAAAAAATATCAACTAATTATACATGTTGTATGCATACACATGAAAGATAATCTCTTGTGGTGAAAAATATTTAATGTCGGTGGTTTCTTTTGTATAATAATGTCTTTCCTTGCAATGAGTCTTTTATAGAATTTTACTATTGTCTGCATATATTTGTCTTCTGTTTGATTTGTATTTGGACTAAAAATGGTCCTGTTTTACTTACAATGTAAAGATAGTATTAATTCCACTAATGAATTTTTAAATATACTGCAGTCAGATAAGCCTGATAATGGCATCTAACACTCATTTCTTCTTGTACAGCTCTATGTAACAACACATTACATTAATTTGAATCCCAGTATGCAGTGAACCAAATCTTGTCTATCATATTGGCAACAGTTTCTTTTTGGAGGTATTAAAATTAATAAACTACTTCTTCCTCCAGTTAGCAACAGATTTTTCAAGTCAGCTGCCAATTTGACTTTATTGAATTCGTCAGACTTAATATTAAAAGAGGAGTAAGTTCTTGTCATTAGCATAGATATCAAGTTGGGAAATGATGATATCAGGAATGTCATTGGATCCAAGAATAGAGGGTTTTTTTATCCCTTCCCCTATTAATACAAAATGATATAGAGGAGTGGCCATTCAAGATAACTTTCATTACACAGTTTGATAAGAAAATTTAAATCAAATCAAAGAAACCACTAGAAACACTATAACCCTTCAACTTGTGAAGAAGACCAGCATGCCAATCCACACTAAAGCAACAGCCTGGCTTTGCCATTCATATCTAAAGCTTGACACACAGCAATAACCGCCAAAATTTTTTAGATATATAATTTTGTTTGGTCATATTACAATGAATATTAAACTAATGTTTAGTATACAGTTCCTATTTAATTATTAACTTGATGTTACTTCCAATGCTAACGAGAAAACTTTTATAAATATTTTAAGTAGATTTTGAAGAACCATTGTGTTTATAGTGTCATATGACACACTTTTTCTTTGTCCTCTCTTCCACACAAATGGAAATTTAATTTACACAAAAGTGTGTAATTACATAAGATAAGAAAATGCATTTGCAACATATGTTCACGGTAGATATTCACAGCTGCTCAATGACAAAGATCAACTTGTCCTTATGTCATTTATTTTCTCCAAATGTACTGAAGTGTAACTTAATTTAAATTATACTGTTAATCATCATTTAAAGATGGATGTTGTGTATTTGGTCAAAGTGGGAGGAATTTGCTTCTAATCATACAGCTTCCCAATTCCTTTTTGTTGTGTTATTTCAATGTCAAGTCAGCCTTGAGTGGAGCTGTCGACATATGCTGAATTAGACTTATTACATATCTCTTAACTTTTCTACAATATTTCTTATGCATTTTAAGATCTGAAAAAAAAATACTTTTTAAAAAGAATTCTAATAATAATGTTGAAAATATATAACAGAATGTATGAATTTCCCACTCCAAAATATTTAAAAACATTTTCAAGCAAAAGATTTTGATCTTCCTCTTCCACAGAGTATGTCACATTTGCTTTTTCTATCTCTGTCTCATAATGAATGTTACATGTTGTGTATGAAATGTGCCTGCATAATTTCACTTGATCAATAGAAATGCATATCCTCTATTTTACAACACCCATGCATGTTTATAAATTTGGTGACATAGTGGTTGTGAAGTTGATCTCTTGTTTGAACAGTCTATACTTGCACTCAATGGAAACAGGCGAGTAATAACTGAACAGTACTAAAAAAAAAATAAGGCCTGTATGATATGACTAGTGGAACAGGAACTGTCTACCTCTGTAGATTAAATAAAGGGTTCAAAATTTACTGTAGGTTACCCAAATTGATATAAACCTGGAAAAGGTTGGAGGGCGCAATGACTGAAACACTGTGATAACAACAACAACAAAGATGACAATAGTTCAAATATAAATTGTTTAAATATATGTAGTGGCCTACAGTTGGGCTGCTATTTATCAGGAATCTTAATATAAATAATATACAGGCATAAATTGACACCAAAAACTTGAGTTACAACAAAAACAATCAACAACTTAATATGTACATTTGTTGAGTTGTAAGAATTGAAAAGAGTCACTACCTGATAAAGAGGTGAAATATTAAAAACATAAAAATGTTCCATGTGTTGATATGCAAATGTGCTTAAATTAGTTGTCTTGAAAAAGGAGAAAAAGGACATGCAAGTGGTAAATCTTTGGAAATATTTGGATGTCATCTAAATTAAACCCAAATGAAATCACTTGAATGAAGTAATTTTGGACTGATAAGTAAAATCCTAAAATGGCAGCATGCTAAATGACAAAGATATCACACGGGGCTTGTCGTTACATAAATCCAGAAATTGGCAGGGATCCAAGAAGGTTGTTATGGCAACGTAACTTGTCCTTCCTATTTGTTTGCCTAAGAAATTAAGTAGACATTTAGAAAACGTCTTTTCTTTAAGCAAAGTTTCCTCCTAGTATTCTGGAGCTGTTCATCAAGTTTTTATGTATTCTATATACATAAATTTTGAAACATTGAAAGTTTTATTTACATTATTCAGACTATTGTCCACATCTTTGTCGCCATATTTATTATGATTCAGCTGTTGTACATTCTGCCCTTATTCAGATGATTAGAATGTCAAACTGAACCCTTTATTTCGCTCACTGGAGTAGACTGTTCTAGTTCCACATTCCATGTCTAATGGATGTCAGTTATCAGTTATCTCGTTAATTCCCCTCTCCAAGTTCTCCACCACCTTAACCAGGTATTGTATACGACTTTATCCACTATGCCATGTATCCTCAAGGAAAAAGGAGATAACTGATAACTGACATCCATTAGATGTGGAATAACTACAACAGTCTACCCCAGTGAGTGAAATAAAGGGTTCACTTCAACATTCTAACCACCTTAAGAAGGGTGGAACGTACAACGGCTGAAATATGGTGACAAAGATGAGGACAATAGTCTGAATAATGTAAATAGTGTACATTATACCTCATCTCAGAAATATAGACAGATATTGAAAGTTTTGTTAGAATTGAGAATCACTGGGGCGTGTCAAGGGAGCTAAACCATTTCCGGTTGCTGAACAGGCGGATGAGACATATCCATACATGTGTAAATAATTAATTAGGATTGCAATCGATGTCCAAACCTTTTGGAAATTAACGACAACTGACTTGATTGTTAAAATACTGAAATTTTGTTTATTATCATGCAAGAAATGTCACTCAAAGATTTACAATATTAGAGAAAAATTTTATTTTGATCTCTAATCTAATTTATCAATGACAATTAAATTCGTTTAAAAATCAATCCTGAAATAAATTAAAAAAATAATTAATTTTTGCCTTTTTGTTGGACGCGACATTTTAATTAATGCTTGTGTGTGTGTTTTCACAACTTTTCAGTCGGGCTTTCTTCAGGTGTTTGATAATAAAGACAAGAAAATTAATCCGAACTCAACAGCATATCGCGATTCTCGCCAGGTTATGAATAAAGGGGAATAACTTACTCATATATAAATATTTTATGTAAATTATTCCAAAAATTGAAAAATATTTCCCAAATATGTGCGAGTAAAAATGAAAACAAAACAGACGTACCCTATGTTTTTAAAATGTACCAAGAATCAGGGAATTTAAATGAAATTTAAGCACTTATTCATGAATGAATTGTATAATGAATAGGTTTACCGTTTATATTAGAAAAACGTTCTGGAAATATTTTTAAACCGATCATCTCTCCACTTTCGATACATCGTGAGGAGTACTAAGTAAAAAATAAAAATAAAAACCGCATAAAAAATTAAAAACTAATCAGTAAAAATAAATAAATAAAATAATTTTACGTAAAGTTTTTAAACATGTGTAAGAAAAATAAACTGTCATAGTCATTGATGACTGATCGAACCTCCGAACTAAAGAGCATGATTCAATGATTATCTACAAAATAAAATTAAAAAATAAAAAAAATGCTAGAAGCATGTTTTTTTTTATTTACAAGATAATAAAAAATGCCAGGAAGGAGTATATTTTGTAAATAATCATGTTTTTTTCAAAGTTCGTGCAAACTTTGCACATTAATTATTATTTGTTTTTATTATTGTAAAAGAAAAGCTTTATTAATTTTTTTTATTTAAAAAGAAAGACAGTATAACCTGGATATAAGAGAGTTGTCGGGACAGGAGAAGAAGTCTCTTATATCCGGGTTTCTCTGAGTCTTATATCCGGGTTTGGTCTATTTTGTTTAGGTAAGTATGGCTCTAATTTGGAACCAGATAAAATCTCTCTTATATCCGGATTTCTCTTATATCCGGGTTAAACTTACACCACTTGTCATCGCTTTACGACGTAAAGAAAGATTTATTTTAAAAAAAAAAAACAAAACACCACTTGTCAACGCTTTACGACGTAACTTAAATGCGGAGTAATTTTAAACGAGTAAATTCAGTTAAGAGCAGTAAAAAGGCTCTTAATTAAATCTCCGCTGGCTAAATGTTCAGCAGTGAATGTAGTAAAACAAGAAGGCCAGTAATGGCCGACAGCTGAACGCGACTGAGTTCGAACTTTTATTGTCGATAACTTCAAAACGGTAGAAACCTAGTTGACTCCATAAAATGTAAACATGTTCACGAACCTCCCCACGTGACCAAGAGAACTAATAAAAACGAAACTTTGACGCGACTTGGTCAGTGGGCACTTAAAATATTGAACTAATTCACTTGACTTCACTGGAAATCAACATAGCAAAGGAGACGAACTTTATCTTCAATACAACAACAAACCTCGTCAACCATTTCCAGGCTTAACACTCACTCCCACAAAATATTCTATTCCACAAGAAGAATCTCTGGTTAATGAGCGATAACTCTATAACAATCAGTGAGTCAAGAACAATACTTTTTTTCTATTTAATATAAAAAAACAAAAAAACAACTGTTTAATTTTCCTATAAAAACAAATAGCTAACTACACCTTCACATTTTCACACATACAGTACAGTAACTCAAATTCTTTCAGTAACACACACCAAAGAACTCTATTGTGTTTATTAACTTTTGTACTATATATTATGTATTTGTTGTGTTTATAAAAAATATTTATTGTTGAACAAATTCACAATTTCTTCTACTTGATTATTTCTCTTGTTGTTGTCTTTGTTACATTTGATATTGTAAAAATTGTAGGGGGTCAGTTTTTATTTCTATTTATAACCAATACAAATTGGCTGACCCACTATAAAAGTGTATACAGTAATAGGCACGAAGGTTAAACAACCTGACCCCCTTAGCATTCTAGACTCAAAATGAAAACAAAAGATTTAAAAATACAATACTTATCCTAGAGATATGTCTCGAAGTCATTTAGTAAGTTTAAGGATTAATTCACTGGAATTTTCAGAAGTAATGTTTAATTTTTACTTAGATCATATTTAACATTGTTTATTTACACTATTTACTAGCCTAAAAGCTGCTCTGTCCGGTGGCATTTAAACTAGTTTCTGCGGAGGACTCTTGATTGGGCCTTCGTCGCCATAAATAGGATGGTGTAGTAGATGCTATAGGCAACAATAAACTACAGAAGAACTCAAAATTCATCGCTGCATTTAAGTATTTAAGCTTACCTTTTAAAAGTTCAACAATAATCCTTCTACCGACACTTACATTTAAAAAACATTTTGATGTATGTAGGTCTTTACTTTCCGTACAAACAATTATTTTTATTTTATAGGTAGCTTTCACTGGATTTTGCAATTAATTTCGATATTTCCCAAAATTACTTCCAAGTTATAGAAATTGTTATCGTACAAAAATATAAATTCTTCGAAAAAAATCACATTAAAAAATCGCCGAAAATAATTGTATTAATGAAAACTTGGAAATTCAAAATTTCAAGATTGCAGCTCCAGATCTGGCCCTCAATGTTTTTCATTTGTTCACGGAGTCGGCCTGATTTCAAAATGGTATGATATGTTGGGTTACGGCTTTTAGGAGTAAAGTTGAAAATGTGTGACACACTGACATTCGCATTTATTATATAGATTGGAATAGTTGGCAAAACGTCGGTTGATTCAAACTTTATAAAAATATGGGAAATAATAAGGATTTTTAATAATTTAGTAAATGTTTATAGATTTATGAATTTAAAATTGTTTTAACATTTATTTCTTTATAAATTAGTAAATGATAAATATTGCATTGCGTTTGGTTCTAATTGTATTAATTTTTTAGAATCGTGTAAATATAACACGTTTAAGTTTTATTCCAGTTCTAATGATCACGTTTTAAAACAATAAAACATTACCTAAGAGAGAAGGTCTTTAAAAAAGCGATGTCATAGGAAAAAACTATGTCTTGTTGTGGGTAAGTTTGTCTACGTTTATCAAAAAGTAATAACCAGTACAGTAGAGTCTTCCTCAATTTTTCGAAGTAATATCATCTCATTCAATTCTTCTATCATTCGAGTCTGTGGTTTCACTCCTGCCCGGAAGTTGCGGGTGTGCTCTTTAATGACACCTAACTGTCTTACGGGCAATCCTGGGCCGCTCCGAGCCGACTTCTCTGAACCTGTTTTTCCGACTGTATGTGTTTTCGTTTCAGTTGCGGGAAACGGGACCTTCTTTGTTGTGCCCGATCTCCAACTGTCAGCCTGGTGTGAGCTGTCGTTTATATAGATGACTCCCTCCTCAAAATTTAACATTGATATATCTAATTTCTTCACTCGACTGTATTAACCTTAGGAGACCTTGTTTTAAAAAAACATATGGTACTTTCTTTGTTTATTTAGAATCTTCTTAGATATCTTTCCGTAAAGATAGTTGTGTTCTTGGGCGATCAATATAAACAAATCCCAATCTTGGGTATAATTTGTAAGAACACGCATTTGGAACGAGATAGCCTTATGTAAACAAACTTATGATTTTTAATTTCTTAGGATCTAAGAAATTCGTGTCTTATTATAGAGAGGAATTGGATAGATTTGGGAACATTGTTTTTCTTCAGTTTTACTGATTCTTGTCTAGTTAATTATGAGCTCGAGTCTGTTTGGAATTGTGCTTTTTATTATTTTAAAACAAATTATAACGCATTTCATTTTTTTCTCAAACATTCAACAGATCCAAGTTCCTTCAACTCACCACCCTGTAATTTCATGCAATTAAACGTTTAAACAGGGTTAGTGCTTTATTACAGATACCCCAGTAGAGCCAGCACATAGTCACACGTCATTATTTCTGTTCACTTGGCCTATTTAAAAAAGCTATCTACCATTAAGTCACTGTGGTTAGCAGCTAGTACCACGAGCACAGCGAACCTTTTCATTTTCTGTGTCAGAAGCTACCATATTAATGTTCTCGCGACATTTAAAAGAGAAATGAGAATGTTTAAATTAGGTACATGTCGCGAAACATTACGTTAGGTCATCTTCCATATATGACTCAATAAAGAGGTGTTCTCAAATACTTGTTCTATAAATATAAATCTTCAAAAAGTTGTTTTTCTTTCTCTTTTTGGGAAGATTATGATAATACAACCAATATGAACGTGTTGACGCAAAAGATAAACATTTGTGCTTTTTCTCAGTTTTCTAAATTACTCTTTACACTTTTATATAATACAAAATAATTGAAACTTAATTTGTTAATTTTTGCGCTAATAAGTGAAAGCAAGTAATACCTATTTTATTTCCACGGAAGCGAAAACAGATACATAGGTTACACCAACATGCATTTTTACCAACGACGAACAAGGGCCTTCACGTCTTGATTGGGGGAAAAAGTATTTACTACTTTAATTGCAAGAAATGTTAAAACGCAATACCCACCGCTTAATTGTGGTAACACTCACTGTTTGGGCTGCACTACTTCGTATACAATTTCATGTCAGAATCCATTTTGCCAGACCGTTGCATAGTTGCTCTCTACAACAAAGCAAAAGTACAATGTGTTATGGCCGGGAAGGTTCAATAAAATAATAAAATAGGAAACTTTACTTTCGGAATGATCTTGAAATATATATATATATATATATATATATATATATATGTGTGTGTGTGTGTGTGTGTAAGTGAGTGTAAATATTAACTTGTATTCTGGTACAAAACCACAAACGCGAGACACCAACTAAACAGAAACTCATTGCAAAAGTTTTTGCTGCTCCTCTCCAGCTTTATCTATATATATATATATATATATATATATATATATATATATATATATATATATATATATATATATATAACGAAGGGTGCTATGCAAAAAAGAACATTCCCAGTTTTTGTTTTCCCCCATTATAGGCATTATTATATCTATGATATAGTAATGCCTTAATGCACAGTCGGAACAGAATAGCTGAAAGGAATGACAAATATCCATGGGTCTGAAAGAGATTTTTATACTAATATATATATATATATATATATATATATATATATATATATATATATATATATAATTATTTATTTAAAAAAAATTTATAACAAATATGTTATAAAATCACTACAAAAATAGCCATTTTGTTTCAACCCTCGGTGTCTTATCAAGTGATGATATTGAATGTAAAATAAATGGTTTTAAAAGTTTCAAATTAATTAACAATCCTTCACAAGGGGAAAACGTTGTTACAAAAACTAGATGGACCAATCAAAATACAAGTATAGGAAATTTCAAAAAGCTTGACAACGAAGTCATGTTATAATATCGATTCAGATGTTTAAAATATGGGTAGTATTAAAAAAGAATTTATTCTAACCAATAATTACTAAATTATATGATAAAATTTAATATTAAAATTAGAAACTGCTAATTTCAAAATCAAAATTTAATCGCTATTAAGTTTACAACTATAAAATTACTGAGGAGAAAAGAAGAAATATATATGTTTTAATAAACATCGTGATTTTTACAATTCTGCACTCAAAAATAGTGGATACAAAGATATCACTATTCAATATTAAAACCCTGTCGATTACAACCATAGTAAGAAAAGAAGATCTAGAAAGATCATCTGGTTCACTCCCCCTTTCAATATAATGGTTAAATCTAAATTAGGACGTATGTTTCTAAACCTCATCAAGAAACATTTCCCTAACCCTGAAACTAACCCACTTAGTAAAATATTTAATCCTAATACCCTTAAATTAAGCTATAGTTGTGCAGATAACCTAGAGAAAATAATTAAAAAAACATAACAACATAGTCTTTAACAAGTATAGGGACTCAAAAAGCTTGATTACTCAAAAGGTTAGTAACAGTGATACTAAATTTAATAACACGAATAACAACTTATGTAATTGTAGGTATCCTAATAATTGTCCACTACAAAATAACTGTGGGATTAGTTCTGTAGTCTATCTTAGTACAATCTCAACTATTGACAATCCAAATATAAAGAAATTTTACATTGGTAGCACAATGAAAACATTCAAAGAACGCTGGCGGGGGCATATGCAATCTTTTGATACCAGTGACTATAGGTACATGACTTCATTATCCAAGTACTTTTGGAATCTAAAAGAAAAGAACAAAACACCCACGGTTAAATGGACATTGATTAAGAAAGCCCAGACATGTAACTCTCTATATTCCCCATGTTACCTATGTCTTAATGAAAAATTTGAAATTATTAGATTTAAAAACAAGGCTGATCTTTTAAATCAAAGATATGAACTAACGGTTAATTGTAAACACCGTTATAAATTTAACTTATTATAGGGGTCGTATACTTTAAATGATAATGATATGTCGCTGTAAGTTTAATAGATCATAACTTTTATTGCCTGATGGTCAATCTGACGATATGAATGTGTATTGTATAACTACATAGTGTTATTCATTTTTCTGTATGTGTGTGTATATATATATATATTTGTGTGTAGTTATGTGTGTTTGTACTGTGGAATGTGTATGTTTGCATATTAGTGTATTAATATCTTGCTAGGTTTTGTATATATATATGTATGTGTGTATGTGTGTGTATATGTATGTGTATATATATATATGTGTGTGTGTGTATGTATATATATGTGTGTATATATATATGTATATGTGTATATATATATATAAAGTAAGAAGGTAAAAAGGAGGAGAAGAGAAGAGGTTAAAAAATTTTGATGTATATGTGTATGAATGTGTATTTGTGTATGTGGGTATGTGTGTATATATATATGTATGTGTATGTATATATGTATTTATGTGTGTATATATGTATGTATGTGTGTGTATCTATGTGTAGATGTATATATATGCATGTATGTATATATATATATGTATATATATGTGTGTGTATGTATGTATGTGTATGTATATGTATGCGTGTATATGTATATATATATATACATATGTGTGTATATATATATATATATATATATATATATATATATATATATATATATATATATATATATATATGTATGTGTACTGTTATGTTGTGTACCTAAATTTATATTTACGTATATTTCTGTTTGTATGAATGTGTTTATATATGTATGTTAGGATACATGTATTTTTGTGTTTGCATGTATATGGATGTATGTTTATGTCTATGTGTGTGCATGTATGTACGTTTATATATGTATTTGGTTGAATGTCGTTGTATTTATGTGTATGTATGTATATATGTGTACTTGTTATTATAGATAGGTATTTTTATGTATATATTTATGTGTATATATATATATATACATATATATATATGTGTGTGTGTGTGTGTGTGTTTACTTATGTATGTTTGCGGTTGTATATGTGTATGTTGACACCTATTGTATATGAGATTGTGTGTACGTGTAGGTATGGAAACTTGGGTATCTCATTACGGCCAGATGAGTTAGTATATGTGTGTATATATGTTTATATTTGTGTATTGCTGTGTGTATATATGTGTTTATATGTGAGTATGTGTACATATATGTGCGTATATTTGTGGGTATATATGTGTATATATGTATGTATGTGTATGTATACTTGTTATCATGGAGATATATATATATGTATATGTTTATGTATTTATGTGTATGTATTTCTGTGTGTATGTACGTATGTATATATATGTATATGTGTGTGTGTGTATATATATGTGTGTGTAAAGAAAAATTATTATATATATATATATATATATATGTATGTGTGTGTGTGTGTGTATGTGTATGTATATATATATATATATATATGAGGTGGACATCGAAGTTACCTATGGGTGTTGACTTTGATGTCTGATTTTATATTTACACACACTATTTTAATATATCAGATAATATTATCTTTAATCATTTTTATCTTTGTATATTTGCTCGCTTAAGTTATATTTCAATAAGTGGTTAGCATTTGTGTAATGACACTTTCAGTCTTAAATATTTATTGGTTGTGGTATCCGATTGTCTGGGTCAATGTCTGTGGATGTGTGTGCATGTATTTATGGTTGTCTATGTGCATGGAAAGTGCATTCACTTTTAATTGTGCATCTATGTACGTGTGTGTTGGTTTCCCTGCCCCCCACTTCCTTTTTTTTTTTTTTGTTCATGAACAACCGTGGAGTTGTTCTCTGTCTCGTCTCTTTTTGTGTGTGTATATATAAATATAAATATGTCTGGGTGCTTATATATTATATTCTGATTGCGTTTGTTTTACGCGTGAGTTTAGGATCCCATTCACACACTCTTAGGATTAAAATGTATACATTGTCAAAGGACCGGATATAAAATTAGCTAAAGTAACTTCAATGAAGAAATAAATTGAATAACATATATTCTTTTCTCCTCAGTAATTTTATAGTAGTAAACTTAATAGCGATTAAATTTTGATTTTGAAATTAGCAGTTTTTAATTTTAATATTAAATTTTATCATATAATTTAGTAATTATTGGTTAGAATAAATTCTCTTTTAATACTACCCATATTTTAAACATCTGAATCGATATTATAACATGACTTCGTTGTCAAGCTTTTTGAATTTTCCTATACTTGTATTTTGATTGGTCCATCTAGCTTTTGTAACAACGTTTTCCCCTTGCGAAGGATTGTTAATTAATTTGAAACTTTTAAAACCATTTATTTTACATTCAACATCATCACTTGATAAGACACCGCGGGTGTTGAAACAAAATGGCTATTTTTGTAGTGATTTTATAACATATTTATGTTATAAATTTTTTTCAAAATAAATAATTATATCTGCTCTACTTTGTATTGAGCACTCTTTTAAGAATAGTAATTGTTGGTTATTGGAATTCATTCCATATACACCAATGATATACTTGGGTATATATATATATATATATATATATATATATATATATATATATATATATATATATCATTAATTTGTCCCACACAGAAATTATAACATATATAGACAGCAAACAGTGTGAAAGTGGCTAAAAGCGAGAAGTAATATTTCCCAATGGGAAAAATGTGTAGGTCGGTGGTGTCTTTTATGTACTTGGTGAGACCGTATGATTTTCTGTTTGCCCTACCGCTGTGGCCTTGTCATATCTGTCCTTGCAGCTTACATAGCAACTCGTGTGGGAAGGCACATTTTGACTCTAGGAGTGCTAACTAAAAATTGGCTTTCGTCACTTTCGTTACTTTATGAACTGTTTAACTCACCGGCCATCATGTGACCCTTGGGACTTCATATCAACCAAAGGGAGATAATCGCTCTTTGAATCTGTATATATAGATATTAAGTTTAACTTAGTCATGCACACGACTTCATATGAAGCTGGGAAATAGTGTTGCCCCAGACTTCTAAGTAGGGAGAGTCTTACTTTGTGAAAATCATGATAAAAATCCTGTTTTTTACTTGTGCTCAAACGCAAATTACTTGAGTTATTGGGAACTTCGAACATTATTTTCCAACTCCCTATAAAGTCTTGTGTCGGACTAAGTTAACTAACATAATACCTCTCTATCATTATTTGATTGTTGCTAGGACTGGTATACCACAGAAGATTTACTATAATGTTTCGTTATTCTAGCTGAGATATCCTGATCCTGTGATTCGGTCTGTTGCTTAAAATTGCAGAAAAAGAATCTTAATGATGGATGAACTCTTTTGATATTAGGAAAAAAATGCTATATACGTGGGCCACTAAATGATTTAGCTCAGAGCAGGATAGTCAACATAAGACTAACATCTTCATCAATTTCCTCATCAGTCTTTGTGCTACATTCTGTAAATTTACCCGAAATAAATATTAGCTAGTTACTAAAAAAATACTTTGTTGAAATAAGTTTGCTTCGTCTTCCCCAATTAGTATCCACGGTAGTTAGTCGGTCACCAACGGATACCTATTTTTCCGGAGAGGCAATTTTTTGGTCGGCACCGGATAGAAAAGATGCGACATTGACTAATGAATAGAGACAATCCTTTGTCCGAGTAAATGTAATATTGTGTGCGTGCGCGCGCGTGTGTGTGTGCTTGCGTGTATGCATGTAAAATAGAGGAGAATAGGTTCATCTTAGGAATTAGCGAAAGAAAAAAGAATCTCATAACTACTTTATAGCCGCGCGTGTTGATGAAGGTGAGTTGTATTGCTGAAAAATAAAATATATAAATTATCTGATACACTCGAGTTTAGAAGTTTCGCCAACATGCAAAAAGCCTCAGCGAAGGAAAGATACATAAATAAATGATAGAGTCAGCTGACGGTCGGGCTTGAGGGTCGTGTTTCGGTGGGATTGCGGGTTTCTATATTAGGGATTTTCATCGGCCATCAGAAGAGAAAGTTTTAGTACCTTTTTATTCGATTGTGAATTTATAGGATACAAATCCTATATCATTCCAACAAATAACTGAAAAACACAAAGTAGATTTGCACACCGGCAAAATCAGATCAAAACGACTAAAAACAGATTTCGCAATAAGGCGTGAAATTAATTTTCTGACCAATGAAAGGAGGCGATTTGCTAAACTAAAAAAAAAAAAAAAGATAACGATCCAGTGTGGAAAAAGTCAGCTATGAATAGAGAGACTCAAGTCAATCACCAGTCAGAAGGGCGCAGAGATCATAGAGGACAGAAGACTGACAGTCAGGTCCGTCATTGACTCAACCCGATACTAAGAGCAGAAAGTGGGGTAGGAAAGAAGAAGAACAACAACAACAACAACAACAACAACAACAACAACAACAACAACAACAACAACAACAACAACAACAACAACAACAACAACAACAACAACAACAACAACAACAACAACAACAACAACAACAACAACAACAACAACAACAACAACAACAACAACAACAACAACAACAACAACAACAACAACAACAACAACAACAACAACAACAACAACAACAACAACAACAACAACAACAACAACAACAACAACAACAACAACAACAACAACAACAACAACAACAACAACAACAAATTTACAACTGACTCCAAAACAATTCAACCCGATAAGTACATTTTCCTCTTATCTTTTATTTCTCATTCACACTCTCTTTTTCAACTTAAATTGATCGCCCCTTTTCCCTTTCAACCTACTCGGCGGATACACAAAAACAAAAGAAACAGATATTACTCTACTACTCTGTTGAAAGACAGCGAACACATAGACATTTTTTTGTTCAAGTCACATTTGCTTAAATGAACTAAAGCATTAATCTTTTTTACTCTATTCACAAGATATAAAAATAAACAAATTTGTTTATTCTGCATGAATGACATTAAATATACAATGTTTTATTTTCTACAATCGTGTTGTCTTTTCTTGAAATTTGCGTTGTAGTTTGTGGGCAGGGTATCCCGTATTAAATTCTCCTTTTAATCCGGATACGCTGTACCCCACAAATTAAAGAATTCACCAAATAGTGAGAGGGCAAGGGATTTCCTTTTAAAAGAAGTTTTTCCCTCCGATATTTTAAGTGAAAATTTTGCCTCTTAGCGAACACGGGGCTTGAAATTGCCAGGAAGAAGCGAGCAAAAAAGAAAAAAAATAGAAGTCACTCTCCCACACACTTTCTCACTCTCCTTTATTAACGAGAAGAAATCACTTTCCTAGTGAAAACATCTAATTTGATTTTCAGCATGACGCAGAAACAGGCCAACTTTAGTATAATGTTTCCAACTTTAGTATATTGATTCGAAGAAAGTCGTGGGAACTAATGTAACCGAGTCGAGGCACTATTCACTAATGGTTGCCAAACATTCTTTCAAGCCACGACGACGATCACCAGTCATACAAGTAGGTGGTTGAACCCCAGACATACAGCCACATACGCAACGACATAAAATATTATGGCAATATCACAAAAAGGCATGTAACACATTGTTGGAATTTGTTGGTATATTCGCTTTTTAGAAAATAAAAAATATTTTTCTTCTTCCAATTTATCTGATCCGTTTTTATTCCTTTCATTATAAATATTTGGTTAATTATCTGTTTCGATGGCCAGATATTACCAAGTCCGTTCAACTTTTATATCATTATATATTAACTTTTATATCAATTTTTACATCATTTATATCAACTTTTATATCATTTTATATCCAACAACATCAGGTTCCTTTTGAGGAAAATATCGACGAGGCAGATCAACATAATCTGAAAAACACGAAGATATGTAAGAGTAATGCATAAGACATAATTGGAAGACCAATATATTTCCTATCAAAGTACCAGCTCGACCATACTATATGTAATTCAACTCGGATTATCCCTAAATGGAAAAGAGGAAATATAATAAGCGGCTTCAAGATCATGCAGTGGCTTTTTCTGTAAAACTATCAAAGCTTGGAGATATCGTGATCTATTGCCGGGACATTAGACTAATGGTAATGATGCTCCAGCCCCGAAATCAGGCATGGGTCCAGGGTTATCATCGGACGAATTTTTTTTTTTGTTTTTTTTTTTTGTGAGGGGGTCATTGTTGTTGTTTTCATCTCAGTAGTTGTATTAATTATATATTGACCATTTTCTTTACCAACGAGATTAAACGTATGGATATATAGAATATAAAAAGCACTTTTTAATGAGATGAATGAAGGAAGTGTGCAAGAACCCCACATATCGTCTATACTAGTGAGGTTGGTATTATCAGTGATTATAATATAGGTGCTTAAAATGTAGCCTTGTGCCAGACTTAGCTTTATCTTTTAAATCAAAATCTATTATTCCCTCGTTTTCGGTTTTTTCTTTTACTGTCGTTCATTATGTATTCAATTATCACCCTCAAGGGTTTTTAACAGAGGACCTTTAGTCGAGATTAACCTAAATTAAACTTTATTGTTAATTATTCATATTTAACCTAAACCCATTGTAAGTATGCAATCTTATGATTAACATTAAATACTTCACATTTATTTCATTTTACACACTACGGATACTTTAATCTCCAATGACTTTTCTTCACTTACATGGGTGACAAAATATGGTTACATTCATGAAACCATTCGAGGTATGACACCCATTAGAATGTTTTATGGTCGGATGGTTTCCATTTTAGCATGGCAGGTAGCATACATCTAACAATAGTTCTGCATTTTTTTCTCGCTTATGTTTGACTGATGTTTGTGTGGAACCAGAAATGACAACCCAGTGTCAGTAAAATATATATGGAATAAATGAAAATTTAGTGTAGTAAGTAAGAAAAGTGAATTGACTGACAAGAAAATATTTGAAGAAGAAACGTTACGAATATAAACAGAGAAAGAAGGGTGCAGAATATTTAGCTAAAGACGTGAAGACAACCAAACTAATATCTTTGAGAAACATCTAAGATGGTCGAAGTATATGAAAAGTAACTTCTCAACATTAATTTTTAGTGATGAATTTAGAGTTACAGTGAATGAACTTGAGGTCGGGTCAACCAACATGACTTTTCTAACAATAGGAAAGATAGTGAAGTAGTGTTTTTTTTCTTTTCTTTTTCTTTTTTTTTTTAAGCATTTCACCCCAAGCAAGGCGGGAAGCCACTAGGACGCAAGGAGTTACAGAAAATATAGAGCGAGATCAGATAGGAGTGATAGAAGAGAGTATGAGGAGAAGGGTAGTGGATAGATCAAGGCAACTGAAGATGTCGATTGACATTACACTTGAATAGCTGGAGATTATAGCTCTCAGGGAAACTGGAATAAGGAAGGGAGTTCCACAGGCGAGAGGTGCGAGACATGAAGCTATTAGAGTAGAAGAGACGGCTACATTTAGGAGTTTCGACAGTGAAGGGGTGAGAGCGGGATGCCAGCCTCGTAGGGCGCTTGAACTCATGAAGTCTGGGAACCAGCGAATGCAGCTCGTCGGAGCAATTACCATGAAAGTATTTGTAGGACAGACAGAGAGAGTCGACGGCGCGTCTGTGAGAAAGTGACTGTAGACGAGATGCCAGAGCAGGGCCAATTATATTGCATATCCGCCTCTGGAGCCTCTCAATAACCCCGAGGCAAACAGAAGGGGCAGCAGACCATATATGGCAGCAATACTCCATGCAAGGGCGAATTGTTGATTTGTAGATCTGGAGGATCGATTCCGGGGAGAAAAATTTCCTGGTGCGGCACAGGGAGCCAACTTTCCTTGCGGTGGACGAGGCAATTGACTCAATGTATTTGTTCCATCTCAGGTCAGCAGTCAACGTGAGACCGAGCAGCTGCAGAGAGTTGCTCTCGAGAAGTTGAGCGTCAGACATTCTAATGGAGGGCAAGGAAGGATCTCTGTGGTGATTAATAGAGAGCAGTTTTGTTTTTGAAGCGTTAAAGTTGACCAGCCAATTCCTGCCCCAGTTCACAACCGATTGGAGGTCCTTTTCGAGACGCACGGCCAGGTTAGTTTTGTCAGTGACACTAGATTTGTTTTTGAGGCAGTAATAAATTGTGGTGTCATCAGCGTAGATGCCAACTTTGGAATTTATGGCATCAGGGAGGTCGTTTATGTAGATAAGGAATAGAGTGGGGCCTAGGATGGAGCCTTGAGGAACACCTGCGTTCGTGGGATAGGAACTGGAGGAGAATCCGTTGAGAACGACCTTCAATTCACAGTTTGACAGGAATGATTGTATTAGGTCAAACAATCGACCCGTAATGCCATAACCCTGGAGCTTACGATGAAGGCCGGCATGCCAAACCCTATCAAATGCTTTGGAGATGTCTAGTGCTACGGCACGAGCTTCCCCGTTATTTTGAAGAGGGGTTGGAGACTGATAGGACGGTAGTTAGAAGGGTCAGAGGGGTCGCCAGAGTTCTTGAAGATAGGAACAATTGAAGAGGACTTCCAGCAGTCCGGAAAACAAGATTCCTTGACGCAGTAGTTGTATAGTTTAGAAAGGGCGGACGCTAGTTCAGGCGCGCATTTCTTCAGGACAATGGCTGGTATTCCATCTCCACCACTAGCCTTGTTGGGGTCTAAATTGGAGATAACGCCCAATACCAGAGACGGAGTTATATGTAGCCCACTCAATAGAGCCTCAGTTCTAAGAGGGAAGTCGGGTATGGGTACAACGGAAGAGTCGAGCGTCGAGTTGAATGAAAATTTCCGAGCAAATCATTCAGCCTTGTCGGCAGAGGAGGTCAGGACTTCGAACTGGTTGAATAAAGGAGGTATAGAGGGTTTGCAATTGTTCAATACGCTCTTGCAGAGACGCCAGTAATCTTTGGAGCCAAATTTGCGAGATGCAATACGCTCCTTCATCCGAGCCTCAAATAGTGACTTAGCATCGTTGAGGACACGCTTACACTCGTTACGGACGGAGGCAAAGAGACGTCTATTGCAGTCAGACATGTCGCTACGGAATAGGTGAACGTAGTGGTTCCTATGGGCGATAGCTGCTGAGCAAGCAGCGGAGAACCAGGGGAGGAGCGCGACTTGACCCTATATTTCCTTGATGGGATGAAAGCGTCGATTCCAGCTTTAACCCAGGATGAGACCCCAGAACCACATTCTTGGACGGGGAGCCTAAAGACTCCATCCCAGGCGACATCGCTGAGGAAATCACGGAACGCGTCCCAGTCAGCTCGTTGATAGTAGAACGAAGTTCTAGTGGTAGGAGGTTCCTTATAGGGGGTGGAGTGGAAGGAGATGTTAACAGATACTACCGCATGATCAGTGTTACCAAGAGGGAAGAGTTGCGAGACGCTGCAAGACTCGGAGATGGAGGTAAAACACAGATCGAGAAGAGAGACTTTACCTTCCCGGTTGAAGGCAAAACGAGTGGGGAAGTTAACTATCTGCGTGAGGGATTGAGAGACTGAAAAATTGAGCGTTTGAATGCCTGAGTGGTCAGTAGTAGCATTCTTAAGCTACAAGGTATGATGGGCGTTAAAGTCGCCAAACACAAATATGTGAGCAGACGGGCGGAGGGAGAGAGCCTTGTCTATGCTGTCAGAAATGCTATCGAGTATCGTACAGTCTTGAGAGGATGGAGAGCGGTAAAGGAAGAAGAGATAGTTTACCGCATTGAGGAGAGATAGTCGGAGACACATGTACGACTGGTCTGGCGATTCGAGAGAGAACTCTCTGGCCAGAGGGAGATGTTCCTTGACGTAGACACCAAGGCCGTGCATGTGGGTTAGAGAGTCTTTTCTGAGGAGAGGAAGGTAGCGTGGGATCAAGAGATCAGAGGAGGGGATAGACGAGACAAGGTTGGTCTCACAGAGAGTCAGTATATCCGGGCAGTTTGCAGTAAGGAAAGATTCCATACTGCAGAAATTTGTTCTAATGCCACGGATGTTAGAGAATGAAATGTTGAGGGGTGTAGGTGATTTTTGAGTGGCTGGTTTAGGATTAATTTTTCGGTTTTTTACAAAAACCGAAAAATTAATCCTAAACCAAGTCATGTTGAATTTTGGTTGGAAGTTGAGAAGGCCCGAAGTAAAAGAAGCAGACAGTTTCGACCGTGACGTGGGCAGAGAGCAGTTGACACAACCTGCATCATAATCATAACCTCAGGGTTGCTCACCGGAGGTGGCTGCAAGGACACCTTTCCATGCGCGACATGGCACTACAAACACCCCGGTATTATACAACTGTTGACCAGAGCGGCCGCTCAAGACGCTACGCAAGAGTTAGGGCTCCTAACTACCAGTCGGAATCAGCAACCAGAGAACTGTCAACCGTGTACCCTCAGAATGAAGAGGTGATGCCACAGACTGCACACATCACGGGAGAAATAGAGCTGCACTAATACAGAGAGAAAGAGTACCGGGAACCCCTTCCTAAACAAGAAACAAGGCGTAAGCCTCTACTCATGTCCAAGAGAAGGGGGAGGAGTGTTGTCCGGGCGGTAGGAAAGACTACCTACTCCTATTACATATAACACATACAAGGACGACAAAAACAGAGGGAAGGATAAGGGGGGGTAACTGACAAAGAGTCCTGGTTGTCACTTGGATTTTACCCTTTCACAACATTAAGTTTTAAGTTTTAAAAATTATATGTCTCTTCAAAGTTTATGATGGTATCAAGATGAATGCAAAAATTCACTCTGTTCTTGGTCAAGACATATTTTTGTGGCACAGGTCACAATCAAGTATCTTTAATCTAAACAATATATTCATGTAAAACAATGATCCTTCGCATTCTGCAAAGCTGAATATTGCCCACCTTGCAAAAAAAGTTTCAAAGACAGCAAATTAATGAGATGGCCTCTAGCTTCACTAATCCAATAGAAAACTAGTGACCCACCAATAAGAGATGTATATAAGGGTGGGAAACAATATTAAACCAAAGAAGTACACTTGGAAGCAATGTAAACTATTGATAGTAATGTTAAAGTCAAAAGAGTAGTAAAGTTAATAAAATCAGCAATTGAAAGATTGATGAAAGTTATTGAATGTCAAGGAGCTCATATTTTTACAAATTTATCCAGCATACGATAATTTCATTTGTTTGAATTGACACAAAATCGTATATTTGCTGTCTTGTTACCAAACTTAGATTTGTTCCCTGATATCTTGTTTAAAAAAAGAATTAAGGTTTGTTAAACAAATTAAAACGTGGATTATCGCACGAATAATCCAAAGTGACAGTCATAGAGAAACAATTTAATCATTATTCTTTTATGGCGGACTTCCACCACATTTATTTAATTTTGTTTAGGAAACCAAACTGATGTGTAAAAAGGGAAAAGTCAAAGGTATCAATATATATAAAAATTGTATTCAACAATGCATTCAATAAAGAATGTGTACGAAAAAGCATGCAATGAGAAGGACGAGAGTTGTCTTTCTTTGACTATCAAAGTCTATTAAAATTCTCTGAAAGAAAAGAAAGAGTTATTAGTCTATTATAAATGTTTTTAAACAGTTCTGTCGTGCAAGAGGAAAAATATGTAAGTGTGAAAGAATATGCAGTTTGCGAGTTGAGTGAAAAGATGGGCGCATAGCTTCAAATTTCGTGGATTTCTGTGGCAGCTAAAATCTCATTGGTGCGTCTCCTCTTTTCTTTTTTTTTTATAGGTGGTCATTGGATAAGGAGTGCTGCGCGGGAAGAATCATTCTCCACATGCAGAGAATCTGATTGGTCTCTAACACTTTCGTCTCAGTCCCTCAACCTCCGGTGTCTTACTCTCTGGGTTGAGGTGTCTACTCGGTCCTAACCGAACTTAAGGGAGTGGCCGTAGGTCCCCTGAGCATCCGTAGATTATTCGTCCGGTCCACTGGTTTAATCCTGCTTGCTGCCCACGTTGTGTTTGGTTTGATCCAGAAAGCAGAAGTGATGTTCATTCATTCACGGTCGACTGAAGATATAGACACGACTGGAGAGTATGTGCTAAGAAATTTAGAAGGCAGCAAAAAAAAAAAAAAATAATATCTGCAGAAAGCGGGACAAGCAACTATTCAATGATTGAATTGTTAATGAATAGTATAGAAAAGAAACGGGTTACAAAAAAGAAAAGTAATTGACGTAAAAACGCATACACTGGATTCTGGAGAGAGAGAGAGAAAGAGAGAGTGAGAGAGAGAGAGTGTGTGTGTGTGTGTGTGTGTATTGTGATTAACTTGTTAAATCGTCTCAGAATGATATACGACTCTTGTGATGGAGGAATAAGATTTCTATGTGCGTCTTAAAGTTTATAGTGGCGTTCCTCCTTAGCAGTAGTAACAGTAGTAGTAATATTCGAGGTAGCAGAAGCAGCGGTAATTATATCAACAGTACATGTTAGCGGACGCTTCGTTCCAATCACTGACGTCACTTTCTCTCCTTCTTGAGTCTCCAACTCGACTCTTCATTGTCTCTAGTCCAATTCTTGCCTGGTTTAATTCTCTTCTCTCTCTCTCTCTCTTCTGTCTCTCTCTTCGCCTGCTTCTTCCGTCTCTCTCTTCCGTCTGTGCGCTCGCCCGTCTGAGTTTTTCAGCATAACTACGCGTTTATATAGAAAAATCTGGCTGGTAACAACTGAACCGTCGCCCTATTACTTCGCACGCTATTATCACGGGGTTATGGCTGTTTCAACCCAAATCATGTGAATTCTTAAATTCCTCCTAGCTTACTTAGCTCTATTTCAATTTTAATCGATAAAAAATATTTCGACCGTTTCCATTATCTACTGATGATCCAGATTCAGTGGATACAACTTCTGCCCTAGATCAAATTTCCACATCAGTAAAAACAAAAATGCTCTGATTTAATTTCGCTATTCAAACCTTCTCCAATTTCACTAAAAAAAAAAAAAAATACATGTGTGTGTTTGTGTGTGTGTTTTTCAGACTCTCTCTCCGTCTCCAATCAGTGCATAAGTTTTGGGGAAACTTCTGGGAGCCGATTCTCCCAAAAGTGCACAAAATCTACTATATGAAAATATAGCGATTTTTTTTTTAAATTGTCGCATCAGATAGCAGCGTTGATTCCTGTTCAATGAATGAACGCTGTTGAAGATTTGAATTTGTAAGGGTGTATGTGTGTGTGATGATGATCGCCATACTTTTATCGCATTATTTTCGCATTACCGGAAGTGGAATTTTAGTTAATCTTCTTCTAGGATGAAATACAACAACGGTGTCTAACTCAAATAATAAACGGGTGTCGGGAGACCTAAGCACGGGCATTGTTCTATCCCAGATAAACATGGATAAATGTTGTTTTTTTGTTTTTTTTTTTGTATGTTTATTCTTCTAGATCTTTTATTTAACGAAGCGTACAAATGCTACAAAGGCATGTTGTCAATAATCCATCACTGTTAAGACAAAAAAAAAAAAAAGAATCGTTTGCAATTACAAACAAAGCCCCATAAAATATTGTAGAGGTATGTTAAGAGGAATGACCATTGTGGATGTCTGTTTACAGTAGTGTTGATTTATTATCCAATGAATGCTTGTTGTTGTATGATTTGTATTTGTGTAAGTATGTATGTATGTGTGTGATGATGATCATTACAATATGATTTCAATTATCTTTTTCTTTCGATTATTTTTCTTTTTCGATTGGTTAAACGAGCATATCTTTATAAAAATGTAACGCGATCATTGTAAGTTACTTAAAAAATAAAATGTGCAAAATATTAGACTATAAATTATTTTCCCCTTTTTGTTGAAGTTTTAAAAAAATAATCAGGATCCTCGCTTCGATAGAACGTGCCCCTTTTCCATATTTTTTCTTGATCAAGTGTTATCGAGGCACACTAGGGAGAAGATAAAATTTTGAAAACGCAAAGCCAGAAAAATACCAAGAACGCCCCCTTCGTTGTTTATTATATGTATGTTTAGTGGCTAAAACATTAGCGAATTTACCTGAAGCACCAGTGTTCCAAGGCAATGGAAATCAGGTAATGACTACCCCGGCCGCTCCGTATTCAAGTTTGAACTCCTCGGCTGATCGTAGAGTTGATCGTTTCGGCCCAAGTCTTGTCTCGCCCCACGTTGTGATTAATTGATCTCAAGACTGACTTGGTCCGAATGGTCGACTGGAATCTATGACTTGGTTTGATCCGGTCAGAGTAAAGTCACACGAAAAAAAAAAAAAAAATTGGACAGAGGGAAAAAAAAAAAAATTATATACGGTTATTTGATACAAAGTTGATGGTACAGTTATTAATAGCTTAAGCAAGACTATATTCTTCATACAATAACTCTCGACCGTTCACAATCGTCGTGACACGACTTTTTCTTCAAGGCGGCAAGTCACATGAGATCAGGCGAAGCGGTGGTCCCTCTGCAGTCTCTCTACTCTAGCCTGTCCGCGGTATTTTCGCTTTCTTTGTCTCTCTCTGCCGCAGTGTTCTGTTTTTATGGACCCATTGCGCAAGGGCTGGGGTGGTGCATGATGTGCTCTGGCAATGCCCGCGTTTCCCAAACAACTAATCAGGGCTCTACCTGCAAATGTCTAAATATGGGAGAGTCTCTTCTCCCTCCTTGGAATTCTACTTGGGCCTTCTTCTTCTTTTGGTCATCTGATCAAACGTATCTCTTTCCTGCTTTGCGTGAGTTCCTCTCACCATCACTTCCTGAGGGGCGTGGAAAGTCCTCCGCCTTCTATGAAATTCCATCTGAGCCCTCTCCTCTTTCGTCACCTGACCCAACCCGTCCCCTAAGGGCTAGGCGTAGTCTAGCCCAACGACCAAATTTTAATTATCGTTCAAAATTCTTTCTTATCGTGCTTTTGTGTGTGGTCGTTTTCGCATCTGGAATCTATCATTCTTATCCCATCGTTAAACCTTTGGTCAACAAGTGGCAAAAAGGGAGCAAACCCTTGATCCTGGGAAGATTTATCGCGTTTCGGCAGACGAATAATTTAATTATCATTCTCTTACCCATTTTCTGCTGTAAACCTGTCTGCTTTTAAAAGTGAATCCTTATCAATCGAAGGAATTCGCGGCTAGAGGTCAATTGCTTTTTAATCAATAAGATTCATGCAAAATATAGAGTTTATACTGAGATAGTGTTCTCACTAAATTATAGCTAGATACATACTAACAGAAGCAAATACGAAATAAATTAAAATTTAGAGAAAAGACTGTTCATTTTGACGAAAATCTGTAGGAGTCGGAAATATTTAAAAAGAATGTCATCTATTGACACACACAGTCATGCTTACCACTACTTTATGTTCAATATGGCTAAGTGGTGTGTAAGGGTTCATTTTCAGCCGCACGCCTGCTATTTTGTAAAACAGAGATGCCTCAATTCTTACAAACATGTTCAGACATGTTATCTTTTACACTCTGCTTTTCAGGAGCCTAAAATAAATATATTTCACGCCTTTTTTTCTTTTGTAGCGATTTAACTTTAACAATTCGATATATCTGTGTAAAATCTTTCCTGGCCATTTTTTATACATCACAAAGCGCTTTACATAATCAGTGTTACTGCCTTTTTACTTCTGTCATGGGTTCTGTAACATTTAAATATTTTAATACTGCACCGTAACTTAATTATCTGTCCTTGACTCACTATAATTCATTCATATGTCGAAAATGTAAGAAATAGGTTATGTGAAAGTTTGGGTGTAGACGCAAAATATAAGTCGCCTGGGGAAGGTTGGAGCCAATTCACCAGAACTACAGCACGAGTACTCTAGTTTACTATTTTTCTCTTGCCTAAGATGACCAAAGTTAAATCACTGATGCAATGACGACTAAGCCAACTACGAAGTAATACCTTAATTAACTTCTTTTTTCATACTTACTTAGTGTGCATCTGTTTCAATGCCTCAACATACTATTGTCACATTTATGTTCTCTAAATATCTAGATAAAATGCTTTTCTTGCAATTATACATCTCCTTATCTGTTTTCACACATAAACAAAGTACTACTATATCGCAGCTATTAAATTATCATGTTTATATTGGGATGTTTAAGTAAATCTTTTTCTACCAACCAATGCAATAGTATTTTCTAAATCATTACTAACTGCTGATCCTATTTGTTATGTATATTTTCCCATGATGCTCTTCTTTGTCCATTGTACTTTTCATGTTCTCTTTGTAACCAAAACTAAACTAGTAGCTCTTCTTCTATCAGGCCAAACATTACTTTTTGACAGTATATTTGTATAATATTAAATTTGCTAATATCAATATAAGATATGTTACATTCACCAATATGACTATTGGCGAATTAGCTTCCACCTCATTTCCTAATTCCGAAACTGTTCCTAGGGGACGCTTCCCAACACTATATATACACGGCGATATGGGCACCTCGAGGCGGTGTAATGGTTAGCAAGCTTGTCTCGCTAAAACAATTACGACTGAGTAGTGAGTTCGATCCTTGCTGGATGCCCCACACTTTCGGCCTTGTGCCACATCTAAGCTACGCTTGGAAAATCACTATATACACGGCGATATCTTTTCTTGCCCTCTCTCTGCTTACTGTTCCGCTCATACGACAACAATGTAAAATTTCTAGCACGTGATCCCTCTTGTGGAACACACATGAACATTACACACACACACGTAAGTACACACATTCACTCACTTCATGATCACAAACTTTCCACATTCATTTGTACACATACATTATTGTCTTTATCAATTGTTACATATTAATTTGTTTTTTGTACATATGTATCGGTTCTTATTTTTTCGTTTCATTTCTTTTGTTGGACTCATACTCCGAGTCCGCCATGTTTGTTGTGGGTATTTTCAGGAGACACACGTGTTTATCTCACAACGCCTGCAGCATATGAATATTTATATTCATCTTTAGAGATACAAAAAAGAATAATAATCCCAATATTTCATGTGACCCCATTTAATTTCCAAATCTCCCAAATGTGACGGGCTGTCCTCCCGAGCCCCCTCTGGAATGATAACAAAGTGTTGGATTATTGATTTAATTTTTCAGTGTGATAGCGTATTAGTTTAGTACCAGATGAAGTACTTGTCTACATTGAATCGAGAATTTATCGCGTTGATAAATATCTAAAGAAGGTCGAAGGGCACAATGGCCGAAACGTTGTGATAATAGTAACAATGATTAGTACATTAGTCTAACTGTAAATGGTGGAGAAAAATGTTTTTGGTATCCAACAATACCATAAGTGAACAAGAAAAACGAAAATTGCATATATAGTAAATAACAGTAGTAAACTTTAATGTACCGACAATGAAAAAGTACACAAATCGGTATTTACAAAATGTATGAAAAGGTTCTCAAGAAATGTTCCTTAGAATTCACAGTTTGACTTTATGTATGTGTGTACACGCGCAAGCGTGTATTGTAACGATTAGTGACCTGGAAAGACAAATATTTGAGCCATGTTCGAATTCTGGTCAAGTTCGTTACACTATCGCACAAATACCCTTGGGAAATGTATGTATCCATCTCTCTCACTCTCTCTCCATCCTCACCTCCACTTATGGATGAAATAATATCTTTGTTTTTATTGTCACAATACTTCGACCGTTATGTTCTTCGGTCTCCTTCAGGTGTCTAGACATGGACAGCAGGACGAGAACAATCAATCCCGTACATTAAATGAAAGGTACAGTTCGATGTTCCCTGAAAGTTACCAGCGTTGACAAACATCTGAAGAAGGTCAGAGGGCACAATGGCGAAAACGTTGTGATAATATTAAAGATGATGAGTACATTAGACCAGCTGTAAATGATGTAAAAAATTTTTAGTATCCAAAAATACCATGACGGAACGAGAAAACGAAACTGCATATATCGTAAGTAACATTAGTAAACTTTTATGCATCTGTGACAGAGAGAGAGAGAGAGAGAGAGAGAGAGAGAGAGAGAGAGAGAGAGGAGAGAGAGAGAGAGTCTGGGAAACACACATACGTATATTTTTTTAGTGAAATTTGAGTAGATTTGAATAGCGAAATTAAATCAGAGCATTTTGTTTACTGATGGGGAAATCTGATTTAGACCAGAAGTTGTACCCATTAAATCTGGGTGATCAGGACACAATGGAAATGGTCGAAATAATCTTTATCGATTAAAAATTGAAATAGAGCTGAGTAAGCTAGAAGGAACTTTGGAATTTACATGATTTTGGTTGAAGCAGCCAGAAACCCGTGATAATCGCGTGCGAAGTAGTAGGGCCGAGGGTCAGTTATAACCAGCCGGGTTTATCTATATAAACGCGTAGTTATGCTGAAAAAGACAGACGGGAGAAAATTATTGAAGAGAGAAGAGAGAATTGGCCCGGGCAAGCGTTGGGAGGAGGAATGCCACTATAACTTTAAGCCCCGCACAGAAATCTTTATCCCTCCATCACAAGAGTCATATATCGTTCTGGGACGATTTAACAGTAAGTTAATCACATTACTCTCTCTCTCTCTAGAATCTAGTGTATGAGTTTTTTACTTTCCTTTTCTGTAACCCGTTTCTCTTCTCTACTATTCTTTTCTGTTATATAAAAGACATTAACAATTCAACCATTGATTCGATGTTTGTCCGGCTTTCTGTATTAATTTTTTTTTTTTTTGCTGCATTCTAAATTTCTTAGGACAGACTCCCCAGCCATGTCTCCATCTTCAGTCGACCGTGAATGGACGGACATCAATTCTGCTTTCTGGATCAAACAAATCACAACGTGAGCAGGGAGCAGGATTAAACCGGTCGAATAATCTACGGATGCCTAAGGGGACCTATGACCACTCCCTTAAGTTTGGTTAGGACCGAGTAGAGACCTCAACCCCGAGAGTAAGACGTTGGAGGTTGAGGGGCCGGGGCGAAAGTGTTAGATAATAACAATGAAAAAGGACACAAATCGGTATTTACTAAATGTATGAAAAGGCTCTGGAGATATGTTCTTTTGAATTCACAGTTTGACTTTGTGACGTCCCCCTGGGTGTTTCTGCGCCAAATGTGACGTCTGCCTAGCCGCGTCCGTCGTGCTATCCTGTTCTGTGACGACCAGCTGGCCTGGTATTGGCCGCGGCACCAAATGTGACGTTCTAAACTTTTAGTGATTCGGATGGGAATCTGGTTAGATTCGGTATCAGCCTTGTCGTTCCCAGCTCGCCTCCAACGTCTGGTTACCGAAGTAACTGTTTTGATTTCCAGTTTAACCTACCCACGTTGTGAATTGATCTTAGGCAGACGAAATCAATCAGTCGCCGGGCCGTAATGCAAGCCGAGTTCGATCAAGGGTAACACCGCACAAGTATATGTAAAAGAAAAGAAAATAATAACTCGAAAAGTTCAAATGTGTTAAAAAAAATGATAACAATATTTTATCTCTGGTTGCTGAATACAGGACTGCGTTTTCTTCCCAACCCGCTATATGGATTCGTGACACTTTGTGTTTGTTAGGCGAGTCTTAACATCTTAAGTTGTTTGTTCTTTAAGAAACTGGTTCTTGGTGTATCTTCAGGCGATATTCATAAAACTTGTTTTGGTGGTGTGAGTCTAAGTCGTTCTTCAAAAATGAATTGTTCTTGTCTAGAAGTTGAGTTCGGAATTGCGTGTATCTTAGCTTCTGCGAGGCGGGTCTTCAGAGCTCTCAGCTCACTGCAACTGCTTGCCTGTCTGTCTCCAACCCAAACTGCGAACTTCACTCAACTTAACTGGAACTCGAACTTAACTCGCTGCGACTCTGCTTATATGGACGCCGACCAAAACCGGGGTGGGCTTGTCAGGGTTTGAGGTTCCTTGATAATTCTAAACCCACAATCCACTTCTTTGTTTTCGGTCAGGAAAATTTTATTATTTTCCATTTTTGGAAGTCTTTCGTCTTCCCACCTTCTTCTGTTCTCATATTGGTATCTCACCATGCCCTCAGAGGGTGTCAACGGGTTTCCCCTCTCTCTCACAGTGGCATCTCACACCTATCCCTTCAGGGGGGGGTGCGCAACAGGCCTCCCCTCCTTCTTCACATGATTACCTCCGCCTAACGCTCATGCCACCATCCAGCCAATGGGCGCTCAGCGGCGTGGGTGTGGCCAGACTAGCCTCGGTTTAAAAAATCTTGCTCAAAGAAAAAAAAATTATCTTCCTTTTTTTTTCTTTTTCCTTTCTTCCCTTCTGCCCGACAACAAACCTTAGACTCTTATCTTAACCGAATCACCTGGACTTTATCAATCGAGACTTTTCGCCAGCATCAAGTGGGTGGTCATCTGATGAGATCGTATTCTCGCGTTAATTATTCCTGATAAAATAATTTTCTTATCATAGCCAGCTCCTGGCACAAAACAGATGCCTTTTTCGAAGATATTCGTAGATAGCCAATGGCTCAGTCTTTTGTTTTTGTAATTCTGCGGTTGATCCAATCCGACATTTTTCTGCGACCCAATTAATTTTTATCTATTTAGAATTCTGCACTGTAGGTCACCTGAACGACCTGAAATTTTCACCATTCGGTGCGCCGTCATGAATCAAATCAAATCCGACACATCCGCGACCTTACCTTCCTCGCTAATGAGAATAAAGCCTTTAGCATTTTTCTTTGTTAAAAAAGAATAACATCGCTTAGTGTCCTTTTCGTGGTGGCTTCTTATCACCTAAATTTAATTCTCGCCTTTTTTTTCTTCTTTCCTTCTAGCGACCTAAATAGTGTCACAACTTTATGTTAAAAAGATTCTGTAAATACGTTCGTGTAAGAGATAATATATGCTGAGACGGAGGTATTTACATGTATATACATTCAGAAGGTGAGCAAGAAAGACAAGCCAGTCACCGGTTGGAGTCTCTCTATGTCAGCTTTGAGTAACAGTCAGCAATAGTTCTTTGAAGTCGCCGTGGTACCAAGTGGATATTTTTACCCGAATGACTGACTTTTTCCAATTTTTGGCTCGCTTTTTATTTGTATACAGATTAAGTACTGATTCCCAGGCTTAGTGCATTAAAAAAATTATTGTCACAATGTTTCGGCCGTTATGCTGTCCGGACTCCTTCAGGTGTCCAGACATGTACAGCAGGACAAGGACAATTAGTCCTGTAGATTAAATGAAGGGGTCAGTACATTATTCCAACTGTTTATCTTTAGAATTCACAGTTTGACTTTGTGTTAAAAGGGTTTTGTATATACGATCGTGAAAGAGATAATATATGCTAATTAGATAAGAGATAATATATGCTAATAAGATATGCTAATTTACATGTATAATAATATATGCTAATAAGAAATGCTAATTTACATGTATATAGATTCAAAAGGAGAGCAAGAAAGACAGCCAATCAGTATTTGGAGTCTCTCTATGTCTACACCTGGAGGTTTGTGAGTAACAGTCAGCAATGTTTCGAATGATTGACTTTTTCCAATTGTTGACTCGCTTTTTATTTGTTTTCAGATTAAGTACTGATTCCCAGGCTTATAGAGTTAGAAAATTAAATAGAATCATTTGATTGGTTAATTATTCTACTCGAACAAACACTATTTGTTCTTTACTATGATCGCTGATATAAAATCGGCTCATGTCAAACTGATTTTCTTATTCTTCTAGAAAATTGCGTTATGTCATTGATAGAGATTTCTAGTTGGCTGCTGACTCTTTATGATAAGTCCTAGCATTGGCCAATTGTTGAGTGGGGATATGTATGTGTAGCCCATAAGGCACACACACTCTTCCATATATGTACGTGTGTAAGCGAACAAGCGAATAGTGTAACGATTAGTTACTTGGAAAGACAAATATTTGAGCCATGTTCAAATTCCGGTCGAGTTCGTTAAACTATAGCACAAATACCCTTGGGAAATGTATGTATCCATCTCTCTTTCTCTCCCCAGTTATGGATGAAATGATAGACTATTATGAGTTAAATAGCAGACTAGATTCTCTGGCCTTGGTTAGCCACCAGTCTAGAAGTGAAACTCGAGAATTCGAATTTGAGGAGGGCTGTTTGGGGACTTTGTGACACACAGTACAGCATTCCTCTGTTATCAGTTCTTATGAAAAGTGTGACTGGTTCTAAATAAGTCTTCGCCACTATAATCAAGTCATATATGCAGGTAGTCTGGCGTTTCAATTCTAAAAACTCAACTGTCAGGCCCTGATACCTCGAAAGATCGACAGGAGAGTCATATATATATATATATATATATATATATATATATGGATAGATACATAGATATTATAAAGAGAGAGAGAGATTAATGATTTTTATATGTTCAGAAAGTGTGTGTTAGTGAAACTGCATGATATATTCAGGAGGTTTGCAAAAATGAAGAGAGATCACTTCTAATTATGAAATATATAATTTACTCGGCACCGTATTAACTAAGTAAGAGAAGTTGCATATGACACGGACACCACATTTTCAGGATCAATGTCTACAGACTTTTAGCATTCTGCTACCACTTGATTTTATTATATTTCTTTCGACGGCAATTTTTGTACAAGCTAAACACCAAAGTGCATCACAGAGCCTTGAACAATTCTCCAACTTCTGATTGGCTAAAACATGTGAAAAACATTACAACGCTTACGTATATGTGTTCAGAGTCAATTTACCGCCAAAATCTGGTTATGTGTTCGCGAGACTATCATGTGATTCACATTACTTACAAATACTTAGCGAAATCTTCAACTCTTCCTCTTTTATGTCTTCTCACACCCAAGAAATGTGGAGAAATCGCGATTTTTCCATTTGGAGAAAACGCTATGAAACGTTATGACAATCACACACACATGTACATACGCTCATCTACGAACATCTATGAACATTCACTTTCAACTACAAGGACACAGAAATTTATCAACTTATAATAGTGAGATTTTCATCAACAAACAGCCCGCCGCCAGAACAAGATATTTCAATATATTTATGCTGATTTTCAACTCGGAAGTTTAAAAAAAAAACAAAAAAAAAAAAAACTACATTTTTAGTAACAAATATTACTTCTCGATTTTCAAGTGAAGAATACAATTTTCTCTCACTCAATAAGTTTCTTTGAAAGACTTAAGCAATTCAACTAGAAGTTAAAAGTAAATAACTCCTGCTATATTTAAACACTGAACTTTCAATTACAGATACATTTAACATAACATTGTGAGTAGCAAACTGTTTAATTCTCTTACAAGTAACAATACACTTACTAAAATTCTCCAAATTCACACACTTTTTAATACACATCAGAGTTTATCAACAGGAACATTTTCCTCACTCAAAATTCCAACGACAACAGAATTTCAGCATTTTGTTGGAATTAACTCCTTCTTAATTTCCTAATTGTTCACTAGAGGTCGCTCTCCCTAAACTATAAATACTGGAATATTTCTTGCCTCTTTCTCTTTTTAATTTCTTCGTTTTCAGCGTACACATCTACAATGTAAGCTCTCGCAGAAGATTGCGTTTTCCCATTTGTGGGAGACGCTATGAACATTATACACACATCCACGTACGTACGAACATTCACCAAAATACAAACTCTTTACGTTCACACACAAACACAAATGTTAATATCTATGTCCATTGTAAATTTTGTTTAATGCATACAGTGTAACCCGGATATAAGAGACTCGGATACAAGATAAACCCGGATATAAGAGATTTTCTCTGGTCCCAAATTAGAGCCTGTGTTAATGTATATAAATTAGACCAAACCCGGATATAAGAGAAACCCGGGTATAAGAGACTTATTCTCCGGTCCCGACAACTCTCTTATATCCGGGTTACACTGTATATTCGTTGATTATATATATATATATATATAGGTCTTGTTTGTTTTCTTTACACTTCTTTATGGGGGATTCAATCTCTGAGCCCGCCATGTTCTTTCAGTGGACCTTCTTCTAGCAGGAATAAACGCAAGTATTCCTAATTTAACAACACGTAATCCCCCGGTCTGCTACAATTTCAAACACAACTGAATTACTGTCTGTAGAATTTTTGTTATGCATATATAAATTCCATTTACACTATGCTATTTCTCTTGTTGAATGTTATTCTTCTTGTTTGCTTATTCCTTGCTAGCACATTTGTAAAGTAAAAAAATAGTACGGGTTGAATTGAGGCCGTTTAACCCGATACAAAAATCATCATGAAAAAGGCATCCCCTGAGAATTAAGTGTTTTAGTCAAGTAGAAAGTGTTTATCGATTTTCATAAAAGTCATAGCATTAAAAAGAATTGGATAAATATTTGATATAGGTCTTATTAGTATTACCTTTTATTAAAAAGAAACGAAATGCTTATTACTATTTATACAAACCCGAATTGCCACTACATATCTTTAATGTTCCACTATTCTACAAAAATCGTTAATAACCAATTTAGCATACGTTTACATGATATTTAGTTATTTTATTCAAAGCAAATGTTTACTGCAGATTTTGCAGTTTTATCTTCACACGGAACAGATAGGCTACATCTTTACCTACTGGTATAAAAGTGGGCGCTTAAACCTATTGTAAAGGTCCTTTCATCAACCACGCCCGGTGATATATCTCAACTCTCGATATAACTTGGTAAGTTCACTGACACTTAAGAACTTTTCCGACTGTTGATCTTGTTCTTTCTCAGGTGTATAATCCATAAAGAAAATCGGGTCTACAAATGTTTTCTTTTTATTGCTGAAGCAGTAAAAGAAAAAAAAAGGTAAACACTTTTGGGGAAAGTCCTTTTTCTTTTACACCTGAAAAAAAAAGAAAAAAAAAAAAGGGAATAAATTGGCTGAAAAATTGTGATAACAAGAAAAGCAAAAATAATTAGCATCAACAAATCTTGGAAAGAATATCAAACTATTCAAAAATTATGTACTAATGATTATTTTATACATGTCTGTAATAATATAATATGCTATTTTATATATTATACTAGTGTACCTGTGCCGTTAAAAATTATGGCAATAGTCAGGAAGTTTTAATAGCGAGAGACAACGAAACAAAAGTTTTGAAACAATGTATTGAGATTCAATAAAGTGGAGATAAAGAATTCACAACTGAAATAGAGTCCAATGAACCGTTTAATTAATCCATTCTCTTTATATTTTTTTTAGACATTCAATGGTATCTATGATTCATTGATTACTCCTGGTATTTTATAAATTGCGTTTTGCTCAATATCTCTTGATGTCTAAAATTCTATTTGTTTAATATAACAAAGATACAGAAATATCTCTCGGGAGAAAAAGATTATCAACAAAACAAAGATGGTGAAAACAAAGTCTATTTCAAGACCAAGCTGAAGCAAGACGATCATTTAATAGACAAAAATATCTGAGTGCCCCACATGAAAGGCTTGTACAAACAAGACTGCAACCGAAGAAATGAAAAAGTAAATGAAAGATACATCTATAAAATGTTTTTCAAATTTGTAAATAAAGAGGTCTCTAAAGCCGCCTAAAAAAATTTTCAAACATGCGTAGTTTAAAGAGATACATTTGTGATTTTATAACCATTTTTATAACCAATGGTGAAAGTGGTATTAAATTTCTGATTCTAATCGGAGCCCATATGTGGCTATTTAAAAAGTCTGGCTTGTTCGACAGTCAGAAAGGATTTAGCTTTCATAGGCGAAAGTTGCTGGCAACTGCTGGGAGGCATTTGGCTTTCACAGGCGAAAATCGTTGACACCTGCTGGAAGAGCAAAAAGCTGAAGGGCTTGGGAATTCACAAGGACTACTACTACGACAATGAAAAGAAAGAAAACTAAAAGCCGACCACGCCGCTGAAAAGGAAGTAACAGGAGAAAAAGAAATGGAAGAAGCTGAAAGAAAAGAAAGTAGAATGGTAATGTTTCTACAAATGTTAGAAAAATATGCGATTATCTTTCTATAGTCGTGCAAACCTGTTTTATAAATTTGGTATTTTGTGCTATTATTTTTTATTTATATGTCATGTAATAAATGCAAATTTCACATCGGAGTAAGAGCCTTTTTTTTTTTTTTTTTTTTTTTTTTTTTTTTGCGCCATTCATGTTACTCGGGATAATACGTTTTCTCTTCTCCTCCTCCCCATAAATCCGTTTACTTTTGTTTAGTACTCAGTTCTGTTTAAGGAAAAAAGCGTGGAGTCAAGCCCCTTTACCCCAGCTGCCTTTTACTGTCGTGGACGCACGAAATTAGTTATCATTTGACTGAGATTTTTTGAAAAATTGGAATGATTTAAATTCGATCATGTTAATAGTTTTTTTATGGTTTTGTTTGAATAAATTTTTCTAATATACTGGATAGAGTTTGGTATTTTTATATACTTATAAAATCTTCGATACTGCTCCAGTCCAAATTAAATAAGTTTTAAAAGTAAATAAAAAAGAACATTGAACCCGGTCCTAAGTATGTTTTCCTTCTTATCTTTTTTAATTTAATCATAACAAGCACCAGTACACAGGCAGGCACTTCTACATTCACATGTACATAAAAAAAAAACGAAAAACCTTCATCATCGACAAAACACCTTTTTTACATTCATTCAAGCACACATCTAATCAACTGAAACACATACATACGGAAAATTCGACAACACATACCACAGCCCTACACTACAGTCAACACAAAAATTCAGTACACAGTTTTAAACGTAACAGTGTAACATACACAGATCAGCAAAGCAAACACAAAAAAAGACGAAAGCACACAGCGACACACAAATGATAAATCCCAACCCAAATAAATACGCAGTACAACTAACTCTCTCTCTCTCTCTCACTCACTCACTCACTCTCACACACACACACACACACACACACACACACACACACACACACAATGACTAATAATAACTATTTCCTACCACAGTCTTTTCCTTTATTTATCCCCTAAGCACACGCGTACAGGCTGTCCCCCGTGCCGATTTATAAAGATTTCTTTCTTTTTTTGTGTAATGAGAGGTGACACGTGCCCGGCTTAGCGTTCGCCGTTGACTGATCGACAGGCAAATTAGGCAAAGCGCCTGCTACTTCCCTTACACGGGAAGTGTGTGTGGGTTTGGTGGACCTCGTAGTTTCATATTCTGGGCTTGTTTCACTCGAACGATCATTCCCCCCACTTTTTTTTGTTCTTCAACTCTCACTACTACACTACCCTGACGGTACTTTCTTCTTGAAGAACAGGGTGGCACTGGACTTCCTTGTTTTAAAAAAAAAAAATCTGGCTTTGTTGTCTTGTTTCCAGATCACTACTACTACTACTGCACTTAAGAAGAAACGAGACAAGCCATTCAGTTCGCGGATCGTATGTGAATGAAAGGACCTTTCTTTAAACTTTAAAACCTTTAACCTCCAAGAGAGAATTATCTGGCTAACAGCAACATCACTAATAAAAACAAAAAAAAATCTCTATATTGACTTTTTAGAGATGTTTTAAAAAGTGCAACAGGATACGCAAAAAAAAAAAAAAAAAAAATCTCAAATACTAAAAAAAATGTATCTGAATCCCCCTAAAAATATCAAATTGAATGAACTTTTCATTTAAGCAAAATAAAGCGCTCGACTTTTTTGTACCTTGAAAATTTCCATGGACAAAGATCGAAAACAAATTTTAAAGATGCATTAAAAAACAAGTAGCCAAAAAAAACGAATCCCTTTCCCCTTCTGCAGCTACTTTTAAAAATTAAGCTAAGTTTTTCACACTTCTTTGTCTCACTTAGAAGCTTCATCCGTTGGAGACAATATCTTTGTTTGGATTCAATCTGTTTTCCTCGGAGGATTTGATTGTAACTAAAGAATGGAAAGAAGCGGGGGAAGAAGAAAAAGAAACAATTTCTGCGTTGTCTCGTATCCGAATAGATGAAGGATACCGTGAACATTGGGGGTGGGACACCTGGCATAGATCACATGAAGTACGACTGAGTGGTGAAAATTATCAAACTGCCCATTTCCATCCAAATTGGTCGAATGGAACAGCAGGAGTTCATGGAACTCGTTCACTGACCCATTCTTGGCATTACTGGGAAGTCAAAACATCGGATCGTATTTTTGGCACCAGTATGATGTTCGGTATTGGTACCAAAAGATCTCGTCTGCACGAAGACTCCTTCATCAATTTGTTGGGTGTAGATGATCAAAGCTGGGGTTTGTCTCATAAAGGCATGTTGTGGCACAATGGTAAATACAGAATATACACAAAACCTTTTGTAGAGAATCAGTCTACAACAGTAGGCATCTTCATAGATATGGAAGCAGGAACACTCAGTTATTTTAAAGATGGAAAATATCTCGGACTTGCCTTTACGGATTTGCACAAAGTTGATTGTGATTTGTATCCTTTTGTTAGCTCCACTGCTGCTAAAACGGAAATGACACTTGGGATCCGAAAGCGAAGTTTTCACAATCTACAGGATAGGTGTCGATTTGTTGTCTTGAGAGCTTTACAAAATGAACAAGATATTGACGTTTTACCAACAGCAAACAGGCTACGGGAATTTATCCGTGATGGATTAAAACACTAGGTACGGTAAGTTGCGTCATGCTTTTAGATTTAAAATTGTTTTTTTAAAGTAATTTATTTTGTTTTCCAGGTTGGGTGTTTAGAATCAATAGTGGTTACAAACAAAAACTAAATAGCTCATAGATTTTTGTCTGTATTCTTTAATTTTTTTACGAAAAAAATAATGGGGTTGGTAAATAAGATAATTATCATATCGCTTCGTTGGAAATACAGCTAGAAAAAAAAAAGATGAAAAACTTTTTCGATAGTTGTTTGTTATTCATTGTGTATTTACTAATTATTATTTTTGATTAAAAAAAGGCATGAAAATTTTTTATGTGAAAGGTTCGGCATTTTTAATGCTCACGCGCATTAAAAAAAAAAGTACAAGCAAGCATCGAAAGTAGAGAATTAAGAAGACATAAACCCGTATTATATCTTTTTAAATAATTTTAGTTTATTAACCTTTGTTACTTTTATCGCAGGAGCATTTTAAATCATTTTTAGCTTTTATGATCGTTTCCCCACCGATCTTCAATTTGCAGTAGTGTATTATTGTATGTTAAAAAAAAAATCTGTCGAAGTTTGTTTGTTTTTTTTTTTTTTTTGTTTTTTTTGTCTAGCAGGCTGGTTTGGTGGTTGAATGAGATTTTTGAATAAATGAAAAAAGTCCACTTACTTTTTTATTTATCATAAATAAATCGACTTCATAGAACGATTTCAAAACAGTCCATGGAACAATAATGTCTCCTATGTACAAATTATTAGTTTTTTTCTGAATCGTATCTCCGACAAGGAAAAAAACATTCCCATTTTTTCTTTTGTCTAACAAATATTTTTTTCAGAACAATAATCGTTAGTTTTAAATTTAATCAAAAATGATTCTTAAATCTTAATTATTTTTTTTTTCTTTAAAATCTGACTGTGTTCATTTTGTTACAAACAGCGTTCGTCACATTTTTTAAACAAATAATATTTTTACACTTAAAAGAGGAAAAAGAAATGGAATATAACTTCAGAAAGCTCTCATTTTAAACCTGAACAAAAGTAGAAAGGAAATAATGAAAATGTTGATTTATGTTATTGTTAGGTACAAAAAGACAACAAAAAAACAAAAAATCGCTAAAAAAGGAGACTACCTCATGAAAAAAATGAACTCCCCCCCCCAAAAAAAAATTATCGACAAATTCTTTGTTATTATTAAATAAAATGATCAAAGAATTTTTTATGTCAAAATTTTAAATCATTTTTAGGCTAAAAATCTTAGCACTTTGTATTTTGTTTTTCGTCAACACAATATGAGAAATAACTCCTGAGCGTTTTTTTTTTTTTTTTTTTTTTTTTTTTTTTTTTGCGATGAAAACTCACTGGTTTGGAAATTATTGCAAAAATCAAATAATTTGTCGGATTTTATTTAATTGAAACTTTAAAGACTTATTCAGAAATTAATTAAGTTGCTTTTTTTTTTTAAACGTTTCTAGTTTTATAGAAAATCTTTATGTACTCCCCCCCACTCATTTATTTTTTTTCTATGAAATGAAAAGTACTTTTTAGTTTTTAAGGATAAGGAAGGCCAAGTCCTCGGAGAAGATAATCAATTTAATTTTCTTTAGCCAAACTGGACCAACCAGTTCTGCGCTGAATGATAAAATAAAAAAAAAAATGCAATAAAAAACTGACATTTTTAATTAGAAAAGATTTTAATTGATATGAATAAAATATAATATGAACGATATTATTATCTTAAAAAAATTAAGTCATTTTTTACAAGAATTGTTTTCATTTTTTGAAACATTAATTTATTTTAGCAGTCAAGTCATCTTCAAGTAAAACTGTATCTACTAATTTAATTATAACCGTAAAATCTCACTATAATATTCAGCGATCCCCAGAACTTTTAATTTTTTTTTAAAACGTGTCGATTTTTGTAAATACTGGGGACCATACGCAAGAACATTATCAGACAATAAGAGCAGCACCTAATAAATTTTTAAAATATTGTTAATTTTCTAAAATTTTCTCAACAGGAACTTAATTCAATAAAATATTAGGTAACTTAAAATTCAAATATTTTCTTAAATTTTAGGATTACTGGGTAGTTATATGAGAACAAGTGCTCACGTTGTATTCCCAAATTAATTTTTCAGTTATGTCCCCCTAACTTAAATTTACCAAACACCAGGTTATCAATAAATAACTCAACAAAACCTAAAGAATAAAGATGCTTTTAGTTTTCAGTTTTCAGCGATATTTTAAACAAAAATTAAGTAATATTTGTTTAAATTCAGATTAATTAAACTTTAAATTAGCCAACATTACTCAAATGGTATTTCAGAAAAGTATTTATTTTTAAAAAATTTTTTTTTAATAAAGACAATTATTTTGTGTTGACAGATCTGTCAATATGGATGAATTTATATATTTTTCTGGTAAATAGAAAAAAAGATTCCAATCAATTTAAATTCTGTTTGAAATACGCCATAAAGTATTTTTTTACTTATTGAGAATGTTAGCTTGGAATTAAAACTAAAATTAAAGGCTCATGAGAGATTTTTTATTTATTAAAATTTATTTTAAACTTATGCATAGCTCTAAAAAAAAAAAAAAAAAAATGTGCAAGGATCCCAACTTTTAATTTCGTCATTTATTTCTGTTTATTTTATTCTTTTTATTTTTATTTTTTTGCAAAATGATACAACCACCAATTGAATATAACACAGCTGGCGGCTTGCAGTTGAATGAATAACAAAAAGTATTATTGATTTTTTTTTCTTTTGAAAGCCTTTACCGGATGAATTCATCTCTCTACATATCCAAGTTGTTGGTATTTATAATTTATTTTCTTCATTATTTTTCTTAAAAGCATTTTTGCTCCTTAGCACCAAAGTAGCCATTCTGATTGCTTTTTTTTTCAGTCGCGTCAAAAAAATCTTTATACAATTTATAATTTTCTAACCTGTATGTTAGTTTAGGAAAATCAACTTTTTCTCCATTACACCAGTTGTTTCTTTTTTTTAGTTCATTCATGAATGAAAAAATCATTTCTTTTCTCTTTTTTAAAAAGGGAATATTTTTTTTTTATTTGTTTCTTGGTTTGAGTTTTCCAATTAAGTTTGGAGTGACGGGAAGCCCCGACAACAATAATGAAGAGGTGTGGGGATAAAAAATAATTGATAATTTTTTCTTTTTTCGATTTAAAGGAAGAACTACGGATATTACACACAATGTATTTTTATTTTTAATTTACGTGTCATTTTAATTTGGGGAAAGGGATTTTTATAACAGAGGACCATTATAATTTTCAAGATTATTTTCTTTACGTGTTAAATTTAAAATTTATGTTAAAAGTAAAAACTAACAACTTGTACACGTATCTGGTGGAAATGTGGTACCAACAAGATCTCAAGTAAAAAAAAAAAATATAAAAGAACTAACTAAAAAAACTAAAAAAAGAAGGTAATTTTTCATTCTTTCTATATAGAATAGATAAAAAAATCAGGTTACAGACTGAGATCTATCATTGAAGTGTGTAACTAAAAAATTTTTGTCCTATTTTTTGCGTAACACTTTCCTTTTAGAGTGCACTGTTAAACTGAGCCCAGGAAGAAGTGCAGAAAGCTGTCATTAGTTTTTTTTTTCCCCCAAGTACTATGCTATAGTTAGTTTTAATGTATAAAAACTAAAATGAAATATTTAATTTTCCTATTTCTCTCTGCAACTGAAAAATAAAGTGATTGTGGAAAAAAGCAGCTGTCGTGTAGTTTCACTTTTGATTCTGTCCTTTTGATGTTGCTAAAAAAAGAAAAAGAGAGACATTTGATTTAAATTTATTTTTTTAGCTATTTTCTTGTTTTGTTCTATAACAAACAAAAGAAAAGGTGAAAAAACACCTTTTTAGGTTCTTACACCTGGTGCTAATAATAGTAGTAGTAGTAGTAGTAGTACTAAAAAAAAGTCGCCGTTTCTTTTGTGTATTTCTCTCCGCGTGTTCTGTTCTTTTCAATTATAATTCCTTCCTAAAGGTGAAGATAGTAATTCTAAACAGTTGTTGGCTTTTTAGTTTTTATTGTTTATATTACAATTCATTTTCGCTCCGGATCCGATTAATGAATGAAGTTCGTAACTTATTTTGAGATAAAGAACTTGATACATTTGAAATTGGAACAAAGGTGATCGTTTTTTTTTTTTTTTTTTTTTTTTTAACAATGAGGAGAGTGAGATTACAAGGAATTAGTAGCAAAATAGTGATAAGTGCAGTTTAAAATTCTTTTTTTCTTTATTAGTACTGAACACATCAAAATTATTTATTGGTACCATAAAAAAGGCTCAATACAAAATTTACTTTTAAAAAAGTTTTCCATATCTTTAAGCTTTTCTGGCATTTAAATGATTTATTGAATTTTAAAAACTAGTCGCCTAAAACATCTTTGATTTGTAATTTTCACTGCAAAACTTGTATTAAGGAGGTTAGACTCTAATGATAGACTAAAAAATCTAATAATTGTTTTGCTTTTTTTTTTTTATTTGAGGTAGCAATTAAACAAAGAATTAAAAAGTCCAGACCTGTTGATTTGGGCTTCTTGATTTTACAAACTGTACAACAAACGATACTAATTGCAAAGTCAATAGTTAGTGCAAAGCAGAAAAAAATAATTAATGTATTCAACAAAATAATGACTATATAAGTGATATTTTTCTGAAAAAGAAAACTTATAAGGCGTACTTACAAGAAATCAATCTCAGCCGGACATAAAATTGTAAATTAAGGAAAGGCTTAAAGATGAAATTTTATATGAAATTTTCATCGCATAATATTTGTCTAGGTCATTTACCACTGGATTAAGGGCATTGACAAAGAAAGATTCAAAGATATGTTGAATGCAGTTTTTAATGTTTTTATACACTACAGACAATAAGAGATGTTTTTTTCGCAAATGGGGAATTCTCTCATCATGACAGTTTGAGTTAATTTTAAGAACTTGAACACAATTCTTTCTAAGTACTTAAAAAAAAAAACAAAAAAAAAACCGAAAGAACTGAATTAATTTTGTTTCAGGTTTTTTTTTGTTTTTTTTTTTAAATTCTATTAATTTTGTCACTTGTTTCGGAAATTTAATTAAAAAAAATTGATAAGCTTACAGAACTTCAGTTGTCTTGGTAAAATAGAAAAAAAAATGTTCGAAAATCGCTTCTGTTTTCCGAAAAATGCCCTGGAAACAGCAACCAAAGTTCGACTTTAATAATTTGTAACCCGAGGGAGGGGAGGTAAAATAAACCCTAATTTTATTGTATAAATTATTGCAAAATAAATATTAAAAAATAAAAATAGTTTGAACAAAATAATAAAATGTTTTTTTCACGATAAAATTGGTATTAATTAATCAACTGAAATTTAGTCAGATGTGTGTTTCTATTTCTCTAATTATTAATCCACTTGTAGTTCAGTTTACTTCTCTTGCTTACCTATTTTTTCTTAAATATCTTTTTGTGATATTTTTAATTCATTTTTTGTTTGTTTGATCTTCAACTCTAAATGTTGTATTCTCGTTATTCAACAACTTAAAATATCCTGTCCCTCGTTTGAAGTTATGTCCCATGGAAATCTTTATACATGTGATATTAAATAAATATGAATAATAACACTATTATAAATATTGATTTACTTTATGTGCAATACAATAAATATCTCTGATAAAAATGTATTTATTCTTTTCAGATGATTTCATTTTCAAGGATGGAAGCCTGTTATATACAGAGAAAGTGTTGATGACTTAGAAGAAAAATACCCACAGTATTTCATTTATCTGTCAAGAAAAGGCTAAAAAAGACTTTATACTTCATTCAAAACATCAATGGTAAATTGAATAAAAGACAGCAATTGGTTGAAAATTAAAATATAGCAAATTGTTTTCTCATGCTACACAATTATGAGAACATAATTATTTCAATATATAGAATAAAGTTAAACTGTTTCCTAAGCTGAGACCAAATGTAGATCAAATATGGATCAGTATCCAACAGAATGATCAGATAAAGAACAAATAGGAAACGTTTATCAATGTTTCAGTTTTATTAAACTTCATCAGATATGAAGTAAAAGAAGAAATTCTGGTATTTTTACTTTTGTTTTGTTTGATTTCCATTGGTTAATCATGTCTCATGGGTATTTTTTAACCAATGTTAGTATAATCTGTGGCATTTCAAATTTAAGGAGAGATGACATCATCCACCCAAATTTTCAAGACATTAATGGATTCCTAAAACTGTAAATATTGCTTTATGTATGTAAGTGTATAATAATTCTAGTTTGTCTATATGTTTCTAAGGTTTCCTATAAAAAATTGGTGTTTAAAACTGTAATTCAAGGTCATAATTTATTAATAACATGTCAAGCATTTCAACTACTATAAGTTGAGTTTTGAGATGCTTGCTCTGGTCAATCTTCTGGAAAATTATGACTTTATAATGTATCTCAGATGAATTATGAACAAATATGTTTTATTGAAACATTCGTTTTTATTTTTATTTTTTTTTTTTTAATTTTTAAAAATTAAAAAGAAAATTCTTATTCTTCAACTATAAAGCAGCATAGATTTAAAATAAGTATTTTTCAATAAGAATTGGACTCTAATTGAATATATTTAGAAATTTGGTTGTCACAGACAACACCTTCATTGATTTGATTACAGAAAACAATCAACAAACTTTAAATACCTACAGCTTTTCTTGTGTGTTTCTCCATTGTGAATGGCTTGTTTTACTATCTAGTACAAGTTGATGTAATAATGATTCCCAACCAATTTTGGGCCATCCCCCGACTTTTGTATTTCTAAAATTCTGGTGCATCCTGTAATATTTAATTCTTACATATTCAAAATTTTACAGAAATTCACGTGAAGGAAGTTTAAAAGGCCATTAACTTGGTCTCTCAACGAGCCGCCAAAGACCATGGCATCCATGAAAGAGAAAACTTAAAAATTAAATACAGTTAAATATATGTAGTTTCAAAACATAAAAAAGAACTGAAAGATAGAAATATAAAATATTTGAATGAAATGTTATTCTGTAATATACTTTGATTATTTTAATAATGAAATAATAATGCAAATTGAAATTTGTGCTCATTAGAAAGCAATTTACTGTTAATAACTCATTCTTGAATTGCCCCTGTTGGTATAGTAAGCCAAAGGTTGCATATCCTATGCATGCTTCACTAAAATATTACCATTCCCCACCAGCAGAGCATGTACCCCATATTGGGAATCATTGATTTAAGTTGTCTGAGTCTCTTTATTTCCAACACATACTGCTGACTTAATAGTCAGAGAATGTAAAAAAAGAAAAATGACCCAAGCATTGTGATAAAAACCACAATAAATGAAAGTTAAAATTGCCAGAAATTAATAACAAAAACCTTTACTTACACTATTTACATGTAAACTATTGTCCTCATCTTTGTTGCTGTTATCACAACATTTTGACTGTCATGTCCTCCAAAATATTTTGTTGACAACAACAAAGATAAAAACAATAGTCTGCATCTAAATAATGTAAATAATTATAACTCTTCATCCCAGAAATTCAGACAGAAAAAAGAGATTCAGATAACTGCATAATTTTACTTTCAAGTCAGACAGCATCAATAAAGTTTATGTCGGTACACATGGCAGATTTTATCACTAAAATTGAATTTGTTGAGGTATTCATGTCTTTTGGTAGATGCATATTAAATTTTTATAGCTTCTTTTTTAATTATGTAATTATTTGATTGTGTGGGTAAATTCAATTTTATATTAATGTATACAAAACAATTTGCTTACATATAATTTGTACAAAAGTATCTTTTCTTATTTTAAAAAGACATGATACTGATTTCTGTATTATTTGCTTCAAGTGCAGATGTTTGGATGTCAGTTTTGAAAGTTCTTGCCATTTAGATGGATGAGCTGAGCCTTTCATATATAAATATATATAATATGTAATTTATTTTACCTATGGCTGAATTAAGCCATAAATGAAAAATTAAAATAATCATCATCTAAAATATTTCATGCCAAGTAAATTATAATTTAAATAAATGACGGAAAATTAATTTGATGATTAAAAATATATTTATTTTTAAATTAATGTTCAAATGAATTTTTAAAAATTCAACTGATTTTAAATTATTTAAAAAATGTTTATATTAAATCAATCAATCTTGGGTATATTTCACATTCACAAATTGTTTTTGTCTGTGAAAATTAATTTTAGAAAATACTTTTCCATTTTATACTTAGAATGATTTCTTTTTTAATTTATTCGGGGAAGTCTGGTAAAAAAAAATGTTTGAAAACAAACTGTACATTAAACTATTGAGATAGTGCAAATTTTATTTTTGAAACAGTCTTAATGTTTAAAATAAAGTAAAATGCATAACATAAAAAAAAAGTGTTATTTAAAATGAAGAAGTTAGAGAGAAAAAACTTAAGTCAATAATGATCTCTTATGTTTATCTTTCTGTGACAAATTGATTCTTGTAAATTGAAGGATGAAAATTTTTATTTTTTTTAAATTTCTGTTTTGATTCTTATTGTAATTGTGTTAACTCTTAAAGTCTTAAATTTGGTCCCAGACAAAGGAAAGCACAACATAACTGGGTCTTGTTTGGCAATAAAAATAAAGACAAATTAGTATGAAATCAGTAATCATGCAGGGATAAATTTTGTATAAAATAACATTTTTTTTTCTCTTTTATAATGTTTCATATGAAAAATAGATTTTATTTAATATTTTAATTTGACTTTAAGGGAAAAATATAGAAGATATATTGAATTATTATAATTAATGTGCAAAATAGTTTTTTATGATTATTTCTTGTTTTATGGAAAGTTGGTCACACAAACAAAAATAGTCCTACTGCCATATTTGAAACATATTATCTACTACAGGAGAAATAACTAAGTGTTGAATATATATATATATATATATATATATGTGTGTGTGTATTTAAATTTTGCATTTTCCAATTCTTAATAATTGAATCATTGTTTCATTCTAACTAAAATAGCTAATAATTATATTGGAATTAAGAATAAAACCTGTATCCATTATATGCCTTTTAGTTAGGCATTAATAAAAAGAAACCTATATATAGCAACCATGCTTGCCATACAATTTTTATTAAACTAAGCTAAATATATCCGACCATAAATGGTGCGCTTGATAAGGTAAAGATTCAGCTAACTTACTAATAAAATTATTTATTTCCTCCAAAATGACACAGTCATAACATTTTTTTTAATTATTTCTGTCCATGCTGGACTTTGGTAAGAGATTAAAATGGTATTCCTCCATTCAACCAGATGTCTATTTGTAGAGTCTTTGAGGCTTTCTCAAGAAGATGAACTTCTCTAAATATTGGTTACTCTCAGGATACATTAAAATAAATAAATCTGACTAATGTTTATGTGAATGATCTTAAACAATGAATAAATAAATATATAATAAACATTTATATTTTACATATATACAATTCAAAATGACTACCCATTGCTTTAACCATAGTCCTTAATCTTTTCTCAATTGAAATTCATAACTTCTTCACAACCTCTTCATTCAAATTGTACCTTAAGAGCTTTTCACTCAAATTGTACCATAAGGTATGGCACATTAAGTATGATATATGTGAAGCATCACTCTCCAATATGGGCCATATTACAAAGTTCATATGATTATTGTCAGGACTTGATGGAGGCCAAATTGACTTATCAAAAATTTCATGGAAATGTCTCTTGCATCAGTTCTGTGGTCAAATTGGCATCTTGTATGAAGATTTTTTTTTTTTTTTTTTTTTTTTAGCATATCACCCCAAGCAAGGCATGAATGCCACTAGCATGCAAGGGGTTACAGAGAGTGAGAGCAGGAGTAAAGAGGTGTGTTTGAAAAAAGGATATAGAGAAGGATGGGGAAGGCTCAAGGCATCAGATGATGTTGATTGACATTACATTTGAATATTTGAAGATTATAGCTATTAGGGAAGCAGGTAAGAGGAATGGAGTTCCACTGACGGGAAGTGCGAGATAAGAAGCTGTTGGAGTAGAAGAGACAGCTACATAGTGACTTCTGATTGTGGCTGACAACCAGAACAACACATCTCTTTCCAACATTTGCTAGTAAACTCTGCTATTCATTTGCACTCCTTCAATGAATACCAAGTGCAATTTTGAACTATCAGAAGCAAACGCAGCCTAAACCATGATATCAGTTGGTTTCTGTCACTTTTGTCTAATGAGTTCTGAAACCTTTGAGAATGTTTTCTGGTGGTGTAAACCCTGTCATTTTGGTAGATGACCACATTTTTCACAGGAAGAAAGTTCTTTTCTGACTACATGTAAATTTTCTTTGTGGTAAGCTGCATCTCCTCCAACATTTTCTTCCCTCTGCCAAGCCGTTTTGCTTGGAGGCACTTGAGAGAAGTTATAATTGAATCCTGTATGGTTTTAGTCCTAAATCCTCTTTCACAATCCTCTTTATTGACTGAAATATCCATTTCTTTTGCCATGTTTTTCATGCTTATTCATGGTTTTCTCTTCATCCTTCTTGATGTTTTCCATGACTCTTCCTCGTACAAACTTGCCAGTTTCCTCCTGGAATTGAATTTGGTGATATTGTTTGTTCCCCCTGAAACTTTTTCTACACATTAAAAACAATTTTTCTGCAACATTTTTCTGTTTTATCACCTCACAGTTGTTCACATTTTGTTTAAGCCACCAAAATTTATTAAACTGTAAACAAAAAAAAACGTGTTAGGAAGCTTTATGCAAAATCTATTCTTACAAATAGGTATTTCAATTTATGTTTAAATAATGGGCAAATATTTATGCCACATCCAATATTGGCAGGTGGAGTACAGTTAATGTGTATTTTAATTTCTATTTAAATTGTGTGCATGTGAGTTAAGTCTTGCCAACATACTTAGTAGTATTAACAAAAAAGTCAAATCTTAACTTGATTATACCAATATTTTTTATTTGCAATTGTTTATGTATGAGCTTGATTGACTTTCATCATTTATCATGATTAAAAATTGTTTATCATAGTAACTTTTTGCTTTGTGTGTTGAACAAGTAATTAAGCAAATATTAAAATTTGCTAAAACAATGAAAGTGTGGATGGTTTTCACCATCTATTGTGAAAGAAAATTAATTGGATGAGATGACTAGTCAAACATTTCATTGCATTTATATAATAATACAAATGTAATTTCTTTTTTCTTTTTTAATTCTGTATAAAAACAATTTTTTATCATTATCACCTCTGTGTTTTCTATTTGAGTAATTGACTATTGTAAATTAGTTGATGTAAATCATTTTATGGTATTTTTGTTGGTTTATTTGTTCTTAATATTTTTTGTGATACTGTTATTTGTTCAGTTTCTACAGTGTGAAAAAGGTTGTTTCTTTTTTAATTATTTAAACCTTCCAGTAATTTTAATTGAAAATTTATTAAATATCTGTAACATGTATTTATGTAAAAGGTGATTTTTTTTTTTTTGTGCATTCTAGTGTCAGTTATTGAAAATGTAGAATGTATTGAACATCTTGAATTTTATCAAAGATTTAGTTTTATGAAATATATATATTGCCATCCAAAGACAGACTGTTTCACGGTTTTACTGTTTCACAGCTCATCAGTGTGGCTAGATATCTGATTACTTCAAGCCAGGATTGAAACCTGACAGATTTGGCATTAGTCAGAGATTTTCCCCCAAGCCATCAGCGTACAGTTGAAAGTAATGGTGAATTTTTACATACTTACTCTGTAAATAAACATGTCAACAACTGACAGTGCTCAATTCAGGAAAGAGCATTGTAATATTAGTACTAGTAGTCACTGTTTACAAATTTGCACTTATCCTCCAAGAGTGCACAACCAAAGTTAAGTTTTTCGGGTGCTATATATATATATATATATATATATATATATAGTTTTAAAATAATTATTTTGTAAACAAAAAGTTGACAAGTAAAATGTAATATGTTTTGAATTAATTAATGAAGAATTATTAGAATATTAATGCTGCTTTTTTTCCCTGTTGATTAATATTGGATACCATTTCTTTTTTAGGGTCTATCGTTTGACATTTTTTTTTTTAAAATTGCATATTCCTTCATGACATAGATGATCATAGTTCTCATATCTTTAATATCTGTGAATTGCTATGAATATTTTTAAGCTGGAAGACTAGTTTCTTAATGCTTTCTCCATAGATTTGAACTGAGAGTTGTTCTCTTAGATTGGTTGTGCCCTATCAAGGTGAGATTTATCCTAATTCTTTAGCCATAACTGAGGGAATGAGACATACATGACCTCCCAAAGGGCATCAATTCAAAATGAAAGCTATAGCCTTAGCTGAAAATTGAATTCAGCCTGATAACCATTAAGCACATCCTGTTTAATATTAATAACACATAAATGCAGTTGTAGGTCAACCACTGTCAAGATTATAGACTCATTGTGAATTCCATGATCTTGTTGATATCTGAGCTATACAAGTGCTACATAAGGTTTTGTATTCAAAGTTGTCCTTCTACTAGACTGGTTGCCAACCATGGCTAAAGGGTTCACTCTTTAACCCATATCTGAGGGGAGAAGAGATGGATTTATATCTTTCTCAAGGATATTTACACAAAAGTGAATATAATGAACTTGGTTGGAATTTGAACCTGGCTTGCTGATTTCTTGTTTTGAGCCAATAACCATTACATCTTCTGCAATATTACCAATCTGAAAAGAATTGCTATTTTAGAGTTAATAATTTTGGTTCTTATGTTTCTTGTTTTTTCTTTTAATTTTTTTTAGCAGGGTTGAAAGCCTCTTCTATAAAAGCAGTGATTCTGATTTTGTTTTAAACACATGCCATCTACAAAAGCAGAAATAGATTTCTCATATAAAAATACCAAACCCATTACTGAATTCTGTCTTCTAGTTATCATGAAGTTGCATTAATTATATTTTTTTATCTCTAAAAATAATTATTTATTTACACACATTTATTCAAATTGGGAAACAGATTGAATGTGGAAAGATTCTAAAATTTTGGGTTTAACATTAAAATTTATAAAATGTGCATTTAAATTTTAATTTCCTAATGTTCATTATTTTTGTTTTTATTCTTGTCACAAATATTTATTTGTGCAGAAAATACCTAAAGTGAAAATGCATATATATATGTGTGTGTGTGTGTGTGTAATGTGTCTTTCAAATACAGTCACCATTAAAATATAATCTTAATGGAATCTTTTCATCTTTAACTGATCTAATTTTGTGTCCCTATAAATGTAATTATCAGAGTGAATAAAAAAAATTTTGACACATTTAATAAATCCTGCCCATGACATCATTTACATTAAAGAAATATATATATATATATATATATATATATATATATATATGTAGTTATAAAGTGCCTTTTGATTCAATGAATTTACATCTAGTTTTATTTAAATTTTGTATGATACCTATTGCTATATGCTGTATTTTTCCAAGTTGCAATTTACATTGACATTTTATCTATACAGACAGTTCTATATTTTCTTCTGACTCCTAAGAAAGTTATGTACTTCATGATGCCCTTAAATTATTTTATAACACTTTATATCTGCTACTTACAATTGTAATTCAAACCAATTTTAACCTTTTTTACGTGAACAGTTTCTATTTACTTGGGATTCAAGTTGAAATCTAACAGTATGGTTAACAGATCTCCAAAATGACTATAATCACTTGAAATGTGAAAATAGTTTACCCAGAAAAGCAGGGTGTGTTAATTTTTATAAAGTTTTAATATCCAAGATGAGTCAGTAAATCTTATGAGCTTTGTAAAATCTGACACCTTATCTACTTTTTGACCTTTTTTCTCTGATGTTGCACCTTATGACACTAGATTATCTGTGTATCCCATTTTGTATTGTTTGTCTTCATCTTAATCTTAAATGTTTAGACTAGACATGATATGAAATTCATCAAGATTCACCCTTCATACCAAATATGATCAATCTACTGGAATCACTTCATTCAACTATGTCACATGACACCCAAGAAACTGATATTATTGGCAACAACTTTGTCTTTTTATTATTATTATTATTATTTTTTTTTTTTTTTTGGTTATGTATTTATTGTGTTGGTATTGTGAAAGACTTTTTGCCATCTGAATTGTGAAAAAGAAAATCAACAATCCCTAAAATAATCAGGCCAACAAGTGCAATAAAAATTTTGTTCTGTATTTATTAATTTTTTTGTATTAATGAAATAAAGGTGTTACACTTCCATTTTTTTTCTTTGTTTTTTTTTTTTCTTTTTCTTTGAGAACATAATTTTAACCATTCACTGATGTGAAAAAGTTTTGAAATGAGAACAGATCATACTTTTTCCTATGTTATGGAATTGGCTTGACATGTCTCCACATGTGTTGGTCTATTTGGAGAGAGGCTACAGAAAGAGTGCATTATGCAATCAATTAACATAAAAGACAAGCATATTTATTAAATGAGACAGCTGAATATTTTCCTATTAAGATAGGTCTTGGAATGATATTTTTTTTAAAGCAGGTAGGCCCACTCTATTAGAAGCATTGATGGAACATAATATTCTTTTTCTTATTTCCTATACCTACGTTTGGCATTAAGCTAATCTTAAGTACTGAGAGAGAAGGATGAAAGAGACCAAGAGATTCATATCTTATGCTGAGGTATCAAAAAGATGGTCCACAATTGAACAATTTTGTGGCCATTCCAGAAAACTCATACATGTAGGGTTTAGTGGAGCTTGAAACCCTACTGCTGCCTATGTGTGTCTTTTGACCAGCATGTGAGTATATGCTAAAGTATATGTGTGTTAACTCATTATATTACTCTATTTCAAGTGAGATAGCTGTATAACCAATTCATGATAAAAGGATTTTATACTCAGGAATGTCTATGTAACAAATGAAAAGAGGTTTTTGGCCATTTAACATGTTTGCTACTTTGAGGTTCTTAATTGTAAGTACATTTCAGTGTTTGAAGAATCATCACTAATATTGCCCAAATGTACAGGTTTCAAACACAGTTGATGGAAATGTTTTCTGCTTGTTGTTGATGGTTATGGTGAAATGCTTATCAGAATGTTTTACAGTCTTGTAGTGACATCTATAAGCTGATTGCAAGGGATTTTTGGTAGCACTATACTTCACCAGTATAAAATTGCAATTATTGAGTGAATTTTCATGTTCAACATGTCGGCAAAGAAAACTGCATATAAGAGAGGAATATCTGGTTTTATTCTTAACTTTCCAGTTAGCTGTAAGGTTGTGACATACACAAATTTTGCTGCAGAGTTCTGTAAATCAGATTTTACAGGTGTTATCAATCCTAATAAGCTTTAAAGGAATGTTCTGGAGCCAAGATGTATGATTCCGTGCAGTTTCAATTGAGCGAACAATGAAGATGTTCAATCATGCTGTTACCTTTGAGATGATATGCAATTGTATGCATTCTGTTCATACTGAGTAGATCATTGATTCAAAAAGGGATGACATACACATTTGCTTTCCTCTATCTGTGGCAATAGCTGTGGGCACTCCAAATCTGCTGACCCAACCTAAAATAAAACCGTGGGCAACTGATTGCATGCACATGTCAGTAAATGGAATTATTTCAGGCCAATAGGTAAATCTGTCAATGCAAATGTGAAGGTATTAGTATTACTGGCAAGGTTAGTGATGTCGATGTGGAAATCGAGTGTCAAGAACAGAAAAATATGCAGGAGATGATTTTGTATACTTCACTACATTTGCTTTTTGGCATGATAGACAGATGCATATCCTGTCTGCTGTACCTTTTGTTGATTTTTTATTTTTTCTAAAAAGCCTGTGGGTAACTTTGATACCTGGGCATGAAACAGTGTAGATTGTCAAATATCATTCTATGGAAGCTTTTTGGAATAAGTGGCTGTAAGCTTCCCATTGTCTCAACTTGCAGAATATATTCATTTGTAGTGAAGAAGTATCTCCCTGTAGAAATTATTGTATTTCTTTATCATACTTTTGTGCTGATCCTATTGCTTTAAAATCACTGACAGGACTTATGTCAATTGAAGCAATGTTTTTTGAAAGAAGATAATCTGGATAACTGACCAACAGAAGTATAATGTTGAAAGCAACAATATATAAGTTTGGTGGCAGGTGCTAATCTGTTATGAGTTATTCTTTTTGCAGTGTTGATGTGATTAACACTTGGGTTAGATATAATTTTAGACAGATAATAAATTATCCAAATGGTAGGTAATAGAAATAAAATAGAATTAACACTCAAATTGTATTGTATTCTAATAGAATTGAAACAGGGCCCTGATTGAGTCATACTAGTGCATGGAAAGTTGTTAGTGATTTGAGGTATTGGGAAACTTAATAATTCTGAGTGAAGAAAAAAAAATATGAAGATTGGAGTTTGATGGAAACAGTTCAGTTTGAAAATATTAATTTAAACCTATAAAATGCTCATAAAGAATCCTCAGAAGAGTTTGAACTCAAGCAATATTTAGTAAAATTCAGCATAAATGACACTCCCTTGCACAACTCCATAACCCCAAGGAAGCTGTCATAACATGACTAATGAGTTTGCTAGATGTCCACAGGATTTTTGTTAACTTTAGAGTTTGTTTAGCAACCTATAAGGTATATTGATGTTGATTTCAATTTAAATTTTGGTGACCGAGAAATCCAGGCTAAAATTGAAAAGTACTTTATAGTGTGGCCATCTGGGTTATTTAACAAGGAGAAACTAATTAATCATGTTTATTCCGAAGACTGTGTAAACAAAAATGCATGCGCAGAAAAGTGAGTTGCCCAGAAATCATCAGGTGCGTGCTTTGAAATCGAACACTTGTGAGAAAACTGGCAGCTCTGCCCATATGTGTTGTCTATTAGAGAAAATCTGCTGTAGAAGTCATTTGCTGTTAAGACTTTAGCATTTCTGCATTAGTTAGCAAAGAGATGTCTCTTAGTGCTGCAAGGGTAGAAAAAATGATTGGGATGAAACTGTCTAATTTTTTTTTAACAATTCACGTTTAATTAACTTGTTGATAATTTTCCAACAATGTCATTTCTGCTGTTGGCACATTTACACCTTTTTTCAGCAAGATCATCAAACGATGAAGAAACTGTATAATCAAAATCTTGCTCAGATCAACAAAGCCACAGCCCGTCATTTCCGGTATGTACAAAACGAACAAAATCTACTAGATGACACAAATTCCAGTTAAGGAAACAAATTAGCGAAATTGATTGCACTGAACACAAGCCAGCTCCACCAAAGTGTAGACACCCCCACCCGCGTATGATATTCAAAACCTTGACGGGTGTGTTGTATTTGGTGACCAGCACATATACAGGTTATGTTTGGCAGATACAGCCAGAGATCGGGTTATAGTATATTTTTTATGGATATTTACCTAGCTTAGCACAAGGGTAAGAGCAACATCACTAGATATTTTCTAAGTTTGGCACAAGACCGATGGTAGCAGCGTTTGATATTTAATTAGTCTAATGTTGTGTATTAGGTCAACGAGGGAGAGACTTGCTTTCACTCATAAAGATTTCTAATTTCTTTGTGTGGTGTTATTTCAATGTCAACTCGACCTGATATGAATGAAACCATGGATATGTGATGAATTGAACTTATTACATATCTTCTCGATTTATTTACATTATTGGGACTATTGTCTTCATCTTTGCCGCCATATTTATTACAACGTTTCGTCCGTTGTATGCTCCGGCCTTCTTCAGGTGCTTGGAATGTCGAACTGAACCCTTTATTTCGCTCACTGGGGTAGACTGTTCTAGTTCCACGTGTCATGTTTGATGGATGTCAGTTATCAGTTATCTCCTGTTAATTTCCCTCTGATAGTTCTCCACTGCCTTAACCGGATATCGAACTCACACTATTTGGGTCCTGTCACTGGTTCCCATATTACTGAGCCGACCAAGCATATAAATAAATACAATATGGGAACCAGTAATAACGAGTGCCAGAGAAAAGCAATGATAACAACAAAGTGGCAATATGAGCTCTGGTAAAAATATGATTTGATAACAGCAAAAATTGCAATATGAACACTGGTAAAAATGGTTGCTGAAGACATTAAGTTTATAATACCCAGAAATTCATACCCAGATGTCCTCAAGGATACAGTGGGTAAAGGCGTTGGTTAGATCCAGTGACAGGACCCAAAGAGAGTGAGTTCAATACCCGGTTAAGGCAGTGGAGAACTTTCAGAGGGAAATTAACAGGCATTCAAGCATGGCACGTGGAACTAGAACAGTCTACCCCAACCACCTGAAGCGGCCGAAACGTTGTAATAAATATGGCGACAAAGATGAGGACAATAGTCCGAATAATGTACATAATACCGTCTCTTCTCGCTTGTCTACAACTTATGTTCTTTCAGAAAATTCTAATGTTTGTGTTGAAAATATATTTCGAAATGTTTGAACTTTTCACTTCAAAATAAATTAAAATATTTTCAAGTAAGTGATTCTGATTTGTTTTTTAATCACACACCTACAAAGGCAGTAATAGATTTTTCATATAAAAATATCAAAAATATCAATTCTTTCTTCATCTTAATGAAGTGGTTCGCTCTCTCTCTCTCTTTCTCTCTCTCTCTCTCTTAACTCCTTAGTTATTTTACATGGTAACACAGATACTGATCATACAAACTTCTTAGTTTCGAAGTAACAATCCTAACTTTGTAATAAGCCTCAACTTATGTAGGTCCGTCTCAGAATAGGATGGATTTATCTCACTTATGGACATTATTTTACCCCCCGCCTCAAGTTTCATGCAAAATAACTTTCTGTTAGACCAAAATGTAGTGTATAATAAATAGTGTTAGCGAGGTATTCAGTAGACCAGACTGGTGAGCTAACAGAATTACTACAATGTAGCTCATCGCTGTTTAGTGATTAGCTACTTCAATAATCAAATGTGTAAGCTTTCTTAAGGGAATATTTTGTAGTACACAAAATGATGGTGGTGAAGAGAGTACATTAAAAAAATAACAGACCAACTGATTTGCAATGCAAGATAACATTTATTTAAAAAAATTAACAAAAGTAAAGTTTAAAACAAGAGTTTTTTTGTTAGATGTAAAATTTATACACAACGAAATGTTCATGAATATATTCGAGTGGGACTTACTGTGTTGGTGTGTTTTAGTGCAAAGTGTTCACAGCTCCCTTTGCTTCAGTGTGAAAAGTTCATGTCACACAGTTCAAAAGAGAAAAAGAGAGAGAATTACTTAAGGATTCATGTTTTTTTTTAATATTCGAGAGCTGCTACTGATACAAGATTTATTTAGGGCTGATATTGCTACTATGTTATTAAAAAGTATGACAGCTGCAACCAGCACATAATAAAGACAGAATGGTGGAGCTTAATTACAATTGGCTTCAATGATGACTGCATGAGCACAAGACTTGAGATGGAGCAATATGTCAAAGACAGCCATATTGACCTTGAAATAAAGACTGTTTTAAATCACACACACAAAAAGTGTACTACTTAAAAAGATCCACTCCAAAGAGATTTTCTATCAGAATTTTGCAATAAGTAAACTGCAGCTATGTCTGACGCTATATATATGCAGTTTTTTTTAATAACAAATTCTACTTGTTATGAAATACTTGTAGAATAAATCCAATTATTAAATAAAGTCACATTGGTAATTAAATCTAATCCAAAGCTTACAGATTAAAATTTACCACAGGAGTCATTAGAAAATGATAGAAATCTCTTTTGTTAGAAAATTCACTCATTGCTTTAGGGTCCCATTAGGATTATGGATTCTGAAGCTTAAGCTTCATTAATTTTAGAATAGATCTGTTATTAGTAATTGATCTGCAAAGGAAAATAAACCTATTTAAACAAATGGTATTGAATTTTTGCATGATGTTCATAATTCTGTCCTTCAGTAGGAAATTTCTTTTTTTTTTTTACTCTAAGATATGCAAAAACAGGCAAATTCCCTTAGCTTCTTAATTTTAAGTTGGGTAAAAACAAATGGATTTCCTCTGCTGACCATATATACTAGCTGTTGGACGGCATTTAAGCTATTTTCTGCAGAGGGCTCTTGATATGTAGGGAGGAGTAGATGCGATAGGCAACAATAGACTACAGAAGAACTAAAAATTGATCGCTGCATTTAAGTATTGAATTAATATTTAAGCTTACCTTTTAAAAGTTCAAAAAAACTCTTTTGCTGCCACTTAATTTAAAGACAGTTTGATGTACGTAGGTCCTTACTTCCCGTACAAACAGTTATTTTATTTCATGGATGGTTTTCGCTGGATTTCGCAATTAATTTCGATTATCCCCAAATTTATTTCCAAGTCATAAAAATTGTTCTCGTACAAAAAAATTGCCGCAAAGAATTACGTAAAAAAAAAAAAAAATTCACTAATAAAAACTTGGAAATCCAAAATTTCAGGATTGCGGGTCCGGATCGGGCTCGGAATATTTTTAATTTGATTAAAAATTCCTCCTGATTCCAAAATGGTATCATATGTTGGGTTGGGTTACAGCCTCAAGGAGTAAAGTTGAAAAGACGGACAATTTTATTTTGAAAAACTGTAATTTGAGAATAGTAATTTTTTTCATTTGAAAGTTAGAGAGTTGTGTTCCTTTAATTGTTTTTATCAGTAGAAGCCAAACAATCGCAGTAATGAAGACTTGTGAATCCCGGAACGTTTTTAAATTGCTTACGGAGTCGGCCTGATTTCAAAATGGTATGATATGTTGGGAGTAAAGTTTATTAGATAGATGAGATAACGATATATATTTTGATATATCAAGAACAGTATTGGGGAAATTGTATGGCAAAGCCGAAAATGTTTATTAATGCGTTTCGTCCTTCAGGACTTCATCGGAGTAAATTTGTTGTGTTTTGGTAGGACTACATGCGCACGACAGAGGCGTGCTGGGAATTTTACAACATTTCACCATTTCTGACAGATCTTCTGATGTCACAGTGTAGAATACATATTTACAAAAAAACTAATGGAACAGAAAAGAAAATGACTAAAAAAATGAATTCGGCTAGATAAAATCGGCTGAAGGACGAAACGCGTCCCAAGTAAACTTTATATATGTATATATGTGTGTGTGTGTTTAGGAAAGAACAGTTAGATTAATGATCCAAAGTTCATCAGTATTTTTTCTTTTCTTTTTTTTTTAAAAAAAAGAGTACTCGATACAGAAGTAGAGCTTAAATTATAATTATTTAAAAAAAATATGATTTCATCGCGACACAAAAATCACTATGTTTCGAAACTTGAAGTGCTAAAGTTTAACACTTAATTACATAATTTTTCATTATTATTATCTAATTGCATTTTGGGATCTTTATTTATTTGATTGTAGTATGAGTATTTTTTCAATATTTTATTATGGTTTTTTATAATACTTTCTAAATTTTCAGTACAGCTGTAAATTAATTTTAGGGCGTTTTTATTAAAAATCTTGCTAAGAAGTTTACTGTTATTAGGAAAATGTTTTTCGATTAAAGCTAAGAATTATTACTAATTTATTATTACTTATTAACCATTTGAACGTGGGGGGTACCAAATGATTTTTCATTTTCTATTTTTCTTTTGGTTTGTATTGATATTTTTTTTATATAATTGATGTTAGGGTGTTTGTAGCCACTATTTTTTAGAGCTTGGTTGTAAAAATTACTAAGTTTATAGAATGTTTCATCGTTAGCGGAATTTCTATTAATTCTTTTCTCAATTGATGAAGTGCTTAACTACAAAGGGAGGATACTTTGACCTGGGGTGCACATACAATGGATTAGTAATAGATTTTCTGTAAGGTAGGTAGGTACATGCTATCCATTAAATTTTTACAATGTAATTAAATCCTAATATATATATATATATATATATATATATATATATATATATATATATATATATATATATATATAAATTCTACAATACCATCTATGAGTAATTACACAATAGCATATAAAATCTATTAGCAAATTAAATTAATTTCAGACACCTATAAAACTATAGAATTAAAAATACAACCCGATCATATCTAAGTACCTCTTTAAGAAAACCATCAACGAAAATAAATAAATTAATTAACACCAAAAGGGCTGTAACTATAATATCAGTCAGTAAATTTTAACAAATAGTAATAAAAACAAAAGAGCATGGGAAAAAGGCCATTGTAGCCGGACAAAAATCCCCCAACCAAACTGCACACGACTCCCAAAAAATTTGACATTCATACTTTCATCACAGTAGTGACCCATCGATAACGAAAGAAAAAACCCACATTGCACCTCCATTTCCAACCTATAAATGAATAAAACATTTCTTCAGTTATTCTAAACATCGCTTGAGAATGAAACTGTGCTCTAAATTTTAAGTTTAATATTGAAATTAAACTTTAGGACTTGAGTCAAGTTTCTAAACATGGTAATTTTCTGTGTCGTGATAATATATATATATATATATATATATATATATATATATATATATATATATATATATATATATGGTAAATTTAGGGAGCAAAAATTAATTGATACAAGTTTGATTGAAAAGAACCTACAAGGTCTGCACATTTAATTTTTTATTGTTTTTCTAATTTTCGTATAAACTAGTGAGTATTGTAATCAAAATTCTGGATAAACTGTTCAAAGTTCCTGTTGTGTTGCTTTTTTTTTGTTCAAATACTTTCGACTGTCTCAGTCACATTCATTCAAGAACAAATGTCTGTGTGGTAGACAGAATTGTTTGCCTAGATCCTGGTATTCTTTAGAAAATTGAAAGTTTTAAATAGTAGACAGTACTGTCATGTGTAACGGTTATTGGGAACGAGGCCACACCAAAAAGAATGCAATTTTTATTATATATATATATATATATATATATATATATATATATATATATATATATATATATATATTTGTGTGTGTGTGTGTGTGCATATCAAATATATTATATGCACTTCAAGATACACGTTTAGTCCTTTAGGACTTCATCAGACTAAATTTGTTATCTTCGTGCGACTACACATGCACACGGGCTAAAGATGCTGGAAATTTAAAATTTTAATTTAATTTATTTATTTATTTTTTTTGTATATAATCTAGCCAATTTCATTTAGATTCTTTTTATTTCCATCACTTTTGTTATCAGAAATCATTCATTGTGATAATAGAAAATGTGCCAGGAATGTTGAAATATTTTAAGAGTCAGGCCGCAAATTTATTGTGGATCAACTTGCGATCAAGACACTCTCTAAAAATTTTCGTCTTAATGAATTGTTTTCTCCTTTGATAAGAGTAGCATTTTTATGTCAAAATTATGGTCAGTTTGTTACAGTGAGCAACTAATGCATTTGATGTACTGTTTTTTCTTCATATAATCTTTTATTTAGATTCTTTGAGGTTTCTCCTATGTTTTTAGGTGATTGAGTAAATTCCTTCCTCAAATCTTAGTTTGTAGTTTTGTTTAGTATTGACTAAATCTTTTATTGTTTTAGATCTAGTAGTAACAAATTTTATGTTGAGTTTAGATAAGTTCTTTTCAATTGTAGTTGTGATGGAGTTAGTTGTTAGAACAATATTTTTTATTCCTTATTTTTCAGGAAGGGCTGTTTTTCTGGAATATTTTATGAACCTTAAAATAAAAAATAATTGGAGTACTGAAGAAGCTTGAAAGTGTTTTCAATGTATTTCTCTTCTTCATGTAAATATTGAGGGCTGCAAATTCTGAGTGCTCTTAAGTAGAATCTGATTATTACACCGGATTTTATTTTGCTGTTATAATGAGAATAGAAAATTATTTGATCGTTTTCGCTGGCTGATTTCTGGTGGACCCCAAGTTTTAAGCTATTGTTAACGCGGTGTAACATGATATCTAGGAAAGGTAATGGTATTGTATTCTTCCATTTCGTATGTAAATTCTGTTGTATGTTCGACTTTTTTCAGTTTATCTACAACTTCCGGGAAATCAGTATCATGAGGATATATTAATCGAGCATCATCAACGTATCGGAAGTATTGTAGTGAGTCCCGATAAAACGATAAATAAAATAAAAATAAAATATGTAAACAAAAAAAAAAAGAAGCAAAAAATAATTAAAATAAAGCATTTGCGCCTTGCTTTAAAACCCTTATCTCTCTCTCTCTCTCTCTCTCTCTCTAAACCTCCCTTTCGGTACACCTCTTTCAACTAACGAGAAGTCAACCCTGAAATAAAAAGAGGAAGAAGAAAAGACTAACCTCGGCCGAAAAACACCAGAAGTTTGCAGGATCAGAGCCTAATCTGTGACTAAAAATACCAAAAATCAGGGAAGTTCTACGCATAACTTCCCTTATGAAAAAAAAAAAAAAAATGAAGAAGAAAGGAATGCTGGAAAATAAAATAATTTTAGTCAATAAAAAAATGACACAAAGAGACTTTTGATGTTAGCCGAAACCAATGTTCGAGCCAGAATCTCGGAACCTAGTCAAAACGTATATAAGCTGACACCTCTCAACTAGAAGAGTGACGAATCGAGACGCTACTGCATAGAAACCAGCCATGTGTGACATGCGAAGAAGCAGTTAAGAGGTCATCTGCTAATGATATGTCTGACTTGCTTAAGGCCGAGAAAAACCCAGTAGATTGACACTGACCAATTTCTAAGATAACTACTAACCCTATCATGGTCGTACACCAAACACTACTATCAGACATTTCTTCAGACTGCTACCAATGTCCAACTTATAAACAAACATTTTGCTACAGCGAATATAAAAGGACTCACACTTCATTCTAAAGAAAATAAATAAAGATATATTACTTATTTTAAACCATTGAATCAGTTCGTTTTATTTCCGAAGTTCCGAACGGCACCCCAAATCTCCTTCTACCATCACTACATCTACACTGATGACCCTTCACCCGGCCCTACGACGTGAACATACACCCAAAATAAAATGGCAAGGACCAGATTCGAGAATTTCTAAGAAGATACTTTAATCAGTTACAGATAAATGATCAAAGGAATTCTGTTTTCCTTATCTAAATTTAAAGCAAGGAAATTGAAAAACAAAATATCCAGGAAGAATAATTGCTATTGCATTTTATATCAAAAGATATCAATGCTTGAAAGAAGGATTATTGATGTCAATTCATAGAATCCGCCATATGGTGAAAATTTGAAATATTACATTACAAAATAACGTATTTTAATGAAATTTAATCTTTAGTGAAAATGTTTCGCTCAAAAAAATGATTTTATTTGTTAATTATTTTAAACTGATTACTTCAGTCCTTGGGTCTTTGTTTAGAAGTACAATGGTGATAACCGAGATTAATTATTTGATTGATTGATAAGTGGCCCCTGAGTTAAGTGTCTGCTGTTAGAAAATTTGTTTTCTTTCATCTAAAAAAATACAGAGATTTAAAGTTATATGAAAGTTATTAAAAATGACCTTTAATGCAACATGCGACTATTGATTAGTAAGATTCTTAAAAATGCGAATCCTACAACGAGTGGACAGATATCAATTGAAATACTCAAAGAAAAACAGATTATCTTGTCATAATTAATCCCTTAGTAACAATATTTGATAAAATTCTCAGACAATCATTGTGGCTCGGTTGGCTAAAATAATACGAGTAAAACAAATACTTACAAAGAAATTCCATTGCTTTGAATAATGAAAAAAACTGACAAACGACCACACCGTTTCTATATTAATTTTAAAAATTTATATGTTCTCAGGTGGTACGGAATTTTATTTTAAATTTATTATAATCTCTTTTTAGGTGTTATGTTGTCGATTTGATATTTAGTTTCTCCGACTGGGCTTCTCGGTGTCCATAAACATCTTGGGTGTTCCTTATAGTCATGTGTTGGCTACTAGCTGATTGTTTGCCATGCTCCTCCATTGTAGCAGTTTTTCTCCGCGTTTATTACAGGTTCATCGTCCGAATTTACCAATTATTTCACCATATCGCTCTCTTCCTTATTTTGGCATCTTAGTCTCCCATGACGATTGTAATTTCTTGCGATTTCCAATGAGTTTTGGCGTTGACTAATGCAGTGGTTCATGGCCCACCTTGAACCCCAGAAGTTTTCTGTGGAAAATAAAATTATTATAGTATAAACGATCAGTTCCATTTTACATTGAATATATTCAATTATAAAATTTCTGTGGCCCACCTGAAATATGTCATGGCCTATTTTGGCCGTGTGGCTATAGGTTGGGAAATACTTGTCAGATGTACAATAAAATATTCAATTTCTTCTTCCATATTCTCTGTTGTTGGTACATATATAATTACGAGGGCTAAATTAAAAGGCTTCCTTTCATAATTTTATCAGATAGTTCATATAGTATCCCAGAACACATTTCTTCGTGAATCTCATCCCACTCTCATTTTTCTCTCTGTCTGTATATATGATCCGGTGTCTGTTGTTGGAGAAATATTCTATGGTTCACTGTTGAATAATAAAAAAACAAAAAAACAAAACAAAAGATTGTCGCGTGTTCAAATAAAATGATGACATTTATTTAAACGGAAGATACACAAATTTAAACTGTAATTACTTATGAAATGAAAGTTAGAAAGTTCTTTTCTTTGACTGTAAAGAAATGAACATAAATAGTCTTTCAAATGGAGTCCGCTGTTCCTTTGACGAGAAAGACAGAACGATGAAGTTGACTCGTATCTCTTTAGTGCTGTCAGTCCTTCTGCCGAATTGAATGAATATTTGGTTTTTATGGGCTCGTGTAGGCTCCAGAAGCCTGTGATAATTTATTGACAGGAGCTGATTTTACTGGCTATTTATTTTTATTAAACTGAAAATTTGAAGTGTGTTCGAAACCCGGAAGACTACGCGGAATCCTTGCGCAGTATGTTTATTTTTGTCATTTGCTCCTTTGATTTGATACTGCTCACTTCCGCTTACTCGACACTGTCACTGACGAAATCTCTATTGTTTTCCCACCTAGTTTCTTATACGCCTAAAATATTAACATTTCATTCTTTTCTCGCTTTACTTTTTTTTAACTGCGTACATTAATGTATTGTTCTAACTTTCCATGTTTCTAAAACTATTTCTGTTTGATGTGAACATATGAAAAAATATAGGTTATCTGCCCTTGGTTGATAAGATCCTTGATAGGGAGAGATGAGTTTATTTATCTGGTAATAATGGGTAAGACCTAGATTTAGGCACCAAATGAATTTGAGGCGGCAAAGGTGAGAAGCGATATGGTCAACTTCAGATAAGTGTTTCTATCCTTTTCAAACAGATTCATCATATTGGACTTCGTTCCCGATGAACTGACATTTAACTGCTGAAGAAATAGGTTTAGAAATTCTCTTTTCTCTTTCTCGTTGTATAAATATATTATTATTTAAAAGTATGCTTTTAAACTGTTCAATTGTCTTGTCCTTTGTTCCTCTGTTACAACTTATATGTGGAGTTGCTAATTATACCATAAACAGTCACTGAATGAGGGGCCGTTAACATCTGCCACCCATGTCTTTCTTTACTGGACAAGGAATTACACTGTTAATCCCAATGAACTTAACCGCCTTCATCATAATAAGGTCAGGAGCCCTGAATGTTATTGGGATTGCCAGTAGAGTAATTTTCCATTACCTTCTCCACGATGAGTTTATTGAGACAACAGCGTTTATCAAGACTAGTTAGCTGGCTGTTGACTCATCAATAGGTCTTTCTTCCCTTGATAGGTCTGCTTTTTCATCTTACAGGGTTGCTAACCAGCCGCCTTACTCGCAATAAATTGGAGTGGGGGAGCCAGTTTAGTCGCTAACCATAATTGTTCATTGGGATTGTAATCCCCTTCAAGAACTGTTAACTTTGGAAGGCTGAGTCGGTCACGTTCATCTACCTGTTTTAGATGTATTTTATTTGATTTAAATTTATTCAAATTACTACGCATTATATATACCGATCAATAAATAAACAAGAGAAAAAAGTAAACATTTTTCTTCAGTTACATACCCAGCAAAAGAAGATGATTAGATTTGTCCACCAGAATCCAGTGACTCCATTTCGGTACTGATGTAAAACAACACAAACTTTACATCACGTTTCATATCGAATATTCAACAGTAACATATGTAACATGATGTATTGTAATTATTTATACTATTTACATTCTTTGGACTGTTGTCCTCATCTTTTTTTGACATATTTACGACATTTCGGCGTTGTACGTCCCGGCATTCCAGGCAATTAGAATTTCGAACTAAACCCTTTATTTCGTTCACTGGGGTAGATTATAGATTGTTAATAGTAAGATATTTATGCTCAAATAAATAATCAAATCTGCTTTTATTAATTCTTATTAGCTGATTTATGAAAGGTCAATACACAACGATAACTATCACAACATATTGAGTAGTGTTTACGCTGTTTATCAATGTCGACTAAAAGAGTCCACTATTTTTAATTGACATTTGAAAGAGCAAATATGTTGGTCCATAAAAATAAAAGCAACTAAATATTAAGCACTATTTCATTAAAGCCATTTGAGTTGTTTATTTTATTTTTAATTTTGGAGTTTATGATCAAAGCACAGAAAAGTCCCAGATGATTTTGCAAAATTAAACCAGGTTTCTCCTTTCGATTTAAGGCCACTAAAAAATTAAGAAGATAGTCAAACTATAAGCAAAGTCTTTTTATTTTATTTTTATTTACCTGTTTCTTTACATTTAAAATGGGTGGGAAAACATTGCGTTGTGGAGGACAGGACTGATTGAAATGTATTCGGACATCATAAAATTCTATTCCTACGAAATCCAAGTTCTTGTGCCAAACATAAAACTTAATAGAAACAGTAAGACTCAAAAGGCGCAAAATTTTAAATCAAGACAACCACTGCGTAAATTTTCAAAAGGAAAAACCAATTCATTTACATTTTATCATTTTACTAAATTATGAAAAAAGGTAACTAATTTGTACAAGAAATCCTTCTGTGTGCCTCAAAGGATTACCAACGAAAAGTGGAAAATTACAGCAAAGGAAAAACAAAGATTTTGTAAGTGACAAAAAGAGAAAACAAGTGTGGGAGCCAATACCTTCTTAGACTTTTAATAGCTTTTTTGTCAACGGCTCATTCTTTCTCTCTCTGTCCTTTATCCGCTGATAGCAGTCTTTTTATTGAAAAAAAAGAAGAAAAAAGAAGACCGTCATATCAACTCACTTCAAGTTTTCACAAGGGCTTCAAGAAATCAGCTCTCATTGGTCAATATATATGAAAACCGTTTCCAAGAATTCGAAAAACGAATCCGCGACAAATAATTTTGGCGGTCAATCGCTTGAGCCTAAAGCCTAACAATTTTCACACAAAGCATATGGGCTTCAGAAAATACACTTCTCACAAAAAGTGTATATTCAAAAAACACGGCATAGACGATTAAATATAGAATTTTAACATTTTTAAAAAATGTTAAAAATAATTTTTTATAACATTAACTAAAGGTGTTATTTTAAATGGATGTATTTTTATTTATCTACACCTGTTATTTGTTTAAACTAAACAGTAAAGAAAAAATTGCAAAATTGTCTTTTGAATGACATGAAATCGCTAAGCTTTTGGGATTAATCTATTTAGTTTATCGGAATTAAAGTTCTTTATCCTTGTCAACGCAAAGGAAAATTGGATTATGCTCTTAATAACCCTCGAAGATTAACGATACACATACACACACACACACACACACACACACACACACACACACACACACACACATATATATATATATATATATATAAATATATAAACGGATAAGATTATTGTAATACGAACTAAAAAAGCTGGTAGTTACGAAATAAAAACCTTGGGTAGACAAAAAAAGAATATAAAGTAAGGAAAAGTAAAAATATAAACAATAATAAAAAATAATAAAACAAATTAAAAAAGAAAAATGCAAGGCTATAAAAACGATTAAACGCTAGGATAGTGCAAGGCAGGTAACTGATTAGAGGTAGATCAGTGAATCTATTAAAGCAGCCATTAGGTTAATTGCTTTAACCAGCATCGAAATATTTGAGAAGAGAACTCCTTCTATGAATGTATGTTGACATAAGCTCACTACGCTTTTTCAGCACATTATGATTATCGATGTATTTAAGAAGTTCGTTTTTCTAAGAGGCACAGTGTACATTTTTTTTTTTAGGGTAAAAGGTTTGGTTTTAGCGATAAGATCCCAATTTACTACAGGTGTATAGTTATCTGTCTTAATTTCACAGAAAAATTTAGAGAGTGTCGTGTTATTTGAATATTGTTTATTGGTAAGTGTCATTTTATGATGGTAATACCGAGTTTTCCAGTGGTTAGCAGTGGAGCCAAAATAAAATTTAGTCTCATCATTATGTTCAATGCTAGCTTTGTAAATAACACCTTTATTCATGCATTTAGAATTTAGTAGGCAAGTACTATTTTTTCGATAATTACAATTTTTGTCGATACTATTATTACTATTGAAGCTATTTAAATATTTGTTTAACATTAAATTATTGTATTGTGCTATATACTGCTCAAGTTTTTTTGTACAACTGTAGCTAATTTTAATGTTGCTTTTGTTGAAAATCTTGTTGAGCAATGGAATATTGCTGAAATACTTGTGGATTAAATTAAGGAAATAGTGGGTTAAACCAAATTATGTTGCATTTTCTACGTTGATGCGTTTTGTTGTCAATCTTATTATTGTCGAGGTATTCTAGATTAACTTTGTGTTTGCTTTTTATTATTGCACCGACATATTTAGTTTTATATTTGTCAAAAATATCTTTATTACTAGAGTTAGAAGAGAGCCGATGTTGCACATCGATGTTGCGTAAATTATTTGAGATTCGTAGAGGATGGTTAGATTCTTTGCTAATGTATTTATGATTGTTAAATTCTTTATTGAAAGGCTTGTATATTCCCGTGGATAGGTCAAAATTGGCGCCCCAAAGTTTACTTTTGCATTGGTATTAGTGGTGATATTTAGTCCATGGTCCGTGAAGAATTTAATAAGTTGTTTTCTAAGGCAATCTGTTTTTGTCGGTTGGTATTACAGAGGTGAATAACGCCATCATTTCTGTACAGACCAGTGTTGTTGCTATCAAAAGTATATCTTACTCTCCACAGTAGTAATATACCAACCAATTTACAAGCTTCCACAGATTCGAACGCTCTCATTGCTATAGAGAAGTCTGGGTCGTGTTTTTGGTCCACATGGAACCATTGTGAAATAAGAATAAGATGGGTTTCTGGGCTTGTTTGATGATGTTAATCTCCTCGTCAGTGATAGTGCAATAATTTTTTGCAAGGTTTATAGCCGCCACTATTAGGTCTTCTGTGATCAACGTATATATATATATATATATATATATATATATATATATATATATATATATATATATATATATATATATATATATATATATTGTTACAATAACCGCAGCACAAAATTCAAAGAAAAGATAAAAAAAAAAAAAAACAACTTGTCAAAGGATATGACCAAGGTTCAGGTTCAAATACACGAATGAGGAGAAACAACTGACAGTAACGAACGACAAACGCCAATATACAAATTAATAAGATTTAATCATAATCGGACGATACATGAAAACACTAATGCAAGTAATGCGTGGAAAGGTGTGTGCTATACATTTCTATATGGAAAGATGTAAGCATTATAAGTTTGAGCTGGAAAGTCAAAATTCACTTAGCTTTGGCTATTCACCTGAAGTAAAATAGGGTTTTCTATTTTCCCTCTCTTTCTTTTTTTTATATTTCTTTTTGTTCTTTTTACTTTCAGTTCAGTTCTTATGTCTAAGGCAGTGATATTTTTGGTAGAGTGTCCTTTCTTCCATATTATGAATTTTGATCCCAAGAGCAAGTCTCACTTTCTTCTTCACATCAATGTAGAATTCATCATTCGGATAGGAATATTTGGCGCTGTCCAGTTGAGAGGGTCACACATGCCTGTCTTATGTGATTATCACGCTTAGTAATTCACTCGTGCATTTGGTATATGCAGCATAGTATGATGAGTTAAATTGGATCTTGTCTTTATTGTGCAATTTCCACTGCTTGGCAGTAACAATTTAAAAGAGATGTTACTCGTACAAGACTCTGATTCCAATTGATATCATACTGGGAGTTTGCGTGAGCCGGGGATGGCATTCCTTCTCTTCAGGTCGGTGAATCTATTCGCATGACAGTTTCATGGCTGGTCCGACTTTCTCAATATTCGCTGCCACAATTAGCTTAGTCTACGGTAATTTTGCCCAAACCTACTGGCTCGGAACGATCACGTTAAAAATTGGCCTTGCGCCACACCCTGACTTGTGCGGAGGTTGGGTAAATAGAGGGAGGAGGAGAAACGCGGGCCCTGGTCCCTGTAACCAAGGCGCTTAGACCGGTTCTGTATTAAGTTAAAGCCCATTTCTTTTTTCTGACAACTGGACGCTAGTTTGAAACTTTCCTGTCTACTCTTACTTCCGGCATTCCTATCTTTTATTACTTCCGGTTACCACAGAACCTTGTCTTCCGACGTTCTTACTTCTGCTGTTTCTAACCTATGCACACACCAACCACATCAGTTTTGTACTTCCAGCTTTCATCCCTACATTGACCACCACTAGCAACGGCCAAGAGCTCCTTCTACTTCTGGCATTTCTGGACCTGCTCATATAATGGCTGCAACAGTCCCTTACTGCAGGCTTATTCTAGACTTGCGCATTTAATGGCCACCACAGATCTTTACCTCCGGCAATACATGGAGTGGCCATCGTTGGCGTTCCTATTTCAGCTTAACTCACCTGGTTGATCAGCGTTAATATATGGTGAATATGGGTTATTTTTTTGATTGGGGTTTAGGTCTTGAATAGATTAACCCACATAATAGAATAGATATGACATAAAATAAATAAATAAATTATTATAAAAAAACAAAAGATTTATATTTCAAAATACAAATTGTTAAAGTCAGTGGTAAATGTTCTTTGAAGGATGTATGTTTATAAAAACAAAATCATGTCCAATTAAAGAGACGAGTTAAAAGAATTAAGTTTAAGATTTGTGAAAAGTAATTAAGTGTCTTTTGATGTGATATTTTCTTTGGTGTGATGTTTGAGGATCCGAGAGAGGTAAGAGAGTGCAGAGGGTGAGAGAGGTAAGCGGTCGCTGGAGTTGAGATTCCTTTGATGTAGTCTGTACTCTTTGGAGTCTGTTTTCCCCTCTGAGTTTTTTATTGGAAAAGAGCTCTTTTTATACTTGTTTTTGGGATCAAAAAGGCTCAGCCAAAATCATTTATTATTTGGATGTGAACGCTTTTGAGTGACTGAGACTTTTTATTTATTAAAATTTCTTATTTATTCTTTTTTTTTTATAACTATAACAAATGCGTGGAGCCTCATGTGCACAAACCAGTTTATGATATTATCTCTTTGAACGTCTTTGGGTTAACATCATTCTCTCTGTGTTCATTTAGTATCACTACAAATGGACCTGCCTTCACAATAGCCCTGTACTTCACACTGGTCCCTAATTCCGGTATTCCTATTTCAACCTAACTCATCTGGTTGATCGGCGTTACTGGACCTGCTTACGACAGCCCTGTACTTCCGACTACACACTAGTCCCTACTTACGGCGTTCATATTTCAACCTAACTCACCTGGTTTCATAGGACGTTGCTGCATGCATATCGCCCCCACTTCAAACAAACTATTCCGTACACTTGGGTTAAAAATAGTACGGAAGGTCCATCGTTTGACTACCCGGGCATTAACACAACATAGGCTATCAATTCTCGTAGCTTCATCGTGTATTTCGTCAACGCTAGCACCAGACATTTAAACTGACTTTTCTAACATTGGCTTTACCTGCCAATTTAACTTACCTGAACTCTATTTTTAACATGTAGTCATAGTTATATTATCTTTGTTCTTCTACTCGGTCAGTATTCCTCCATTTAATTAATTCTATCTCCAGTACTTGATTCATTGCTTGTTCATGTTTCTTTTCGGTTCATTTAACCGAAACACTATTATTATATATAGTATGTAAATAAATTTTGCATAAATTTAAGTATCCTCGTTTTTGTTGTCCATGTGCTGACCTGTCAGATTTACGTCTTTTATTTTAAAAATGTTTGTGGGCCTCCTGTGACTCATCTTAATTAGGGCGCACAGGCCATACTTATATTATACTATATCGCGCACCCTCCAGGAGGTCTGCAACACATATCTTAAAACTCCACCAAATGCTCCGTATTAATCACCACAGAGATACTTCCCTGCACCCCCATTTGAATGTCTGACGCTCAACTTCCCGAGAGCGCCTCTCTGCAGCTGCTTGGACTCACGTTGTCTACTGACCTGATATAGAACAAATACATTTAGTCAATTCCTTCGTCCACCGCAAAGAAAGTTGGCTCCCTGTGCCGCGCCAGGAAAATTTTCTCCCCGGAATCGATCCTTCAAATTTACAAATCAACCATTCGCCCTTCCATGGAGTATTGCTGCCATATATGGTCTGGAGCCCTTTCTGTTTGCCTCGGGGTTCTTGATAAGATCCAGAGACGGATATGCAATATAATTGGCCCTGATCTGGCATCTCGTTTGCAGTCTCTCTCTCACAGACGTGCCGTCGCCTCTCTCTGTCTTTTTTTTTTACAAATACTTTCATGGTAATTGCTCCGATGAGCTGCTTTCGCTGGTCCCAAAACTTTGCGAATTCAAGCGTCCTACAAGGCTGGCATCCCGCTCTTACCCTTTCACTGTTGAAACTGTTAAATGTAGCCGCCACTTCTACTCCAATAGCTTCATGTCTCGCACATCTTGCCTGTGGAACTCACTCCCCTACTCCTGTTTCCCTGATAGCTATAATCTCCAACTATTCAAATGTAATGTCAATCGACATCTCCAGTTGCCTTGATCTATCCAATATCCTTCTCCTCGTCCTTTCCTCTATCATTCCTATCTGCTCTCGCTCCAAATCCTCTGTAACTCTTTGCGTGCTAGTGGCTTTCCGCCTTGGTATGGGTGAAATGCTTATATATATATATATATATATATATATATATATATATATATATATATATATATATATGAGAGAGAGAGAGAGAGAGAGAGAGAGAGAGAGAGAGAGAGAGAGGTAGATAAAATATGCGTCAGAAATTAAAAAATTTAGGGAACTCAATATAAAATGAAGAAGGAAACAGTTACGCAATGCAAAGCGTGAAAAGAGGAAACTCTTACGTTGTTTTTCATTCCTATCTGAAGAAACTGCCAATCACGGAAGGAAGGAAGTGTTGTTTTTTTTTTTGCCTTTTAAGAGCTATGAACTTAAAACTGATTACAAGTAATTGTTGTGTTGATTATTCAAGAATATTTTTTATTGTGGTCTGTCATCTTCAGTCACATATAACCTTGTACCTGACTAAATCAAATAATTGTACAACAGCTCGTGTCGAGTCTAAGGGAAATAACTTCTTGATAAATACAGAGTTAAGTTTCTTAATGGCTTCTATTTATTTATTTTTTTTTAGTTTTCTCTCTTTTGTTTATTTAAAAACTCAATTAGTACGACACAAAATCATGACTTTTGAGAGTTCATTTTAAACAGCGCAATAGTAGTCTGTGAGAATAGCTTTTTACAGAGAGACGCCCTAGGCATTTTTACACAATTTAGCTTATTTTGACAAAGGGCTACATTTTTCACAGCGAGGGAATTTTTTCCTTTGTTTACTAAAAAAATGATTTGACGATGGGTAAAAAAAAATGTCTGAATTTTTGCGATGAGGAGCTATCATTATTTAGATTATTTACACTTGGACGATTGTCCTAATCTTTGTTGCTATAATTGTGAAAATAACATCAAAGTTGAGGACAATAGTCTGCAAAATATGTGCATAAATGAAAAGGTCTGGCTTTATAAACATTTCCAAATCTTAAATTTTTGTTCATTACATTTTTTAATTGTTTATATTATTTACATTGTTCGGACTATTGTCCTCATCTTTATTGCCATATTTACGACACTTCGGCCGTTGAACATTTTTTTTTACTTTTTTTTACCAGAGCTCATATTGCAATTTCTCATACTGCTTTTCCCCAGCACTCCATCTTACGTATTCATTTCTATACTTTGAGGGAAAAGAGAGATCATCGCATGTGGGGTTGTAGAATTAGATTTCTACATTCTCTGTTTTAAACCTGTTAAAAGAGGATCACAGCTAAGTATTCTCAGCTTGTACTGAACCAATTAGCTCCAGAGTTCAGTACGAAATGCTTTCTGATTGGTCCATAAATAATAATGTCATGTTTCTGCCTACGTCCGTACGGTTGACCTCGAGTTGACCTGTTCAACGCGTCAAAAAATATGTAAACGTCCTCAAGCCCCCATGGGATCAAGAAAATTCATAAATATAAAACTTCGACATGACTTAGTGAGTCCTTAAAATAACTCGTCACACGAATCCATGAAACCCAACTTCCTCGCTAAAAGTTAATTTTTTCAACCCGGTTTGTGGAATTCAATTTCTTTTCAACATCAACTCATTTAGTGACCAATTCAACAAAGACGAGATTCAGAAACAAACTCACTCAATATCTTAGCAACATAAAGGAAATCGTAACTATATCATTCGAAGGGAGACAACTCTACAGTAAGTCAAGCAATCTATTTCATTCAATTTCACCATCAACATAAACTGTTTAATTTTTTTTACCAGATCTATAGCATAATACCTTTTATATAATCCTTGATCACACAACCAATAACTCTAAAGTGTTTTAAACAACTTTATTACATCGTGTGTACTCGTGATATAAAAATATTTTCTGTTAAAACAAAGATCTGCGTATTTGATTATTTCTCTTCTTGTTGTTTTTGTTGCATTTGATTTAGTATAAATAGTAGAGGGTCAGTTTAATTTGTATTTTCTCATCGATACAGATTGGCTAACCCACTACAGGATGAAGTTGAAATAACAGACACTAGAAAATACGTAAACTTAATTCAGGTTCGCTGTTCTAGACATGAACATTTTGGTACAAGTAAGATCCAGTAAATGTTTTCATATACCGGTTTTAATTTATTAATTCAGATATCCAGGAAACCCTCAAAATGGATAGATCACGGAAGTTGTGAAGCCATTACTTGGAAAGGATAACTAACCAGTGACTGACTGGATAAAGACCAAATCATTTAATTGACGGGAATTAAAATGTGAATCATGTAATGAATTGGACAAAGTGCAGTGTCTTTCTGGACGGTTATGTGTAGAAGTGCCAAATGAAAGACTGTTCACAGTAGAGGTTATTTAAATCAGTTTATGAGGATGGAACGAAATACGGTTAAAAAATAGGTTATGGGGGTTCTGTAATGCAATTACTATACAATATCCTCTCAATAACTAAGGTATTTTAACTGTTTTTTCATGCGAAGTGAATAATATGTTATTTTAATTGTTCATTTATCAGTATACATCAGTATACGAGTTCATTTATATTTTCAACATTGCTTTTAGAACATATTTTGACAAGAGTTCGCTATTGTTGACAATGGGATAATTGGGATCGCTGTTCTGGATATGGAAATGTTGGGTTCACTAATCTTGACAATATCCAATGTTAATTTTACACACATATTTGTAGTGTATATTTCAAAGAAGCAAAGACGTTGAGTGAGAAAAAAGACACGGAAATGATTTTAAAAAGCCACAAAAAGGATCTTCATTTTGCCTTAAGATATCCTTGTGCGTCTCTTTGAAAACATACGACGCGGACTTAAACATGTGGGGTCAGTCTACCGGGTTTTAGGTGGAAATATAAAATCCGAGTGTCATGTCCACAAATACAATACAAAATTATGAACAATGCGAAAGGAAGAAGACCGAGTTAAATACGACAATAACATTTATAGAATCAGATACATGTATTTACATATTAACAATTTGTGTTATTTGTCGTAAGTGAGTTTGCAAAGTTTTGAAGTGTTTTTGTGGCCATGAACAAACCAATAGTTCGAAATAGTTTCGAGTGAGAAAATCAAGTGGTATGTGTGTGTGTGTGTGTGTGTAGCACACGCTAATGAAACATATGTGTGACTGCTGACTGATTGCGTGCGATAGAAGTAATTTTAAAAAACAGTGGACAGAGAAAGGGGATACGAGACTTACTTTTGTCGTGGCGTTGTATGTAGAAAAATCATCGCGTACATATGCGTTGACATGTATCTAAACTATTGATCTGGTCACTGGTTGCTTTTTGCCGACAGTCCTGCACTCACTGCGTCGTTGCAGATCTGGTCCTGACTATTGCTGATGAACAGTTTTTATTGCTATTTGACACCCGGTGCTCGGCTCACGTTTGAGTATTGCGCGATATTGTCCTCTGTAACTCAAGCTCTGTCTTATTTCCAGGTTATGTGGAGTTCAGCGTGCGGTCGTTGTAGAGAGCATATATTGTGACTTGTCCTATCCAATCAAGTTTCAGAAACCAGTTATTTAATTTTGGAGCCGTGTTTGTACAGAATTTTTGTAAAAAAGTTTTTCGTATCTACCGAATTTAGTAAGATTCATTTGTTGGCGTTTCTTACTTGTTTATGCTTCACTTATTGGCCGTAAAATATAGGAGTTTATATCTTATAAACGTAAGTGTAAGCATCAGGTTAAACAAATTTTTTCCAAAGGATTGTGAATTTTTTGTTTAGTTTTAATCTTAATGTTTATTCATATTAACGTATTTAATTATAAATGGGCGAGAAAACATTTCGATTACACTATTTACATTTATTTAGTCCATTGAGGTAGATTGTTCTAGTTCCACATACCATGCCTTTTCTGGATATTTCAATTTTAGTTGATTCCCTAAAGTAACTCAACTCGCCAAGTTTTTGTTTACCTATGCTGCGGCCAGGTATTGAACTCACAGCTCTTTGGCTCAAGTCATTGGATTACTTCAATCCAGTGGGCTAGTGCAAATAGTGTAAATAGTAACATACCTCATCTAAGAAAAACAGACAAACTCTATCAACTATGTAAATTTTATTGTTTGAAACGCAATGGACATTATACAAGATCTGTTTAGATTACACTAAAGCAGAAAACATTACAAAAATTACTTGAGTTATCATGTAGGAATGCAAAAGGCGAATATGACAACCGACTATTGTATCAAGGTGCTCTTGAGGATCCACGTGACAGCTAGTATGTGAAAATAGTCAATTACGGCTTAACTCACCAGGGAAGTGGGCGCGAGGTTCAATTGCACTTTAAGCACGAAGGACGGTAGCAATTCCCATGCATCACAAATAGGATCCTTAGACATAACACACGGGGCTGTGCTGTGTCCATATTAAGAGCTCTAAAAGTAAGACAAGTAAGTGTTTACTGCATTTTATTATTATTTATATTTGTGCAATTCAGTGTTGTATATAAAATGTTTTCTCATGAGTAATTTTTGGGGGGTTGATTGCTTTGAATAATTCTGGTCCTTCCTTCCATTGTATTAAGGTCGTATTAAGTGAGTCCCGATAAAAATAAAATATATAAACAGAAATAAATTAAATAAAAATAAGGTATTTGCGTTTTCCTTTAAAACCCTTATCTCTTTCTTTCCCTCCCTCTCCTGAACTTCTTTTTCTATACTTCTCTCAACTAACGAGAAGGCAGCCCTCAAATAAAAAGAGGAAGAAGATGAAAAGACTGAATCCGGTCGAAAAACGCCGGATCAGAAGGTACTTTTTTGTGACTGAAAAATACCAAAAATCAGGGAGGCTCCACGCATAACTTGCGTTATAAAAAATAATATTGGCCAATCAAAAAAATAGGAGCCTGACCAAAAGGGTATAAGCTGACACCTCTGAGACAGAAGCAGAAGGGACGCAAAGAGTGACGAACAAAAGAGAAGCCAGCCATGTGTAAGTCCCGAAGAAGTAGTTAATATGTCATCTGCTAATAATATTTCTACTTTTCTTAAGGCCTAGTAGACGACGACATAGTAGATTATTTCTAATATTACGATTACTACTCGCACGGTCTGACTTCAAAACTACATTACTGGACTTTCTCAAAGTTACTACCAATATCCACCTTATAAACGAACTACACCGAATAACAAAGGACTCACTGTTAAGAAAATAAATATATTTTATTTATTTTTGAGTCAGTTCGTTTTATTCCAAATTTTCCAGTAAAGAAAATCCTACCAACTCTCCACAATGGCGTTAGTATATCATAAATATACTAATGCCTATAGCGAACCTCGAAGCGATAAGAAGATCAAAATATTCTTCCCCCTCTTTCCAAGCACCCCATAAATATACTTTAAAGTTTATAAGAATCTCTCTCTCAACGAAATGTTGGGCTGTTCCAGGTATAGCCAGTCAACCTTTCTAGTGTTAAACTGATCAACGAATAAAAAAAAAAAATAACAAACAAAAAAACTATGCTAGATTGTATTTACAACTCATTGGTATGAAAATGAACAAACATAATTCATTTATTACTTTCAGCGTTGTTCTATGTACCATATAATAATTATCTCATAACTTTTGACTACAGGTTCACGCTTTTTCTTCACCGTAGCAAACAAACAAATATGGGACACTTAGCTTCCATTGACAATTATTACCAGGTGGAAAAGTTACATTTTTAACTTCCATTGAAAGTTTATATTGATTGACGACATTGTTCTCTTCAAGTGATATAAAATTAAGCGAGGAAATAGGTCAACTTCATAAGTTGATTACTTACATTCTATTATTCAGTAATTTCATAAAATATTTATTGAGTCTGTACTTTTGCTCATATGTTCTTATTTTATTGTTTTTTGTTAAGTTTGACAATGAGATAATAATTTCCATATTAAATCTACACTTACAAACAGAATCATGTCATGGTTGCTAATAACAGCTACGTTACGACAAAATAGAGAGAGAGAGAGAGACAGGGAGAAAGAGAGAGAGAGGGAGAGAGACAGAGAGAGAACAGGAAAAAAGAACTTATGTTGGTTATGAGATTACCAGTTGTTTATCTTACGCCAACGTCTGTTTCCACCATATATTGGTTATAATTGATTTGGGTATATATTGGCATTGTGTAATGTTCAAAGAAAATGCACATAAAGTACATTTTTATATATCACAATATAGAACGTTAATGTGAGAGCTGAAGTTTCAAGAGTTCAAGAGTAAAATTCCTAGCGCATAAAAAGAGATCGAAAGAGTCCGGAAGGAAGTATAAGTTTATATGTATACGTATGTATGCATCCAAATTTAGTAGCCTCAGCTTGATCACATGATGAAGGAAGGTATGTTTGTTTTCAATGTAGTAAGGGCGGGTGAGCCGTCTAAGATCGCCAGCTAGGCATGCACATGTCGTATTTCGTCTCTGAGTATGTTACGATAACCGCATTGGAGGATAAACAAAAAATAATTTATCTACTTGTTTTGGTTGATTTTCTATCTGTTTATATCCACATCTATAGATCTGGTTCGAAAAGGCTACTCTGCTTCTCATTGGCTCGCGGCATATATCCTTGTTGTAAAAGCTTTCTGGTTGGTTGAACATGGTTTGATGATTCCATTTTAGCAACCACTATCAGCATGACCCGGCATTGCCCGTGCTTGATTAAAAAATCGTACGACTCATACAGCAATCGCTATCACTTGACTTAAAATATTTTGCCCTTCCTTGCCTTTAAAGGAGTGCCCTTTGCCGTGCTGATGTTGCTACATGCCTTACTTCTTGCCTATCTCACACTGCGAATTTTTTCTAAGCTCTATACTAAACATTAAATCTGTTACGAAAAAAGAACTAAACAAAATGAACACAAAACGATCAGCTTTAAAAAAGGACTCGTAACTGGAAAAACCGAATGAAAAAAGAATGTTAACAACAAATACTTTTTCACACCCAACCCAGTTCTGCGGATTCAGAATCAACGTTGAGTTTAAGCAAGCGAATGAGCCAATTGGAGTAAAGTACCATGCAGATTTAAATTTTTCCCACTTGTGATGAATGCAGCTATCGATTTTTTTTTGTATGCTAGCATGCTAGTTAACATTCGTGTCAGTCAGCTGTTGGCTCTCACGCTGGCCAATAGAATCTTCCTACCTATTCGTGGCAGCCAGCTATAGGCTCTCACTCTGGTCAGTAGAAAATGGCCGCAAAGTACATGAAAACTGCCGTAGAAGCATGAAAAAAATCGTTTATTTCCACTATCGATGGGAGTTGAGAAATGCAAAGTCGGTCTTGACCTTCCCGCTAACTTGGAGCATGTGCATGTAAATTTTGGTGCAAATCCGTCGAAAATTGCGGCCGTGCATTCGTCACACACACACACACACACACACACATCCTGCCTTTTATAGATAGAGATTACACCATCTCGCATTTTCATAACTTGTTTGTTAAGGCACGGAAAAATAATTTAAAAAGTATTTCTATACAGGAGTAAAATTCTTAGCTGAGTTTACAGACTTGGTCAGATATAATGAGTGCAACATACTACATAATGACTTTTCACCCTGTTTCAACAAAATTCAAAATAAGAATAAATTTAAAAAAAACTAAAAATACCACCCTTTCCTCAATATTCCTTTTATAGTTTTCGGGAAAAAAATTATTTCAGATTTGATGAATGCATACATGGCGAACGAATGTTAAAAATTTAGCACGTCTACAATTCATAACTTATCAGCAATAAATCTGAAAAAATGAGAAATTTATAATTTGGAAGATTTTAAAGCATATCGATTTGGCCAGATGAATAAAGAAATATCTATAGAAAAAAATAAAACAGTATATATTTAATTCTACAGATATTTATCTTCTAAAATATCTACTGTAGATTTTAGCAACCAAAGGCCATATTACATCGACTATAAACGTTGGTCATTATTGGGAACCACGTGAACAAATTATTCCATTAAGAAAAGTCATAGACATATTTTAATGACTTATACCAACTTTACTTCAGGGGCTTATCATAATCCACATAATCCTCACATTACGGTGTTAATTTCAAGAGTAATATCATTCAACACTACGATTGGTATACTTATGAAAAATATAGGTTATCTCCCCATGGTTTATAAGATCCATAATAGGGAATATGAATCCATTTATCTGATAATAATGTGTAAGATCCAAATTTAGGCGTCAAAGGTGAGAGGCTTGAAGACCACCGAGGTGAATGGACGCATTTTAGCCTACTCCAAGGGATAGGCGATGCTGGCCACGAGCAAACCCAAATAATGCAAGGACGAGAAAAGATATGGTCAACATCAGATAAGCGTTTCATTCAATCTATTTCAAACACATACATGTATTTAACTGCTAAAGGAATATGTTTAGGAATTCTCTCTTCTCATTTCTTTGTATAATGTATTATAAAAGAAAGCTTTTTAAACTGTTCAATTGTCTCATCCTTTGTTTCTCTGTTACCGACTCATATGGGGAGTTGCTAACTTTCCCATAATAGTTATATTTCGTTTCGTAACGAGTAGTCGTTTCAATACAGTGTAACCCGGATATAAGATACCCTGATATAAGAGAAACCCCCGGATATAAGAGAGATTTTCTTTGGTCCCAAATTAGAGCCATACTTACCGAAACAAAATAGACCAAACCTGGATATAAGAGAAACCCGGATATAAGAGACTTCGTCTCCGGTCCTGACAACTCTCTTATATCCGGGTTATAATGCATATATATATATATATATATATATATATATATATATATATATATATATAACAATTAAACAATTAAATAAACACTTAGGAGATATTTTATTTCCTTGAAGCCAATAAAACACAGCTTCAAATCTTCAGACCTGTAAACTAAGTGAAGATGGAAATATTAACTTTAGGTTTAAAAATTAGGAATAGTGATTTCATATACGAAGTAGCAGAAAAGAAAGATATTAAGTTATCATCGTGTAGGGACGGTCTCAGTTTTATTAACACCCGTGGTGACCTAAAATGACATCCGGATTGTAGAAAAAAATCGTTACATTAAATTGGCAATTGAGAATACATTTGAAAGTGTAAATTCGAAAATCTGGACTCTTCCTCGGTTAAGATTTTGACACATATGTATTCAACTTAAAAAACCTGTTAAAATTTATATTAAAAATAGTGGTAGGCTAAGAAGATTCAAAGAATATTCTAAGAAAATATTCAGAACCTAGCTAATGATTTTAACAGTAAAAAAAGATCTATTCAAAACAAAATATAAAACTATATATGTATATAAATATATATATATATATATTTGTGTGTGTGTGTGTACATACATATATATAAATATATATTTACATACATACATATAAATATATATATAAATATATGCACATACATATATATACATACATATATACATGCATACATATATATATACATGCATACCTATATATTCATATATATACATACATACATATATATATATATATGTGTACATGCATCCCTATATATTCATATATATATATATATATATATATATATATATATATATATATATATATATATATATATATATACATGCATACCTATATATTCATACATACATATACATACATGCATAGTTATATATTCTTATATATATATATATATATTCATAGCGCGATACTCAGATAGTACTGCATTTCTTCGACTTAAAGTTAAAATAATTCAATATAACTCCCAATATAACTCGGAGACGACTATCAACCATGCTGATAGGAAGCGAGGACGTTTCTCTATTGTAGTTAAATGAAAGCAGTTTAATTTTCTTTTGGAGGCATTAAAACTTACAAACCATTTCCTGCCCCAGTTAACCACTGATTGAAAGTCATTTTTGAGACCAGCGGTCGTGTTTACATTTTTCAGCACTGTCAGGTTTACTATTGATTGAGACAGTAGTAAATGGTAGTGCCGTCTGCATAGATGCTTACTTGGGAACTGATGACATCAGGGAGAACATTGTTGAAAATCAGAAACAGCGTAGAACCCAGGATAGAACCTTGGGGAACATCCGCGTTAGTATGAAAGGAAGAGAGCCCGTTCAGGACGACCTTCATTTCCCGATTAGATAGGAATGTTTGGATTAATCCAGTAAACGCTCTGTAATACCGTAGCCTTGAAGCTTACGTAGAAGACCAGATTGCCAAACCCTGTCAAACGCCTTCGAGATATCTAGAACCACAACTCGTGCTTCACTATTATTCAGTTATGGCCATAAACACGTCAGCGGTAGAACAGGCAAAACGGAACCCATATTGTTTGTCAGAGAGTAGATCGTGAGAGGTAAGATGCTTAGCTTAACTATTTTGGAATTGATTAAAGCCTAGAAGACTTTGCCAAAAATTGGTAGGAGACTGGTAGGGCAGTAGTTAGTAGTGTCAGAAGGTTTACCAGAGTTCTTACAAACAGGGACGACAGAGGAGGACTTCCTACAAGTTGGAAAGCAGGAAGCAGTGAGGCAATAGTTGTAGAGTTTGGAGAGAACTGGAGCCAGGTCAGGAGCACATTTCTTTTTAGTACGATGGCTGATATCCCGTCACTTCCACTTGCCTTATGGGGAGTCTAATTTAGAAATGATGTCCGAGAACATCGATGGGGTTACATATCACTCAGTATAGCCTTAGTTCTAGTGTGGAAGTCAGGTGTGAGCATTCCAGAAGAAGATTCGAAAAATGTAAAGTTTGTCATTTTCAAGTGTGAACATTTTAAAATTTATTTTTGTTTCTATTTTAGCAACAGTTAAAGTATTTATTTATGGATGTTCAAAAAGGAAATAATTCTGAATTACCGTCTTTGAAGAGAAATATATGATAATTCAATAACTTTTAAATTAAGAATAATTAAAAAAAAGACATATTAGGTATAATTAGATATTTTATGACATCAAATAGGTAAGAACAAAAATAAATAAATAAAAGCAATGTATTAAACTCCAAAATATCATCTAAACTCCTTCTAATAAAAATAAAAGTACTCATACTACTCATTCTAGTAAGTTTCATAAAATCGTATAGAAAAAAATTTATACACTATTGGTAAAGTAAAGATAATTTATTTCTAAACATAAATACCAATGTCTTACTTATTGCACTGTTGGTGTTCTGTATTTCTTTTATTTATTTATTTTTTAATTCTTCGCGCCTTTTTAAGTGTCTTGGATGAACAGTAGAAAATTACTGTTGTTGACCAACCTTGATTACAGTTCACAGTTCATTAAACGTTATTTTATTTTGCAATGTTATTGTTAAATGAGGTTATTGAAACCTCACTATTCTTTCATTAATGAATAAATGCTGAGAAATTATTATAAATCGGATAATTCACTGATTTTTGGTATTTTTTATTCTAAAACAGAGGGTAGCGCTACCAGGGATGCTGAGTAGATTTTGTTACAAATCCTATATCCGTGTGTAATTCGCATTTTAAAACACATCATTGTCGTATATTCCGTTCGAGTGGGCGAGTTACATCGTCTTTATGAGAACAGAGTGATCACCCTTGTTGATAACATCACGTTACAACTTAAACGACATTCGCTCATATCACCGGATTATTTTTTTTTTAAACACAGGTTCTACGAGTCCCGCATAACCATGCTTATTGTTGAACCCACATAAGGTAAAAAAACCCCACCTTTACAGTTTCAATTTTCATTGAAAGTACGATAAGGTAATGATTTCATCACGCATGTCTTGTTTTGTTTTAGTTTTTGCGTGTGTGACTGCGTATCACGTAAATAAATAATTAAAGCTTTTGGCAAAACTTGAAATCGAAAAATATATTTTTGCCATAATTACATAAAAATGTTAGGTCGATTGTTATCAAAAATTAAATTTTGTAAATTTTTATTTTTATTAAAAACATGAATCAATCAATGAACGGGAAATTACACAAGAAGTAGAAGCGGAGTAAACAAACAAAAAAAGAAAACACGTGGGAACAAGAAGAAAAAGTCATGCCTAAAAATTAAAAAACTATGAATGGACTGATTTAGGTCTGGGACTTTTAAAGACCACTTGACTTGACCAATGTACAAAATTCAATGAAAAAAAAACGTTAGAAATGGAATATTTTTCTCATTTTTGTTAAAAGAAGAAAAAAAAAATTAAATAAAGACGATTTTGTTGTAGTTTGTTGTCAACAAGAACTTGGTCTCTTTTTTTTTACCGTTTCCTTACTCGAATTAAATAAAACATTGATGAATTAACAAAATTAAAAACAAGTTACTTAATTACTTAATATTTATTTTTTTACATTATTAAAACACCGTTAATATATATTTCATGTGTACACAGTGTACTGAAAGAAAGTAAATATGAAAAAAAAAAGACTTTAAACTTTAAATCGCTTAATTTCTAGAATAAAAAAAAAAAGTCAATAAATTCTTCCCTGTTACTTACATAAATTGGACATAAGTTTGAAATATATTTTAATTTTAACATTGAATGTTAAAATTAAAATATATTTCAAACTTATTTAAAATTAAAACTAAAAAGTTGCTAAAAATAAATTCTTTAGTCTATCATATGTCAGTTTGAAATTGTTTTTCTTTCAACAATTATTTTTTTTTTACTTTTTTTAATGATTCGCCTTCACTGCGTGAATTTTTTTTTTTTTTTTTACACAGTATGGGAAATGCGTTTGGATTCTGAAAGATATTTTTGAGATATAAAATTTAAAATAAAGTGATGGTGAATTAATTACATAAATAAAAAAATAATTACACTAAAATTCTTTTTAGAAGATTTTTTTTCTAAATTAATACTAGTATGCAATGCAATGAGTAAAATAAAATAAAAATAATAGCGAAATTCTCATTTAAAATCCATTATTTTTAATTCAATATCTGGTTGGGGTTAATAAACAAACATTTGAAATTGTCATCTGATACAAAAAAAGCCACTAAAAAAAAAAAAGAAACTTAAAAAACAATCCGTTTCTAGTATAGAGAATTAAGAAAATAATTCAGATTTTTTTTCTCTACGTTTTCTTATCTTTAGTCTAGCAATCAATTTAAAAAATTGATTAAAAAACTTTTAAACCTTTCTAAGTCACTGAATTTTTTTTTTCTTTTCTCAAGAAGGAATGTCCAATTTTGTGAAAAGTCCGTAACAAAGCTTTCTACGAATAATATCCCAAAATCTCATTTAATTTCCGGATTATTTGATAAAATGTTGGTTAGAATCATGACCTTTTTTTGAAGTTCATGAATAATCACTTCGTGCAGTTGACAGAAAGACTGCCGGCCGCAAGGTCACTACTCCAAATTGTGTAGAAATTTATTTATTTTTGTTTTTTTTTTTTTTTAAAAATGACAGATTTTTTTTTCTAAATAAATTTATGGTGACCATGAAGCCGATCGTAATCTTTTTCGATGTATTCAAATTTTCCTCAGAGAAATAAAAAAAAATAAGTTAGCTGGCCATATTAATTAATTTTTATAGCTGCAGCAGTTACTATTCACTTCAGTCTTTTTACAACAATTTTCATAATAAAATGAAATTCATGAAAACAAAATTTTTAAATTATTCATAAGCAACAAAACAAAAAAAGAAAATGAATAAAGTTATCCAAGTCAGAAAAGACATTTGGACCAGATTTATTTTGGGAGGTTCTTTTTTATAATTGTAATTTTCTTTTTACAAATCTATTTTTTAAAAAATCTAATTCTGATGTTTTATTCTATTTCTCCACCTTTTTTTATGCTTAATGTCATTGTGCTTTTTATGCTGCTTAGCTTACATTATGACATTTTTTATGCTTTTTTTTCTCACCCTTTTTGTTTTCATTTTTCAAAACAAAATTTTAAACTCGTTTTTATTTCTGTTTTCTTCATTATTTTTATTTTATGACATTCATTGTTTTTCCACATTTTATTTTGGTAACTAAATGGAAGATTCCGTTGAAAATTCATTTTCTGGTTTTTTTCATTTTTTTTTAGTCTTCCATGTTTGTTGATTATGGGCAGCACTGTTTTGTTTTTACTTTTTAGTACGAATAAAAATGCTCTGTTTTTTGTAGACTGATATTGCAGATTTCTTGCAAGGAGGTGCTGAAAAATTACCAACCTGACCTCTAAATGTCAATATTTTCTATGTTTTCTTTTCAGTTTTTTATCACTTCTAGGTTGGGCTAACTAAACAGTTTTTTATTTTTAATATTCACTTGAAACTTCTGAATAGAATTTTAAATGATGAATTGAAAGTTTTTTCTTCTATAAGGAAATAACTCATCCGGAAATATTTCAGATCAAGATTGTACATATTTAAAGCTAAAAAGGTGAAGGCTTCAAAAATTATGAAAGCTTTTATTTTTATTAAAACCAGCACAATAGAAAATTTTACTACCTCAGTACTAATAATACTAATAATTAGTTGTTATATTTGCTTAGAAATTTCATTCATGAAATTTAACAAACAGGAAAGAGGTAGTAGGTTTTTATGATTATTATTTGTTGAATGAAGTGTGATTAAATTTATTTGATTATTTAGAAGAGTATTTAAATTATTAGCAAGTTCTTAGTATGGTTATTTATCCTAGTCTATCCTAGTTTGGTACAAAGTCATAAACTGAGGACTGAATTCACTATATCTGATTGGTCTGTGAGACAGAATTCTGGAGCATCATTCAATGATAAATACCTGAATTCTGCTTAGTGTGTAATTGCAGGTTTTACAATATAATTTACTTTTCTCACTGGCCACTTGATCTGAGATAGTAAAAGAGACTTGTGTTGGGTTAGAAAATACATCTTAAAAATAAAAATGAAAATATACTGTGAGTTTTGCTTTAATTCACTCAGTCTAGTTATTAGTTTAGAGATAATATTTTTAAATTAGATAATAGTGTAAACAGAAATAGTAAAAAAATTATATTTTAAACATGTTCGTTTTCAATTCTAAACTTTCAAACCAAAATGAATACCCCAATACAGCTTAGTTCATATTTTCCTTCTGATAATTGTGCACATATGTATTTAGATGTGTATGTTTGTAGCTTATCATAGCTAAATATTTTTTATATACAGTTGTAACATGTTTTTTCATCATGTAATTTTTTATTTAGGGTTGGGAAAATATTTTTTATTTCAGATTAATGGTCTTTCAGACAACTGCTTTTAATCAAGAAAAACTTCAGAAAATTACACAACTTTCATTAATGTTGGCAAGTTAGTTTTTAATCCCTGGAACATTTATAGTGGTCATGTGATCTAATCTTGTGGATGTGCAGGTGGTGTAATTGTTAGTGTTTCAGAAGAAGAAATCAGCAAGCTGAATTTGTTAATTTATTTTTACACAAATGCTCTTGAGAAAGGTAATTCATCACTTCTTTCTGCAAGCTATGGGTCAAATAGCAGGAAAGACTGGGCTTTCTAACTACGGTTGGTAACCAGTCTATGAGAAAAACAATTCTGAATTCAAAACTGCATATATAGACTGTGCAACACAACTCAGTGACGTGTGGCAATTTGGTGATAGCCAGGACCAACCCCTTCATTGTAGGGTGGCTTATAGGCTCTTGTAGTGAGAAATGTAAGAATGGAAGACATTTTAAATATGTAAAAACAGATGAAACATGAGATAAACACATTATTCAGATATAAACTAAATTTTTATTTTACTTTTTGATTGGATACCCTCTTGATATGTATGCCCCACCTTCTGCATACTACTGCATATTATACAGCCATGGAAAAGTATATGGATTTCCAAATAAGACTATGATCATGACTGTGGTTGATGTGGTAGGAGTAGTATATATTGTTATCTTTATTTTATATACTCTTAGAGTAGGAAATAAAATAGTACAAATACTTGATAATGAAAGAATAATTGACCAACTCTAGGATTTCTTTTATTTCACTTACCTTGTATTCATATATGTCAATAAATATTGCCAGAAACTTTTATGTTGAATCTTTTGTAAGTTTGATTGGGACTTTTTTCTTTTCATCTGACTTTTAGGACCATCAACATTACCTGGAAGATCAGTGTGGCACCAAACACTGGCCAACACAGTTCTTCACATCTATCTCAAGGAAATAGCAATCTCTAGGTATGTCCATCCTTGGATAATGTTTTTATTATTTGGAGCCTGCTTATTGGTAAATTTTTTCACATATGTGCCAGTAGTTGGTGTTCAGGTTTAGATAAAATCCAAGATGGTAAATGTACATTTTCAAGGTAAGCAGCTCCTCTACTTGGAAGATTGGTACAGCACATTATTTATTTTTTTAAACCCTATCACTTTTGATTTGACCCTGTGATAAACTAGATTAATTTTGGTGTTTATCTCTGTGTTTTTCTTTTTTTTATCTTGTCTCTTTTTATAAATGTTTTCAAATGTTAATAGACAATCAAAAATTTTGTTTCTTTTGTGCATTAAAAATGAATAGGAATTGATAATTATTGAATGATGTTTTCATCTTTTAATATGAAATTTAAAAAAAAAAACAAACAACTAACTGAACTTATTCTGCATAAATAATTCAAATTTCTCAAGTATATTCAATTTAATGCAACTTGTATATGACCTCTGTCCATTAATTTTTACATTTAGTATATGCAAATATACATTATTATGGACAAAAGTAGTAATTGAAATATAGCACTGATTCAAGGTTCAATCATCTCTGCTATAGTAGTCTTTATTAATTATATACATTTTTTACTATGTGTACTGGATAATTTAGTTCAAAATTTAGAAATTAATGTAGATGTAAATTATTTTTATCTTAAATTGTTTGCATTCTGAGATAATGCATTTTTCATATTTTTGATGAGTTATATTTTAATGTTACTTTTTATTATAACATTTTAAGTTAAATTCCTTTCACCTATGAAAGTAATTTGCACCAGGTTATCATAAAATGTAGTTTCTGACAGGATTTGAACTTACATTCTTTATCTTGAGAGTCTATCTTACAAGTGTGGTGACTTTACCAATTCAGCCAGAAAAGCCTAATGACTAAGTAGGATGCAAATCTATGGATATTGCTATTCTTACTTTTATTATTATTTTTTTTTATTGTCTGACAAAAAAGATACACATTTTGTTTGTATAAACAAAGATGAATATGTCTAAGACATGCATTGTTAGCAATTTAATCAAGGACAAATCCTTCTGGACTTTTCCAGAGCCAGAACATTGCAAAAGAACTGAAAAATAAAATATCACCAAATTCAGAAAATAACATAGAGAAGGCATATATTTTTTTTGTAAAAGCATTGTCTGTTGTAAAGTTAGTGAAAGTTAAAAATAAGGTTTTCATCAAGCATATACACATTTTTAATAGAAAAAAAAAATCACTATTTAAGACTTAAATAAATTCAAAGAATTTATGTATATCAATAATATAGAGAAAAAAAGAAAACATTATTTACAGATCATGACAGTTATGAGGGAGAGGTGATTAAATATACCTTAATGTTAAATGTTTATTCAGTATTATTATTGTTTAGGTAATAAGCATTATAACATAGCACAAATAGCTATATTGTGGAAAAAGTAATTTTCGACAATATACACAGTTTTTAAATATTTATAGTTATTTTTTAACTTTTATCAAAAACGACATTCTTGCACATATAGTTATATGGATAATATTATACATTAATTACTATTTTTTTTAATTAATGACTATTTGTGCTCAATTGTTGACATTAATAGCTATCTGCTGATGTGTTAAAATTTTGGAATAATAAAAATTTAAATTTTATCTCTCTGATAGATGTTGCAATCTGTTAATTTATTTTTTTTCACAAGATTAGATCAATTAAATAGGTCTACTTCAATATTAACCTCATACACTTTATAAAAGAATTTTAAAACAATCTTATTCTTTTATTCTTCTTTTATTTTGCATTTATCCATCATAATGTGTTTTTGACAAATTATACAAGGAAAAGAATGATAACCCGCACACTGACCATATCCTGTGACCTTGACCAGGCCAGCTCAAAAAATAATTCAATGTCTTTTTTCTTAACCCTGATTACCATCCAACAAGACACCAGAAATGAACATTCCACTTATTTTGTGATATCTCTACAACACCATGGATATTAACAATAGACGTTGTTCAAATTCTAATCCTTATTATTCTTTTCTCTTGCAACCAAACGCTTGATATAACAACAGATTATTGCAACCTATTTTCAAGTCAGTGGCATTAAGCTATTTGACTCATAATTTATTTTCTCATTAATAATTTACTCTCTCTGCATTGTGATTGGTACAGGTTTTTAATGATAGAATTTTTATGCTAGAGGGATAACTCATTAATTCAGATTGAGACCTGATTTTAAATACTGCATTTAATTAGTCACTAACTTTAGTGGTTTTGTTTTTCTTCATTGTATTCCTTTCAATATATGTTTATATGTTATACAAATCTCTTTATTCAGATAAAGGTAACTTGTTTTTCTTTTGCCATTTGGTTTGGTTCTCGACTCTAACAGGGTCGAGAACCAAATCAGTTAAATCTTCCACAATCCTAACTTATTCTCTTGGTCTTTCAAATATAACTTAAACATACTGATTACTATAATAAAACTTTTTTAGATCTTGTTACAACCAGTTTGTACAATGTTGTAGCTCATTCAAGTGCCTTTTTGTTTTATTTGGCTTTATCTTTTAATTATGAATTCAGAAATATTCATGCACCTTTTTAATACATATTCTTTCAGTTAATAGAAAACAAATAATAACCATTTGGTGTTGTGATATATAGATTTTTTTTTGTTCCTGAGTAGGTTTTTATGATAGCAAAACCTCACTTTCTTCTGTTCTCAAAATCAATGTGATATCATATTGGCAAGAATCTTATCAGCCCCCTCCAGAACAAAATCATTTTTCATTTTACCAGTTAGTTCCAAATAAGAAGAAACCAGTAAGAAAAATTGAAAAATAACAAAAATTTGAAAGCAAAAATCTTTTTTGATAGATTGATTTATATAAGAAATTCCACCTTTGCATAGGAATGAAAGACACGTTTGTTTGGTTGTTTTAACTTTTTTTTTTTTTTTTTTTTTTTTTTGTGGAATTAAGAAAAGGTTTGCTCCTATATACATAAGTTAATTTATTGTTTAATGACAATTTCAAAGTAAATCTAACTTATTAAAAGATTTTGAATTTCATAGTAAAAATTAATTTTATATTGTAGGAGAGTTATAACTGAGTAAATAATTATAAACCACCTAACATTTATATATACAAAAATACTTGTAGAGTGAGAAACAGTAAGATGTGGAAACAACAAAATGAGTATGATTTATTATTTGGTTGTTATGTGGTGTTGGAGACACAGAAGAGTAATACTGAGTAAAACTGAGTTTGGTATCAAATGTAGATGAAATATAGATTGGAATCCAACAGAATGATAAGATAAAGAATAAGTAAAGTTTTTCTTGTATGTTTTTTTTTACAGATATGTGTAATGAGTGTCCATATAATTTAGTTGGAAAATACAAGAAGTATCTGGGGTTTTCTTACCTAAAATTTTTGTTGAGTACTAAGGGATAAATATTACTATTATGGTATGAAAAAGTAAAACGCAGATGCTAATATCATGTTTGCAGGGTAGTTGTTATTCTGAAGTGTATACTTGATGTTGATTATCTCTTGATAATATGTATCTGAGTTGCCACTTATGAAAGAAATATTGAAATCTTTCACATTCTTTTTATGTATTAGGTGGTAAGAGCATAAAAAAACCATTTGACTGGCATTTTTGAAAAGAGAGAAAAAGATAAGTAAATTTTTAATTACAAGCAATGAAATTGTCAGTGATTTTATTATGATCATATTTTTTACAGCTTTACTGCATATGTACAAAACATTTTTTACCCTGAAGTCATGTTAATTATAGATAAAAAAAAATTTTTCATAAAATTATTAATGGTAATTAATAGGATTTAAGGAATAAAATTAAAAAGTAAAATAATTTTCACTTAAAATTAGAATAATTGGCATAAACCATCAACTAATCTATGGTATTTTAGAAGCCAGTCCTATCTGGCATGACTACAAAACAAGTATAGCAGATTGTGTATTAGATGATGGTACCTTTTTGAACTAAATTCACAATAACGCCAGTGAAAATATGTAAGCTGAATGAACCAGTAATATGTTACTATCTGTTAGTATGAGCAGTAAGCCCAGTGTGCAAATAAATACCAAATAAGAATCAATACTCAAGGAGGCTATAGTACTTTGTAGGAAAATAGTTAAAATAAGGCAATATAATCCACAGACTAATGTTTTTGCTACTATTACTCCACTATTTTGGCCTTGTGTCATAGTAACTTTAGATGATGAATGTAATTATTTATTCTTACATACTTCTTGTGGGGCATAGGGCTGCAATCACACCGAGTGCTGTTGCTTTGCTCTCAGTAGCAAGCAAGTGAATTTTTGCAGAGACAAGTTGCTGCTAGCCAACTGCCCAAGATAGACTAAGACAGTCTAAGGCTAAACAATTTCAACTACCCTGCTATTTACCTGTAGCTGTGGGGAGAAATGGATTCATACTTTCCCTAAGAGTATTAATGCAAAAGTGAATATGAAGCATCCCAAAGAGAGTTTAAATTCAGTTTTCTGATTCTATTTGTTGTATCATTAACTGTTAGGCCACATTTGCCATCAGTGTATGTATATATATATATATATATATATATATATATATATATATATATATATATATATATATATATATAGAACAATAAAAAAAATTAAAAAATTAAAATCTTCAGACACACTGGGTTGTAGATTAATATTCTTTTGTTTTTTTTATTATTATTCCATTTAGATTCCTCAACTAGTTTCGGCCGAAATGGCCATCATCAGGAGGAGAAATATTTCTGCTTGCTGCTAGCACTAAACTACAGAAATGAATGTCTTGATGGAGAAAATATATATATATATATATATATATAAGTAAATTAAGACTATTCACTCAATGTCAGATTCATGTAAGACTGGAGAACTGGCCAGCTGAAATGTTATGAAAGCAAAAATGAAGATATTAGTAATTTATCTAAGAAATTAAAATTAGCAAATCTAGATAGAATATTGGTATTAGAGTAGTGGACTGAAGATGGGATTTAATTTTCAATCTTTGATGTTGGAAAACATTGTTCATGGTAAAAAAAAAATAAGAAAAAATTGTTTACTAAAGATGCTGTAAAAATATGATTGTCATAAAATCTCTCTTTTTCTCTGATGGTTACAAGTGATAAAACTGTTAGAATTAACTGGAATAACACAGCAAAAAGAAAAAGAAAAAAGGCCAAAAAAGGAATGCCAGAAGATACAGTATCCAAAACAATGAAAATGTGTGAAAATCTGAAAGAAACAATGTATAAGAATTTTAGTTCATCAACATTTAGTCAACATTATTTAGTAAATATTTTAATTTTATTCACATTTAAATATTCTCCCTCTCTCTCTCATATATATATATATATATATATATATATATATATATATATATATATAAAGTGGACATTGAAATCATCACCCAGAGGCAACAGTCTGTTTCATGCTAAATGTAATTGTCAGGCCTTTTATATTTACATATGCTCTTATCTCTGATAGCTTAAAACTATATATATATATATATATATATATATATAATAAAAAGCCTTAAACACTAATATTCCATGGTCATAATTTATTCCATTGGAATCGTAAATACGATCCAATTCATCAGACCTACAAATTCAAAAAGAAAAAATATACATACACATATATATATATATATATATATATATATATATATATATACACACACACACACACATACATACATGTACACACACACACATATGCACAAACATCTACTCGCATACATACATACCTGGATTTTATCCTCTCGGAAAATTTTTTATTCTAAAATATACATGTGCATATATGCACCTGTGGATTTTGCATATATATGTATATTTACCACTAATATATCTATATCTATATCTATCTATCTATATATATATATATATATATATATATATATAGCATTACTACAAATATCAAATTTCTACTCCAGAATTTCATAGATGAAACTTTGTGTAATTGTTTAATCCACTTGTCAGGAGGTATCAGCTAATGTCCCTTAATTTTCTCATTTTTGTTATTTTTATATTAAGTTAACAAAATAATTTATACACATTTTTATTGGTAGTTAGGTTGATTTTTCTTCCATGCATGTGTGTGTGTGTGTATGTATGTGTGTGTGTGTATGCCAAGACATGTGCATACATTCACATGTATAGGATGTTGTGGTTATTTCTTCTTTTCATCATTTTCTTGTCTCTTTATACTTTCTCATTATTTCTGTTCTTACTTTTCTTTATATTTCAGTGTGTGAAAAGATAATGTAACAATGTTATATTTGGTGTCAGAGATGACTTATATTTAGGCTAATTTTTCTGAAAATTCTGGGGGTTTTCTAAAGTTTTTGAAAATATAGTTGTAGCCTATTTTTTTTATTTTATGTTTAAATAATTAGTTTTTTGTTTTAATTAATGTTTAAATGGCAAAGGAAATATTTGTTTATATGTTTTTGATTGGTCTTTATTTTCTTTATTTAGTAGTTAATAGTTTGTATTTTACCTGGCTTGGTGTTAACTTATTAGGGTGTTAATTATGTGAGGTTAGGTTTATAAATCAATTTTATTTATTGTTATTTGAATTTAGATATAGACGCATACACTCATATATACATACATGTACCTGAGTTCTTGCAATTTACTCCTGATGCAACAGCAGTGCCCCTTCCGGTGTTAACAAATCTTGGCTTTTATGGCATCTAGCAAGGTTGGTACACAGATTTTCAGTCAGAATGAGTCTCTTGTGCACAGCACAGGTGATTTCATGTAACTTATCCGGGGAGGGGGTGTCTGTGACCACTAACCACCGTTCCTACAGGTAGCAGCTGGTGGGTGGATTTTGGGTTGCTTTTACATCTGCTGCTTCTTCAAAGAAGCAGTACGGCAGGCTCACTTGCTTCTTGAGGTGGACCTGTATGATATGCTTCAGTTTCATCACTGCCATTCGATTGAATAGAGTCAACATCAGTTGAATGGTCATCTTTGTCCTTCATTACAGGAATGTATATCTCATTGTCACTTGACATGGCGCTTTTGTCTTCAGCAGAATTGCTCACCATATGAGAAAGACGGCATGAGGTCTTTCACATGGCATGGCATTCTATCTGTATAAACTCACAAATCCAGTCACTGTCACTGTCTTCCATTTACTCATGCATCTGTTTAGCAGACTGCTCACCAGTACAATGTCCCCTTTCTTGTAAATACCCTGCTCAGACTTCGGCTTCAGCAGAAGGATCTTGTTAACACCTTTCACTTGGACTTACTGGTACAAAGCATTAGCTGGAACAGCCGCACCATGGACGCCATCCTTTTGCATAACTTTGTACCAATAGGCTGCCTTCCTGGACAAAGTATTGCTTTCTGGCAGTAATCCACTTTATGGAACTGTGCAGTCATTCAACAATACTGTTTCCAGATGGTGCATATGCATGTTGGAAACACAGATGGACACCCCACCTTTCAGCAAATGTTTTAAAGCTCCTGCTGTTAAATGCTGTGTGACTGTCTGTCAAGATCTCTTGAGGTGAGCCCCTCTCAAAAAAAATAGGGTTAAGACACAATCACAGTACCCAAATCTTCTTGTTGCAGAGGTCACCAAAGGGAAAAATGGGTAGGCCTACATTCTATCAGAGTCAGTTAGTGAGCCCCCCTGTAATAGGTGATATCCATCTCCTAGTCTCTGTCATAACTGCAGTCTCTAGTTTTCCTTTTCATCATTGGATTGGTGCCGGATTGATTGACAAACATTCCAGGCAGGCTTTAACATAGCCTCTTTTGTTGTAGGCAGTGATTTTCCTGACAAAGTACATTGTTTGTTTTACACCGGTGTGTCTGCTCTGTGAGTGTATTTACCTTATCTGACTCTGTTCTATACCACAGCCAGCCACCTCTGCAGAAATGGTGCTTCTGTCCACTTTATTCTGATCCGATTTGATGAGCTCCTTAACCAACTCCTTAACAAAAAGGTTTGCAGCCGCCTCCTGATCAGCATCTCACTTGCAGCCTTAGTGCGCTCACACCTGGCTTTGCCTGTCAGTATGTTTGTGAGCCATTGACAAATACACACAGTTAATCAGTTTTTAAATGTAGTCTTATCCTTCCCCAGGTGTATAGACAGGTTTACCGACTTTATAATAGCATCGAACTCTGTGAGGTTTGATGTGCTGTGTGTCTGACTCTGGCCGCAACCAACATGTGTCTTCAATAACAGACCAACACAATTCAAGCAAAACTCCAGTAGCCAAAGGACCTGCTATCAATGCACCACTTGTCTCTATATGGGTCTCTTTGCCTCACCCTGGTAATAGTCTCTTTCAGCATTCTTTTTAGCAGGGCATCGTTGATTCAGTTGTCCCAAACTTTTGTCCATTTGTTTGAGGGCAGTTTTATTGAATAACTTTTTTCTGATTTTTGAATACATGGATATTTCTTTTGAATATAGTGATATTTTTTACAATTAAATATCTTTGTACTCTTTATATTATAATTTTTCTCAATTATTTGGTGCACATTGTCTATTAGGAAAGTGCTGAAAAGTTTGTATCTCACTCTTCTTTCCCAAATCTGAATTGTATTAAGCAACATTTATTAAATAAGCAGGTAATCATAGCCATTTTCTTTACATGTATTTACTTTTATTTGTAGATATTAAGTCAGCAATAGTGTCAACTGGTATCCCCATGATGGAGTCCTCTTGTGACTCCAATAAGATTCAAATTAGTCGTCCCATCTATTGGACACACGAGTTCATAAAAACTCATCAGTTGGATATCAAGCAAGAGCCAAATATTAACTGGTTTAAGAAGGTCTTCCAGAAAATCTGTAAGTGTTCCATGGAGAGGGTGACTGGAATGTTCCCTGTGATAAATCTGTTGAGGACTTACAATATAAAAAATTACCTTCTTAATGATATTGTTGCAGGCTTGACTGTTGGCTTCATGCAATTGCCCCAAGGTAAGTCTGAATTAATTTATTTTCACATCAAGAAATTGTTGACGGTAAAAAAAAAAATAATTGCAGTTTAAAATATGCAACTAGATAAAAGCACTTAACTGGAAAATGTGGCATTTAAATATTTATCTTTTAAAAAAAGTACCCCATGTTCGTTCAAGATGTAGAGATCAAATCTGTCTGCAGTTTCTTTTTCTTATAATAACTGTAAACTGTTTATTACCATGATTATATTTGATTTCCCATTGCTTTCTACATGGGATTTTTATTCAGAGTTGCCAACCAAGGTAAAGGGGCCAAGTCTATTCTGCTGTTTTACCCATAGCTGAGGAGGAGAGAAGAGAAGGATTTATGTCATTCATAAAGGCAGGAGTTCAATGTGAATACAACTGTTTCTGTTGGAATTTCCACTTGACTTGCTGGTTCCATTTTTCATATTGCTATTTTATACACAATTAGAAAAAGTTATTTGTGTTGTGCTTTGTAGCCTTAATTTCACAACATGATTGATTATCTGAAAAAAAAATAAAGCATAGAATATAGTGTCATTATTGTTTCTTAAAAACATGCATTTTCAAGCTGATCTCAAGTTAAATATATTAGAAATTTGTGCAGAAAATAACAATGGAGGTGTAAGAAAGGCTGAGTTTGTTTGAGACTGGTAGGCAAGTGCAAAAATGACCATATTTCAAGGCCAAAATATCTCCATGCTGTCGTGAAACATAGGGGTTGGGTGGGGGGCAAGTTACTCTAGGGCATACCATCAAGTGACACAAAATCACTCGATGATTGGCAAGTTTATTGTCAGGACTGAGACTAAATTGCAAGCGAAATGTTCCACTTCCAATATTTTCACAAAAAAACATGTAAAAATCTTGCCTAACTAACTAAACCCAATCTAACCAAACTTACTTAGATGTGGTGAAAAATGAAGACCAATTAGGGTAGGTCAAAAAGTGGTGAAAGAGGACCTAAAATTTCCTCTTTTTTATTTACCTTAATATCGTTTTTGTGGCTATCTGCAGATACTTATTTCTTTGATGCAGTGTAATTAATTATTTTGGCAATGACACTCAGTAGTTCTTCAATCATGCACAGTGTAGATGGAAGCACATGCAGGCCAAAATGTGAAATGTATTAAAGAAACAACAAAAAGTGTTGTTTAATTCTGTTTTCCCTCGGTTAAGGCCTTATTGAAAACTAATCCATTTTAATGTTTTAAGATGTATTCCTGGGACGGTAAACCCATTGTTTCTTTGTAAAATGATAATGGTAATTTTTTTCCTTGACTCAATTGATATATCATAGCATTTCAATGAATATATAAAAGATTTAGACATAATTATCTTATTGTAACTTGGTGCTAGATATTCTCATATACAGGGTTTTGATGCGAAAATATTCACAAGTTTTATGGTACAATTTTGGTTGTTGTTAGCCATGGCAAAAGCTTTGCAGGGTGTTTTTTGTAGCCTTCACTGCAATATTATTATTATTGTATAATTATACTACATTGATAAAGTCAATGAAGGTCTTTGAAGCTTATTGTGGAGAATCATGCACTCCCACTGAGAATATAGGGAAAAATCCTTTATTGCAACATATATATGTATTCGGCTGTTAGGATAGATTTTGAGGCAAAGCAAACAGTTTTATTGGATGCTTCTGGTCAATCTTCATCTTTGTTGCCAATCTGATGAACATGCACAATATGATGAAACTAAATATGCAGTATTAACAAAGAAAGATGTAGGTTGCTTAAATTTGTATGTAAATTGCGATAAAGCACAAATTTCTGATGATGTATGTGTCATAATTGTGAAGATAGGTGCCAGAGCTTTTCAGAACAAATTCTGCCTTTTCAAAGTTACAAAAGCTTGGGAAGTTATTAAGAGTCAACGTGTCAAAGAAGTGATGAGAAGTGAAAAAAACATGTGCGTGTCAACCACAGCTTCATAAAGTAGTGGTTTCAAAGAAAACTACAGAATGGCTATATAATTCTGTGTAATTGCTTGTTGTACTCTGTTAAAAATGATGCAGTGTATTGTTTTTGCTATTTATTGCTATCTACAGCCCCAGTCAATCAAAACATGGTATTCAAAAAATCTTGTGAATTTTGAAAATGGAAAAATGCAATGAAAGAATACTAGAACATGAACAGGGCACTCATCACTGAGTGTCCTTTTCTTGCATGGAAAGCCTTTGAAAGAATTCAATATCAGAAGGTGTATGACTAACCGAGTTAATACTGAAGTATTTAAAGGAACAGAAACAATTGTTGAAAGATCTGCTAATGCATTTTGTGGATTGCATCAAGTTTTTGGCAATTCAACATCTGGCATTTTGTGGATACCAAGAAGTTATTGCATAAAGTAATAATCTTGGTAATTTTCTTGCACTTATTAAGCTACTTAGCAAGTATGACCCTCTGTTGCAACGTCACTTGGATTATGTCAAATTGCATCCAACTACAGCAAGATACAGAATGAGTTAATTGAGCTCCTGGGCAAAAAAATACATCAGTCTATCCTACAGAGAGTCGAAAAAAGCAAATATTATGGGATTATGTTTGACACAACTGGTGTTTTTAACAATGAACAAATGTCTGAAATTCTCAAGTTTGTCAATGTTGACAACAAATCTAAAACTGTTGTCGTCAAAGAAGTGTTCACTGATTTTATTAAAATTCATGAAAAAGGCACCAAGACTGTCACAGAAGAAATTACCTCAAAATAGAAATGACATTATCTTGTTTTGAAGGACTGTCATGGACAAACGTATGGCAATGCCTCAAAAATGGCTGGGAATATGTCTGGTGTTCAGAAACACATATTACAGAGAAAATTGAAAGCAATTCTTTGTGAATTGTGACAACTATTCTTTGAACCTCATAAGAGTGCATGCTGTTCTGGGACGACATCCTGACTTTCATTGACCACGTACAGAAGAAAATTTCCTTAGAATCAACTTCAATGAAGCTTGAACTGACATTCAAAGTCTGCAACAATCTGTTATGATTAAAAAGGATTATCTCTGTAAAAAATCAATTGCAAAAGGCAAGGAAAATGCTTAGAATGGAGTATTGATGTTAGTCAACAGAGAAGAGTGCATTGTAAAAAAAAAAGAATGGCTGGAGAGAAAACTAAAGATGAACCTCTAAATATGAGAGAAGGAATGGATGTTACCTTGAAGGTAGAACAAGACAGGTTGAATACAGAAATAAAAGATTGATTTACAAGGTTGAATCAGTTACATGTGCAATTTGGTTTCCTCTTGGATATTGAAAGCCTTTTTGATTCAAACAAAGACATGATAGAAAAATGCAAAGTAGCTGCTGCAGCATACAAGGTTGATTTTGATGGAATAGAACTCGGTCATGAAATTACAGACTGCCAAATGTTAATACAAAAAAAAAAAAAGACAATGCCTTTATTAAACAAAAACCCCAATTGAGCTTTTCAACTCCACAATATCTTATGGCGATGTGTTCCCCAATTTACAAATAGCATTGCTCATGCTCTTGGCTGTTGCTGTCACTGTGGCATCCTGTGAGCACTCTTTCAGCAAACTAAAATTAATAAACAAACCATCTCTGAAGCATAATGGGTCAGGAATGCCAAATTGCTTTGACTTTATTAGCATCAAAAATGAAGAATTTGGACATATAAATGTGGATGGTGTTATTAACAAATGTTTGACCACCAAGCCTGGTTGCATGTTGCTGCTAATTCAAATTACCAATTCAAATAAATGAAATGAATTGCTCTAGTCTTGACATCTTTTCATTCAGGTTTTGTCAATGCACTGCTTGTTGGTAGTTGCAGATCAAATAAAAATGTATTTGAATTGTATTTAAATACTTTTTCAGAGTATTTGTATTTGTGTGAAATTGAATTTAGATTTTAGATTTTTGCCTAGAAGTATTTGTATTTGTTTTTTACTTTTGGATTCTGGAATAAAATTATTTGTATTTATGTTTGTATTTCCAATTATATCATGTCAATAATTGTGAGAAGTATTTGTATTTGAATTTCTAAAAAATTAGTATTTGATCTATCCTGGCTTGTTGGCTACTGGTTGTGGTAGGGGGTGCTGAGATGAACTCTTGTCCCCCTTGGACTAGGACCTTGGCACACCACTGTCTCCATGCCAATCAGCGATTGTGCCTTCTGTTAATTTCTTTGTGCAGTTTCTTGTCTTAGCTTCATGAATATTTTTTGGCTTTTAATGTCTCCAAATGCAGAATACTTTCTCATGACTTACAATATTTAACTGTATAGATAAAAATCCTAGAAAACGTGTGCAGAAAATATAACCATTACAATTAGAAAATTACTTAAATATGACCGTTTTTTTAAGGTATAGGTAAATTAGTCTTAAATAAATGATAGTTCTTCTGTACTCATCAGGTAAGTAAAATTCATTTACAAAGATGTAAATGAATTTTACTTACCTGCTGAATTAAGAGCCTGCTTGTTGATCAAGATAAATTTGTAAAGCATATTTAAGTAAAAGCTAGAATTTCAAAATCTGGTTTTGACTTGAAGCAAGCTCTCCCCATTTGGTGATTGGTACAACACAGAAATCTTTTTCTTTTCATAATCAATACATTCATGTACTTGTAAAATCTGCAGCACCTACACGAACTAACTTCCTACTTACCTTACTAGTTGTCATATGCATAAAATGATCTTTTTTTTGTTTTTGTTTTAAGGCATGGCTTATGCACTTTTGTCTGGTCTTCCTGCTGTTGTTGGGCTTTATATGGGTTTTTTCCCTGTTGTATTCTACTGCATCCTGGGGACATCAAGGCATCTTTCTATGGGTGAGTGTAAATTTTTAATTGAAACATTGATAGCAAACACTATATATTAGCCTAAAGTTTGTTCATTTTTGTCATTAGATGGAACTAAGAGCATCTAGTTTTAACAAACTTTATCCTAAGAGATAATTTTTGACTAATGTGACATTCGTCAAGTCAGCATACATTTTATTTTTAATTTTCAAAATTTGTTTATTTTTATTGTTATATATATATATATATATATTATAATAAAAAGAAAGAACAGTAAGATATATAATCAGGTGTTCTTATTGATATTTTTATTTTTTATTTTTACAAAACAGTGCTCAATGTAAATTTATAGAGCATAAATATTATACATTAACTGAGTTAAAATATGGTTTCTTCACTACACAGTAATAACCATGTTTCAAAAACTGAAGTTAAAAAGTTAATTATATAATTAAATTAAAAGCATTAGTTCTGTTTCATCTTCAAGCGAATTTTGGAATATCTTATTTTTAAATTTACTGAGTTTTAAACGCACATATAAATTCATAATTTCTTGTTTCCAAGGATACAGAGAAATCCATTCATTTAGACAGGGGTGGTAGCATGTTCATTTTTATTAACTATTGTTGTATCAATTATGAGTTACGTTCGATTTAGAGGTTAAGTTTAGGGAGGTAGGGGTGCATTCTTCAACAAATTCTAACATCTGTTAAACGCATGTTGTCTGTTTTTTTTTATTATTAACGACAAAATTTTTTGGCATTTTTACCATTAAATTCGTACTTGTATACTTAAAGAGTCTTTCTAAAAGGAGTGTTTGGGTTAGAATATGTTATATTTAACTACGATTTTAAAATATTATTTTTACTCTTAATTACTAATAGACTATATTTCTTTTTAAATCAAGTAAATTTAATAGAATTACTTAACTTATTTAAAAATTATTTTTTCATATCAAATATAAGTATGTATATTACCAGCTACCATTTTTTTATTTTATTTTATTTTTTTTTTAATATTATTTTAAGGAAAATTTTTGACAATGTCGGCAAAGAATAGCTATTTTCTATTTCTTTGATTCAGTTAATTTTTATTTTTTATAAACTTAGTAATATATAGTTTCTCATGTATGCACAAAGTATATGGGTCATTTAATGACCTACATATTTTAGATTTTCTTATTAATTTCGATTTTACTGTAGGTGTTTTATTGGTTTCTTTTAAGTTCCAGAAATATTTATTTTTATTTATTGATTCTTACATGGAAAATAGCAAGCAGCATTTTTTTTACAGCTAATACTTTTTATTTTAAAAATGCCACTCAAACATAGAAAAGCCTTTTCATTTCATGATGGTACTGGAAGCATTTAATGTGTTTAAAGATGGATGTTTCCTTCGTAATGTCAACCAGATGAAGTCGATGGGGATTAAATGAAGACATTATTTGAGAATAATCAATGTTATATATAAGGCAGGCAACTTAATGAAAACATCCAAATCAAATGTAATAAATGATTTGTACAAGTCTGGTTATGTTGGTTGTTTCTATGTGTAATTTTCACATGAATGTAGAAAAAACCTACTGAACCATATTTTATTTGTGTTTAAATGCTTAAATGTTATAAAAAAATGGTGATGCTCAAAACAACATGGAACAGAGAATCCTTATTTTTTTCTGATTACTACTATAGCCTCATCTTATTTGTTTATACACATTAACAATATTAAAATCATTGCTTAGAGATTTCATTAAAATCATTGCTTACAAATTTCTGAGATTAATTTTTGTCTAATCTTTTTTTCATCTTACTATAGGATAATGATATAAGATTTTCAATAACAAGTAACTGTTATAAAATGAAAGAAACATTAGTTAAAACATTAATATTGATAATGCTTCACCTAAGAAATTTGCATATTTCTTTTTCTGTCTTGTGCATTTAGGTGCTATTGTGGTAGTTTCTTTGATGTTTGGTGCTTTGATTGACCAGCGCTTCCCTAATTCCAACAATATTTTAAATGGAACTCTTCATAGCAATGATTTGGACAACAATGAAGACCTTGATTCTGAAGACAAGTTATTTCATGAAAAAATAAAGTTTGCTATGGCTTTAACAGTTATATCTGGAATTACACAGGTAAAAGGAATTATTATAAATTGATTTTGGTTTAAACCAGTATTGCTTTAGAAAATGTCTCATTTCTAAAACAAAAGAATATAAACTGTGCTTTAGAGATGGACATTGGTATAAAAGTAAAATAAATTTAGAAATTGACATTGCATTTTTCAAAATAGAATAAAAAAACAAAAAGGTAGCAAAATATTAAATTTATTAGGTTGGTGCAAAAATAATGTCGTTTTCTCACATAGTAACATGTGAGAAAACGACATTATTTTTGCGCCAACCTAATATTTGTCAAGATAATATGCATCTTTATTAACAATGACAAGAGCCTTCTGTAAAACACATTCTTTTATTCTTTGTTGAAAGTATCTGGAATTCTGAATAAAAAATATTTTAATGTGTAAATCTAAGCTCTACTCTCATGTCTTTTTGAAGAATTAGAAGTTGCAGAATATTGTAAGTTTTATCTCTTACAAACTTTTAGAATAAAAGAGAAAATAGATCTTTGTTAAGAAATAATGAAAATTTATACAAAATTGACTTAATTTTGTTCAAGAGAAAGTGCATCCTTCTGACAATATAAAATGACACTAACTAGAATAAATAATACTACATGGATTTCACTATAATGTTTCCTCTTTGGAGACATTGAAAAACAATTCAAATGTAACACAAGTTAAATCTATTTGTCAAGATCATAAGCATCATTATTTGCATTGACAAAAGTTCATGATAAAACTGTTCTTTATTGAAGGAATTGTAAAAAAAAATTCTGATAACACTGAATTGATCTTTCTCTGTTCTATTGATTTGATTAAATAAAAGCATTAAAGTTTTAAGCAATTTGAATTAGCAGGGTGAAGGAAAATATTCTAATATCAAGGGTTAATTTTGCAGAATGTCTATAGAATATATAGAATGTTTATATGTCAATTGAAATGGCTAGATGTAACCATGCTAAATGGCTAGATGTAACTATGCTAATAGCTTCTTCACTTGCACTTCTTGCTTGTGGGACTCTCTTCCAGCTTCTTGCTTTCCAGTCAAATTAGAACTTCAAATAATTTAAATACAATGTCATCTGTTATTTTCTGTCTTCTTAATTCCTGTTCTTTTATTGTTCTCTTTCCTTAATAGTTTTCTTTTTCTCATATTCTTTCACGCTCACTAACCCCTTGCATCTTAGTGACTTTATTGCCTTGCTTGGAGGTGTAATGATTAAAAAAACTTGCATTATCATTAAGAATAACTTTGTTCTTTCTGTTGATCAAATCTAGAAATTTATTTGCATAATGCTTAACTTAATCCTTATTTTATGAATAATTTGTTTTACTTTAAAAGCTCATAACAGATAAAACCTTGATCCTCACTAGATGCTCCATACTTTCAGCTATGTGCCACATCTAAGCTTTGCTTAGAAAATCACCATAGGATATTTTGATGTTATATAATGTTTAGCAAGCTTGTATTGCTACATCAATTATGATGGAATAGTGAGTTCTATCCTCATTGTATGTCCAATACTTTTGGCCTTATGGCATGTCTAAGCTATGTTTAGAAAATCACCATAACAAATAAAACCTACTGAGGTAACTCATTTATATATGAAGTCACAAAGACTATAAATAGCTATGACTATTACCCATGAGGCAGTTGAGTGCATACTACTTACTGTGAGTCAGTAACATTACACCTACCATATTATACCTGCTTCTCACCTACACCTGATAAGTTTAGATTTAGATGTTTGTGAAGATTTTTCATCTAGAATATTGGGTTTTCCATAAGAAATAAAATAGTTAGTTTTCTACTGGTCTTTTCTAATTACTAATGTTCTTTGAAAATTTAACTTTTGTTACATTTTATTTTTATTCTCTCTTTGAAAATGCAACTTAACTTTTTGAACAACTTAATATTTAAAAATAAAAACTAATATTTAAAAATAAAAACTATTGAAGACAAAGACATTTGTTGGGTAAAACATTTCTTATTGACTTTGCAAATATAAATGATACTGAATGATGAAGCAATAAGCGCACAGATTTTGTAAATAGTTTGTTTCAGGTAAAGTAGAATTCTACTACAGAATCTTCAACTCAAAAAACAAATGAACAAAGAAAACCATGAATATTTCCTTTGAAAATGCTTATATTTATTTGTACACAATTTATTTGTCTTGGTGTAAAAGAATTGTAATGCTACCTGCCTGACACATAATTATAATGGGTGGTGATAAAAACAGGGAATTATGGGTAGAAAAGTGGCTATATGAATCATGAGTTGGGGAATAAAGGTTTGATGAAGTATCAAGCAACTTGACAGCTGAACGAAGCACAGTGAAAGAGGAAGAAAGAAGTAAAGCAAGAATGTGAGAAAGGAAAAAACCAAAAAAAAAAACAAATTGTTTTGCCCTTTAAAACTACAAGTAGGACCTGTTGTAAATATTAAAATAATTCTTGGAAATCTGTTTTTGATCAACTGGGTTGGTTTGAGCAAAACATGAATAAGAGTTTTATTTTTTGTAAGCATTTTTGAGATCAGGAATTATCATTACATTATACCTTACCATTCAGATCAGCATCCTCCTTTTGATTGTTATATGCACAACATTTTGGCCATTGTACTTTTTGAATTTCTTAAGATATCTTTCATCATATTTGATAACTTTCTTCTTAAAATTTAAAACCAAACATTCAATCTAGCTTTCTGTCATTAGGAGATATTTCATATCAGTTTTATTCACCTTTGTGTTGATTGTTTATTTCTTTCATTATGTAAGTTTTTAGCATGATCAGATTCAGGAATTGAATTCACAACTGCCAGGAAATGCTTTAACCACCAGGCCATGTATTTTTTGGACAATCTATTCTTAAAATTTCAGAGCCTTAAACTTAATGTCTGTACTCAGGTAGTGAAACTATATGAGAGTCTTAATTCAGGTGTTCGCATTATTGTTAACTGTACTTTCTTTCTTAATCAGAAGGTTTCAGATGGTATTCATCTCTATGCCAGATCTACTGAGGAAGTTGGCAGTGTCTAAAATGTGTGCTGATTCCAGTGTTCTATTATTTTGACTTATCTCACAGGAGTTGATGGCTATTTTTTGTTTGATATGAATGTTTCTTCCCAGACAATAGCCTTACTTTTAATGGATGGCTGGTCTCTTCCTTGTCACAACTGTATGGAATAGAATACATACAGTTCTTGTCCCTTTTTTCTAAAGGAGACTTAGGAGAGATATTTTTACTAATTTTAGCTTAGTGCAGTATAGAACTAAATGATGGATTGATGGTGTCCAGAAAGATTGTATTAATCTTCAAAGAAGAGAAAAAATGCTTGTTTTAATAATAAAAATTATGAATTCTGCTGCCATTTCTGTAGGTTTGAAAATATGTTACTTTCTCAGTAAGGAATGCCTTTAACTTATTATTAATGTAACATGTATTTTGATAAGGACATTATATAATGAATACAGTCCAGAATTTTTCTATGTCTGCATGAACTGAATTCCTTCTGTCTTCAACAGAAGAATAAAAGAAAACAATGATTACAGTTTGGTAGTTGGAGATTTAGCCACCCAAACAGTACTTCACTACTGATAAATAAATTTAGAATCAGAGGAATGCCCTGATATCTGCAACAGAAATTGTAATCCTATTACCCCTGCTATTAACTATTAGGCTATGAGTAGTTGAAGATTGTCTTTCTGTTCACTGGTACACACACATATACACACACACTTCCACAGTATTTTTTTTTTGGGACATAATAAAAACTGCTGTATGTAACATTAGTTTTCTATTAACAATTTTATTTATGGTACCTACATTTGGGGTTTTAAATTCACTGAAAATGTTATTAACTTCCAGAGAATTTTGGGATAACCAGAATCTGTACAGTTCTAGGAATTATGCTTTATATTGGAATATTAGAGTGAACTGGGGAAATTGTCATATCCTTCAATTCATTAATATTTTCTTGTTTACTATTGTGTCTGTGTGTTTGTTATTTCTCTTAGTAATACATAGCAACAAAACCCATTCAGAAATAGATGAGCACGAAGCCCTGAAATTTACTGCCTTCATCTTTCTTATATTTGCAGAGATGTTACATGAATGTCCCAAGTTGATATATTAAGTATAATTATTCATAAATTTTGCTGACTTTGAATAATTTTTTAGTTTGAAAACCATTTGTTGACAGCTAAGAGTTTTGTTTGTCAAATTTACTAATCATTTTATAAGAAAGGTTGAATAATATTTAAGGAAATAAGATTACCCACCCCTAGATAACTTTTAATGACAAGATCAATGTTATTCTGGTTTTGTTTGTTATGTCAAGCTACTTAGGCAAAATGTAGAGGTGAAGTGGGTAAGGTTGGAAATTCACTTAATGCCATTTTATCAAATAATCCACCAGTTGAAACATCATTGTAACCCACAACCTGTTCCTGGTTAATTTCATTTATTGAAACCAATTAGCATTGATAATTAGTTTTTTTTTTCTTTTGGTAGTCTACTCCCCATTGAGATTTGATTGACAATTCTTGTTTTGGCTTTTCCCAAACCCCACATCCTAAAATAAAACATTGCTTCCCTTATCATTTCTGTTTGAGGGACTTACATGACTCAACATGTGTTAGATCACCATCACCTTGTTACAAAGACCAAGGAAGACAGATATTTTTTGGTGTTGTATTTTTAATACACCGTCTGCTTCATAGAAAATAAAAATGTTTAATTAACATTACAGGAAAACACTCCATTTATAACAATTTGGAATATTTAATTTACAACCAATCAAATCATTGTGTTTGTAACCAGTCAAAACATTTGAATTGAGATTAAAATAGCCACTCTTTGACTAATAACAAGATTTTAGTTACATTCATAAAAACCCATCGTATTTATTACTAAACAAAATGAAATTCATCATGCATACCTTTTTAATTTTTGTTTTCAGATTACAATGGGCATATTACAGTTAGGTATTATTGTGAGATTCATGTCTAATTCGATTGTGAGTGCTTTCTCTACAGGAGTTGCCATTCATGTCATCTCCAGTCAACTAAAATATATCCTGGGAATTACAATTTCTCGACACAGTGGATTGCTAAGTGTACCATATGTGAGTAGAAAAAATATTTATAGAATTCATTGCTATATGCCTAAATATTACAACAGGGACCATTTTAATATGATTGCTATAGATTGAAAAACTCCTGCATTTTCTTTGATAAAGTGTTTAGGTTAGCATAATTTCATTTTTTATGATATAAAAATCTTGCATTGACACTTGTCCAAGAGACTTAATTTAATTATAATATATTTATGTATGGCTGATGTATTACCTTATATTAGATGGTTTGGAAAGTAATTACATATTTCACTGCTATAAATTATGAGTCAATCAATCAATGTTGAATGATAGCAAAGTGCTTCTTGTAGTACTTCATTTGAGAGTGTTTTGAGAACCAAAAGCAATGTTTCACTATCTGAAGCAATATTTTAACCAGGAATGCCAACTTTTCATTTTTGCATTGCATTGTTAGAGGTGATGAAAACAAAAAAGACAGCAGTTATCACCAAAATGAGAAACCAATGCCTACACCAAAATTAAGAATCCAGCTATAGAAGTTTTTTCTTTGTTTTCTGATAGAATATTCCATTATGAGCTACTGGAACATGGAAGAGCCTCCACTGCAGATGTTTATTGTCAGCAACTTTTGGGTAAATGAAGTATGATATTGAAAGTAACCTACTTTAGTAAAGAGAAAAGGTGCCTATTTTCCAAAAATGACAATGCAAGAGCCAACTCTGATAAAATAAGTTCCTTAAGATGGAAGATATTTTTACATCCTCCATATTAACCAGATTTTGCACTTGCAGATTTATATTTCCTTCAATCACTAGAACATTTCATAAATGACAGAACATTCAAAAACAAAGAAGATGAAAGCACTTTTTCAAAAATGTTGTTCTTAGGGAGAACTCTGATTCCTTTAAACATGGAATCCAATATTTGCCTTTCTATTGGTCTACAACCATTGAAAATGGAGTTGATGACATTTTTTATGAATAACATACAAGTAAATTTAACTTAGATTTCTTTTTATATTTTTTCTGGTAAAATGTAATTACTTTCTGAATACACTAATATACAGTTTGCGATTGGGTAAATTGTTGCTATTTTATATTTTTAATTTTGTGCATGCATGTTGTCTGTTTTTGATTTTGTTAATTGGGCACAATCTGTGAGAAAAAGAGCCCCATGAAGCAATTCACTTTGCCAGAAATTTGGAAATGGCATGCTGTACTGCTTGGCATTTGCACAGGAAGTGCCAATAGAAACCTTTCAGAGTGTTTGGGTCTCATTGTAAGGACGATTCAGAGAATTTGGAAAGAGTTGGATGAGTCTAATGGTGATTACGATGGTACAGCAGCTCGAAAAACTCACTCTGATTGTTTTGATAAGGAAAGAACTTCCGAATTTGTTTGTGAGGGCTTCAGACTAAACATTGGAGGCCTACACCAAGTGACTTCAGGAGGTAGTGCTGCCCTGGATCAAGAGAGTAGCTGATGGAAGACCCTATGTCTAGCAATAGGACTCTGCACCATGCCACACAAGTAGGATAACCCAATCATGGCTGTCAGACAATTTCTGTGACCACACCATCCCTTACATCTGGCCACCTAACTCTCCAGACTGTAACCCCCTTGATTATTATGTGTGGAGCACAGTTGAATGAGAGACCAACAAAACTCCTTGTAACAGCAAAGATGGCAGCATTCACCAACTTAAAGAGACTGTCCAGAAGAGTTGCAGGAGATTTTGAAGGCAACTGGGCGCCATGGTTGTAGTCAATGGTGATTTTATTGAATAAATTTACTCTTTAGTATTTTAAGATATTTTTGTTTAATTCTTGTAAATTTATCTATTAAAATGAGATGTCAGTGTTATTTCCATTTTTCGGTAATTTAGATGACATTTTATCCCTCGCATCCTGTATGTGGATGATGAAGTGTTGACACATCAGTATAGTTCAAATTTTTCCATTTCGATACTTGATTTTTTTTATTAAGTTATATGATTTTTCAGAAATTGTTTCTTTTGAAACAATTAGCAGTTAATAGATATTATACATATGTGTGCATTTTATAGTTGTTATTTTAGATTGTGATATTAAATGACTTTATCACTGATGTGAAATTAAGTGAAATAAAACTAACTATATATTTCTTGTTTCTTTCAGACACTAATTGAGAGTGCTTCTCATATAAAAGAAAGTAATTACCCTGAATTCATCTTGTCACTCATTTGCATTTTAATCATATATTTGGTAAAGTCACAGCTTAATGAGCGATACAAGTCACGACTACGTTTTCCAATTCCAATTGATTTGATAATTGTAAGTCAGATTCTTTTGTGTTTTCATTGCAAAGATTTCTTTTGCTCATACACAATAAGTTACAAGTGAAAGTTATAATGTTTGTTCTAGAATCTTGATCACAAGCATTTCTTATATTCCAAAAAGAGGATACAGAACAAATATTTCACAGGGTGTAAATTGAAAACAAACTGAGAGATTGTTAATTGAAACACAAGTTTCAGTTTTATAATAAACAAGGGGAATATTCTTATGAAACATGAAATAAATTATTCACAAAATTTAATCCTATTTACAGAGCAGAAACATGTTAGTTTAATGGTAAATAAACTTCTTTTAAACATTTGAAGACAATTTTTTGCCTGAAGTTTTGAGGTGAGGAATTATTATACATAGATTGGCTTAGACAAGTATCCTTATTTTGATTACTACAGTTACTTCTGGTGTGTTGCACATGATAATCTTAGAATTCTGAATGAAGTCCTTTGTGAAAATGTCGTCCTTCTGCTGTCTATGTTAGAAGAAATCTTACATCCATTAAATTTTTTGCTAAGTTGTCCTTGTATTGTCATATGTCACTTCTACTGTTTATGAATTTTTGCACTATTTGAACCAGAAATTTAACTCACAACAACTAGGTAATTAAATCAAAACTTTTATTCACTCAACCATATTACCTATAACACAATTCTGTCATGGCAATTTGGAGTATTCAATCTAATGTCATTTGTCTGCATGTTCAACTGAACCAAAGTATATACTTGTAGTTTGTTTAATTTTGATCATTCCCTAATCCTTTTGGAATGAAATCAGAATAATAGAGAAGAAACCTGGAAGATAAGGCAATTGAAAGAATCAATACACATACAAGTCTCCAATAATCTCCTCGGTCAGTTTAACACAGAAGACCCCTGAATGGTGCCAAAACGTTATGACTGTAACAGCCAAGATGAGGATATTAGTCCATGTAAATTGGTGTATAATAATTAAAAGATGATAAACCTTTCCTTTCTCTGAGAAAATCTATTAAATTTATATGTAGGGATTTTTTTTGTTTGCATCCCTTAAAAGACAGATTTTTAAAACTATACATGAAGAAATTATTTAGAGTTAATAATAATCTTAGCTTTTCAGCTGAAAATAAATAAATGTTCTTTCCTAAAAAGATGAAAAGTTAGGACTTGAAATTGAACATAGATTGAAATTATTTGTTCTGTGTATTTATAAGAACATTTTTCTTTTGGTAAACTAGAATTCTGAGGTCTCTTGTAATTCTTGTTAATAATAGTTAACAAGTTTTTAGTTTTCCAACATAACTATTAGTCTTTAGCCCATATAAATGGTATCAAAATTTAAAAACAAATGGCCTAATTATTCTTGTTTGAGAGACCATAACCCCTGAGATCAATGTGATTGGACAGTTTTTTTTTTCAGATCATTGCAAAAGTTTGTATCTGATTTTAATTGTTAATATAAAATGACCACAATTTGATACTGGTATTTTCTTTTGGTACCAATTTCTGGTTTGTTCTAGATTAAAACTTTGCATTGTTCATTTGCAAGTCAGACTTTGTTGAATGGTGACATTTTTTCCACAAATGAATGCCTTAAAGATGGAGGATAAAAAAGGTTACACTTTCACCATATTATGAACTGCAAATTTCGGAAAGTGTCAGAATTGCATCAAAAAACATTCAGTAGGTTTATTTGGATTGTGCTCCAGCTCTTTGAGTGCTCAAATAATGGCTTGGCAGATTTCATCAGGGTGATTTTATACTAAATGCTTAATCATACTCTAGGTGACTTTCCAGTGTCAATAAAGAAATTTTGCTTGCCATTGTGGAGAATAAACCAAAGATTTTGATGGAAGAGATTGCTAAGAGTTTGAAATTCAGTATCACAAATGCCTTACACCATGTGAAGAGACTTGGGTTAGTTTCCAAAGTTGACACGTGTGTTACATTTTCTGACAGAACAGAACAAACTCGATCATGTTTTTGCAGTGATTTCTTTGCTATTACAATGTTTGATGCAAACAGAGCTGGTCACATATCATACTGTCAATGCTCATACTCACATCTTCCTGTTTCTGTTTGCATGTCTGTGAGAAATGACAGGAAAGATTCTCCTTTTTGTTGTGTCCTTGTGTTAAACTGATACCTTTCATCACCTTATATCTTTCTTGTCTTGTACATATTCCTGGAGTTTTCTCTCTAGTGACTTATAATTTCCCTTTTCTGTTTCAGTGAATGTTATGGCATTGTCTATTTTTATTGCTTTTTCTCCAGCCATGTGCAGGAACAATGTACATTTTATCTGGCGTTGTAATTTTTTCTGAGCCCACGAGGTACAATTCAAATTTTTGTAACTAGTTTCTGTAGTTTTTTTCAACATTTCTTTCTAGAACATCTGTGTGGTGGGGTTTGAATAATACCCATTATTTTATTGTGGGTTTTCACTTCTGGCACCATGTAATATTTCCACATGGTGTGTTTTGGTATGAAAGATCTGTTTGATACCTGTTTATCCCAAGTTGGTATGTTCGAAAGTGTATACAGTGTCCAAGTCAGTGAGCTCTTGCTTTTTTTTTTTATATCAAGCTATGTCAGAATCTCATTCAGGAAATGTCCCATATCAAGGGGGCATAACGCTAGTTACAAATTTCTGCACACATGCTACAAATTTAGTATAAGTTCTGATGTGTTCTATCGACTAAAAGTTTGTGTGGGAAATTAATTTACTCTTGTCACATCAGATTTTACAACACTTATTTTAAGGTAGGTTCACAAAAAACACTCTTTAACTGATTTGTTTGGCACCCAAATAACCAGTAAGAATGCAAATACGATAAATTCAGATAGCTATGGACAAATATTTTTTAAATTATTCAAAAATTAAAAAGTAAATCTTAATTCCAATTGCAACAAGTAGATTTGAACAGGTGGCCTAATAATAATGTGTTTTGTGTCATCTTGGGATCCCCATGATACTATATAAAATGGTATCAATGAAAAGGGTAATTTTTGGTATTCATTTTATGAAGAGTAGCAGCTTCGATTCTAAGAGGCAGTAAGTAGGAGGACTGATGTTACAGGAAAGCATGTCGCATTTTGACTCAGTATCCTTTTGTGGGAGGCACTAGCCATTTGCAAACTTGGGTGTAGGTGGCATATCACTGTTTCAGAATTCTCAAGATCCTTGTTGAATTTGTGCCATTTTGGACTTATATTCAAAACCCAGACAAAGGCAATCCATCACTGTCAAAATAATCTGCCCATGAGGCACTCCAGACAATTGCTGACCATTCTGGTCCTGCCCTTCACATTCTGGAACAATAATAATAAAAACTCTGAGACAGAGAGTACAAAAAAAAATAAATAATATCATACATCTACAATAAACATTTTAAACTTTTCAAAAGTTAGCTCAACCCTTACCCATGAAGGCGCTTTCATGGCATACTGCTATAGTCAAATGTATCAGCCTTTGGGTGAATTTCAAATCACTAAAGAGATTGGAGAGTGGAGTCTCTTAGATTTTTATGGTTAGAATTAATTTCTGAGATTTCAGCCTCATTTATTCTGTTCTCTGCAGAGCAATTTAAATGACAAAGAATTTGTTTATGTAGAGTCAGTCGAGAACTACTTCACAACCTTCTTCTAACAAAAAACACAAAGCTGCTATAAAAATGGCATCAACAATCTCTTTAAATGATAGAAGACAGTTGTTAAGAACAATGGAGACTATATACTTGACTAATAAATGTTTTTGTGAGTATGTTTTGTTTTTAATTTTCTTATTGGGTACAAACATTTGCAATGATCTAATAATATCCAGAATTTGGAAGTTTATTTCATTTTAGAAGATGCTGCACCTTGCTAAATGGTGATATGAATGTTTTGTCAGGTGAAATTTGTTGTTCATAAGCGTACACAAATTTATCCATATGTTAAGAAGTAGGGCTGACATTCCCTTTTTTTATCAATGAAACAGGCTGTCATGTCTATAGACAACTACTTATAAATAATACATAGAGTAACATACAATAAAAATTTGTACCTTTTTTTTTTTTTTTTTTAGCCTATGTACCTAAACTCAATTCAGACTTCTGTTGAGAAAGAAGCTCTAACAGAAAACCTACGGCCATCAGAATTTGTTGTCAATGTCCGACCTTGCTGGGCTACAGTATGTAAACCCTGATTTAAAGAGTTAATGCAATGCATATACTACTCTTCTTATTAAAACTTCTAGTGCTTATTCAAGTATTATTCATTTGTCACTGTAACTGATGTTGGATGTCCTGTAACAATTGTGGAAGATTCTCCAATATCATTGTTTGACAAGTCATTATTATAACTTAGAGATAAGATGATTGTAATTTGATCCTATTACAGAAGCAAAAATAATGACAAAAAACTTAACAAAATGTGATTTTCAAGGTTTGCGTTGAATTTCTGTTGTTGCGTACGTTCATTTTTACATTGGGTATGAATGACATAAGAAAGCATTTATCCTAAATGATTTTAATTTATTTTTTCTCTTGTTTCAATTTGTCTTTCTATTTTATTGTCAAAAAGAAAATATTCATTTTTATGATGAAATGTAACAAACATTTCTTTATTTTTCTTTAGGTGGTTATTGCTACACCTATATCTTATTTTTTACAATTAGGAGATAAATACAATTTTCGAGTTGTTGGTAAAGTACCTGCTGGGTAAGTAATGTTTGTTGATCCGTATAGAAATTACATTTTTTAATTTCTTTATGTAAAATTTCATGTGAATATTATTTCTGTTCTATCTACCATCTATTTATAATATAATTTAATAAATAAAAGTTACCAAACAAAGAAATATTTTATTTTACAGTTTTAAATTTCCTAGTTTAGGGTATAATTTTGACTTTTTAGATTGAGCTTTTTAATTTCATAGATCTTTTAAAATATTTACAACTTAATAATTGAGAAGCATTTTACTAACATTTCATAAATAGATGTATTTACAAGGACAGCCTCTAATATATTTAGTCATCAAAGTAATCAGTAAAGAAAGTTTTACTAAATTTGAATAATTACTTGAATTTCTGTAGATTTTTAAAATGTGGATGTATCAGATGTTCAAATTAGGATGAATTGAAAATAGTTCTGTTGATTCATCATAATTGATTTTTTAACAATTGAAAAAGATTTCAAACACAAATATCTGTAAATTTTGGTTGAAAATATTTTTCATATCAGAATATTCTCAAAGTCTTCTTTCTGTTTGTATAAAGATTAGGAAACCTGAATTACCTTTTCATATAATTAAAATGGATTTTTTGACCTTAGGTGTTAATATTTCACTATAACTGTGAAAATACATTTTTGTGCATGTGTGTGTAAGAGAGAGATAGTGATAGAGAAATATAGAAAATTCAAGTGTTCTTTATGATATTTTGTTTTCACTTGTTTTCCAGTTTACCAAAACCATTTGTGCCTGATATTACTTATGCTAAAGACTATATTGTAGAGGGCATTGTTATTGGTCTTGTGGCTTTTGCCCAGTCAGTATCTGTTGCAATTCTCATGGCACGGAAGCAAGGCTATAGAATTGATGCCAATAGGGTAAGCTTTCCCTTGTTTTGCTATTCATTTTAACACTTATGAAGAGTAAAATCAAAATTGATATTTTAATTGATAAATGTTTATATTACTCTGTATTGCATTTACTTTTTTGATTTCTTGACATTGGTAAAATGAGGTAAACAATATTTGTTCATTATTTACATTATTCGGACTATTGTCCTCATCTTTGTCGCCATATTTATTACAACGTTTTGGTCGCCGTACGCTCTGGCCTTTTTCAGGTGGCTGTAATGTTGAACTGAACCCTTTATTTCGCTCACTGGGGTAGACTGCTCTAGTTCCATGTGTCAGTTATCAGTTATCTCCTGTTAATTTCCCTCTGAAAGTTCTCCACTCCCATCACTGGATCTAACCAACGCCTTTATCCACTGTACCATGTGTCCTTGAGGACATCTGGGTATGAATTTCTGGGTATTATAAACCTAATGTCTTCAGCAACCATTTTTACCAGTGCTTATATTGCAATTTTGCTGTTATCATTGCATGTTTTTACCAGAGCTCATATTGCAACTTTGTTGCTATCATTGCTTTTCTCTAGCACTCCTTATTACTGGTTCCCATATTGTATTTATTTCTATGCTTGGTCAGCTCAGAAGATTTTTGTGGCCTAGCATATGTGCTGATTCCTTAAGTTTATGAATTTACCAATGGTGTTCCCTGTCTATGAACTCAACATGATCCCACAGAGGGCGGTGATCTCCCTTCTCTCTCCATATGTGGTCAGCCACATAGACAATATTTGTTGTCAGAAGATCACAGTGAAATAATTTTAATCAAAATGTTGGATCTTCATCATAAAATGCACATAACTAACTTTTTAATTTTAGAATTAGAAAAAAAGCTACATTTCCTATGGCAAACAGTCTTCTAATTTTACAATAGCTTGACAATACAAATTTAATTTGGCTGCAAGAAAATAAATGGTACCATGCTAAGGTGAGACTTCTTGAAACATAACAGCTGAAAATGAGGATGTAATCTCTGACCACAGATATTATACTTGGATGTATGGAATGCGTCGCATGTATTCTATGACGGAAAATGTGGTGAAAAAGAAAATTATTTACCAAACAAAAGGGCACATATTCTGCATAACATGCTGAAAATGGAATATTTGAATTAAAAAACAAGTCCGTTGCAAGAGTCGCTATAAAAGTATTTTGATATGCAAAATACTAAACATCCTCTCCCAGCTGTCGACGAATGGAAAAAATGCACAGCCGATAAAAGCAGTTGGTGTTCTTGAATTGGTAGAAAAAAGTCGGCTATTTTGGCTGCCACATTGGTTGGAGAGTGAGTTATTTTTTTGACTGGTTGTGTGCATTGTGATTTGTGAAGTAGAACTTGCAAATTGAGTTTTTGTCATTTTCTTTCTGTTCCCGATGTTCGAGTCTGAACTTAGTGATTTATTCTCTGTGACGTGGAAATAATCTCCGACAAACATTTCCTTTGCAATCCCAGATCATTTACACTGTGCAAGATGCAAGAAGCAATATTTCCAATATTATAGTGCTCTGACTTTCAAAAGTAACATCCATACATAATCTGGCCACCCTGATTCTAACATTATTACTTTCATCATGAACATTTGAAGAAAAATGTCTATTTGTATTTTTGAAGAAGTCTGCAGAATCTATCAACCAAAATGTGGTAACAGCTGAAACAACACAAAGTCATCTAAACCAGTCTTGTAATGATAATGACTTTTCTCAAACTTATAGATAGTGTTATTTATTACTATTATACATATTTATAATATTAATGAGTTCATTTGATCAGTATTTTGTTTGGTTTATTTGTATCACTTTGTTATTTATGCTAACGGTAAATCATTACTATCTTTTTTGCTGAATTTCATTCCAAAACACGTTGCTATACTAGGTACTGTTGGACTGACTAATCAGTTGATAATTAGTAATTTAATTATCCTCAATAAATATTGTGAAAAAATAATAAAAAAGTATCAGAATATTATTTAAATTCATTGTCTATTCAAGATAACTGATGAATCTTTAGCTAGAGATTAAATTTCTCTGCTATATAAAACAAGGTTGACTGTGTTCCCCTGACAAAAAAAATAAGGTGATGACGATAGCAACAAATGCTGATATGGTAAATTACCGATGTTGAGCTGATTAATCAGTGCAACCCTAATAGACAACATCTTGTTACTCTTTTTGTTTAGTACCCACTGAGGAAATCTGAATTAATGTGGTGCTTATTAAGTTGAAAATGTAATTGGATAATCAGGCTTGTATTCTGGTCACACATATTTGATGTCACTTTAAGTTGCCTTTGAGAACAGCATGAATTCACCTCTACTTTTACCTTTACTCCATTTTCAGTCCATATTTTGAGGCAGAGAAAAGAATCTGTGAATGAGAACAAGGGCAATTAACATTTTAAAATTTAAAAATGTATTGAAATAATTTAAATATCTTCTTTGAAATTTTAATTCTGGTTTTAAGTGCAAGACTATAGTACAAAGTTAGTTGCAAAAAATTTCAAAATTAATATTGCATATTCAAAAGTAATTTTTATTTGAAATTTTGTCATCCAAATTAACTTCACTTTTGTCTGCTGACAGGAAAAAATTTTGTAATTCAAAAATCATTAAAAAACAAGGTAAACATTATAGAAATATAGGGCTGAAGGAAAATTAGTTAATTTAAGTATTACATAAAAAAGTTGTGTGTATACATAAAATGGACTCTCCTGTCATTTTCAATGTATGTGGATCTGACAACTTAACCAATTCAGTTATGAATTTTGTGCGAAAATCTTAAATGGCACTTAAGACTCACTAGTGATTTACAAAGGAGGACGTATATGGAGCAAGAGTAAGGATTGTGAGATTAGATCACTGTTAGATTGGTTGACATTTTACATCTTACTCTCGCTTCTTGAAGACAATTCAGACTAGCAGATTGAAAACTAAAACATTGATCTCCACTCTACCTGCTTCAAGGCAAAGCACTCAAAGGTGTTATGAGGCCTGACGATTGCATATAGCATGAAACAAACTGTCGCCTCTATGTGTTGACTTCTATGTTCACTTTTATATTTACAGACACTCTATCTCTGATATTGAGCACTTTATCACATAAATATAGCACACTTTCAGACTATATTTCTTCATATATATATATATATATATATATATATATATATATATATATATATGAGGAGGCATAGGTGGAGTAATGGATAGCAGCTTCGATTGAGGAATTGGAGAGCCGATTTTGAATCCCAGTTGAATCCATTAAATTCACTTACGTGCTAATACCCTTGGAAAGGTGTGAATCCTCTTCTTCTCCCTCCAGCTATGGGTAAATAGCAGGACAGACTAGGTTCTATAGCCTTGGATGGCAACTGGTCTAGGAGAAGGACAACTCTGAATTCAAGCCTGGAGTGGAACCCCTAAGGCGGATGGACGGCACTTTGTGCTACTTTCTGGCAACTCCTGCAGCCATGCTGGTACCAAACTGTATTGGTTTATCCTCTCCTTTGGACTCTGCTAGCAAGGCTGAGAGGGGGAACTAGATCCCCGGGCAGCCCTAGTTCTCCATATATCCCACCCAGGCTCGTAGCCCACCATGCTACTCCATTGATTGGTTTGTGAAATTGAATGAAACGTAGAGTTTGTAAATCTTGACAAAAAATGTTAGCAATAACTCCAACAATAATAAATACTCTAAGGATTTCAACATGCAAAAAAAGCGTGTTGCAAAAAAATTCTAGTTAATTATAATCCAAGAATTGAAAGAAATTAATTGGTATAGGTTCTACTTAATGCCTCCTGATGTAATGAATATGCATACACCTGGGTTCCCCCTCACAGTAATATGATTGGCTGGTGTCAGCCATAAATACAGACTGATGTGGAGTTACAGGATGACACCTTTTGGCTACGCCTATAGCTTACCACTACGATGAGGAACAGTTCATTACGGTTACCTGCTAGATTGTTCTACTCGGTTACAGTAGTCCAAAACTACTTTGCTACTTCGAACAAATATATCTCTTTCCAGGACATATCACCTCCTGTTTTATTTTATTCTATATCTATGCGGTATAATCATCTCAAACCTTAACTAATCTTGTATGTAAGGACTTACATGAAATTATTTTTTTCTTCCCAGGAACTGATAGCATATGGGACTGCTAGTGTATTTAGTCCTTTTTTTAATTGCTACACAGCAGCAGGAGCTGTTTCCAGAACCAGTGTTCAGGTTGGAAGTGGAGGAAAGACTCAAGTAAGTTCATCAACATTTCAAGTATTTTATTGTTTGACAAATAATAATTAAAAAAAAAAAAAATTAACCATATCTATAATACCGAGAAATATTGAAATTGTGCTAATTTGAAAATAATTATTTTAATTATGTTTAATGGGTATATGAAGGCTTAAATTTTACCATAATCTGTGGGCATACCTGAATGAAATAATAATTATTGAAGTTTTTGTTGTTTTTAGGTTGCCAGTTTGGCTGGAGCTTTGTTTGTTTTGCTGATTATACTTGTTGCTGGACCATTGTTTGAATCTCTACCAAATGTGAGTGTGCATAATTATATAAAAACAAAATTAAAAAGAAAACAGAAATAATTATATAAAAACAAAATTAAAAAGAAAACAGAAATAATTATATAAAAACAAAATTAAAAAGAAAACAGAAATAATTATATAAAAACAAAATTAAAAAGAAAACAGAAATAATTATATAAAAACAAAATTAAAAAGAAAACAGCACAGAGATAATGGCTGATTTTTTAAGTTAATTTTTAAGTATTTTAAGAAAAGAAGATTTCACACACTTATGCTAGTGACCCTTCCATTTTTTTAAACATGCTGGAAAGTCCTCTTTTTGGGTCATCATTGTAGAAGATTTAAATCAAAGCTAATGTAAAAGAATGATTAAAAAAATGAACAGGGTGTAATGACAAACATACACAGGTGTAGGCTTTAAGAAAGCTTTATTCAACTGAGAATAGTAGGTTCGTGTATAGTGTTTGATAGTCTCAGTAAACAGAAATAGCTCTCTCAAAGAGGAGTGTAACAAAACAAGGTGAGACCACTCTTGATTATTCATAACAGGGTAAATAGTTTGAATGGATTATATCATAAACAAATAAAAAGGAAAGTAAAAAAAAAAAAAGAAAAATTTAAGTATTCAAGTAAAATATTGAAGTAGATATTTGCTGTATAAATTTGGTAGAGTGTGGTGGTGGGGAGGCACCATTTATGAAGGATACTGTCATAAAACACTGTTTACATTACAGTCAGTGATTTTTTTCCTCAATGAACTAAATATGTCTTCAAGTAAAAAGTGTAAATTCTGATTGACATAGAAAACATTAATGAAAACAAAGATATAGGGAATTTTAACAGATTTATATGTTTCTTTAAGTTAGCCATTGTTTCCAGTATCATGCCAGTTATCTTTTGGAAAATATCTTCACCAAATATAAAGAATCTCATTTTCTATTCATTTTTTCCCTTGTCTTTAAGGAATCCATTTTGTTCCATTAAGTTTCTCAGTTTTGGCTAACACCTAATATTTGATTAGAGGTTTCATAATAGTTGTATCCTTTGCCTTACAACAAGATAAAAAAAACTTCATATGATTTAATCCCTCCTACTAAGTTAGAAATAGCAGAATAAGGAAAATTAATGACAAAGTGGGAAAAATTTTCATGTGATGTTTACATTGATGCAACTACATATGCACATGAAAGAGAGGAGACACTGAAATTTTAAACTTTTAAACTAAAAATGTTTTTTTAATGTGTCTTGCCAGTTTCATTTAGTTTCTTTTTCTTTATATTTTTTATCATTTTTGTTATTAATTATCCCACATTGTGATAATAGAAGATCTGCCCAGAATGGTGAAACGTTTTAAGAACCTAGATGCAAATTTACTGTGAAGGATCTAGCAATTAAAGCACTTTCTAAACATTTTTGTACCAGCAAACTGTTTTCTCTTTCAATTAGAGTAGCTTTTCCCAAATTAAAACTGTGCTCAGTCTTGTTGAAGTGGGCAACCAATGCATTCAATGTGCTGTTTTGTTAAAGATCACTTTTATGTTCATATAATCATTTTATTTAAATTTCTCAAGGTTTCTCCTATGTATTCCTTGTGGCAATTATTACAGATGATAAGAGTAAATTTCTCATTAAAGTTTTAGCTTATTATTTTTTTGTTTAGTATTACGTCTTTTTTTTTTAGAAGTAATTGTAACAAATTATATGTTAAGCTTAGATAAATTGTTTTCAATTGTAGTTGTGGGTGGGTAGAATAATATATTTTGAGGTGTGTAGAATAATAGATTTTATTCATTGTGTTTGTTCGAATGGTCATCTATTTTGAAATATTTTATGAGCCTTTTGCTGAATATGAAATAATTAGGGTATTGGAGGAGCTTAAAAGTATATTCAATATATTTCTCCTCTTCATATAAATATTGAAGTCTACAAATTCGGAGTGCAATTAAATAGAATCCAATAATTATTCTGGATTGTATTTTATTGTTATGGTAAGAATCAAAATTTATGATATCATTTTTATTAGTTTATTTCTGATGGGCACTTAGTTTTAGGTTATTGTGAAATACACATAGTTTTAGGTGTAATATGATATCTAAGAAAGTAAGTAAATTCTATCATATGTTTGACTTTTATTTTATCGACAAGGTCAAGTAATGTAGTTTTGTGGAGATATATTAATATATTGAGTTGACTATACTTTAATTAAAAGAGAAGTTAGCTTACTAAGATGAAAGTCTATAGAAAGTGCTTTAATCACTAGATTATCTACAGTAAATTTGCATCCAGCCTTTTGCATTTTATCTTTCTTGGCGTATGGGATACTTAATAACACAAGTGATAAAAAATATAAAGGAAAAGAAAGTAAATGAAATTGGCTTGGCTATATATCCAAACACATAACTTCCTATTTGCAAGACTTCCTTCCATTAGCAGCATGCTGATTAGGATTCACTTTGGGACTTTCTTTCAAATGCTCCTTGGATTGATATTCTAAAGCCAATCATGGATATGATGTGCTGACTGGAAAATCATAAAAAAAAAATTCTTATCACTCCAGATACATGTAGAAAAATCTACACACACAGTTAAAAATTAGAGTAAAAACACATTCCTGATAATAGCTAATAGAATAGACAGAAATGCTTAGATATATATAGAATATTCTGACAGTTTTTACACATTTTATGGCCAGACAAGAAATCATAAGAACACAAGAAAAATTGAATAGATCTTAATTGCAGTACTTTCTTAATTGTCTTTAATGAAACACACACACATATATATATATATATATATAAATACACATATAATAAACAAAAAAAGAGATAGATATTGCCAAAGAGGAACCATGAAGTACAAGTTGAGTCTTCAGTTCTGAAATTTTTCAGTGTGGATATTTTTCTTTTTTCTTTGCACATTGTCAACATCAGCCAATCATTTTCATTTCAGATGCATTTCATACAAAGGCACAAAAACAAGTTACATGGAACAATGTGAGGTGAATAGGGAAGAGGACAACGCTCATGTTGTTTTTGGCCCCAAACTTTGATGCTCAAGGTTGAATTTTGCAGAAATGGATTTCTTTTTCATATTTTCTGTTAATATTCACTGGCATAAACTTCAATGCAGACCCATCTCACCACAGCTATATCATCATTGGGTTGACTATGATCTTCATTGAATGGTGAAGGGTTTCAGTATTTTCATCATTTTGGTTTGTTGAAAGACTATTATATCATAGTCGGTCTTCAAATTAAACTTTACCTCATTTGAATTACAAATACCAGTTGTGATATGCCCAAAGCTTCTTTCATTAAAAGTTTCTTTTTTCATTTATAGAGAAAATCACTAAACATTATTGCAAATATGAGAAAAAAAAAACTTGCAGACAATCAATCCAGAAGTGTGCTATGTAATGGAGTGGCTTACAATAGAGTTGTGTAAATACATCCAGTTTGCATACCACATTCAAATTCTGTTTTATTTTATTTCTTTACCCCTCATCTCTATATATGTAATGATAATACTAATAATCAACAAACTTACTTGTACATAAAGAAAGACTGATGGACAAAAAGTTTAAATTACTTTCTAAATGTAATCGTATGAATAAGTACTTGTTATTCTATCCATGACTTGATTAAGTGGTTATGCATGCGTCTGTATGTTTATATCACAAAAAAATTAAATTCCAGATGGTAGACTACATGCCTGAAGATCACTCAATATGAAATTTACAGTTGTGTTTATTATTCTTTGTATCTTTAATTTTTATATATATATATATATATATATATATATATATATATATATATATTTGATTCATAGTAATCAATTATGGATATGTGTGCTATGTAGTGGTTCTCATTGGAAAATGAGTGTTTGGCTTGTCAAGTCAAATTTCAACCAAGGCCATTGTGTTAATTTTCACACAAATATCCTTGGATAGGTAAGAAAACATGTCTTCTTGTTTGAGTCTGTCTAGAAGGATAACAACTCAAAACTGATCATGGAGTTAGCAACTCCATCCTGTAAAAAACTACATGCTAATTAAACTGCTGCAGCAACACCTAGCATGGGGAAAATGTGGCCCTATACTCCACAGAGGAGTCTACAGAGTTAATATATGTACATAGTGCTCAGATAGATGCATATTTGATACACTGGTAAGTGACTTATCATCTTATTTGAAAAGTTTCAAAGTTTGATCCTCTTGTTCATGTTATTTTTATTGTTGTTTCATTTGTAATTTTTAATGATTACAATGTAGGGATACAGAAGGTGCTTAACTCCCTTTGGTGGAGATAAGTCACATAGCTCACAAGATGGCTGCCTATTGATGTCACTCCATATAGTGACAATAGCAGCAGTCAAAATTCAGTTTGTTGACAGCAGTCAAACTGTAAGTTTGCTTTCTTTAACTCAGGGTCTACCATGACTTAGACAGAGGCTAAATCTGCCTGCCCAGCAGCTTACAAGTTCATTGTGCCGTTTTCCTTTGGGAATATCTTTCCCAGATATAGAATGAAACTTCAGCGTGCAATCCTCAATCTGGGAAAACACAAGAATTGCTGTTTCCTGTTCATGGTATATGTCCCTGCCTGGAACATAGATGAATCCATCCCATTTGAATCTGGAATCCTAAACATGGCTTCTCCAAATATATAAGACCCTTCCATTTTGTTTCTACTTACACTCTGCTTAGCTGTGATATATTATTATTATTATGGGACACTTGTATATATGTATATATAGTTTTGTGTATGTTTTAGTGATATAAATGTCTCTCAGAGAACAAAGCATGTTTGTCATTCATTTTCCTTTCAACCATTCCATTCCATCAGTGAAATCTGAAATTATATCATGAATATGATAATGCTCATAATGGGGGAAAACCAAATGGGAGAATAAATCTTTCTTTCATATTCGTCTCCCATTACAACAACATTGTGATGTCTTTTTATCAAAGTTTCCATATAAATATATAAATATGTAAAAGGAATTGTTTTAATGCTTACATATTTTTTTCTCATTTCAGTGTGTGCTTTCTTCTGTCATCTTAGTTTCCTTACGCTCAATGCTGAAGGAAGTTTTAAAACTGCGTAGGTTGTGGAAAATATGCAAATACGATTGTGTAAGTCTTCAAAGATTTTCCAAATTTAAAAGAAGAGGACAAGGAGAAAATATTGCAATTATTGTCAAGTTTATATGGATTAGATATGATTAACCAAGCAGTAAATGAAGTCTCACAATTCTGATTGATAATTTCTTAGCTGTATGACTGAAAATCAATATAAAACTAACTTGTAAATACATAATTTATATTATTATTTTTTATTTAATACACATAATAAATATATTTATATATAATCTTAATATGAACGATGTGGACATAGAAATCAACACTATTGTGACTTTCAATTTTGTACCTTAAGTGATTTTGGGTAGGTTTTATATATAAGCTACTAAAGGATAGCTTATGAGATGGGTATGGCAAGGAGTAAACTGATTTTTGCAAGTTTTCTTGGTTAGAGTTAATGTGTTAAGATGGTTAAGATTTTGCATTTAGTTGTTTTGATTTTATTTTTTAAATCTTTATCTGTATTTGTATTTTAGCTTTTATTTATATATTATTTTACTTAATTTTATATTTGTATAGTATATTCAGTTCTAAGTTCATTTGTTTTTATACAAATTTTATTAGTTTCAGGTTATGAATATTGCATAATATTTTTGGGTGTGTTTTTTGAAGTTTCATATGTATTTTAAAAGTGTTGTGCTATGTGCATACTTTTTTTGTTTGAAAATAAGTTTTTTGTGTGAATAGCTTTTTTGTTTACAGGGATTTTCTGTTAGTCCAATAATTATAAGTATTATAAAAACATTAGCCCTAAACATGAAACAGCCAATACTAATCTCTCATAAAAATAGAAAATTTTAAGCAATATAATTTTATGTATATTCCACCAGCTAAAAAATATATATTCCTGTAACGTATTGTATAAGCCATTTTTCAGCTATCAGAAAATTATTGTAATGGCTTTGTCAGATTAGTCTAAAATTCTATTTTTGTCTGAATTTCTAGCATGAAGAGTTATCATTATTTACATTCAGACTATTGTCTTCAACTTTGTTGTTGTTATGACAATGTTTTGATCATTGTGCCCTCTGGCCTTCATCAGATATCTGTTGATCTGGGTAACCTACAGGGAATTCCAAAATGAACTCTTTATTTAATTTATTAAAGAGGTAGACTGTTTTCATTCCATTGACTATGTCTTGTAATATCTCATCTAGTTTTTACTTTTAAGACTGTGCATTTGGACACTGTTTCCAAATGCTGACTGCTCAGTACAGGGATTGAACTCACAATTATTTTGTCACCAAATACATTCACTAATGCTTTAATCCACTTAGCTTTTTTTCCATATTAGTTAAAATTTTATGTTGAATTATCCAAACTTGGTTTATTTAGAATAATGACTTGATATAAGAGGAGGAAATGAAGATTATGAAGATATGGAGGATAGATAACAAATGACCCTAAACAATGTTTTTAAGCTTGTAATCAGTACTAAAATGCAATGTAATTATTCTTTCATTTTTTCCCTATTGTCACAATTTGCCTTGTTACTACATCATCTAAATCATTAAAGTGAATTAATTTTTTTATATATCATGCTAATCATGATATCATGGCTTCTATAAATATCTGAGCGAAAAATATTGAAAAAAAATTTCTTTCTGTTTGGTGTTCTTACTTTTGCAAATAATTCTTTCTGGTTCAGTTCTCAAAACAAGAGCTTATCTGAAAAAGTAATTTCTTCTGTTTGATTTTCTTCAAATTTTTAGGTTGTCTGGATTTTCACATTCATTTCTGTTATCTTAACAACATTGGAACTGGGCCTGATGATTGGCATTGTAATTGGAATCATCACAATTCTTATACGTACTCAAAAGTAAGTAAAAAAAAGAAATTAGTCACATGTAAATAAAATCTTCAATAAAAGTTACTTATAATGATTTCTGTAATTGTAATATAGTTATATCATTTATAAAAAAAAGTGATATGATTATTCAGTAGATTCATTGATAAGTAACAGCTGCAGTCATCAGGAAATGCAAGCTTGTTAAATTAGCTGTTTTGAGGTTAAATATGAGACATACATGAAAGTGGATGTCCAGTATGTGTGAGCAAATGTGGCTGAATCAACAAAGAGCAAAAGATAAGATGGAAATACATTATTTTGGAAAGTGGAATTTTCATCTCTTTCTAAAGTAAGAAGTAAATTTATGTAAATAAAAACACAGAACCACTTTTTGACCATATACAATTCCTTTGTTCCCTGCTTTCAATCTAGACTTGATAGAAGGTACAAAACAGAGAAAATATTATGATTAACAAACAATTGTCATTTGACAAGCACACTCTATGTTTAGCTCTTCACATTCATGTGGGAAGCCAATTAAATATTATAGCTTCAGTCTCTTAAAGATATTTTCATTAACTCTTGACCATATGGAATCTCTTTTTCTCTGATTATTCAATGCATTACATATTGATTACATATTGAAACTTGCTAAAAGAAAATTGGGATATAAAATTAAAAATATATGTGGTATGTCATTATCTAAACCTTCCTCTATAAACAGAAGTAATTACCTTGTTAACAAAGAAGAAAACTTTAGTTTGGGAATGCTCTAATAGTGATAATGTCTTTGGATACTGATAAGAAAAGTCAAAATATTATCTAGGAACAATAGATTCAGAAATAACCAACTAATTTTAATTTAAATTTTTTTCTATTCTGTCATTCAAAATTTCTGAATTCCATTAAATACCAGAAATGTGAAAAATGATGTTAATTTAGTTGAATTTGAGGACATTTTACTTCAGCATTGAAAACAGGGAAAAAGGCATTTGCCTGTGATCAGGATTTAAGACAGGTGCTGTGAATCAGACATCCGTACAACATCATCTGACCATTTCGATATTTGGTCAGATTTTGGCAAGTGAGTCAGGCTTTGAACTTTTCCATATCCTCTTGTAAAAGAATGAGATACCATAGAGAGTTACGATCATATAAGGGACATAACACTTAAGAAGGAGTAAATTTTGATGATGATTTAATTTGGCGCCCTCCTAAGTATATTTCTATCCCATGACTCTTATAGAATATCGGTAAAAATGTAAAGTAAATCTGTTTATCTTTCTACTCATTCAGTTATAAAAGCCTTGACTTTTCACTTGTCTTAGCATAAATTTGTTGTGTCTTTAAAATTTAGCATTATTGACACTTTTCTTTCCTTTCTTTCCTTTTTTGTTTTTTACAGAGTTGAAGCTGTATCTCTTGGTGTGATGGATAATAGTGAGATATTTTTGGACAAAAATAAGTATAAAGGAGTATGCATCATTTTTAATTGATTTTTTTTTCATTAAGATACAACCATAGTCATCAAGCATTTTCTTTCTTAAGACATTTGTCAGAAAATTAGTTCTTTGCAGAGGATGCTATTGTTGCAGAGGTGCATTTTCATTTGAAGCAACATTCTCTGTGGAAATTATTTATTTACCTGTGCACCAACAAGACAAGAGCATTAATCTCAATTGTGATAATGTAGAAAATATTCATGATGGTAACACATACACAATGTTTTATTCGTAGAGAAATTGACATAGATGAGAAAAAAAATTTATACTGCTTACTTGTACATTGATCAAAATCTACCAATAATTTTATCCAAAAGTATCTTAAATTTTATATATTTACTTAATGTATTAAATTGTAAGTTGTCTTTCCTGTGATCCAATTTCAAAGTAGATAGCAATTGTTTCTTGCAAAATTTTGTGTTTTGTATTCGATGAAAGATGTTTAAAATGATTAAAATCATCTTATTTTGAAATATCAGTTTTGAAATATCAGTTTCTTTTCTTGCCAAAGATGAAAATCTAAACTTCATTGCACTTTTAGAATTTGTTTATTTACAGAGGAAATTTAGGTTAACACACACACACATATATATATATATATATATATATATATATATATATATATATAAACATATATTGTTAAATATAACAAACAATGAATGTCTGTTATGTCTCATAATGAGCTGTTCTAATGTTCATATGTTTGGTTTAATTTTGGGTGAAAATAAAGACAAATATTGTCCAACCTTTGGATATTTGTTTCAAGTTGGTCCTTGATCTAAGCTTTCTGCTCACATGAGCCATCTTCAGAGTGCTTATACAGACATTTTAACAAAGATATTCACCATCGAAGATAATATTTTGTGATGTTGACATAGAAGAATTCTATGTGATGATAACGGTCGCGTAATAGCAGACGCAGTTCATAAGCACAAGATGTGATGTCATACTGCTCGAGAGGCCAAAATATTAATAATAGAACCATATGTTTAGATGCAATGTAATGTGTTGTCACTAGTTTGAAATGTAAATTTGTTGAGTGTGGGTTGCTATGTTTTAATGTAGATAACCTACAATATCTGAAGGTTCTTTTTACTGTGTGTATGTGTGAGTATTATTGTGTTATCAACTAATATCTAATATTATGTGCATGGCTATGTTTTTCTAAGAATATGTAATATAAGAGGAGTACCACATACTCTAATAATCACTTAAGGTACTAAGAAATCTATCGAGGAGCAAAATAGCCATATAAATGGGATACAATGTTTCATAACATTGAATACTGTATTTTTTTTTTATCCTACCCATTCCTAAATGTGTATATATATATATATATATATATATATATATATATATATATATATATAATGCTGATGATATTAATGTTTAAATGATAAATCTACTTATGCAAACATATATATATATATATATATATATATATATATATATATATATACACAGACACCTATATACACGTACTTATATATCTTCACTAGGCTATTATTTCATTTTCTTATTTGGTTTTGTGGTATCATAAGTATTAATTGCAGGTGGTTACATTTATAATTAAATTTTTATTGAATATTATTTAAATTTATGTGCATATGTCTGTATTTATACACCTATGTATATGCACACATACACATTCATGCATGCATATATATATAGGTATATGTATGTGCACATATAAACGTGCATACCCAAGATACATGTAAACTTATTGCTTTGTTATTAATAAACTAGTGCTTAAATGGTGAAGTTATTTTTCTGTTTTTAGGGTATTGATTTTGGTTGGTTATGTTAATAAAATTTGTTGTGTGAATATTTAAAATATAGTATATATGCCAGCTCTCTCATGCATGCACATGCACATGTATATATATATGTAGTTGTTAAATAGAATATATATATATATATATATATATATATATATTAAAGTAAGTGTTTGCTTGTATCCTATGTTATCGTTTATGTAATGCTTCATTTTTATTTAATGGTTCATAGTTTTTTTGTTTTTTTTTGCCTTTGTGTTATATATTGAGGTACTAATTATTGGGGTTAGGTTTGTTCATTTGTAGGTGTTTGTGTGTGTGTGTATATATATATATATATATATATATATATATATATATATATACACACACATGCACACACACATAGGTGTGTATGTTTTATATTTGTTTATTAATTTATTCATAAATTAACTTTTTAAGTTTGTTATTTATTTATTTATTTAAAGTTTATGTTTAATTTATTTATATTTATTTGTTTCTTTTTAATTAGTACTTAGATGGCAAAGTAAGTATTTATTTATATGCCTACATTTAACCATTATTTCAGTATTCTGGTTTAAGAATTTACTTTGGTTTTTAAAATTAATTATTGTTGTAGGGTGGGAGGTGGACCAAATTATGTTTCTTCATCTGTTGTTTTTGCTTGAATTGTTTTCGTTTTTGTATTCAAGTTTGTTTGAATATCCGCTGTTTCTCAGGGCTGATTCATTTGTTTTTTATTTTCATTGAATATTTTTAGGCTACTAGAATTTGTTGAAATTATTTATTAGATATGGGGATTTGTTTGAATATATTAGCGAGTTGGCTGGAATTTTTGTTATTGTATATTGGGATGTGGTTTTGTTTTCTGTGTGGTTTGTAGGTTCTGTTGTTTAGGTTGAATGTTATATCTAAGAAAATTACTATTTTTTCATTGTATTTTATATCAATTGTAAATCTTAGGGTATGAAAATTTTTTTTATTATTTCTTGTCTTATTTTTTCTGTAGTTCTGCCCTTGCAGTTTCTTAGAATTAATAGATTGTCATTTCTCTTTTTTTGTTAATATTTGTTAATTTATTGATTTTTTGATAAAAGATGATCTATCAAAAAGCTAGCTCCTACAGAGGGCTCTTGATTGGGCCTTTAGCTTGTTCAGGAGTTTGAGAGTCCTTAAGTCTTTGCATATTCTCAGTACTAGAAGCTCTCCTGGCTACTGTTTAATCTGAGTTTTCATTTGCACAGAACTTTCTTTTCCTCACTGCAGCCTTGGCTCTTTTGATTGCAATCTCGTCCTCTGTTTTTCGCAAGGCATACTGATGTTGTATGTGATAGGCAATAATAAATAACAGAATAACTCAAAATTAATCAGTGCATTTAAGTATTACATTGATATTTAAGCATACCTTTTAAAATTTCAATGAGAATTCTTCTGTTGCCACTTAATTTAAAGACAATATGATGTGCATAAGTCCTTACTTTCCCTACAAACAATTATTTTTATTTAATTGTTGAATTTTGCTGGATTTCACAATTAATTACTCACAAATTTATTTCCAAGTTATAAAAATTGTTATCACACAAAAACTTTGGCGCAAAATATCATTTAAAAAATTATTAGGTTGGTGCAAAAATAATGACGTAATAATGTCGTTTTTTGACGTATTTTTTAACGTCAAAAAACGATATTATTACGTCATTATTTTTGCACCAACCTAATACTGAAAATAATAATAAAAATTGGGAATTCAAAATGTTTGTAACATGAGCTATTGAAAGTTAGAGAGTTGTGTCCCTTTAATTGAAAAAGTCTGACACATTGACATTTACATTTACTATATAGATGTATGCGCCTATAAGTTTGCATAATTCTGCATATATATATATATATATATATATACACACACACATGTCAGTGAAGCTGCTTCTTTATAATTTCTGTTACATTCTTTCTTTTTAAGGGAGTGCAGAAGGCACCCAGTCTTGATGAATTCATTAGAACAGATTTCAACCATTAACTCTGTTTGTCTGTGTTTTCAGGTGTCTATAACTCCAGGAATCAGTGTGATTGCTTTTGCCTCTCCACTCTATTATGCAAATGTCGATGTTTTCCGCAAGGAGGTTCAAAAGAAGTTTGACTTTGCAAAAGCAAAAACTGACCCAAAGATTAATTCAAGTGGAACTTCAAGTGTAAGTATGATTGATTGTTACTAAACTTAGTCCAGTAGACAGATGCAAAGAAGATTGTGTTGTGTCACTCTTCAAAGTAGAAAAGGCCTGCCTGCTCTGAAAATCAGCATATGAAATCTTGGCTTTCACTTGGGCTTCACTGATGATCACTTGTAACTAACCTATCAAATAGACCCCGTCCTGGGTATGACGATAAACTACATCTGGCAGCAAGGCCTCTCATTGAGAGATTTTGAGGAGAGTGTGGTACCACCTCTTATTTGCTGTTGTTCTCAGGTTTGCCCTGACCTGTGGCAGTAGCATTTGTTAGTGTTTCAGCTATGAGAAAATAGTTTACCCCCAATCTGGGGTCAAAACTCTATGAAAGGGTAGAAACACATGTAGTTAAGGTTTCAGAAATACATTTTCTAGATTAAAAAGTTACCAGCAATGCATTTTAAAAAATAACAATTACACATACAATACATTTTTGTAAAAGAAATTACTATTACTCCCAAGTAAATTTGCTAAATTGCAATCTGTGTTTTTTACAAAACAATTTCCCCATGTCTCGTGTAGTACATTAAAATATTACCAGGCATAGTAGAGTAAACAAGATGGATTAGAATCTAATTGTTCATACAAGGAAAACTTCACCTAAATGCTGTCAGCTTATATGATGAACTTACAAACTATCTGTTTATAGCTAGGATGGTGCCTTCAGAAGAGGAATACAGTTTCTCCATTCAAACAATCTATTGAAATTAAAAAGACATATTTCAAAAAGTAATAAAAAAATCATAATCCACAACCTGTCTGCACAAAGTACTGTGCCTAAACTACTGGTCCATACAAAATACCTCTAAAACTGCTATATATAAAATGCACAAACACAAAATTGTTATAAAATAAAATAAGACATATCTCAGCTGATTTGCAGGCAAATAAACTAACATACTTAATAGCAAGAGCCGGATGTGAATGGGACAAGGCCCCGTCACAAAATGACCATTATCGTCGTTTACGCATATGCCCGATGCACGAGTTCCAGTCAAAAATAAAATAATATTTTAAAGTGTTTCTATTTTTTGACCAATAAAAATGCTTCCCTCTTAATTATACTTGTGTCGTTTTTCGAGCCTGTTAAGCCATAAAAACGCCATAAAAAGGGTCACACGGTGAAGTACAACAGCAGTCAACAGGAGGCCAGGGAAGAGACCTGTCACATCAGGGTGAGCGGTCGGCAGCAGTCAGCAGGAGGAGCGCCATGCCAACCAGTGTGAACTACTATGAGAGATCAACCCAGACTGGGAGCTTATGAACTATACCACGAGGTAACCGTCCCAAAGTGGCAATGAAATATCAGGAAAAAAAAAAACAATTTCCAATTTTCATAAAATCATTAGAGGGTGAAATAACAAAAGTGTCATCTTTTGTATTACAAAAGGTTATATCAGCCATGATAGAATCAAAGTCTGTAAAAAAGAATAAAAAATAACATACTTCTAACACAAGGAAAATAAAAATGACTCAGAAACCATGCTAAAAACCAATCAAATAAACATGAAAGTAAAGGCTTACTCCCACCAACGTCTTAACTCCTTTAAGAGAGTAATAAAATGCCCAGAACTATCACTCTGCTTAATGGAATAAATTAAAAATGATGACACCCTAAAAAATAGAGGAGAACATGAACTGTGTGTATGCTATCCCGTGTAGCTGTGGAAAGAAATATAAAGGGGAGACAGGCCGCCCACTTAAGTTAAGGCTTCAAGAACACCAGAAAGCTGTAACATGAGAAGTTGAAAAATCAGGCATGGCTGACCACATATGGAGAGAAAAGGGAGCTCACCATCCTCTGTGGGACCAGGTTACATTCATAGATGAAGAACACCATTGGAAAATTCGTAAACTTAAAGAATCAGCACATATGCTAGGCCACAAAAATCTCTTGAGCCAACCAAGCATAGAAATGAATACAATATGGGAACCAGTAATAAGGAGTGCCAGAGAAAAGTGATAACAACAACAAAAATTGCAATATGAGCACTTGTAAAAAATGGTTGCTGATGACATTAGGTTTATAATACCCAGATGTCCTCAAGGACACATGGCATAGTGGATAAAGGTGTTGGTTAGATCCAGTGACTGTACCCAAAGAGTGTGAGTTCAATACATGGTTAAGGCAGTGGAGAACTTGGAGAGAGGAATTAACAGAAGATAACTGATAACTGACATCCATTAAACATGGCACGTGGAACTAGAACAGTCTACCCCTGTGAGTGAAGTAAAGGGTTAAGTTCCAACCACCTGAGCATACAACGGCCAAAACGTTGTGATAAATATGATGACAAAGATGAGGACGAAAGTCTGAATAATGTAAATAATGGTAATATTGTTTTGTTTGGTTGGTTCACTATTTGCCTATAACTGGGGCCCTAACAGGTGCTACCACCCCAGGCCAGGATGAACCTGGGAACAACAGTAATTAAGAGGTGGTTCCATGTTCCTCAAATCTCCAATTTCCTGATCAGAGGTCATAAACTCAACATGATTCATGTAGCATATAAACTCAACATGATACATGTAGCGCATAAACTCAGCATCATACATGTAGTGCATAAACACAATAGTTTCTTGGTTTTCTGTTGGTGTTTGTTCTGACATTTTTTTAACACTAATTATGTAACTGCTGCAGCTAGATCGAGTAGTCCAGCTGTATTTTTTCAGTATCAGCCTGACTCGGATCAAATGTTGGTCAGCATTGATAGAATCCATTTGTCAAGTGGTGTGAACAAGCTGCTTTACATTTTCTCCTAACTAAGCTACAAATGAACAGACTGACATGTGGCCAGATACTACATTAAATTACATTGAAAACCTGTGATCTTTCCAAAAACTCATCTATAGATTTACTTGGGTGCAGCCATCTCATTATAAATTGGTCCCTAGGCTTCTTTATATTGCATGAATTACACCCAGGACAATATTTTCATCCATTTAACCAGAGACTGGTATGCATTTGAACCACTGAATTCAGGTATCAATTTTAAATCAAAAATTCATCTTTCTTAAGTTGACAAAATGGCTTGTAGTAAAGTTGGTTGAAAAGAATTATTTTTTAAATGAAGCTTCCACTGATCAAAGAAGAACAAAAGATCAATGCTGATGAACAATCCAATCTTAACATCAACTGAGTGAATAAATACTAAAGTTATACCCTGAGGAGTTATATACTAAGAGCATCCATCTTGAATTATCATCATTCACAGTCTTCATTTCTTCTTCTCTTGACAGAGAGTGTAGCCTTATACACTGAAAATGTTATGATTACAAAATGGTTAAGAATGATTGATGCTAAAATAAGAACAATTGATCTATTCTTTTGACTATATCTCACCATATCAGCTTAGGTTAAAAGGTCTTGAAAATGATTTTTCCTTCATTTTTTTATTTTTTATTTTATTTAGAATTATTCATGTTAAAATGATTATTTTTTGCCTTCCATATCATGTGGGAATATAGATAAATACTTTCATTTCAGGTTCTCTGGGGGCCCTAAACCAAACATTAATATATTTTTTCTTCTTTTTGACTAGAATGAAATTTCCGAAACATTTGAAGCTGGTCCATCAAATGATGTTCCAAAAGAGATGGTTCATCAGATTATTATAGAATGTTCTGGAATTAGTTTTGTTGATGAGATGGGAGCTGAGGCAATGTTACAGGTAGGTACACTTCTTATTTTTTTTTATTGATTATAGGTAGATTGTTGGTTCAAATGATTGACAGGTAAATAGATATCTAAATATAGCTGCAATAATATCACTATAAGGCAAATATAAAGATTAAAGTAAAATTAAAAAATTTCAGATATCAAATTAGGACTTGGGGATATTTTCATATCTTGAAAGTTTCACAATTCAAACAATTTAGATTCTAACTTGTCATATAATAAATTGAGTTTATATACATAAGTGATGCATGTATACAGGTATGTATATACATACAAAATTTATATATATATGAGATGCTACCAAAAACTGATGATGTTGGGAAGGTCATTGATAAAATTTAGGAGCAAAGGTCAAAGGATAGATACCCGCATTTTCTAGAAAGATCTAGAAGAGTAGCTATTCAAGACAACTTTCATTTTATGATTTGATAAAAATTGAATCAAATCCAAAATTTGGTCAGAAACATCATAATCCTTCAATTTGTAAAGACCAACATGCCAAACCCTGTCAAATGCCTTTGAGCTTCACTATTGTTATTTAACGCTTGATAGACTCTTTCAGCAATAACTGAAATAAGACATTGGCAGTTGACCTGGAGAATTGAAATTATTTGCCTGAAAGAAAGACACTGCAAGGTGAGATGATGAACCAATAAGTTGATTAGAAACCTTAGTACTTTGCCAAAAAGAGGTAAAAGACAAATTGGACGATAATTCAAAAGATTAGATGGTTTGCCTGAGTTCTTAAAAACAGGAACTACAGAAGAGGATTTCCAACAAGCTAGAAAGCAATTAACAGCAAGTCATTTATTGTAGAGCTTAGAGAGAACAAGAGTCAGTTCAGGGGTACATTTCTTTAGGACAGTTACAGAAATATCATTGAGTCTACATGCTTTATGAAATTAAGTTTAGAGATGAAAAATTACAATAATCTAAAAGAAACTGTTAGTATTATAATGGAAGAAATCACATAAAGAGTTAAAAAAAATATATATATTTCATTGAATTTTATTGTTGCTTATCAATATCTGATTAAATAAAGAACAAATAAATTGTTTTGCTTTCAATTATGTTGAAATGTTTCCAAAACTTACTTTTTCTTCTTTTTTTTTTTTTTTCACTAGCTTTATGAAGATTATAAAAAAACTGGTATCATGTGTCATTTTTCTCATCTTAATGGTAAGTTATCTTGATGGTAAATAGTGCCAAATATTTGCTCTGTTTTATAATTCAGGTAATTAGAGGCTTTGGGTCACACTTTGGTTGTTTACACTTATTAGCTTCTCTTCTCTTTTCGCCTTTGAGCTAGAAAAGCATTAAGCATGGTTTGTAGAAAAACAAGTCATTTGGGGTTGGGGCAGCATTGACTTCATTTACAAAGTAAACATAGCAACATAAACGTGAAAAAGTTCAAATAAAACACAAAAGTCTTTGTATAAAAATATTGCATATATATATATATATATATATATATGTGTGATATAATTATTTATTTAAAAATTATAACATAAATATATTATAAAATCACTACAAAAATACCCATTTCAATACATCTGGTGTCTTATCAAGTGATGATGTTGAATGAAAAATGCAAATATTTCCTGTCTCGTCACTTTTTTGTGTGTATATCTAAATATATCAGCGTGCTTATGTATTATAATCTGATTGTGTTTGTATTGTCTTTCGCAAGATGTCATAATCCCATGTCTAAATTTGTATCCATGTTGTCATTAAGTTAAGGGCAGTCGATCTTAACGTTTATTCCAAAGTAATTTCAATAGAAACAAAATAAATAGGATAACATATGTATTTTTTCTTTTTTCCTTCAATAATTTTAAAATTTTAAACTTAATATAGATTAAATTTAAATTTTTGAAATGGGTAGTTTTTAATTTTAATTTCAAATTTTATCGTACAATTTAATATTTATTAGAATAAATTCTATTTTAGCATAACCCCAACTTTAAAGCATTTAATAGTTATTATAACCTTACTTCGTTGTCAAGTTTTTTGAATTCTCGTATATTTTGATTGGTCATTCCAGCTCGTGCAATGGCGTTTCCCCTTACGAGGGATGGTTAATTAATTTGAACCTTTTAAAACCTTTATTCTACAATCTACATTCAACATCATCACTTGATAAGACACCAGAGGTGTTGAAACAAAATGGCTAATAACATATTTATGTTATGATTTTTAAGTAAACAATTATATTCGCTCTACTCTGTATTGAGCACTCTTTTAAGAATAGTAATTGTTGGTTATTGGAATTTATTCTATATACACCAATCATATACGTGTGGGTGTGTGTATATATATATATATATATATATATATATATATATACACATACATACAGGGTGTCCATAAAGTTCGTGTGCACTTTAAAGTTATAAAATTTTTAAAGTGCAACTGAACTTTATAGACACCCTATATATATATATATATATATATATATATATATATATAAGCAAATATGTGGATATAGATCCGACAGTATGAAGAAAAATATGTAAAAACAAAAATCCGAATATGCAAGTATGCTGTTTTAATGTTGTTTGTCGACGTCAGACGTTTCGGTCTAGTAGACCTTCTTCAGGACATAGTTATTAAAACATAATTAACATTAGACGATATTCAAGTCAACATGAAAAGACGATAGACATAAGACTAATCAAAACAGAATAACTGAAATTTTTAAGATCAGCGTTCCGTTTTGCAATACAATCACGTGGGCATTGTTGTGAAAACATATTCCTAAAATAGAGTATATTTTAAATGAAAAAGAATTTTACTTTAAATCTCAAATTTATAAGTATGTTTTAATCTTTTCTCCATATATATATATATATATATATATATATATAATGGAATGGACTAAGTCTGACAATTAAAATATTTTCTGTTTATATATTATTTTAATAGATGCAATTTATGTAACTAAATACTTTGTCTTTTAAATTAAACGGTATTAATTACATTTACCAGTTTGAATCTTCAAGAAATTTCATAGAAAATATGTGTTCTCTCAGAGGAATTGAACCTGTTTTCTATATGGAACTGTTATTTGATCTGACGTCTTATACCACTTAGCTATAGAGAAACATCTGGTTAGTAAAGTGAAAAAAAATGGTTTTAAACTACAAATCTTTTGGGAAAGATTGTTGAACATTTGCTGTTTAAAAACATTAATTTGGACTTTGCTAACCAGATGCTCCTCTATAGCTATGTGGTATAGCATGTCAGATCAAATGACAATTCCATATAGGATACAGCTTCAATTTCTATTGGAGAATGCATATTTTCTATGAAGTTTCTCATACATTCAGGCCTGAACTAAAAGAAGCTGTATGATTTTTCTGCCTAACGATGTCTTATAAAGTTTACCATTTCATTTCCAATCTCCATTTTGGTTATTCCTCATTCAGTAACCTTTCCTAGGTTATAATATTTATAAATTATTTTTATTGCTAATTTTGATTAGATCAAGTCTCTCCCCTTTGGAAAAGCAGAAAAAACATTTTGTGGAAAGGGGGCTATATTATGGCCACATAAAAAAACAGGAAAGTATTTTGTGGAAAGGGTGATAAATTCTTGCTGTGAAAAAATAGGAAATTATTTTGATGTTGGGGGCTAAATACTTACTGTAGAAAAGCAACAGCCTTTTGTGGGTAGGGACAATGGAAAAACAATCAACTCTTGTAGCATGAAATATTAGCTATGGAAAGCAAAAAAAGTTTTTGGTACATAGTAGGCTGAAAATAGACAAACTACGTAAAAATAATATATTTGAGGGTCTAAATACTAGCAGTAGAAATGCAGTTGATTTTCCTTATAGCTTGTAATGAGAATGTGATCAAAGCAACTAACTGAGGTAATATCTGGGGTACATTTTGTTCCTCTTTTTTTACTCATTATTGCAACAGATATTTACTCAATTTCATTAAATATAAGCCCCTAGCTTCAAAAAGAATGGCTTTAAAAATACCTCTCAGATCTTATATATATATCTGGTCGGCTTACGTTTGCACAGATTTTGTCGACTAGGCTAAATCCATAATATTGTAATATTAACGCAAATGCTAGGGATCATATGTTATGAAATGTGGTAATTAGACATTAATTATGATATCCCATAATAATCCTGTTTGCAAAGGGTAAAAGGAATACTGATAGGATAGTTTTTTTTTAATTTTGTCATTAATTCCCATCACTAATAGACAACAAATTTAAGGAGCTTACTTTTTATTGGTATTTCTATTAATATCATAAGAACCAATTTGCCAAATATGAAGTGAAATTCTGAGATGAATCCTTATTCCAAGAATGCTTCAGACCAGCAAGGACAAGAATATTGGTTCAAATAATTGATAGAATAAGAACATACTTCAATGGAAAATTGAATAGCTGTAGTTTTTCTTGTTTTCTTTTTTTCTTTTTTTTTTCTTTTTTTAAAGAAATTTATGTTTCTTTTACAGACAAAGTTATTGCTGTACTTAAGCAATCTGCTGCCTTTGAGACTCTTCGACATGTTATGTACCTCACTACATATGATGCCTTAACAGCTGTTAGTTCACAATATGAGGTAAGCAACTGTTAATTACTTGTTAATCTATTTTGGTTTTAATTATTACTTAGTGTAATTAGTTATTAAGATAGTTGTGACTATGAATCCAAAAGTTGCATTCTTCAAAATATTTGGATAATGTGGCATAACATGTTATGCACAAAACTAATTACATTATTGCAAAATAAATAGAATGTCATAATCAGTGGATGTGAAATAGTAATGTACTAAAAATATTAAATCTACTTATAAAATTATCCTATTATCCATGGAAAATCATTCTATACTATTTAATGACAAAACAAAATTGAAAAATATTTGCAAATGTTTAGATCTTCAAAACTGTGCTGCTTTTACACAGCCATTCTGTAGACCCCCATCACCATCACCCCAAAAGTCTTGTTGGTTTTAGCACAGCCACTATTGAGTACCTCTAGGGTGTTGGGGTACTCTGTTCACCAACACATTATTTGACAACTGTACTCTAGTTACTGTCCTCTTCCTCATTGAGTCAAGCATTGAGCCTGGAGTGGCTTTACTCACATCTCATCCCTGAATTTGGCACCTCCATCTAATGCCTCTAGCCTAGGGTTCTGCCACTCATAAGTAAAGACTCACCTGTGCAGCACTGCCTGTCCTGATTGAGGTGACATGTAACAAAACACTGTTTTGATCAGTGATATCCACCCCTCTCTCCATAATTGCCTTTATGGTATGGTGATATCACTCAGTAATACCGTTCACACTAGGCCTATAAGTACCACCTGACCTTCTACTTTCCCAGCATTTTTCAAAGGGTTTCAAAGCAATACCCTGTACTCTTCCATTTGCCTCCATTCCAAAAATACCTAGTTATACACCTTTGTGATTAGAAATGCAGTTTCATCTTGAATTTCCTTTGAAACAGCTATCCGCTCAAGTGCCTGCAGTCTATCATGGAGAAATACACTCCTCCCCCATAATGAGTTATGTTGACAGCCAACCTTGTTCAGTTGGTTTTAACCTGAGCTTCTCCCAATTCATGTACACTGGTAGTAGGATCAATTGATAAATCAAAAACACGGTTCTGTCAACTCTCATGTGATATATATGGTGCAATTCATCGATCTCAGCTATGTCCTCCTTTGACACCTCCATCATCACTAGTTAGTTTTTCTTTACACAGATTAATGGATCTGCTTTGTTTTGCTCTAAGGGAACAAAGTTTGCCTTTAAATTCAGGTCAAACTAATGCCACAAGTTCTCCCAATATTCATGATTGCCTCCTCACTATCATATCTGTGGTACCTTTTGTCCTAACACTCTTTTTATCATGGCATCAATCCATCTGAGATCTGTGACAGAATCTCTATGCACTTCTCTGTCTTTTAAACCCAATTTTAATGCCATATTAACCCCTTTAATCACAACATCCAATTTGGCAACATTGATATGGTTGAAATCATTCTTTTCCGATAACCCTGCAGCATCCTCAGCTACCCTACCTTCTATTTCAATACACACTGTTTTGGTGATGCTACTGATATCACACCAGACCTCCACTTTCTCTGACATGCACATTTACCAACATCCCTGGACTGGGTCCTCGCTCCTGACTTAATTCATAAAGAATTACATTATAGCAGAAACCTCCATGCCAATTTCATCTTCCCAGCCAGCTTCCTCAGACCTTCTTTTTTCATAATTGCATGCTGTCCAGAGCCATCCAACAACAGAATAGTTATCTAACAACCTCCTGCAGTTTGAAAACAATTTCTGTTTACTTAGGTTGTCTCCCACCTCAGGGTTCTCATTCCATCTTCCTATAAGTCTGTCTGCCTTTTCCCTCCTGATTGAAAGCCCCAATACAGCATTCCCATCTATTGATTCTGGGCTATTTGCTACCAATTCAAACTTCTTTAAGTGGTTTATTACTTCCTCTTTTTTTCACCAAGATGTTGTAATGCGTGTTCTTAGAGTATATATCTATTGTACATTTAACGATTCAAGAAAAAACAACGAGACTCCAATTGTGGATCAACAAATAAATATATATTGAAAATATAACATACAAAACAATCATGCAATGAAGTGTAATGATTAAGGGTGAAAAAATTGTTCCCCTTCAAATGTACTCTGATTATGATTGAATGTTCAAAAGAATTTCTCTTGAATAAGAATGTTCAGGATTTTATGTTGAATAGAGTCTGCTGTTAGAATAGAATACAGTTAATTAAAAAGTGTGTTGTTTTGAGAAATTAATAGAATGCTGGTTCATGAACTTAGCTGAGTCACAGAGAGAGAGAGATATGTATAATGTGATAGAAAAATCTGTGTGTGTGCGTTGTAAGTAAAGTTGTGGATTTGTGTAGACAGGTGAAAATAGCTGGACCCTACTGACAGTTGTGGAAAAATTGCTTCTTTTAAGGCTGCTAATCTCCCAGCGAAAATGCGGGAAAAATTGATTTAGCACTAAAATGTTTGATTTGTTAAAATTCGACCAATCACTGATTTTGTAACAAACATGTGAGCAAGTTCACGGCAGAAAAATTCAAAGTGGTGACTGCGATTGCTAAATTGTCTTATAGAAAAGCAGTATTGATTTACTAGCCAATCGCAGACGAATAAATTGTGGGCGTGGAAAGCATAGCAGTCACTACAATGTCATCTATGTACAAGTTGGTAGCCTCTTTTATTTTTCCGTCCTTTGCCAATATGGTTTTAAATACAGTCATCGTAATCTTGTGTGCCATATTCCAACAAAACCCCAGTCAGGTTGAACAGTATATCTACTCCTTATACTTGACTAGTTAATAGCATCACAACTTTCTATCCACTTACAACTGTAGGTATATGTTCTTCAGGTTCACAAGAGTGGTGACCCCAATCATTTGCCTCCACTTTCTCAAGTTCTCGGTGCAAGCATCCATGGCATCCCCATCTCTGTTGTACTTCAAAATGGCTGTTGAATTCTCTAAAATTCAGCACCACTGGTATTTAATCCCTTTGCTTTACACATCACATTTTTAAAAATTTTTTTAAATAAAATAATAATACAGAATGAGTAAATTTGTTTTACAGACTATTTATTATGTAGTGAGTTTGTACCTCACTGGATGCAACATGCTTATAGTCTTGAATAAATAAACTTTTCAGGTGGCTCACAATGAAATAATGGTTTAGCAGGCTGGTATCACAGTTACTGCTGTAGTGAGTTCAGTCCTCAGACAAGGATAAGAAAACTGATTTTCTACTCTTCCAAACATGAAATTATATTTTTGCATTCCTGCCTGAAACATGCAAAGTTAAAACATATTTTTGCTCTGAAGCATGTTTGTATGTGTACTTCTTTTAATAAAAAAATAATAAATCTTCCATTGTGTCTTGAAAAAACTGTTTTTCTTCATTAGATATAGAGAAAAGTAAATGTGATGTCAACAAAGATGTTCACCTATGATTTCCAACAAAGAAGTCATTCTTTTGCTGAACAATGGTAAATCTTCTGTCTATTCGTCTCTTTGTCAGCTATTCTATTTGTTCCTTGGATTACAGGGTTTCAGGTTACCATTTATGCATGAAAAATGGTTGACTCATTTTCTTTTTATGCTTTATGTTTATGGTATTTGTTTAAAGTTCTTTTCACTTTTTATTGCTTTCTGATGTTCAGTATATTTTTTATTTGCCTTAAAATAGTTTTTATTTGCTTTAAAATATTTTTATTTGCCTTAAAATATTTTTTATTTGCCTTAAAATATTTTTTATTTGCCTTAAAATATCTTTTATTTGCCTTAAAGTATTTTTATTTGCTTTAAAATATTTTTTATTTGCCTTTGCTTTTTTTTTTTAATTTTTTAAATATTTGCATTGTTTCTTTCCATTGGATTTGGTGTTTGTGATTTTTTTTTTAAATTAAGGGTCATGAAAGCACTGTATTTTTTTTAAAAATCACTTAGCACAATTGCAGCTACCTGGGATATTTGAACTCTTACAAAATGTCATCTATATTTTTGTTAGTTACCAGTAAGAATAGTTATATAACTCAGTTAAACTTTATTTTGGTAAATGAAATTCATTCAACTACAAAGACTGATACTAATGCTAGTTCATACACTACCATTGTTTTTGTTTTCCCTAACACCATGAAAGATTTTCTTGTTGATTTTTAACAATTTCAACATTTTCATTATTTAAATAGATTAGTGATTTTTAAAAGGCTTTTCTTATTTCCCCTTATTTTATCTTATTTATTTTTATGCAGAATTACTGTGGTTTAAAAATTAATTTTGCCATTTTTAAAAAAAATTAAGATGTAATTAATTCAAAACCATTTTTCTAGGTTATGAGTAATGTTCCCTTCAATATTTTTATAGTCACTGCATGCAAAAATTATATGTTGTGTAATTGTTAAACTGACCAAATTGTTAAGAGAAACAATTAGCTAAGAGATAATAATCTCTTAGCTAATTCTTTCTCTTAATTTAAGTAGTTATAATCCTATTATTATATTACTTATAAGTATTAATTACTACATTTTATTAAGTAATTAAATTTTTGTGTGCCCATTAATATTATTTGTGTACATTTTTCAAAACATATGCACACACAGAACTTAGAAGGAACTCTGGTGAAAGAAGACTAGAAAATGCACAACATTTATCCAAATGAATTTAAAGATTGTCTTGAAATGTTAATTTATATGATATTTAAAATATTTGCCATGTGACATGATTATTCCATTTAGGAATATTTTAGCAAATTTCTAATTTTCTTTAACAAAATATGAAATTGTTCTGTTCTGCTGAATAGAGCTTAATTTGAGGTTAATATATAAAATTATAATTTCTAGTATGTGTAAGTTTATATCTGTAGACATTCAATAATGAAAACTGCTGCAGCTGTCAGCTGAGATCATTTTTTGTTTAGACAGTCTTTTTTGAGAACTGGTTAGTGTTGCCCTTTCATAAAGGAAGTTGTGACAATGTTTTAAAGGCTATAGTATTGAAGTTTCTGGATTGAGATTTTATTTATATTTTAGCAGAAAAAAGCTACCATCTTTGAGACATTGTAAAAATTGCAGGCAACTGGAAAGTGTTTGAAATAAAAAAAAGAAACATTGTTCTTTGTTAATGACATTGTCAAAATACCTAACATCATATATCAAACTTTATAGTTTTCTATTTGTGCAGCATGAAAATGGATTGGCATATTTTTCTATACAATCCAATCCACTCAGTGATACTTTAACCATGATTGTTTAATAGAATCTCATTTAGATGAACTCACTGACCTCATTTCATGGAGAGTCATTTTTTCTTTCTTTTTTTTCTGCAAAAACAGCATGCAACATGAAAGCATTTTAACCTTTGGGGTATGTTTCCATTTTCTTCTGTACAACATAATAACTGAACGCAAGTAGATAGCACCAAACCTATTGGCTACCAGTCATGACCAATCACAATCTTTCTTATTCCAATAAAAGAACACTGTTTTGGATGACTGGTAGTCTTAATCCTTCATGAGTTTTGAATACAGAGTTTTGACTCCTTTTTTATTTATACCCCCAAGATTTTTTACTTTGGACTTTCATGATTTATTTATGACTCTTCGATTTATGACCCTTCGATTTATGACATCAATTTTTTTAATTATTTTGGGTCTGAACTATCCCATTGCTATTTTCTCTCACAGAATTACAGAATGTGGGGCTAGATTGTTTCTTGTTCTGCTGCCCATGTCTAGGGAGATTTCATCTTGGTCTAGTTCAGTACTGCTCGTCCTTTTTCCACTGTACTAACCCGGCCCAGGGATTGAACTCACAATTACTACATTATCAAATTCATCATTAACAATATTTTAAATTTACTAGGTGATTATAACTGTTGAATCATATTTTTTTCTTTGATGAATCTATTTGTAACTTAAGTTTCCACAACTTATGGCTAGTGTTTCATTTTATACACACACACACACACACACTTGTGTGTGTATGTGTGGGCATGCAAAAATGGAATACAATATATATATATATATATATATATACATATATATAATTAATGTGCATTTGCCAGCAACCTTTCTTTCAAGCATCTTTCATTAAAAACAGCTGACAAGGAAGATTTAATTAATCTTTTATTGAGTTTTTCCAGCATTCTAACATTTTTCTGTTTTTCAAGGGTTAAAAAATATAGAAATTGTCCATAGTTATAATTATTCCAAGTGCTTTCACTTAGTTCTGTAGCCATTATCAAATATGTTGTTTTCTGATGTTGAATTTCTATGTGTTGACTTCTATATAGTACTTTACCTGTGTGATATACATGCAAGGAGATGCGTGTATGCTTTTCGGTTTTCATGTGTGTCCATTTGATCTGGGCATCATTCTATTTTTAGAAAATCTTTAATCGCTGTCTCCACTGCTAAATAGTGTAAGATTGATAGTGGGAGGATGGTATTTAATCAGTAATGCTTCCTTAATGGTGAGTTTTGTATGACAATGTGATTTGCAAAGAAACTTTGTTATTGACTAGAATTTTCCTTATAGGTTCTTGTAAATTTTGAGTTAATAAATGCTTATTTCTCACACCCTGCTTGGAAAGGTGACATGTAAGACATCTACTTAAGTGGGTAGTGGTGTGTCCAATATAGGTAATCAATTTTTGACAAGTAACAGTCTTGTACTGGGCATTGAAATTGGTACACTGTATTGGTCACTGCTTATTTAGGTTTGGTGGGATAATTTTGGTTGGTGACAACAAAGTTTGCAGTCTTCCATTTTCTATAATACAAACTTTATATGTTTTCCATGGGTTACAGCAGAAACTTTAGCCAACACATTTTGTCCTCTGAGAGATTTTATCAAAGCAAGTCCAAGGATTTTATTTTCTAACAAGTATTTATAGACAAGAGAAAAAATATTGTTTTTTCAAAATTTTTAGGTTTAGGAACGTTCATAAATATAGGTTGCCTGACTTTTCAGCTAACCTGATGAATATTTATGAGCATTCTTAAACATAAAACTTTTGAAAAACCAATAACATTTTTGCTCTTGTATATAAATACTTGCTACAAAATAAAATCCTTACATTTGCCTTGATAAAGTCCCTCAGAGGATGAAATGTGTTGGCTAAGATAAGCTTTCCTCTTGTCTTTATTCATATTGTCCTTTTACAGATTTACTCTATCTAAAATTTTTGCACACACACACACACACACATATATATATATATATATATATATATCTATGTATGTGTGTGTATATATATATATATATATATATATATATATATATATATATATAATATAGATATATGTCTATATTTTTAATATGAGTTATTGTAAAATATATGCCTATATATATATATATATATATATATATATATATATATATCATTAATGCTTTCTTTTATTGTTCTTAAAATGTAAATGTATTTATGATACGTAATTATTTTTTATTTACTCTTTCAGCGCATCACCACTCATCTTTGACTTCTGAAAATTCATCAGTTAGTCAGCTTGTAGAATCTGACAATTTGTTTGGAATAGTAATGTGTGTTGCTGCAACTTCTTCTGTAGCTATACTTACATATTTGGACAACAAACGGACTCCACAAATATTTTATTTTAAATTCTATTTCCAGTGCACTAAGATAAAACTATATATGAGTGGACACTCTGTTTAACACCAAGTGGTAAAAGTCTTTCATGCTTGAAAGCAATATAGGTTTGTTTGTTTTTGCTAACTTTAAACCCATTACATAATGAATTAAAAGTTAACAAACAACAGCTATAAAATCAACACATTCTGGTCAACATTTATTTGTACTCAAAAGCATTTAAAATAATTTAAAATATAACCATTCCTGTTAACCCAATAACTGTTAAAATAACAAAATAAACTGAAAATACCTGAACTTGCTATCCATAATGCCCTTTGGTCAGCATATAGAAGTAGTTGAGCTACCTTGAAATACACATCTGAAGATTGCATTCAAACTTGAAACAGACTGTCACTACTTGGTGTTAATCTTAATGTGCACTTTTATCCATAAGCATAGCATAACTTAAAATTATATTTTTTATCATATATATATATCTTCCTGAATGTATCTTTTACAGTAATTTTTTATTTTTTAATGTAAAAACATACAAATATGCTACAAGGAAAGAAAATTATAATTTTGAATTTTAACATGTTTAAAAATTTTAACCTGTTGAATTAAACTATATAATATCTTTTGTTACATTATTTTCTTGCTTGTTTTCACCCTATACATATTAGCTAAGTACCTTGCTTTTTGTTTGATTTTTTTAATAGATTTGTTTGAAGAGTGAAAATTGTTTTTATGTTATATAAAACACTGATATATTTTCACCCTTCTCTGTAAACAAACTATTTTTCTATATATTAAAATTTTAATGCATTCCTGCAAATAACTTTTAATTGCACATCCAAAAATTGAGTGCAAAAGGAACATTTTAAAAAAATCATCTTTAAGATATATTTCAATTTTTAATGAAATATCTCTGGTTTACTAATTGAACAAGATTTCTGCTTTCTCAAAAACATTAGGACAAAAATGTATCTTCACTAACAAAACATTTTCTATTTTGGTTATATAATTATAAGTCTTATACATCACTCATCTATACTCTCTCTTTAGGGTTTAGGATTTTACAAGCTATTTTGAGCAAGCACTATTTAGATTAAGTAAATAAGGGGTTTGGGGCCTTTCCAACACAATAATAATCTTGGAATATGTTGGATGACATACAAAAGATAAACTTCCTTGCTTAGAATATTGCTGCCACATATGATCCAGTGACCCTGCTATTTAACTTGACTCCCTTGATAAGATCCAAAGAAAAATCTGCAATATTGTTGATGCTGATCTGGTGGCTCAGCTTCAGTCAATTTCCCACTGCAGTAAGGTTGCCTCTATGTGTTTTTTCTATGAATACTTTCATGGTAATTGTTCCAATGAGATCTTTGCTATGGCACCTAGAGTTTTTGAATTTAAGCTTTAAGATCTCATCAAGTTACAGTTGAGCTGGCCAAATGTAGCTGCAGATTTTATGCTAACAGTTTCTTCTCACTTGTGGAACTCCCATGCTTTCCAGCCAACTTTAAATGCACTGCCAATCGCTATCTGATCTCCACCTGATTGCACTCTGCTTTTTCAGCTCATCATTAATGTTTCTGTTCCTAATACTTCCACACCCCGTAAGCCCTTGTTTTTTAGTGATATTACTGACTGACAACAGAGTGATACCGATTTAAAAAAAAAAAAAAAAAATTAACAACAACAACTCTGTACTGAGTGAAAAAAATGATGAGTTAGTAAAACTTTAAAATGGGAGGAAAAAAGAGGGAAGTAAATGGGAGACAGATATTTTGTCATTTTAATGACAAATCCCTTTCAGGTGTTGGGGATAATGACTTTTACTATATTTTCTGTGAATTGCCATTCTTGGGAAAGAGAATGGTGTCTTTTCCTTCTTTACTTTCTTCCTGTTTTGGAATTCATAGTTTTCCTTCTCTAAGGCTAGTTACCATCAAAGGCTAGAAATTGTCATATTCCTTCTATCTAGCTGGGATGAAGAAGAGAAAGATCAACACCTTTATAAAATTCCACTTTTTGCATCAATCTTCATTACATTGTCCACATAAGAGAGATAGTGGTAGGAAATAGAGAAAGATAGGTAGATTCTGAAAGGAATGATGTAGATGTTATGATAATTAAATATAGTAGTTGTAGATACTCTATCTACACTGACTCAAAGTAGCCCAGGAGCTATAGTTATAGTTCTCTTTATGCTAATTACCTATTAGCTAAACCAATCCCATTATATCACCCTGAATCTTTTGGGTTTCATCCCCTGCATGGATCTATGGTTTCTCCTACATTCCCTCATCCTCTCACTGGTTTTAAGTATTTCTCATTATGGGGGACTTTGATCTAGTTCTTTTATTCTCAGTGTCTCATGTTTTGTACTTCAAGTCTTTCGAAGAACTTTGGTCATCCGGTGATTCCACTGTCCTGCTTTCTTGTTCATCTACATAGTCATTCGAACTAGCTTTGTTTTGTACTTCCTTGTAATTTTGGCTAGCTCTTAACTGGGCTGCATGGTCAGTAATATTTTTACCATTCTTGCATATTAATGCCATGTTGTATCCTTTTTGTATTATGAAGCTTGCCTTTTCTGGTTCAATTTTCTTTATTTATTTTATTCTATTCTAGTGACAACTTTTCTAGTTGTAAATGCATGAGTCATTTGCCAATAATCCTAATTTTGAAAACTGCCAGTTTAATTTGGATCAGATCCTCTTCAATTGACTGGTTTTCCAATCCCAGTTTCTCAAATTCACAATATTTAGCAGCATGTTTTAAATGAACATATTCAATAACTGGTTTGTTCACTTTTTGAGAAATATTCATGAACTTTGATCTCTCTATACATTCACTAGTTTTGTCTTGGGTGTTATGTTTTTCACTATTAGTTGACTTATATCATCAAACATCATTTCCTCCAACTGTCTTGGGTGTGCAATTGCTGATAATTTTATAATGTCCTCACAACCAGCAGTTGCCAAGAAGAGATCAGTTATTTCGTTTTCTCCTCCAATTGATTTTAAATCATTCAGCTTGTGTGTATTTATAATTATCCCATTATAATTGTTTGTTCAATTCTTTAGATATTGGGAACACCATTGTAGAGTAGAGTTACTGTCTCACAGGAAGTAGTATGCACTCAAATGCCTCATTGGTAATACCTGTAGCTATTTATAGTCTTTGTGACATCATATGTAAATGAGTTTCCTCAATATTATTAGTTAAAAATATATATCAATTTTACTTAACAATAAAATTTTAAGGTTGTTGTAATGTTTGTTCTTCTTCAAAATAGCCGAGAACTAGGAAGGCCGTAATTAGAGAGAGTATCAAAGAAACAGAAGACTAGGTAGGGAAAACAAAGAAGAGGTTTATTAAATACTCATAAATAGAATGGGAAAATTTGAGTAAATTAACTACTCCTCAAACCCTACTCTAATATGGCTACTTGCCATATTTATAAGTACAAACAGTCCATTGTCACAGTTGTAGACAAGTCCCACTCTACAACAAAAGTTATAAAAATATTTAAAGTCTATTTTCTTTATCCAATGTTATTCAGACATTTAAATTTCTTCTAGAAGAGATTTTAGTCCAATGTTGTATACGTTAGTGATGTTCCTGTAAGTTATAAACAAAAAGAAGTTTTCTTTATAAGTTGCTGAGTAAACAGAACAAAAGAAAAAACTGAATTCTGTAAAACCCTGACAGAAATAGCTATAGCCAGTGCTAAGTCCATTTTCCTTGCTACAGAATGGTTAAAGAGGAAGACAAGAACATTGCCATGCTCTGCTTTATGTCAATGGCTTATCAGAAAAGATTCTGGAGATCTGTGGTCTATACAACATCAGAACAATATTCAGAAGCAGATCCATTCTATGGAGAAATCTCAGCTAAGTAAAGCTTAAAACAATAGAATATGATCAAGAACTGTGTGTACTCCATTCATTGCTGTTCTAGCAAAGAATAAAAAGATGAAACAACCCCCCCTCCCAAAGAAAGGCTGGAAGAACATGAAAAAGGTGCAGTGAGGTGTGTGACAATGCAATCAGGCATGGGTGATCATGTATTGAGGGAAAAGTGAGCTCCTGTGGAAAGAAATAAAAATACTGGACAAAGAAGAACTGGAGAGTTGGATGTCTGAAAGAATCAGTACATAAACTAGACTATGAAGACCTTATTAGGCTTAGCATAAAAAATATATGTGATATGTAAATCACTAATAATGAAAGATAGACAAACAGCAGCATGCTTTCAACAACAGCAGCAGCAGCAACTATAACAAAAGAGAAAAAGCTTCAGTGAGTTTAGTCAAGCATAATAAGCAGGAAGAGCACTTATCAGCATTCAGGTTAGGTTTAAGGCTCCAAGTTTTCCACAGAGAATTGTCCTATGGGACAATAACCTAGTGGATTAAAATGTTGGTTCATAAATTTAGTGATAGTAATTGTGGATCTGGGCCAGGCAATAACTGAATTAAGCTGAAAATAAGAACAAGATGAGATATCCCTAGACATAGGCAGTGGAACGTGAATAGTCAACCCCTGTAGATTAAATAAAGGGTTCAGTTTAGAATTCCCTGTAGGTTATCTAGATCAATATACACCTGATGAAGGCTGGAGGGCACAACAGCCAAAATGTTGTGATAAAGAGAATAAAGATGGGGACAATAGTACATATATAAATTGTGTAAATAATGATAACTCCTCATTCCAACGATTTTATTTATTTTTGTATATAACTCCCACTTTACATTGAAACTAAAAATGCTCAATCAAAAAAACATACAGTGCACTAACATTTAATTTATTTTCTCTTAAAAGTTATATTATTTTTAAGAAAAAAAGTTCAGTTAATATTTTGCAAAAGCACTTGCTATTCTATTAAAATAACTAGAGTTATACAACTTTTTAAATGAATTCGTGTGATTTTTTTTATTGGTTTGCAATGTTTCCATTTTTGGAAGCATTTCAAAGTTCTCAATATGACAAAAAGAAAAAAAATGTAAGTGTTTGATTTTATTTCTCTGTGGTGGTAAATTTATTTTATATCCTTAAAGAAAAAGAAATTTTTAATATTTAAACATGTTTAACATTGTGAAATAAAACTTTGTCTGAATTGAAGGCATGTTAAATTTTATAAGTAAGTCTATGACTGCAGAAGTTATTTCCTGCTTTCTTTTTTATCTTGCTATTCTATTGAATAGACTAAATTATGAAAATAAAAATGATTCAGTGTCTATTTAAATGATTAGCTACAAATAAAATAGTATCACTTTCATTGATGATATGTGAGGGGGACAACTTATTTGCTGAATTAGAATATATATTCTGATTATAGCTTTTTTTAACAGCTTTATTTCACATTAGGAAAAAAATTAGGCATGGCAATTTATTACACATGATCTAAGATATTTCAGTTTTCTTTTGTTTATTATATTCAGTTTAATAGAAAATTGCCCTCTTAATTGTATGGTAAATTATAAGGATAAAATTATGATCCTAACAAAAGTAGTTGAAGGTTGATATCATTTACTATAAGTTATGGAAACCAGATTTCTAAAAAAATTGTTGCCTTACCAACACTGATTAATTATGTCATCAATCTCTTTCATTCTTTGAACTATGATCAAGGCAACTGTTTATTGACATATGTATTTTCCTTTCCGACTTGACCTTGTGTCCATAAAAAATAAATAAAAAATGATTATATTGTCAAAGTTAATTATAGCAATAATAATTATTATTAATTCACTCATTCTAAACCAATGAGAATCAATCACACTTTTTCCTTTACACACATTCAACATTCTCACTATTGGACAAGCAGATCACATAGACAAGTCATTAACACACGTACCAACAAAAATTTAATTTCCTTTTCCATTTTTAAGGCCATAATAATAACATTTGTTTGAGGCAAGTAAACCCCAGACACTTTTTGTATTTTCTAACTAAATTATCTGTGCACTCATTACACACATTTATAAAAAAAAAAAAACATATGAGAAAAACTGTATTCCAGTCCATATTTGATCTTGATTTAAACCCAAACTCACAATTTTACTCCGTATTACTGTCTCTCATATCTCCAAACACCACATAACAACCAGATAATAAATAATACTTATTTTGTTGTTTCCACATCTTACTGTTTCTCATTTTTATGTGTATTTTTGTATATATAAATGTTAGGTGGTTTATAATTATTTGCTAACAGTTATAACTCCCCTACATGCTAAACCAACAAGTTTAATATGAAAAACTTTCAGTATATAATTTATTCTTTATTCCTTATCTTATCATTATGTCATATTCTGATCCATACTTGATCTACATTTGACCCCGAACTCCCAATTTTACTTAACTGTCTCTTGTGTCTACAACACCACATAACAGCCAGATAATAAATAATACACATTTTGTTGTTTCCACGTCTTGCTGTTTCACAATTTTACAATTATTTTAGTATATAGAAATATTAAGTGTTTCAACTCCCCTACAAGTGGTGACAACTCAACATTAAATGCAAAATGCCACTCTGAAATAACATTAACAGTTTTATGCTAGAGACTGCAGAGAGCTGATGAAAAAAAAATGTATTTCATGAACTTGCAACAGCCTAAAACAAACATGGCTGCTTGTACCTACCCTTACCAACACCCTGAAACTCTTACCTCCCTACACCCTCTTTTTGCCTCACAGCCACAGACTGGGATACCAATCCCTACTCATTTACTACCCAGACATTCATTCATTCTCCTTAGCCCTTTCTTTCACCGTCTTGAAACAATGCGCCATATTCATATCAATTAAAATAAACTTTTAACATTTTGCAAAAAAATTAACAACACAAACATGGAACACAATGCAAATCCCACTGAAGCATTACTTTAAATTTAACAATTTTTAACTCAAACAACATAATGTCATGGCAGGCAATTTTCAATGCCAAGACAATCGTTTCACAGAGAGCTGGTTACTGCTATATCAGAGAGAAACTGCCAGCAGAACTAGTCAAAAAGGTTATGAACTTACTAGAAACCCTTATGACACGTTGAATATTGTCATAATTAAATAGACTGGCAAGTCCAATGAAACTATTACTTCGGCATATGAAGGCCATTTTAGGACCTAACTACATGGCAGAAAATATTCTTCACAGGTTGTGGTTACACAAACTGCCTAATACATTGACACAAATATTAGCACCTATGATGGCAGATACATTTTGACAAACTTTCAGAGTCAATGGACTGCATTCATGTAGGTTTAAAAGGCAAAGATATAAATGCTTTACAGACACCCACATGACCTACTAATGAGTAGTTTGAAAAATTACAAGCCACAGTAGCAATTTTAGCTCAACAAGTGCAGTCTCTTTTGAGTATACAGCAACAGAGCACTGCATGCTAAACACGAAGACCTAATTTCAGATAGAGGAGCTCCAGTAGAAATTTTAGCAGAGAGACAGGAAGACTCAAATATGACGTATGCTACTACCACTGTAAATTTGATATAGAAGATAAACTATATCTGAAAACTTGTGTTTTTAAGGCCAATAGTGAACATTAAAAAATTAAATTCCAGCCATTAGTGATGACAACTGTTCCTAAACTTTCACAGAAAGGTTGTCTGTTCTATATTCAGGATAGATATCACTGATATAATTTTTTAATAGACACTGGAGCAGAAATAAGTGTTTTACCATCAAACCCAAAACAAAAATTAAAACCAGGACCTTACCAACTACAGGTGGCTAATGGTACTAAAATTGACACCTTTGTATGAGACAAGATTTCCTATGGGTGTTCACTCGAGCAAATGTTGCAATACCCATACTAGGTGCTGACTTAGCTAATTTTAACTTATCATTCAAGATGTCTAATTAATCTCTTTTTGATAAGTTGACTGAAATTTCAGTGAGAGGAATTTGCTCTTGATACCAGTCAAGTGGAATTAGTGCTGACCTACCACAAGATAAAAGCATCAAAGAATTGTTACAAAAATATACAGAAATAACGTAACCATTTAAGCAGTATCAAACATGATGCTAAACATTATATCAAAACAGCAGGTACAATCTACACTAAGATGAATGAAACCTGACAAGTATAAGATTGCCAAGTCAGAGTTTCAGTATGTTTATATACTTTGGGAAGAGTGTTTAATAATAGGTTATTCCATTCTGGACTAAATTCTATGCTCATAATGGTTTGTGAATATAGCTAATTGTAAAATAATGTTTACAATTTTAGAAGAAAACCTTGGGAAGTGGAATAATACTTTATGTAATTTTAAGAATTTTCAAATCATTTTTGACTCATTATACGGAATATGATCAATTCTATAGACTTCAGAATAGAATCCGTATAGATGGACTGGGCTTCTTTCATTCTTGGTCATGCAAATATATAGTCAACAGAAAAATAAAAAAATGATTGTAAATATACTAATTGGAACCTGTCAGACTAAACCTTACAATGTAACGCAAGTAATTTAATTTGTTTTTGCTAATGGTCAGCCAATGCAAGACTCAAGCTAGAGAGTTACTGAATGAGATGAGTGGTGTGGATATAAGAGAAGGAAGTGGAAAGTGAAGATTAGGAGAATATGGAAGACAGATAATTTTTGACACTGAACTTGAAGAGGTTAAGATGTTCCGGGAAGTTTCACAAGGTAGAAGTTCTTAGGAAGAAGCTGTCAGAACTTCCTCCTTACAAATGGAATACAAATAGAATGAGGCTGATTTAAACAAGTGAATGTAGCATGGTTAGACAGCTGTAAAGGTCTGAACTGGTAGAACTAAAAAATTAGTCTTGCCAGAAGATTTTCCATAGAAATAGCAATATCTGAGAATTAATTTCCATTTTTTGAAATCCACACTGGTCTGACTTATAATCCACAAAGCTAATATACACAGTTCAACTCCTATTAATTTTTATTTCTCTTAGCTTTCATTTTCTAGTTTTTCTTTGTCAGAGAAAAAGAAAATGTGACTCTACCCATCTTTTCCTTATTGTGCACTTACAATACAATGGCTCAGCCAAAATGTCATGGTAACACAACAAAAGTAACAAAAAGAATAAGTCATAAATAAAAACTAATCTGGACACAAAAATTTTTAATAACTGAAATTGGAATTGATAATTCTTTCTCGTCAAGGACAATTATTTGTTAGGTCACTTCCAATGTCAGTCTACCTGGTAATTAAATTTGAACCCTCTTTCACAGGCTCAGAGCAACAAGAAAGTGAATCAAAATTTTTAATCATTGTTTTATTATGTTATTTTCATGATAATTTGTGAGCTAATTCATTTCAGTGAATAGAACAGATGAAAGTTAACAGGCCTAAAGTCTGTTAACTCATTTATTTTTGCCATAAAATAATTTTCGAGAACAAGAAATAAATACTGGTGGGTTATAGCCTGAAGAGATATATAGATGTTTGCTAAACAGAATCAAGTAGGTGCTTCTGTGAGTGGAAGAATTTAGACTGCACATTTAATATCACTTGCATTTTTATTACAGATTTTAAGTGGTGACAACAAATACTGTTATAAAACTTGAGCAAAATTTGAATGTTTATCAGGCATTTTTATAACCTTTAAGTTTGAGTTGCACTCCACCGAAAAAACATTGATCAACATTTCAATTTGTAAAAAGAATTTAAACATTCTTTATTCAACATATTCCTTCTTCAGTCATTAGTACTGACTGTACTTAGTAAGAGCTACTAAGAATTTAGTTTGGTACAAGGCCATATTAGTGAAGCAGCCAGTGAGGATCCAATTCACATATATTTTCTTTTGAAAGCTATTGACTAAATACAAAGTTGAAAGCATTTTTTTTCTTATAAAGAATGCTGGAAACTTAATCACACCTAATTGTAATTAATTTAGTCTGGCACAAGGTCACAGTGATGAAGCACTCAGTAAGTATTGAACTCATAACACTAGTGAATTTGATCATCACTGGTTGACCCATGTTAAGCCAATCTTAGTAAATGCTGATAAATAGCATGGCAACATAATAAGCAACCTTATCTTGTAGGTTACTTTATTAATTGAGTGAGTTTAACTTTCACTACGTTTACCATACTGATGACTTTCTACAAGACTAAATTAAACTTTATAAATAATCATATAATGCAGGCTTTTTTTTTTTTTAAACTAGAACATTTATGATTCAACAAAAAAGGCACAAATTCAGATAACTACTGGCTAATGGAAAATGGAATCCAAAAACTGAGTTCAAACTCTGGCTGTGTCAACTTCTATTTACTTCACACTAAAGCCTTTGAGAAAGACATGATTCCACTACTTACAATTAGAGGGAAAAACAGAGCATTTAAAATCCTTTAACTCTGTAAGAATATCTATTTTAGACATTGGATGAGAACCTTGACACTAAAAAATATTATTTGCTACAGAAACAGCATTACTTTGTACAGTTACACCCTTCCCCATACTCTACAAGGAGTCTACTGGAATAAAAAAACAATAATTTTATTTATAACTTTGTTTTAATCTACAATAATTCACATCAGTTGTTTTTGGTTTTGAATTGATAGTTTTCCTTCTCCTAAACCAGTTGCCACCCAAGGTTATAGAACCCAGGCTGTCTTGATATTTACCCATAGCTGGGGAGAGAAGAGGAGGATTCATAACTTTCCCAAGGGTATTAGCACATAAGTGAATGTTATGGATTCAGGTGGAATTCAAACTTAGCTCTTCCAATTCCTCAATCCGAGCCGCGATCCATTATCCACCATGTCTCCTCAGTCTGGTACAAACAAGCCCCCAAATATTTGGTAACATTCATTATATTACATCTGATCATTTCTGACATATTGTTTTGATTCAAGACCAAATAGATAAGAAACAATTACATTTTTACCCAACCACTCAAATTTGAGGTGTCAATATATAATTTGAGTAATTGAAAATTTTGATGTATTGTGTAGTTTAAAAGTTTATTCTATTTTGTTATGGTTTTAGAGCATTTAGATTGAACTAACTTTATTTTAAAAAAAAAATCACTTTTGATTGGCTTGCAACAGCTGTCATATGAAGGAAGATTTTTTAAAAATTGTCAATATTTGTGTATTTTTGATTTTTGGTATTAACATTGAAGATGGAAGAAAATAAGCAACTTGAAATTAAATGAAAAAATGTGCCTATTTTGGAAACAGTTCTCTGAATGATCAAATAGGTCTAAAGTGGATTCCAAAGATCGTTGCTGGAGATATTTCTCTGAATGATGCTTCACAGGGAGACTAGTTGAGATTGATGACGATCTTATGAAATCAAATGTTTGAAAAGCATTTGCTCTTGCTTAGTGATGTCAGACGTTTTGATGTGTGGATTCCATGTAAATTTATCAGAAAAAATACTGAACCATACTTTCGTGTGAATTGCAGCTTAAATATTCCGTTTTTTAAATAAATTGTGACAAGCAATGAAAAGTGGATACCTTACAACAAGACAAGTGTTTGTGGGGAAGGTGAAATGAATTATAACTGTACCAAAGCTCAGCTTTCACCCAAAGTTGATAGTGTGTATATGAAAGTGGAAGAGATTTCTCTACTATGAACCCCTTCCAGAAAACCAAGGGATTGATTACAACAAATAATGCTTCAAATTAGACAAAATGAATTTAATTGAGGGAAAGTGTATGCAATTAAGATAAACACTGTAATATTTAATCAGGATAATTCACTTTGGTGACCATTCAAAAATTAATATATATTACATGGGAATTTAATTCATCTAGTGTATTCACCAAATATTGCATCATTGGTTTAGGTTTATTCCAGTGTTTACAGAATTTTGTTAATGAAAACGAAATATACCGAAAATCTTAATGGTCACCAAGAGCAATTCGTTCTGTGATGACGGAATCAAGTGAAGTCCGACCATTCCAACTATCGACCTATTTGACTTCTACCTCTTTTTAGCAAACTATTAGAGGGCCTAAATCAATGCTGAATTAGTTAAGCATCTCACAAGGCGGGCCTTTCTTTTAGAAGCATCATGGCATTTGTCTTGGTCAACTGGTGATGTATTAATGATTATTGCAGAAAGAGTCTATCGAGCTTTAAATAAGAATAGTGAGGCTCGGACTGTTGCTTTGGGCACATCTCGAAAGTGTTCAACAGGGTTTGGCATACCAATATTTCTCACAAGTTGAAACATTATAGTGTCTCCAGACAAATTTTTGAACATATACAATCTTTTTTTTTCTTTTTTTTATCAAAGTTGTCCTGAACGTCAACTCTTCTAGATCTTGCTGTACAAATGCAGATGTCCCCCTTCCCCAGGACTCTATCCTTTGTCTCACTTTGTTTTTAATTTTCATTAATGACCTTACCGATGACACCAACTCTCAACGGCGGATCTATGCTGATAACACAAACATTTACACCTGTCTCACTACTAAGTCTGATCAGTTCGATAAAGTCCAATTAGTGGCTGATCTCAAATACTACCTACAATCTGTTGTTAACTTGGGCAAACAATGGCTTGTTAATTTTAATTCCTCTAAAACTAAAGTATTCTCTGATATTCATCTGAGAGATCCCTGTCGTCCTTCAGCATGATTGATGCTAACCTCCAAGACAATGACTCATTACACCATCTTGGTTTAATATTCTCAGCTGACATGAAGTGGAAAGAGATTACATTGAACCATTAATTGCTAAACTGCTAAGAATGTTGGTTCACTGTTTCGTGCAAGACAATTTTTCTCTTTAGAATCTATCTTATATATCTATAAGTCTACCATTCGCCTATGCATAGAATATTGCTGCCACACATGGTCTGCTGCTTCTGCTATATATTTAAAGAATCTTGATAAAATACAAAGGAGAATCGGATTCAGTCACTTTCCTACCGCCGTAAAGTTGCTTTCCTGTGTCTTTTCTATAAATACTTTCATGGTAATTGTTCGAACGAGATCTTCGCTGTGGCACCTAGACTTTATGAATTTAAGCGCAGTACTAGATTGGCGGCAACGTCTCATCAATTTACAGTCGAATTGGCTAGATGTAACCGTAAGTTCTACGCTAACAGTTTCTTTTCTCGCTTGTCGAACTCTCTTCCGCTTCCATGTTTTCCGACCATCTTTGATCTTCAAAAATTTTAATCTGATGTCAATCGTTATCTACTGCCATCATTATTACTCTTCTATTGTTCTCTGTCCTTCATAATGTTTTCTCTTCAACCCCTTGTGTTTTAGTGGCTTTACTGCCTTGCTTGAGGTAAATTCGATTAAAAAATGAATACGTTATTCAATAAAGTTAATGTCGATAATACATACATACATACATACATACATACATACGGTTACTCAGTACAATCCTAATTATTGTTTCCTTTTCCAAGCTACCTGAACTTCCTGTGTCGTTCGAGATGTAAGATGTAATTGTTTAATAAATCGTACTTGTGATATGACGGGTTACAATAAACAGGTCGTCATTTATAACAAACGAACTGAGTGTTCCCATGAAGACCTTTAACTTCTTTTGTAATATCAAACTATTGATATTTACAATGTCTAGATTAATCTCTCATGGCAAATAAAGAAAACGGGATTGTACTGCGTGAACCTTACAAATGGAGAAAGTCTATAAATCCTGAAAACCAGAATTAGGCTCGAACATTGATAAATGGCGCCAACAGAAAATATGCGACTACTTCGATTACTCAGTATACTGAGCAGATTATCAAAAACCTGGATTCGTAAAGTTTTAAATTATTTTTTTTTAATAATAAAAAAAAATTTTTTGAATGCCATGATCTTATTACTTTTCTTTATTACGCATAAATCTGTGTAGATTCAGAGAATCTTCAACCAAGAGTGGGTTATAAAATAATATGAAGTTAGGCTGCCATCTTGGCAATCTTGGAGAATATATATCTATGTATAAGGAAGATCGAGACATAAATTTAACAGATGGCTCATCGATATTGGAAGTAGGCAAAACTGAAACTGGACAGCCGTTTTTTGGCAAATGTGAAAAAATGTCTGCAAGGTTAGGTTCACATCGACACCAGGTATCAAGAGAATCTCGTTCATGATTGTTGAGAAGTACCTCATCTTTTCGAAATATTGGTAGAATATTTTTAAGCGTTTACTTGGTATCAAAGTTTTTAGAAAAATAGACGTGTTCAATAGAGTAGGAATTCTTGAATAGAATAGTGAAATGAAATCACTGTTAAAAGTAAAATACAAGACATTTTTATACTCTCGGATTAAATAATATGGATTAAATATCATTGTTACATACTGCTTGGGTAATTTTTAATTTATATTAATTTATTACTTGGTTAGTAATGTTCTTGACCAGTGGTATGTCCTGAAAAATATGCTTGATAAGCCAATAACACTTCAACGAAAATGAATCATTTTTATTAATTTATCACGTAAGTAGTAGTAACATAAAATATTAACTTACCATATTAAAACATTATTCAATTGACTTCTCGGTTTACGAACAAAAGGATAATACATATATACATACATACATACATAACTCTGCTGTAATAATCTATCTTTGATTTAATTTGCTATTGACTTTAGTCTTTCACTAAATTTTGGAAGTGATACATTATGGAAAGAGAGTATTGCCAATTGAGTTTTGCCTATTAAGGATATAGAATTTAAAAGCTAAATATCTGTTTTCAAGTGTTCATTACAGTAGGTATAAATTGACTGAGTCTCTTTAAAACAATAAAGCTGAAATAAATAATTCGCTATATTTAATAAATATTTTAATTTTTTACGGAATAATTTTTACAAGGTAAGCATTATCGTACATTGTTTCTTAGAAATACACGCAACTGTTGTTAACATAATTGTCGTGAAATTCTGCAAATCATGTTTTAAATTGTTATTAAATTTAAAAACAGACAAAAGTTATAAGTGCGTAAAACACTAAGAAACGAACTCAATACACTAGCAAATGTTCTACGATATTAGTTTGCTAACCAATGGCAAGTTAATGTTTAATATTAGCATATTACTCATAAAAATGGTTTACGTATGTATCGGCACTTCTATCTTGGATCAGAGTACTTGTGCGTTTTGCATAATATCAAATTTTGCATATTATCAAATATGCGCGTTAACACGTAGGGGACACTAAGAATTCTTAAAGAGGCAGTCAGTGTTCACGGGGTAGTTATGACGGGGTCGTTATAATTATAACATGGCAGTACCTTGATTTTTTTTAACGTTTTGAAATGTGCTTGTTGCATTTTATATACGCTTTTGTTTATTTTTTTTGGCTATATATATTTACATTTTTAAGAAATTTAGCTTTAATTGCAATATGAGTGTAGAGCAAAAATGCGTCTTAAAGACGGTCAGCTTTTGACCCAGTGACCCCCGTTTATTTGTTCTCGCTACTGCTTAACTTCCGGTAACTGGTGAAGCGATATTGTAAAATACGTGACAATAACTTTGTTGTATTAAGTCTGCTCCATAACAAATGTCTTACGGAACGGAAGAGAATATCCATTGTGTTCAGCTGATATCAAAACCGACTTCTTTTGGTGAAATCTTGAGATAGTCGACATCACATCTAGCGGCATTTGCCGAATCGAAAGACAGATTAAAAGTTATATTTATCCCCATACATCCCTTGAGCGACATTGGAATTCGTCGTTCAGTAAAATAAATCTTTTTTATTTTTGAATAAAGAGCGTTTAGTAGTTTCTTCTAGTTAACACTTTCCAGCTTCCATTAGTCGATCACCAGTTGCACATTAAAATTATACTACAAAGTATTATTAACTAACCAGGGAACAGCGAGGGAAGTGACGTTAATGATACTTGTAAAACCTAAGTATTCACAATCCTATTGGCACAATTGTATTTTATTCACCGTCCACACTTATTTCTTGCTTTTTATTTTATTTTACCGGTGTCACATTCGGGAAGGAAATGAGAACGTCAAATAAGGGCGGTGGAATCATTACCCGACGGAAAAAAACTTCTATTTATCAGGTGGTTCCAGAACAAGAACAAGAAGAAAAGAAAGAGAGATGATGAGGAGAAGAAGAAGAAAAAAAGAAAGATGATGAGAAGAAGAAAGAGAAATGACGAGAAGAAGAAGAAAAAAGAGAAACAAAGATGATGATCATTAGAACCGAAAACGCAACTATCACAGCTCCCAAATAATATGATCCACACATGCATTTCCTTAAATTTTAACACTTTCTGTAACTGAAAAAAAAAACTGTATCATTCAAATATATACATCGAGATAATCATACTGACCTGGCCCGACCGAACCAGAGGGCTAAAATTTAAGGAAGAAGTTATTTCTCCGGTCCCAGTAAAATAAACAAACATGATTTTAAGCTTGTTTTACCGGTCTCGGTAGAATATACCTCAGACTATTTTGCCGGTAAATATTTTTATTATTATGAAGGCAGGTAATGTTAAAAAATAACAACAGACAGATTTAACACAAAAGTTTATTTATTTTCACCATCAATTGTGAAGATAATTTAAAAACTTTTCCGCCATCAGTTGTTAAAACACAATTTAAAATCATTTATTCATCTTCAATTATTAAAAGAAATATAGAAGTCTTTGAATATTTTAAGCACTTTCCTGCAATTCACAAACTTGGTCCTCTTGCCAATACACTTCAGGTGCACCCACTGAAGACAAGAGTCACAGACCATAGAATCCATTTTGTACAAGTCCTGCTTACACAGCTCACACAACCACTATGCTGACGATTTCAGACATAATGGATTCTTAGTTCTAAAACATATTTACCGGCCTAATAGACTTAGTGTCTATTTTACCAGGACCGGCCAAATAGTCTCTTCGAAAATTAAATGTGTTCCGAGAGTGTTTGAATAATTTTTATTCCTAGTCCACATTCACGCATCCGCGGGTACCCAACTCACTTTAAACTCGACCTTACGCCACCTTCCGCTTGAGTGCACGAGCGAATAAATACCTACTTGGAGTAAACATGATAAGTTTAATCTTTATAAACAAGACTTATAAAAAATTGTCACAATATTATGATATAATAATAGTGTTATTTTAACAATATTAAACATTGGGTAGCATAAAACATATCTCTATGTCTCTTTTTAATACCACGTTCTATCGGGACGTGGGTGATCATGTTCATGACTCACCACAGCTACCTATTTACTATCTGTAAATTATGAATTGTCATGATTGTTATTTGGGAAGATAGAATAATGTTTTCCTATTGTCTTTAGTTTTATTTCGAGTTGGAAACCAAGTTTTGAGTGTCCTGAATGCTATGACTGGGATTTGGACAGATGGATTTAAACTTTCTTAGCTGGGATTTGAACATGAATCCCCGATTCTATATTTTACTCTGACCTCCATTTTAAAAAATATACTTGTAAAAGCAGATTTGATTAACATATAATTAGATACCGTTAACAGAGTTGTCAATGTTTATTTTCATAGTCTCTGGGATATTAACGAAATGTCAGTACAATGGTCTTGTTTCGCATTTCAATATTGGTGTGACGAAATCATTATCATCAATGCTCTTGTAAAGATCTGAACGATATAATGAGCACTCACTATCGTGATAATTATTCGTCCTATGCTAGGTTTTTTTTTTATGTGCTGTATCCCTTCAGGACGTAGGCGATCATGGTTCTCCACTTCCCATTATCTCTTGTAACTCTCAATATGTTTTGTCCTTTTGCTACTTCTCCCAAACCCTGTTACGTTATCCACTTGCTTAAGCCTGTTGCTTTCCCTTGTCTCTCTTTTCCTTTGTCCGCCCTGTGAGTATCAGATTCTCCAAGACCTCCTTTCTCATTACGTGTCCCAGAAATTTCAGCTGCCTTTATTTGATGTTAAGTATAAGCTTCCTCTTTGTTTACATCCTCTCCAAAACCTCATCGTTGTTCACATGTTCGATCCATGATTGATCTTGTGAGCAGCCTAGATTACGCAATGGTTTACTGCAAAACCTATGCTATTTACAAGACCAATAAATAAATAAGATAAATAAACTGCAGAGACAGCAGCTATATAACTTAAGCGTGAATGCCGTAAGGAGTGCAGCTGAATGAATTCAAAAGATTTGTAGATATTATAACATCAGAATGTATCTGCCTGTATTTCTGAGATGAGGTATTATGTACACTATTTACATTATTCGGACTATTGTCCTCATTTTTGTTGCCATAATTATCACAACGTTTCGGCCGTTTACGCTCCGTCCTTCTTCAGGTTGTTGGAATGTCGAACTGAACCCTTTATTTCGCTCGCTGGTGTAGACTGTTCTCGTTCCACGTGCTATGTCTAATGGATGTTAATTCCTCTCTCCAAGTTCTCCACTGCCTTAACTGGGTATTGAACTCACACTCTTTGGGTCCTGTCACTGGATCTAACTAACGCCTTTATCCACTGTGCCATGTGTCTTTAAGGACACATGGCACAGTGGTTATCCACTCATCCTTAAGGACACATGGCACAGTGGATAAAGGCGTTAGTTAAACCCAATGACAGGACCCAATGAATGTGAGTTCAATACCTGGTTAAGGCGGTGGAGAACTTGGAGAGGGGAATTAACAGGAGATAAATGAGAACTGGCATCTATTAGACATGGCACGTGGAACGAGAAAAGTCTACCCCAGCGAACGAAATAAAGGGCTCAGTTTGACATTCCAACCACCTGAAAAAGGTCGGAGCGTACAACGGCTGAAACGTTGTGTTAAATATAGCAACAAAGATGAAGACAATAGTCCGAATAATGTAAATAGTGAACATCAGAATGGTTTTCTATAACACAACCTCTCTTTACAAGAGAATTTTTTTTTTTTTTACCAAAAATTGCATTTACAATATTCCCTGCAAGTGTGGCCAAATACAAAGGACATACCAGTTGTCCTCTTTCGATGAACAAAAAAGTGTCAAAATCCGTTATGGTAGATGACATCTCGAGATAGAAGGGAAAGCATTGCTCTCTTTCCGATAAAGTCTGAATAACAAAAGAAATTGGAACATCTCTACGCATAAATTATGGAATAAACTGTATTGCACGCGTTGCTCAAAATAGAATAACTTACACTACATGCGTTGCTGTGAAGGTTTTAAATTTTACTTTACTATGCACTACCAGGAAAAAAAAGAAAGAAATTCTCTTTCAATATAGATAGTACAAATGAACAAGTCCGTAAAATGGATCGACCGAAACGGGGAGAACATAAGAGAAACAATGGGTTAAATTGTTTAAATAACACCTGCAATACGGATATGTTCTTCGGGATTACATTTTTATAGTTTACATTTAAACGAGATGTTGAAAATATTAGCGAGATTAAGGTAATTATATGGATTTTTTTCGTTTTCTTTTTATCAAATTTTATCACAGTAAGGTTTTTGCTTATGAAACATTGAACATATTATGGGCACGTAACCAAGTAGTTAGAATGTCCGCTTTCTGCAGGGTGATTCCAGTGTACGGCATATTTGGAAAGTGGGTCAACCCATATCACCGTTTTGTGACGTCACCCCGGGCTCTCTGCGAGCCCACCGCCGTGCTATCCTGTGACGACCAATGTGACTTGGTATTGGTCGCGGCACCAAATGTGACGTTCTAACCTTTTGCTGATCCGGATGGGAATCTGGTTAGATTCGGTATCAGCTTTGTCGTTCCCAGATCGCCTCCAACGTCTGGTTACCGAAGTAACTGCTTTGATTTCTAGTCTAACCTACCCACGTTGTGATTTGATCTTAGGTAGACGAAATCAATCAGTCGCCGGGCCGCAATGCAAGTCGAGTCCGAACAAGGGTAATACCGCACAAGTATATGTAAAAGAAAATAAAGTAACAACTCGAAAAGTTCAAATGTGTTAAAAAAAGAATAACAAATATTTTTATATCTGGTTGTTGAATACAGGACTGCGTCTTTCTCCCAAACCGCTAATATGGATTCGTGCCACTTTGTGTTTGTTAGGCGAGTCTTAACATCTTAAGTTGTTTTTTTAAGAAACTGGTTTTTGGCGTATCTTCAGGCGATATTCGTAAAACTTGTTTTGGTGGTGTGAGTCTAAGTCGTTCTTCAAAAATAAATTGTTCTTGGTTAGAAGTTGAGGTTGTGATGCGTGGATCTTCAGTCAGCTTTCTGCGAGGCTGTCTGTCTACTAACTCTGCAACTAACTGCCTGCCTTCTCCGTATCATGTCTCTAACATATGGACGCCGACCAAAACCGGGGTGGGCTTGTCGGGGTTTGAGGTTCTTTGATAATTCTAAATCCACAATAAGGATCTTCTTTGTTCTCGGATAGGAAAATTTATTACTTTCCATTTTTGGAAGTCCTTACTTTCTACTTAAAGGGAATCGTCCTCCCAAATTCTTCCTTTCTCATATTGGTATCTCACCCAATCCCCTCAGAGGGCGTCAACAGGTTCCCCTCTCTCTCACAGTGGCACCTCACACCAATCCCTTCAGGGGGCGTCAACGGGCCTCCCCCTCTTTTTCATAGTTTACCATCGCCTACCGCGCACGCCACCCTTCAGCCAATGAACGCTCAGCAGCGTGGGTGTTTGCAATTATCGCTCAAAGGAAAAAAAATTATTTTCTTTCTTTTTTTTTTCTTTTCTTTCTCTTCCATGAGCAGACCTCCCACGACCTAATCTCTATCTTAACCGAATTTCATCTGGAGTTCGTCAATCGAGATTTTCGCCAGCATCAAGTGGGTGGTCATCTGGACGACTTTGCACCCTGTCGCAATTATTTGTTCTGACAACAATTTTTTTATCATGGCCAGCTCTGACATAAAACAGGTGTTTTTCCCAAATGATATGGGTGTGGTCCAAACTGAAGCCATTCTCGGTCAGTGCGTGCTTAATTAATATTATCTCTTAGCATTCTGTCCCGTAGGCCACTCGACCAATTTGAAATTTTCATCATCGCCATGGGCAGACGGCTATCTTTTATTCGGCGCGTCGTCATAAATTAAATCCGACAGATCCGCGATCTTACAAAGTACTTTCTTCGCTAATAAAAATAAAATCTTTACTACTTTTCTTTGTTAGAAAAAATAACATCGCTCCGTGTCTTTTCGCGATAGCTTCTTATCACCTTAATTAATTCTCGCCTTTTTTTCTCCACGCAACCCTAAACAGTGTCACAGTTTGACCCAAGCCTTGTGAGTGAAAATGGGTAGTTGTTCGTCAATGGTTGTGCAAGCACAAAGTCACCAGCCATCGTGAAATTTATCAAACTGTTGATCACGACAAATTATGCACTCTCTCCTAGAAACTGTAACTAAGTTTTATAAACCACAGGTGAACCTGTGGCTGTTGAAAAAACATAAATGTGCCTGAACAGGTGTCTACAACAGGGATTGGCTAGTCGCCCTAGCAGAGAGATATTCTTGAATACACACGGGCAGCCATTATTGAAGAGATTTCAGAGAAATAACGTTTTTTGTTTGAACATGAGCAATAGTTAAGTATGATTGTTGACTTTAATGGCTGCATTTTCGTAATATATACTTAACAAATGTAAATCCACAGGTGACGGTTGCATGGTGGATCATTCAGATATCGTCATATTCCCTCGTTTATTCCTTCTGCTTCTTGCTTTTCTTCTGCAATGAAGAATGGCTACCCAAGGCACGGGTTCCCAGGCACTTTGCTTCTTTTTACTGTTATATTGCATTATAGTTCCGAAATATATATCGACGTGGACGATCATAGCTCTTCACAGCTTCCTGTCTAAGCAACATTTGACTCTTGACTTCCTTGTATCTCCTCTGCCATTCATTCATATAAACTCATTAGGTTTGCTTGCTGTTTTCTCCTTATTCCTACTTTCTTCAGTATGTCCTGTGGGTATCAAATTTTCCAAGCCGGCTTTCCTCATAATGTGCTCTAGAAATTTCGAATGTCTCTTTCTGTTATTTTTGTAGTTCTTATTTTCTTTTAAATCTCCTCATTGATCACGTGTGTCCACGATATTCACAACATCTTCGTGTAGAGTCACATGTTTGTCACTTTGTTGTGTCGCTTTATTTTTAAATAAGTATTCATTGCTATATAAGAGGACAGATACGACATAGAACTCTTCTCTTTGTTTCTTCCGTTTCTTAGTGTCGAGAAGACATATTACGTTAATTCTATGTACCTTCGGATTTCTGTGTCACAATTCTTTGTCTGGAACTACACTATCCAGATATTTAAAATTATGTACCGGCTTGATTCAGTTCGAAGCTTACACTTTTGAATGCCCCTCTTGTTGACAACCATTTTGTTATCTTGTAGTTAATAGTTAGTCCTTTCTTATCACTCTCTTTTACTACCTTGTCTAGGCACCAATATAGTTTAATCTGTGTGTTTTATGTTATTAAAATTATGGCCGTCGATGATAAATCCTGGTAGGTGTTCGAGTTCTCTTATGATTATCTCACTCCAGTAGGGTGCGAAAGTGGGCAGAGGGTGTGATGGCCAAGGGCATCCATACCTGGAGAGCATCCAATCAAAGACTGAAATGAAAAAATAGTTTTGAAATTTGAAATTGTCCCTGTTAACTTCGTTGTTCAAGCACCCTACAGTCCCACAAGCTTGTGTCAATGTTTATCCGTGTTTTGATAAGCGAGACCGGAGTAAACATTCCTATTTGAAACTTAGGAGTTGGCCCTGAACATCTGCAAACCTCTGCACGTCACTGTCTCGTTCATAAAGGTAAATCTTTCTATTTGTAGTGTATCTTTCCCCTATAAATTGAATTTCCCTAGGAGTTCACATAGACTATTGTGTCGTACCTTGAAACGTTATCAGTCCAACTAAAAATAGCCTAAAGTCATGAAACGTACATAATACATATTCATTCCGCTGTTCAACACACTTAGCACATTGTCCCTTAAGTTACTTTAAATCATAAAAGAAATTCTGATATTTGGTCACTGAAATTCTGATTTTTGGGAGTGGAAATGTTTTAGTATCCCCTCCTAAATAGTTATCGGAGATAACGGGATGTTTGTAAAAATAAATAAATAATGATAAAAAAGATAAAAGCAAATAAAACTTTGTTCTTCAAAGATATCTCCTTTCAATTCTGGCGAAAAAGTTATTAGGTTGGTGCAAAAATAATGACGTAATAGTGTCGTTTTTTGACGTTAAAAAATACGTCAAAAACGACATTATTACGTCATTATTTTTGCACCAACCTAATAAATAAACCAAAAGAGAAACGGTTATATTTATGCCTTTTTTTTGTTGTTGCTGTTTTTGTTCTCTTCTTCCCTCCCCTCTCTCCTTTTAAATTAAGTACCTGACATAATTGCCCCTGCCTCATCACAAACACTCAGTCAAAACTATTCGCTTTACCTCCTTTGCCTGTTTGCTGATTCGTTGTTCGCCTGGGCAGAAGCAGGCTTATCTCTCCAAAAGCGTTGACGTTCTAATCAGCTTAAAAAAAATTCCTTCTCTGGTAAGATGTCCTTTCGTTCTTTCAGTTATCTTCTATATAGCGGTATTAGTTTCTCTCAAGTTGAAGTTTTATTTTGAATTTTTCTAATTATTATAATGCTTTATGACGTGTTAAACGAATCAGTATTAAAAAAAAAAGAAAAGAAAAAAAAATTAACATCACGACCAGCGAATAATTCACATATCTAACTTATTTTACTGAATTCTGCACACTTTGTTTCAAACCCATATTATACAATGCTTATTGAAAATAATCTGTTAGGAATTAGGAAAAGTCTACCGTTTTGGTAATATAAACAACCACACTGTCAGTGTATTACGTTTCGCCTTAGGACATGTTTGGTTTGAAATAAATATAGATTTACAATTATATCCAAAGATGAATAGAGGGATTGAAACACTAAGGTATACAAAATACAACGATTTTAATTTAAACTATTTTATATTTGCTGTTCGAGTAAACTAGGAGATTTTATCTGCTTGAATTTCTGGAATGAGGAGTTGTCATTCTTTAATCTTTACACTATATATTTACACGCGAATTATTGTCCTCGTCTTTGGGGTGGTTATCAAAACGTTTGTGAATTTGGTGACATAATAATTGTGAGTTCAATCCCTCGGCAGGGCAGTGTGTACTTGGACTAAGTGAAAAACGAGCAGTAACTTATCAGTAATAATAAAAAATGCAATACCAGACAAGATATCCGTAGACATGAACAGTAGAAAGAGAACAAGCTACCAGCTAGATTAACAACAGGATTCGGTTCAGAATTCCCTATAGGTTATCCGGATCGAAATACACCTGATGAAGACCATAGGATACAACGGCCGAAACGTTGTGGTAACAAGAACAAATATGAGGACAATAGTCAGCGTGTAAATGTCAAACCACATGCAAGCTCACAAATGCATGTGTTCATATATGTATTATTATTTGAATGCTTACTTAGTTCGTACTTTCGTTAAATTATTATTTATAGAGGTAAATAGTAATAATTTAGCTTAACAACCGTAACCAGGGAAGCGTTTTACGCAAAAAAAATAACTCTCCGTCATCAGTTGTCTACTCATCAGCTAGAACTCGTATATCGTTGTGGGGCTTTTTCCAGAATGACTTTTGTTGTACGAGCGACACTAGCAGAACTCTACACAGATGACAACTTGTGCAATAAAAAGACAGAGATAAAGATGTCTGTCTTCCGCACCTGACAAAAAAAAACAACAAAAATTAGGTACAAAAAAGTAGCGATGTAGTAAATTCATTAGTTAAGGAAAATATATTTTGCATGTAATGTAGATTTTAAAAAAATCCGCTGAAAATTCTTTTGAGAATATGCATACAACATTGGACTAGCACAATCACTTACTATCGTGACATGCCAGTGACGTAGCATTTTTCTCAATATATCGAATTATTGTTGCAAAGTACAGTAAAAAACACGTTATATATATATATATATATATATATATATATATATATATTAGGTTGGTGCAAAAATAATGACGTAATAATGTCGTTTTTTGACGTATAACGTCAAAAAACGACATTATTACGTCATCATTTTTGCACCAACCTAATATATATATATATATATATATATATATATATACACACACACTCTATCTATCTATCTATCTATCTATCTATCTATCTATCTATCTATCTACATACATGCGCACACACTCGTATATATATATATTAGAGATAGAGCGTATGTAATATATATGTGTTTGTGTGTGTACATGAGTGTGTACGCTGCAATATATATATATATATATATATATATATATATATATATATATATTCACCTGAACGGTTCTTTCATTTCATGTATCTATCTATCTATCTATTTACCCGAACGGTTCTTTCATTTCATGTATATATATATATATATATATATATATATATATATATGTATGAAATAAAATAACCGTTTAGTGAAATGTTTTTTTCTGTAGAACGTGTTGGAAATGCTACAAACACACAAATATATACCGTATATACTATAGTATAGTGCGAGTTTTTATAACGCAAAGAATAGTGGGGCGCACTATACACAGATAATTCTTTTGAAGAAGTGGTTATTAATTAGGACTTTTCGGTTACTGTTTGCATTGCATACAGTTAATTCTTTTTCTGGAGTGGTTAAAATTCATGTAAAAAAATTCAGAGGTCTAACTATACATGAAGTCGACGTATACTCGAGTATATACGGTGGTTCTTCGTTTAAACATGTTTGATTAAGTAGAACGGACTGAGAATGTCTGTTAAGCATTTCAGTGAGTCTTGAATGTCGTTTTATGTCGAGTGTAAACTTGTAAAGGAGCTTGCCGATATTGTGTATAATCTTACGAGTCCAATATATATATATATATATATATATATATATATATATATATATATATATACTGCAATTAAGCTTTTTATTTAATTTTTGTTATGTTCGTACAAATGTTTTTGGACACAAAATGTGTAAAAACTGTCCAAATGTTCTGCATTTCCGAACGCTTTTGGTTATATTTTTAGCCATTATCAAGGATGATTTTATTCTTACTTTTTAACTGAATGTATGGGTTGTGTGTATATATCTAGAGTTATAAGGGTGTTTTATTTTTTAAGGACGGCCAGTCATTGTGTCCGTGTTCGTAGTTAATATTATTGAGTTTTGGCTCTTTACTTTTTATTTTTAGGGCTTCCGTTATTTTTAATCTTTTTTTAAAACGTGGATGAAGATGAGATTATTATGCTTGTATTTTCTACTAGTTCTACTAGTATATTTTGGATTGAGTCAGGTAGGTTTGTGTATGTTTAAATGAGATCTAATGAGGTTGTGCTAGGATAGGTGTAACGTAAGTCGTCTGGATAAGCATGTAGTAGTGCGACCGATGTAATTATTTATGAGTTTGGTTTGATCAGGAACAGTTCCTTAAGAGGCATTTGAACTTAAAAATAATGTTCGTTCTTTGTAGTTTTGATTTTGCAGATGTATTGTTAATTTTTATGCTAAGATTAGTTGTTTTAATTTTTTTATAATAGAGAATTAATTTTATTTTATTTCTCGGTACAATTGAGGTAGTGTATTTCTTTATGATATTTCTAAGTGAAGATTCATCTTGTTTATTTATAATAGATGTGCATTTGGGTTTTGTAGATGTTTATGCTATTGCTTTTGTCTGTATGTTCAGTATCGTTATTATTTACTTTGGAAAGAAATAGTTTAATCTGGTGGTCGATGAGGTGGTTAGGAAAACCACTGTTAACTAGTGTCTGTTTTGCATTACTGAGTTCTTTAAGGAAAAGTAAACGAGAGGATGAATTCTCGTGTGCTCTCTTTAGAAAATTGTTATCACTACTATTTTATATCTAAGTGGGTATTCACTCTTAAAATTAAGGCGGCAAGAGTTTCTGCTAGTGTGTTTTTATACAATAAGTTTTTGAAAGTGTTCTTACTGTATTCTACGAGAACGTCTAAGAATGGAAGTTTATTTTTCTGAATAAGTTCGTAGGTAAAATTAACGACATTTTTTTTCACGTGTGGTTTTGGGATTCTCTATTTCATGTGGGTTCATCGCTAAAATCAAAATATCGTCTACGTAGCGGACATATATTTTGGGTTTAGTGACCTGTTTAAATATCATGTTTTCTACGCAGGAGATGTAGTAATTGGAGAAGCACGGGCCGAGTGGGTTTCCTATACTAACACCATTAGTTTGGGTGTAAATGTTACCATTAAGGTGGTAGAAGGTGGTTGATGGATGGAGATGGAATGGAATTATATGTATGCACCGAGTTAAGGATGTCAATGGTTTGATCAATGGGGACGTTTGTGAATAAATTTTGACGCTAAAATACCTTGGGTTGGTTTTATGCTTTTTAAAATTTGGAGGAATTTCTGGGTGGATGTGATGTCGTAATTGCTGAGTAGGTATAGGGTAATGATGTAATTACGGAATTTTGATAGCTCATAGATAGGGGTTGGGATATTGAATATTTTTGAATATTTTTTGAATATTTTTTCTTTTTTTAGCAAGAATGCCTGATTCTTATGAGACTCACAAAACTCCGATACCCCTGACACAAGAATTCTTTGAAACTTGTCGCAAGGAAAAAGTTCCAGTGTCATGCAAGACTCAAATGAAGAAGACAGTTTCCAAAACTTACAACTATACGACAGAAGTTTTCCGTCATATTTTACCAGTTGTGCATCTAATACGAAATTATGAATTGAAGTCTTTCCTTGCAAATGATATCATCGGAGGTCTAACGGTTTCCTTTATGCAATTACCACAAGGTTAGAAATTTATGTTGTTTCAAAATGAATATTCAATATTAAGTGGAAATATATAAGTTCAAATGTTACAGAGAGAATTACATAGAAAATGATTCTGTAACATTTTCCCATTAAGATTAAAAAGTAAATATTTATTTTATAAAAAAATGTTAATTCCATCAAATTTTTGTAAAATAAAAATATTTGGTATGATGCCAAAAATGAATTATATGTCCTTTCAGGAATGGCATATGCAATTGTGGCAGACTTACCTGTGGAAGTTGGTCTTTTTATGGGATTTTTTCCTGTCATCTGTTATTTCATTTTCGGTTCTTCAAAACATTTATCGTTTGGTAAGTAAAAATTCCCTCTTAAAGATCACTTCTGTTTCCTCTTCGTAAATACTTTGGTTCAGAAATAATATATATATATATATATCTTCAATATTAAACTAGGTACAATATGGATGTTTTCAGTGCGCCCATGTCGCTACTGAATGTGAAACGCTGTCAATTTAAAATGGGTTTAACGGCAATACCGTGGGAAAAATGTCCAAGACCCCTCGGCATTACTATTTTGGAGGATGCTTCAGGCGCCAAGCAATAAACCCAACCCCTTCCCGAAGAGGGGAGGTACTGTCTGGGGAAGCACCCCCCCCCCTACAGATTGGGCTTAATATTCTTTTAAAAACTTCCACGGCATATGCCAGTTAAGGTACAATATGAACAGAAATATTCAGCGTTCATTGTTCTGTATTTAATGCAGGGAAAACAATTGTGATGTAAGCGTGATATACCATGACGCCATTATTCAAAGCTTGTCTTGAGAAAGGCTTCGGTCGTTTACGTCAGCCGTAATACAATGGTTCGGAAGCTCGCCTCGCAGACGAATTCGCAGTCTTTAGGCCATTTACAGTCACATCAGAGTGCTCTTCTGCCAGATTAATAAATCACTTGAATAATGTCAAGATTATCACTTGATAAGTCGAAGATAAACTTGATAAATGAAGTCTTCAGTGAATCAACAACTCTATCTTCTGATTTATCCATTCCTTCACTGATATTTGAATAACGCTAATTTCCTTTTCATTTCGTATTTCTGTACTGATAACAAAATGCTTCCATTTGAAACTGGGCATTTATTTCAATGGATATTAATAGTCTTATTTCACTTATTTTTCAATGATAGGTGCAGTTGTTGTAATTTCTTTAATGTTTGGTAACTTGATGGAAAATCATTTTTCTACAACCGAAAACATTTTGAAACAAACCAATCAGAGCGTGCCATTTACCAGCAATCTTTTATCAAATAAGACATTTTTTCTTACGGAAGAATTGCTCTCCAGAGAGAAGATAAAGTTAGCAGCGGCAATTACACTGATAACCGGCTTGACTCAGGTACGTTTAATTGTGTTTAGTGTTTGTGTATTATAATCAGTCATTCAAATTGCTGTAAAAATTAAAGATAGTTATTTTAAAAATTTACTAAATTTAATTGATATTTACTGAGCTTAGCTTTCTCCGCCATAGAGTGGACCGGTTCACAATGTTAATGTCACTATCTTTTCAGCGGGAATGTATTGACTGCTATGAAAATCAGTATTGGTATCGAATATCAATTCTAACACTGTTGAGAAATATGCAAATAAGTGACTGTATTTGAACCCAGAATTCGTAGCATTTATGCTGATCTTGCATATAGAAATTAAATTTGTCAGTAGTCCAATACATCTCGATCCGAGTCGTCATAAGTGAGTCGGATAATTGAAAAATAATTAAAATTTTATTTCGATGACAATAAAGTAAATCTTGTTTATGTGTTTATTTACGTAGTTTACAGTTTTCTATCTTGGTAACTAAGATAAAATCTTTCTAATGAAACTTTCTAGCTCAGTCCTGTTTCACGGTAAATTAACTTTGTTCTTCAAAAGCAGAAGTAAATGTTATTTTCATAAAACGATGTAAGATAATCTTTATTTTCGTAATCAAAAACTGCTGTCACTGCTAGGTGGAAATATTTTGAAAATCAGTGACTATAAACCTTTCACTTTTTATATATGTGCATGTTTGAAGCAACTGAACCGGTTCAGTGTTTCAAAAGTGGAATAATCGTTTTTTTTTGTTTTTTTTCAGAGTATCATGGGCATTTTGCGTCTTGGATTCTTTATTAAGTTTTTATCCAACACCATTATCAGCGCATTCTCAGCTGGAATAGGCTTCTATGTTGCTGCCAGCCAGTTAAAAAATATTCTAGGTATCTCCATTAATCGTTATAGTGGATTTTTAAGTCTTCCCAGGGTAAGTAATTAGTTAATAATAAACTAAATCTTCCTCTGTTCTAATTATGAACCCCGCTGCTATGAAACAAAATAGGGACATTCTTATTGGTTCTCACAGAATTGGTGCCAAGAAGATTTTTCAAGAATTAGCTGAACGGAACTTTTTATACATGAACAGATAAATACTAGAATTTATTGTTTCTCTAACTAGTTGGGTGATATTTCTGAGGAATTGAGGGTCAAAACTATATAGATAGATTAAAATACAGAAATGGATAAAGGAAACGCATTGATTTGCTTCACATTAGTAACCAAAGTTAGTCTAACATAAAATTGCCAAAGCAGAATATGACAATACTGATTGATGGAAAACACCAAGTCTTTGCCCAAGTGTTTTTTATTGTAGAAACCCAAATTAAATTCGAATTTTCTATTTGTATTACGGTAACCTTCCCGTTTCCATTTCACCTTTTACCACACTCAGTTAATCCTAATAAGTGTATATATATATATGTATATATATATATATATATATATATATATATATATAAGCGTTTCATCCCAAGTAAGGCGGGAAGCCATTAGGACGCAAGGGTTACAGAAGATTTAGAGCAAGAGCAGATAGGAGTGATAGAAGAAAGGATGAGGAAAAGGGTAGTGGATAAATCAAGGCAAGTGGAGATGTCGATTGACATTTCATTTGGATAGTTGGAGATTATAACTCTTAGGGAAACAGGAATAGGGAAGGGAGTTCCACAGGCGAGAGGTGCGAGATATGAAGCTACTGGAGTAGAAGAGACGGCTATATTTAATAGTTTAAACAGTAAAAGGGTGAGAGCGGGATGCCAGCCTCGTAGGGCGCTTGAATTCATGAAGTTTGGGAACCAGCGAATGCAGCTCCTCGGAGAAATTACCATGAAAGTGTTTGTAAAAAGACAGAGATATGGCGACGGCGCGTCTGTGACAGAGCGACTGTAGACGAGATGCTAGATCAGGGCCAATTATATTGCATATTCGCCTCTGGATCTTATTAAGAACCCCGTGGCAAACAGAAGAGGCTCCAGATCATATATGGCAGCTTTACTTCGTGCAAGAGCGAATTGTTGATTTGTAGATCTGAAGGATCGATTCCGAGGAGAAAAATTTCCTGGCGCGGCACAGGGAGCCAACTTTCCTTGCGGTGGACGAAGCAATTGACTCAATGTATTTGTTCCATGTCAGGTCAGCAGTCAACGTGAGACCGAGCAGCTGCAGAGAGGTGCTCTTGAGAAGTTGAGCGTCAGACATTCTAAGGGGAGGGCAGGGAGAGATCTCTGTGGTGATTAATAGAGAGCAGTTTTGTTTTTGAGGCATTAAAGTTGACCAGCCAATTCCTGTCCCAGTTCACAACCGATTGGAGGTCCTTTTCGAGACGCACGGTCAGGTTAGTTTAGCGACACTAGATTTGTTTTTGAGGCAGGAGTAAATTGTAGTGTCATCCGCGTAGATGCCAACTTGGGAATCTATGGCGTCAGGAAGGTCGTTGATGAAGATAAGGAATAGAGTAGGGCCAAGGATGGAGCCTTGAGGAACACCTGCTTTCATGGAATAGGAACGGGAAGAGAATCCGTTGAGAACGACCTTCAATTCACGATTTGACAGGAATGATTGTATTAGGTCAAACAATCGACCTGTAATACCATAACCCTGGAGCTTGCGAAGAAGGTCGGCATGCCAAACACTATCAAATGCTTTGAAAATGTATAGGGCCACAGCACGAGCTTGTCCGTTATTTTGAAGAGCTTGGTAGACCGTTTCAGTGATGGCCGTAAGCACATCAGCTGTAGATCGGGCAAAGCGGAAGCCATATTGATTGTCTGAAAGCTGATCATGGGATGTAAGGTAGATAACCACTTCGGCGTTGATTAGGGCTTCGAAGACTTTGCCGAAGAGGGGTAGGAGACTGATAGGACGGTAATTAGAAAGGCCGGGGGGGGGGGTGTCGCCAGAGTTCTTAAACACAGGAACAATCGATGAGAGCTTCCAGGAGTCAGGAAATTCCTTGAGGCAATAGTTATAAAGTTTAGAGAGGGCGGGCGCCAGTTCAGGCGCGCATTTCTTCAAGACAATGGCTGGTATCCCATCCCGATCACTAGCCTTGTTGGGGTCTAAATTGGAGATAATGCCCAATACCAAAGACGGGGTTATGTGTAACCCACTCAATAGGGCCTCAGTTCTAAGAGGGAAGTCGGGTATGGGTACACCGGAAGAATCGAGCGTTGAATTGAATGAAAATTTCCGAGCAAAGCACTCAGCCTTGTCGGCAGAGAAGGTCAGGACCTCGAACTGGTTGAACAAAGGAGGTATAGAGGGTTTGTTATTGTTCAGTACGCTCTTGCAGAGACGCCAATAATCTTTGGAGCCAAATTTGCGAGATGCAATACGCTCCTTCACCCGGCAGCAAATAGTGACTTACACTCGTTACGGTCGGAGGCAAAGAGACGTCTATTGCAGTCCGACATGTCGTTACGAAATAGGTGAAGGAAGTGGTTCCTATGGGCAATGGCGGCTGAGCAAGCAGCGGAGAACCAAGGGGAGGAGAGCGACTTGACCTTATATTTCCTTGAGGGGATGAAAGCGTCGATTCCAGCTTTAACCCAGGATGAGACCTCAGAAGCACATTCTTGAACGGGAAGCGTAAAGACAACAGCGCAGGGGGCATCGCGGAGGAAATCACGGAACGAGTCCCAGTCAGCTCGTTGATAGTAGAACGAGGTTCTAGTCGTAAGAGGTTCTTTGCAATGAATAAAAATGACAATAGGAAACTAGTAATTGCTGACGCGTTTTTTATGTTTTTTAATTTGTTTAATAGGTCGCCTGAATTTTTTATGTGTGATGGACTAATAGTCCAATTTAACTCCACTTTAAAAATCCAGTTTAGCTCCACTTCTCGGCACTATTAGTCCATCACATAAAAAATTCAGGCGACCTATTAAACAAATTAAAAAACAGACATTAAAAACAAATATATGGATAGTTTAGATATAAAATCTCTCTATACAAACTTCCCTATAGATAAATGCTTAAATTTACTAAAAAAACACCTAACAAATGCAAAAATTAAATTACCTCTATCTACACATAAAATCATTAAAATATGCCAACTAATTACCAAGCAATGTTTCTTTACTTTTAATACCCAATATTACAGATAGAAATTTGGTTTACCAATGGGATCTCCTCTCAGCGGCGTTCTTACTTGTCTATTTTTAGAAATTCTAGAAAGTGACTCATTCAAAAAAATTCTCCCTACAAAATCTTCATATTTCAGATACACAGACGACTCGTTATTAATATTTCCAAAAAACAGCAATTTAACGGATCTTCTCTCCAAACTTAAGAAAGTTGAACCTACAATAAACTTCACTTTCGAAACTGAAACCAACTACACTCTTCTTTTCCTGGACATTTTGTTAATTAGAAATAATAACGAACTCAATTTTGACGTTTACAGAAAGGCTACAAACAAAAATGATCTGATCAGTTTCTACTCAAACCACTCTTCAAAAATTAAATCTGGAATTATTATAAATTTCTATCTAAGAACGTTAAGAATCTGCAGTACCCAATATTTACTGAAAGAAGAAACATACATAGAACACACATTCAAAAACCTACAATACCCATATCATTTCATCCACAATACAAGAAGAAAGGCATACAAAATATGCAAACGAAACAAAACTAATAACATAATCCTCAATAGAAAATCACATGAAAACAGATACATAATACTATCGACCAACTCTGTCACGTCCACTATCCAGAATAACCTATCCCATCTAAATAATCTCGAAATAGTCACAAAAACTTCCAAAACCATTATGGATATACTAAGACCTTCAAACATTAATAGAAATAATATTTCTGAAGCAGACATTTATAAAATAAATTGCCAAAACTGTTCCTCCCAATATATTGGAGAAACAAGCAGACGTTTAAAAAAACGCATCTATGAGCACAAAAGAGACCTCACAAAAAATAACTTCGCTAATGCATTAGTCATATATAGAAATACATTCAACCATAATTTTGATATTAAAAATGCTACACTCATAAAAAAAAAGAAAATAACTCACTCAGAAGGAAAATTCTAGACAGTGCCGCCATAGAGTATTACCCAAATGTTAATCTACGTCCAGGTTTTTCCCCATTTCACCTTTCTTAACAAAATTACTACTCTCACAAACAAATGTACGCAACAGATTCATAAAATCAAAAGAAAATGGTTGAATACATCAACACTGATATAATGACAATATTCTCCAGACGTGACAAATACTGACGTTATTTCCAGTTAACAATATGAAAATAGCGTTCTCTACATTCCAGTTGGCTAGGAACATTCTGTTTTTTGTCTTTATTAGTTAACTTGTTCAATTAAATTCATTTCGTATTTTGCTTTGATAAAGTCCACGTTGGACGAAACACGTCAGCAATTACTAGTTTTCCTATTGTCATTTTTATTCAGAAATATTGTCTTTTCTACTGGTTAAATCAGAGAAATTTTCATATATATATATATATATATATATATATATATATATATATATATATATATATATAATGAAATGGGGAAAGCTCGAAAATTATTTTAAGACATTTTATCTATAAAAAGAAAAAACATAAAAATGTATAAACATAAAAATGTCAATATATATATATATATATATATATATATATATATATATATATATATATATTAAGAAAAGCAGACCACTTTAACGTTCCATTATAATAATTTATTTCACCAGACCCCTTTTAAGGGACGCTGGATCATCAGATAACACTTTCAAAAAATGAAACGAAAGATGAAATGAAAATTCACACTTTTGACGGGTAGTATTAAGTTAATGTAATTTTACAAAGAGGGTAGCGAGGAGTGGTGTGAGAGACATGGTCGAGTTTAGAGAGGGTTTATTTTAATATATATTTCAATCATACTTAGTATTGGAGGAGGAGGGACCAGTCCTTAATCTGTTTAATCGGATAACTTAACGGAAGTGTTATATTGAAATGGGAGGGGAGAAGAGAGAAAAAGAAAAAGAAAAAAGAGAAGTAAAGAGACAGAAGCTATAATTAGGTTTTACCTAGGAAAAAGAGGGGTGGTATATTTTTACCAATTTATGTAAAAAAATAGATTTCAATGTTTGGTAGTAAATTAAATGTTCAAAAATAACAAAAAAAAAAAAAACACGAAGAAAATAATTTGATGCCTGTTAGCAATTTAAATATTTAGCTCTTTTACAAATAATTTAGGGATTTAATATAACTTAAGTAGTGTATTTATTAACCCATTCATAAGGAACACATTAAAAGAACTTTTTAAAATATACCAGTTTACTGATAGTAATCTTTTAATATTGTAAATGACTGTTAAGTTAACATCTTTATCAGTTATATATATATATATATATATATATATATATATATATATATATATATATATATATATATTCAAGAATATTTCATTGAATAATATAGAAATATTACATCCATTTATTTTACAATATTCCTTTCTACTTCTCAAATTAGCTTATATATATGTATGTATGTATGTATGTATGTATATATATATATATATATATATATATATATATATATATATATATATATATATATATATAATATAATAATTATGTGTTTTCTTTTGAAACATAACAAATGTTTTCTTTTACAGACTCTGTACGCAATTATTCTTCAGCTTCCAAATTTACACTATCCTGTACTTCTCTTGTCTCTCATTACAATTTTCATCATTTATATTATCAAAAGCCAAATAAACGAACGATTTAAATATCGGCTTCGCATTCCTGTTCCCATCGATCTGATAATGGTAAGTAAAGATGGCTGCCGTATTTGGTTTACTTATTCCAACTCTTTATACTTGTCTTGTTTTATGAACATTTAAAAAAAATTATAAATGGGAAAGAAATGGATTGTATTTGTTCAAAGATTAATTAGATTTTATTCGACCTAAAATAGATTCTTTACAAAAAATGCAAAGCACACTTTTCTAGAGCGTAAACACTGAATCATTGGGATTGAAAATAGAGAAAACGTTATAAGTTATTGCTAACATCTCTATGAAACTAATGAAAAGACATGACTAAAACTCTCATACGTTTAATTATTGTTTAACTCCAGACTTCGTTGTTTTAATCTAAACGAGTAAAGTGTGTGTCTTCGGAGCCTACTCTGAACGAGGATTCTTCATCTTGCGAGGTCAGTAAGATACACTTCCTTGCTGCCTGTCATGTCGCTGTTTACATTTTTAAATGTCATATGGTTTTTATGCTCGCGCACATGCTCTAAGTGCAACTGGGTCAATGACATGGATTTATCAGGGTCAGCAACTCACATCCTCGGTGGCTAGAAGGCCGTCTTTTCGATGTATCTGACTTCTCTGAGTTCAAAGTATATTCTTGCATTATCTGAGGTCAAAAACATTCTACAAATATTTTCATTATTTTTAATATCAATATATATTCATATAAAATTATATCACATGGACCTCTACTATAAATAAATAAATTCGTCTATGACATGGCCAAATATCTTATTCAGTAAAATCTTAATCTTAAAATCTAATCCTGTGAACACCAAACATCTAGATGACCAGAACCTGATTTCTACTCTGACCTTGCTATGGCAGTCCATTGGCGAAGAACTGGCTTGTAACATTTAATACCTTCAAAACCCAACTTGTAACGTTTCAGAACAAACTCTGAGTTTTCTCCACTTATGATGAAAGTTTGTATTCTCAAACCCGTAATATTTTGGATACAGTGATCGTCATCTGCTTAAATATGTCAACAGTGTGTTGAATACTTCTAAAAAGACATACAATTTGTACACATCCTCTAGTTTCACTGGTGCTTTCTTGGTTTGATTAAAAAATGTTGACAAACTTTTACCTGATATTATAAAATAGTTTAATAATTTGGGATATTTAGAGTTGGCATTTTTGTTATCTACTTAAAATACTTTCGTGAATCCATTTCTTTTCTTATTAGAGTCTTGACCTCCATTAAAAAAATTATACTACACGGTGACTGAAAAGTAACTCCCTATTTTATGCATGATGAACTCTCCCGTTTAATTATAATTTTTACAAGACGGGAAAGTCCATCATACATAAAATAGGGAGCTACTTTTCAATCACCCTGTATATTAGCGTTCACATTTCATTTTTATAGTATACTGTACATATAATAACAATGTACATGTTTTGTTTTAGTGAATTAAGATGGGTAAATATACAGTTCAGTACCAGAGATTTACTTGTCACTTGCCTGACCAGAACCAGTTGGGTATGTCCCCTATCAGTTGACGCATTCATAATTTTGAATAGTGAAGCAGCTAAGGCGACTTGGGTATCATATCTAGATAGATGAGAACACCCTCGATAGGAAACCGTCTGAGCAGACTGGATTACTCGATTATTACCTGTTATTTCTAACTGGACTCCACCTACAAAGTTATGCACTGCCGCTTTTATGCGAAACTTATCAACATATCACACATTTGACTGTGATGCATGTGCCGAGTATACACTTATGGGACTGCGTTTCTTGATGAGTATATTGACTTTCATATATTTGTACCCAACTCGTCATTTTGTTGGCATGCTGCCTTCTTGCTTAATAAGAAGAAGAAGAAAAAAAGAGAAGACGACGAGAAGAAGACGAGAAGAAGAAGAAAAAGAGAAGAGTAGAGTAGAGAAGAATAATCATAAGAAGAAGGGAAGAAATGAAGAAGAAGAAAAGACGGAGAGAAGAGAAGAAGAAGAGATGAAGAAAAGAAGGAGAGAAGAGAAGAAGAGAAGAAGAAGAGAAGAGAGGAAGAAGAAAAGAATAGAAGAAAAGAAGAGGAGTAGAAAAAGAAGAAGAAAAAGAAGAAGCAGATTTTGCTGTAGATTCGTTACCTGTAACTGAAATGTTCAACATTATCAACTGGAATATAATTAAAATGAAAATGGATTCTAAATGAATAACATTATTAACCTGCCATAACATACCCCCCCATCCGAAGGTGGATATTGGCCGTCTTTATTTTGCCAGAAATAATAAGTTAACATATGAAAAATTACAGTTGTTCTTAAAAAATAAACTATCTGATTAAATGCCACAGCTAGCTTACAAGGATCAGTTGAAGACATCCCTGACACAGGCCAACATCACCCCTGAGACATGGGAAACAGGAGATCGAGATTAACAGTATGTGGGAAATGAAGACTGAGACTGTGCCAATAGTAATCGGAGCTGTGGGCCTTGAGAAAAAAAGAAAGTGTCCCAGGTATCACCAACATACAAGTTGCCCAGAAGATCGCCCAATAAGGAACATCTCAAATATTAAGAAAAGTGCTATCAGTTAAATGACAATTCTTCTGTAGGGCCTAAGGACCTTAGTTTGGACCCGGATCTTCAGGATACAAAGCAGGAAACGTAACATGCACAAATGATAATAATATCAAAATACAAGGATCTGGAAATGGAAATCTAAAAAATGTGGCACATGAGAATATCAATAATTCCAGTTGTAATTGGAGCTCTCAGATTGATTGGAAAAGGTTCCAATAGATTCATTGAAAAGATTCCTGGTAGCCCAGGTCTTACAGAAATACAAAAAATTGTACTCACAGATACAGCTCAAACATTACGAAGAGCTTTATCTATGTAAAATGTGTGTGAATTTTGTTTTGTTTTTTTTTTGTTACAAAAATGATCAGTGGGAAATGTCATGAACAATTTTTGACCTTAGGTCTCTGGTTGGGACCCAGAAGAAAATGTTTATACAACAGAAATCAAAGAAAATAATAATAATAATAATAATAATAATAATAATAATAATAATAATAATAAAGCACAGTGTAGAGCGCGATTTAAGAAAAGAAAAAGACAAGACACAGTGTTTGATAATGTTCAACAATATTTCCACAGTATGTCTGTCTGTCTTCAAGTTTTGTTTAATAATTGTATACAAGTATAAAAATATAAAAAAAATATAATCCTTTGTACAAACGCCGCTTGTCTTGAGAAAACGGCTGTAGTGGTAATCAATGCGTCAAAACGAAGGAAACGCAGCCTGCATGAATAACATGCAACTGAAACTTAATAATAATTGAATAATAAGAATAATATATAAAACGAGCGTATATATATTGAGGGATAATAATTGATCAATGAAATATAATATATACCTGAAGGTCAAAACATTGATATATATATATATATATATATATATATATATATATATATATATATATATTAAAAATACTGTTACAAACATAGGCTTGTTAGTACATTTTATTCATTATCGAACATATTTTATTCAAATTGTTTAACGGTGAAAGAATTATATCATATGTGTTCTTTATTCTTTGCATGTTTATAGTCATAAATGCATTTGTAATTTAAAAGATGAGTGGTCCATACTTGAGTTGACCTATCTTTTTTTTCCATTATCGAAAAAATCACTTAAAGATGATTTATTTTCCTGCAGGTTCTTTTAATGACACCCATATCCTATGCTTTACAGTTGGAAGAAAAGTACAATTTTAAGGTCGTAGGTCACGTACCACGAGGGTAAGACAGGTTCATTCAAAATTAAAATTTTATAAATAATTCTATTTTTTGTTATATTATTTACATTGTTCGGGCTGTTGTCTTCATCTTTATTGCCAAATTCACGACGTTTCGAACGTTGTACGCCCTGGCCTTCGTAAAGTGACTGGAATTTTGAACTGAATCCTTAATTTCGTCCACCAGCGGAGATTGTTCTAGTTCCGTGTGTCATACCTCTTCCGGAAGTTTCAGTTATCTCCCTTTAATCAACTTTCCAAGTTTTTGTTCATATATATATAAAGCGAGAGAGAGAGAGAGAGAGAGAGAGAGAGAGAGAGAGAGAGAGAGAGAGAGAGAGAGAGAGAGAGAGAGTGATAGATCGAGAGATTGCAAGCAATTTTGTGTGTGTATGTGTACCAGTTAACTTCTACAGATTTTGCCATTGTACGTTGCCTTTTATATAAACCTTGACTATATCCTGTTAAACTAATTTTAAAGTTTTAAGTTGTGAATTTTTTAAAATAATGTACTAACTATTGGTTGCGTCACGTGTCAATCATTGTCAGTAAAATGATTCATTAAAATAAGTAACTAAATAATCATTATAAGTCTTTGAGTATCGGTGCCATCTTTGTCGTGAATTTGATTTAAATATTTCGCTGTAAATGAATCTTTATTTTTTATATTTTAATTTGAAGCTTGCCGACACCATTCGTTCCTGATATTTCTCTTGCCAAAGATTACATATCCGATGGCATATCTATTGGTCTCATAGCATTTATTTATTCAATTTCTGTGGCGCTCTTTGTTTCGCGAAAAGAAGGCTATGATATTGATGCAAACCAGGCAAGTATTTTATGTTTTGGCAATTATATAGAAACTCTTAAAGGCTAAAATCGAGTGATGATCTGTGCCAATATCCCTCTCTTCCTTTCTTTCTCTCTCTCTCTCTCCATCTATCTATGTATCTCTTTAACAATTGATTATATCCTCACATGTATGAAGATAGACTAAAACATTGAGCAATATACAGTACTGAACAAATTCTTTACTCTTCTGACTATTGGTTTTTCAGAGGCTATTTTCAGGTGGTATGTTATTTTCACGAGATATCTGCACTAGTATCTATCTATCTATCTATCTATCTATCTATCTATCTATCTATCTATCTATCTACCTAGTCTAGAATAGCTTATTTAACCTTAGCCTTAAGAATTGATGTCGAAACTGAGTGACCTCTTATCAGTTTTAGTTTGGATCCCGATTCTTATTGTTTGAACATTTCCATGGAACATTCTCCAAGCAAAATACAGAAATGGATTTCATTATATTTCAACAACGCACGTTTTACTCTATATTAAATTTTATCTTACTACTCATCAATTCATTAATGATTTTATTGAAGTGAAAAATTCTTATGCAATCAATTCAATGATAATGAACTTTTAAGGTGAAGGCTTTGAAAACTTTCTTATATATTTGTGACAATCAAGAAACCTCCATCTTATATTTTCCCAATCCATTTTAAAATGTAAAAACTTATAAGAAAAGAGTCAATCAGCGAAAAATTTGGAGCGGAATATTTTTCACGTTGAATACGATCATTCACGACGTTCTTGAAAATAAAAGAGAAAATTATTTTTTCTCTCAGTCTTAAATTTATAAACACGGGTCTCATTCGTAACGGTTAATATTATGATACTGTTTACTTCAGTACATTCCGGTCTCTTTAATCCGGCACCTTTGGGACTAGGCAACTGCCGGACCACAGAAAATGTCGTATGAACATAAAACAGGAAATGAAACAATCATTAATACTTCCAAACATGACTAAAACCAAAAAATAATATATTCTTACTATCCTGATTGGGTAAATATGCAGCTACTTAGAAGAAATGAGAAAGACCGTAGTGTAGGAATTCTTCTACTCGGTTTTTCGTTGAATGTTAAAATTTGGAGTGTTGGGATTCGATACATTAACAGAATATCGTTACAGGGTCGTAATTTGGGCGTCTAGAATAATCACACGATTTTCATTGAAGGAATAAAATTCAGTAGAAAAGACAGCGTAGTTTTACCAAATAAACATTAATTTAATATAACGACAAGAATACAAGCAACTGGTCATAGAATGGAAAGAAATGTTTTTTTGTTTGGAAAAAGTCAACACGTGGGCGTGATTCATAGTAAAGCGGATACAAGAGATCGTTAGAAATTGTTTGTTACTGTTGGTGGCGTTGTCGTAGTCTGAAGCTTGTCAACGCTGTCGTTTTTAGCATGAAGTTGTGAAGATCATACGTGAGAGTTGCGTGGAGTTTGGTGACAGCTGTGTGTATCCTGTTTGAGAACGGATTTCGTATGTTTTTATACACTTTTTCGTAACAAAACCGGCTCCAGAATTAAATTATTTATTTATTCCTAATTGGCCCTAAAAGGACACGTGGTATGTCTTCTACTACGTCCGCACGATATTTGGTCAGTATTTACCTAAAAATAATGATGACTAATAAAACAAACATTCTGATTTGTATTCTATGATTTTATTGGCGTGTTTTAAGGTGTAAATGTTTTCTCGAGTGTGATTCGTTTGTAAATATTGTATTTGATATTTTAGTGGACACGACAGTAGCACCCAAAAACTCTGCTGCTGTCGGCTGCTGCGGAAAGTTGTAAACAACATGTGGCGCTGTCGTTGTAGTCGCTCAACGAGCTAATGGCGTCTGATTCAAAATAATGTCGGGTCATAAGAGTGACCGAATCATTTGGTGTCGGATTAAAGAGCTCGTATTGTACTATAAGGATATGATTATAGATTTTGTTTTTTCAAAGAAAACTGCAAGAAATGCATCATGGAGTTCTGCCAAGTAATGCAGTATAGTCTTGCTATTTCAGGAACTATTTGCCTATGGAATAACAAACATCGTGATTTCTTTTTTTGGCTGTTTTACGGCTACTGGGGCAGTATCTCGAACCAGCGTTCAAGTCGGATGCGGCGCGAAATCTCAGGTAAATCTTTTCTTAATACCTATTTATGAACAAGTTTCAATAAAATATCGAATATATGTTTAAAAACTTCCAGGTCGATGGATGAAAATACCTCGATCTCTTCTCGCTTTTGGCACCGGAGATCCATTTCTGAATTTATTTACTTATGTACTTGCAGCTTAGATAACTGTTGATATTTATATTTATTCTACGTTTACCATTGAAAATCTTTTTAGATGTTACTATAAGAAAACTATTTTACTTAGATAATTAGGCTCGATTACCTATACTAGGGTAGATTTGTTATATTAGGCTCGATTTCCTATACTAGGAAGATAACACACACGGTTTTATTGAACTTATATCAATAAAATAAAATTGATTTAAAGTAAGAGAAAAACGTATTTGTGTTTAGCGATCACACGCACTTGTATACGGGTACATACACACACAGTATTCACACACTTACATAATAAACTTAATATATAAATATATAGTGTAGCTATGACAGTGTCCCTGCAAGAAACTTGATTTAAATTTTTTTCACCGTGGAATTAAACTTCGGATCAAAAATAAAAGACACAATATCTTAAGTATTCTAGGTTTTCCTTGGATTACAGGAGCAAGGGTATACTATGAATACATAAATTCCGGGTAAACACCAGAAAAGACAGGGCGAATACGGATGAGGAAAGACGAGGATAGGCAGCCTCTAACAAGAATGGCAGCAATATAATATTTGCATCAAATTATATCTCACTACAACCTATCATAAGGTTTCGTAGTTATCGACCAACAAAGCTACCATTATTGATATTATATTACCCGTTACTGCACATGGACTAGAGAAAACCTGTTAAAAACTGGTACAATGTTGTCTATTCTGAAGAATTCATAACTTACGTTTTTGTGTAAGTTTTTCAGAATAACTTTCCTCATTTATGTTTGTAAATTATTGAATAAAGTTTCATGCAGTTAAATGGTTACCATTTTTAAAAATAAAACAAATTTTTTAATTCAGGTTTCCAGTTTGGTTGGAGCGCTTTTTGTGCTCATCGTCATCTTTGTCGCGGGTCCATGGCTAAAAACTTTACCAATTGTGAGTACTTCAAGATTTGATTATCAATTATATACTCTCTTTGTTTTTTCCTCAGCTTAAAAGAATTTGTTTTTTGTCCCTTACCGGATGATTAAAAAATGAACTAGGAGACTTTAAATCCAATTCTTACTACATCAGAAATAATTCATCAGTTAAAATCCAAATCTATGAAAATCATTCGAAATTTAATCAACATATCTTATTATTCAAATATAATTTATGACTTGTGCTTATTAAACAAACACACCAGAATTTCCATCCATTCTAACGATGACAGAAATAATGATACAGTAAATTTTGGCAGCAGAGTGGACAAAAGAAAATGATAACCATTGTTGTATTTTAGCGCCAAATTAATTTGAAGCCAGTATGCATAAGCAAGTTCCTTATCGCTACCAATTTTTTTTTAACACTACCCCACCATATCTACGCTTAGCGATAATCATTTTCTGTTCATTTTTGGTGGTAGAGGAAAAATGAATGAGTTACAACTGTTTTATTCAGTTTTTGACCTAAAATTTACTTAATCAATTTTTGTGCACCGAAAGTATGGAAAAAAAAGAAGAAAAGAATTGATAGTCGTTAGCAATGAATGTAAGCGTGACTGAAAGACGGTCTTCTGTTATTTTATGGATAATGTAAATATTAATTCCTATGTATAATTTTTGTTTTTAAAAACTCCTCTTCTTTGAAATGGATGAAATTCTTTGTTTATTTTTCAGTGCGTTTTGTCATGTATAATTATTGTATCACTGCGTACAATGTTGAAAGAGGTCTTTACGCTACCAAAAATCTGGAGAATATGTAAATATGATGGCGTACGTATTTTAATTATCAGTATTTGGAAAGAAACCTTTACAATAATCGTGTCTAAAAATACGGAAAACTTTTATTATTCATTTATATGATATTAGTGTGAAAACATCTGATGTTAACTTCGCATTCCATGTATAAAAACCAAGGCAGACGAATCAATGTTTTTTTTTTCTGTTTGCACGTTCGCAATTCGTACATAATTCAGTTTCAGGCTAAATATTTAGGCTAAAGATTTTTCATTAAAAAGTTCAACCCGCGTATTTGTACTATGCATGAGGGAGGGTTATAAACAAGTGCATATGCAGTGCAAGCAAATAAGCATTTGTACACTTACAATATATACATATATATATATAAACGAGATCATCCCAAGTAAGTCAGTAAAGCCACTAAGACGAAGGGGTTAATGGGTGTGGAAGTATTAGAAAACAGGAACATTACTAAGCAGCGAGAACAAAACGAGAGTAATCATAAGGACAAGTAGATAGTATTTGTCATTGCATCTAAATTTGGTAGATTAAATTTGATTGGAAAGCATGGAAGGGAATACCACAAGCGAAAAGTGAGTTCCACAAGCGAAAAGTGAGTTCCACAAGCGAGAAGTGTGAGAATAAGACCGTTAGTATAGAACTTACGGTTACATCTCGGTGGCGGTCATCAATAAAACTTTAAACTGTATTGTAAATATAAAGTTTTCAACCGACAAATAAAAAGTACGTAGTGACTATGTAGATCAAATTACAATTAAAACGAAAACTTATCTTTTGAAAAACTTATAAGGCAAAGATTGCTAATGTATGTAAAATATATGTCTTTCTTGTATTTTCAGGTGATTTGGATTGCCACATTTGCTGCCGTTATCTTCACTTCAGTTGGAATCGGTCTGCTCATTGGTGCCGTCCTTGGAATCATTTCAGTCATCATGCGAACACTTTGGTACGCACATTTTGATAAAATTCAATAATTACATTATGATCAATGTCAGTTTTGTCTCCCTTCACTTCCCGTCAATGACTGCTACCTGTACACATCATATTTCAGGATGAGAATATGTTATCAACGTCAAATATCATAGAGCTATCTAGAGTTCACCTGCTTGACTCAGAAGCCATTATTAATTGGTTTGTTCTTTATTAGATTGAGTTTGACCTTGTACTATATTTGGATTTTTCCATTGGATACCCATTGGATACCCATTTATAATATAATATGTGTAATAAATACGATATTATATTCAATACACATTCTGATATCTTGGGTTGTAATATGAAACCGCTGAAAACGAGCCGAAGATGACACAAATGCTGTAAGATGTGTATATAATTATTGTTCAACGAATTTCCGTTGATAATGTTTCGATGTTTATTCACATCATGTTAAGAACAATAAGAAACAATGCTAATTGTTTTACAGAAAAGTAAAACTAAATAAAATGAAACTATAATCCTCGTATCTTTTGCTAGCATTTGTCGTTATTAAAATATCTTCGGTCTTTTTTTTTTTTGTATTTTTTTCTGTTTCTTTATTTGTCGACAGGGTGGAAGCAGTGACTCTCGGTATAATCAATAACACAAAAGTCTTCATGGATCAGACCAAATATCAAGGGGTAAGTTAAATGATTCACTTTTTCCAATAAGTCTAATGATCTCATAAGTTAAATCACGAGCCTTTAATGATAATAAATTAGAACAGATTGAAGGCAATAGAAAGGGGGGGAGAGGTCAGATTGTACAAGCAGTGTGAATCTGGGCACTTAACCCTTTCCATTTGGCTAAAATTGTTTTAAAAAGGAGAAGACACACACACACACACACACACACACACACATATATATATATATATATATATATATATATATATATATATATATATATATATATATATATATATATGTATATGTATATTGCAGTAAATATCACCATGAAAAAAATTATTTAATATTAGGAGCAGATAGGTTCGCTTATCGACCAGTTCACACAACTTAACCGTCTTTTTAACAGGAGTAGCAGCCTATCCCTTGTTTCCTTTTTAGGATTGGATTTCTAGTTCCTTCTCCTAAAGGATTCCCATTCTCTTTCACTGCCAATAACCCCTTGCATCTCAGTGAGATTATTGCCTTGCTTGGGTTGAAATGATTAAAAAATATCACAACATTAATTTTCTTCATTGTATATTTGAAATAAAAAAAATCCTTGGAATTTACTTTTTCAGCATTTGGAAAATCTTCAACCTTCTTCTTACTTCGGTTTCTCCAGTCTCGCCTCAAATGTGTTTTCAGGTCAATAAGGTCAAATTATTTACCAAGTGTAACTTATTCTGCTATCAGGACAAAATCGTGGAGCAAACGATGAAGATTATACTCATTCACCTTACAGACTGAATATACATTAAGGTAGACTTCTAATGTTGAATCATATTAAACGGAAGTGCCAAAGAGTTAGAGAGAGCAGTATAGTAAATGGTTTGTTGTAGAAAATGATTTAGCTGGATGTTATGTGTGTGACGTATTAAGTAAAGAAGTAGTGTAGCTATGGTAGTTTTAGTTTGGCAAACATACGACACAGACAGGATTTATCCATGGAATAATTGTTGGGACCAGAAACATAGGGCACTCTGTCTTGGAGTAGGAAACTATACCAGATCTTTTGAATCAACAGAAGAAAATTGCATAACAGAATGACAAGTATGGTAGCTATTCATATGAATAGGAACTTTGCATAAAATCACATTCCAAATGTTTATATTGAATAAGATATTGCTGAAGAGATTATAAAAAGATACCTTCAAAGATTCGCTTAATATGAGTTTACTTGATGAAAAAATGTTCCAAACTTAATCAAAACAAAGTTTCATCATCAAAATCTTAGTTATTATTAAGAGGAAAGACCAAAGAATTATTTGATTATAAATTATATTTTTTTAATTCTTTTTAGGACCATCAAAATTTTGCTTAATTTTTTTTTCTTGCGTCAGTAGGTGGCTATAAATTAATATGAGAAACTTTAGCGTCTTTTTGCGGTGAAAAACACATTAATTTGGAAATTTTTGCAAAAATCAGATAATTATCGGGTTTTAATGAAACTTTTTGAACTCATAAATGAATTGAATTATTTTAGAAATTGCTCTTTTTTTTAAGAAAATCTTGGTAAAAATATATATATATAAATATCTGTTTCAAAATTTGAAAAAAGTTAAGTTTGAATGCACTATACTAACTATACTTGTGTTAATATGGAATAAATTTTGATTACATTATCATACCTTAGTTTGTGAATTAGCAAATTAAAGGGAAAATTTTGTTTTCTTGCATGACTACGCAAAAAAAAGAAAAAAAAAAAGAAAACTGGAACTTGGTTGGTTTCTTTTACCCAAACCGCCATTTTGCTTCGACCGATTATTATCTTTTCGATCACTGCAAATGAGTTGAGGTGGAAAGTTTCCTCTAATGAAAACCAATTTCAAGAGTCCGTCAAAAACTTTTTCCTATCGAAACCTGCGGAATATATAAAAAGATATCGAATAGCTTACCTGATAGCTGGCGACAATCCTTGCAAATAATGGTGAATATATAATTAAATAAAATATAACTGTGCTTTATTCGTTGAGGAAAAATGTTCATAAGCAGAAACGGATATTATTTTGAAGTCAATTTAATATGTTATTTTAAATGGAATTGATTTTGCTGCACGGATAATTCTATGCCTCACGGCTAACCTAAAATTTCAACCATTAAATATTTCCACGAAGAGAAGTAAAATGAAGAAGCCAACCACCTGGCGGATTCAATCAACTTATTTGGAAAATGGAGCCGCCAGTAGGGTGATATAACGCCAAACAGAAATTTCCCCAACAGAAATTGCTAAAAAGGAAAAGACAAAACAACAATGTAAATCAGGAACTTTTTCCGACTGCCAGACATTCTCCTGTAACTGCTGTAAGACGGACTGCCTCTCCCGTCATCTGATTCTGGCATCAGACCTGGCATACCTTCTGAAATCGCGAAGTAAATCCATGATTATGATAATTTTCTTAATCCTTATTTTTGTTGAATATTTAAATCTATTCATGAGAATTTGTTTGTGCGCATGCGTGAATCAATGGCAGTGTTGTCTGGTAGATGCCATATTTTGACAGCTTTTGATAACATGTTCTTAATTTGTGACAGGTGACACTTCCAGCCGGAATAAAAGTTGTGTCATTCTCATCTCCACTTTATTATGCCAACGTGGACATTTTCCGGAATGAAATTGACAGCAAAACTGAAAAATTCAAGAAAGTGAATAAACACTCAAATGGTCAAATGGTATGTATATATTTTCCCACAAACGTCTAATTAAGCAACAGACTAATTAAGATTTATATAATATCCAGGTACAGACCTAAAACTCCAGGTGAGATAAAAAAACAAAAAAGAGAGAGAGAGAGAGATAGAGAGAGATATTAAGGATATTTCCTTTTACTGGAACCGTTACTATGTTTATATATTATCTGTTTTATGTACAAATAAACTATTTATATGTGTATTTGCAAAAGTTCAAAGCATTTTTGGTAACATCAATTTATTTTTCATTAAGACAAGAAAGAATCTGTGTTGATCTGAAAGCTTCTACTGGACAAAATGACAGCCAGTCGTTGAATTTCGGAAGAATGTCCGTAAACTATGCAGGCAGCATTATAAATAAGAAATGAGTAAAAACAAATAAAAATGGAAACAAAGAAATGAAGCTATGAAATTTCGACATACTTCAAATCAACAACAAGAAATTAAAAGAGGAAGGAAATATAAAAGAAAGAACAAGAAATCAACATATTTAGTGCCATCCCAACCTGAAATCGTATGTGCGTTTTATTCAGATTCACTTTTAACAGCATCAGACTGATCCCAAATTAAATAAGGTCATATTGAGATTCTGTATTGGTTCAAATATGCTACAGAAGAATAAACTTCCTGACATTGTGCGAAAAATATGTAACAAGACATTGTTGAATAGAACCATGAAATCTATAATGTCTCTGGTAAAAATAAAATGTGATTGTTTGCATTCATATTTCACTCTTTATTTACATCGTCCAGAAAACATCACGCTATGATTGTCTAAGAATAATTGGAAAAAGCAAATCAACCAGATTTTTCGTTTCTTAATCGAATATTAATTTTATATAAACATCTTTATTCATTCATCCCGTATGTTTGAAAATTGTCTGATTGACAAAATACATAATGCATTTTAATTCTTCCTCAGGTTTCAAAAGACTTTTCCATTATAATAAATCCAAAGTCTGCGAACAGTTTACACGAAGATAAGTCTAATCAGAAAATCATTATCGAATGTTCCGGTATAAGTTTCATTGATAGAATGGGTGCAACTGCACTTCAACAGGTAAATATTAATCTCTTTAAGTCTAGGACAAATCGTTATCTATCCTAGATCTTTCTTACTTCCTCTAGTTGAGATGATACAACAAACACATTCAGTATCCCTCTACCTTGAGTTACTCTTGGACCTTGTATTAGATGAACAGTAGTATAAATCAATCCGATTTTCTCAAATAATTATGAAAACTATTATTTATTCTTATATTCGATATTGAAAGAAAGAAATTGAAATGAATTAAAAAGTGTGTACTTTAAAAAAAAATCGAAATAGTGAGACATTACGTAAGCATTTTGTAGAAATGTTAGCAGAGAATCACTTCCACCTACATTTTCATGTTGCATTTGAATTAAATGACTCACGAGCATTCCCTAATTTCTGCAGATCCTCATATATTTACATCGGTATTGTTTTAATTTATTTAGCACCGGTTTGGTGGAATTCAATTATGAAACGTATCTTATGGCGTGAGTGAACATAAAATAAAAATCAATGCTACTTTTTATTATATACATGACCCAGATCCCAGGTAATATATTAGAAATATTTAAATTAAGTACTTGTATCATTTGTAAAGAAACAATAAAACTGAAATATTGATGTAATCCTGCAATAATGAAGAATGTTGATCATATAATTCATAAATTATTCATTTGTTTTGGTATATCATCTGTTTTATATTTGTTTTGTATTTCAGTTATATGTTGAATACAAAAACAAAGGAATATCTTGTCTTTTCTCGGGTGTTAATGGTAAGTATATAAGTTACACCATATCTTTTCGTTCGTTTTAGTGAAGACAACAAATTTGGATGGCATGACGCTCACCCAATGTCTCTTCATATAAAAATCTTTTTTAAAAGTGTAACTGAGGTTATATATCTCTGTCTATATCTCTGATATGAGGTATTATGATTTATTGCATTATTTACATTATTCGAACTGTTATCCTCATCTTTATTGCCATATTCACAACGCTTCGGTCGATGTTCGTTCCAGCCTTCATCAGGTGATTGGAATTGGAATAAACGGTACGGTTCTAAATTCCAATTACCTGAAGAAGGCCGAAACGTACAACGGCCGAAACTTTGTGAATATGGAAATGAAAATGAGGATAGCAGACCGAATAATGAAAATAATGTAGGCAATATATGTGTTTATTCTTTTCCTGGATCATTAAAAAAGATATATATATATTTTCAGTATTTAGTCAGATTAGTAAGAAGGGAAAAAATCATAGGACATTTTTATCGTTTCAATTTGAGAGAATGAGTTAGCCTGTTAGTTAGGGTAAAAGTTCGAACCCCAATCAATGGCGCCGGTGGAAATACATTTTAACCACATAGCATGTACAGAATGAAAACTTTGTACAAAGAAGAGTTTGAAGTGACGAGTTGTCTGTTATTGAATTTTGAATCTGCCATTGGATGTTTAGTGCTTTGGAATTGGTGTTTGTTTAGAATGATTTCTGACTGAATGAATAAAAACTGTGGATCATTCAGAGAATCATTAGTGACAACAACAAAATATATCATTGGAATTCGAGAGAAGAAGGAGGAGGAGGAGAAGAAGAAGAAGAAGAAGAAGGAAGAGAAGGAGGAGGAGGAGGAGGAGGAGGAGAAATGCATGACAAATAAAATGCTTGACCGAAAACAGAAAGTTTTACTGAAAGCAACAAAATAAAGGAAGTTCTGGAGTCATGATCACCGACGTTCTTAATGGGCATAGGATAGATCGCTAGATAAATAGATAGGTAGAAAGACAGACAGAGAGAGGGAGGAGGGGAACAAGAGAGGTGAGGAGAAAGAGGTGGAAAGAAAAACGAAAGAATGAGAGAGAGAGAGAGAGAGAGAGAGAGAGAGATAATGAAAGAAATTATGATTGCTTTTACAGTGACAAATAATTGAGAAATAGTTCCTAAAATAAATATTTCTCCCAGAAAGAATACCCCCGATTTCATTCCTCGTGCAAAGGCGCCCACATGTTTTCTGTTGTTATGTCTATTTTTTTTTTTTTTTGACGCACGCTCGGGCAAATTAAACATGTCTGCTTTTCTATTGCTTATGCTAATGACATAATTCGATATTAAATAACCTGGGAAAGATAAACGAAACGAAACGAGACTAGATCACATTAGAATGATTTATAATTCACATAAAATCTACTCCATTTACTTTTTATTTGTCGCCTCCAAATTAAAAGGCTTTGAAAATATGCAGTCTTTGTGAAACTTGACGAATGAATAACCTCAATATGGTCTTAAAATTTCACTTCATTTAAAATGTACCAATAATAAACACGAATAATATTAGAAATGATAAATATAATTATTTTATCATTTGACTCTACAACGGTATCAGTCATATAAATGACAAGGAATAATAATATATAAAATGGAAGAAAGAATTATTCATTTTAAAGTAATAAAAATATATCGAATAAAGATGAAACTCCATTAATTCTTTAGAAATTGCTTTGTTTAAGTTTCGAGTAGAACACTGAGCAAATGTAACATTTCGAGAATATCTGAACGAGTGAGTGGGCTTTAAAGGCAAAATAGAACCTTGCTTTTTTTCTGAAGCTCTTCGCAGCCGAGCAGTTAAAACACATCGGAGTACACTGTGGTTTCTCCTGCAAAAGAGGACGAAGTTTTGAATCATACGCAGGGCACATATTTTTCTGAGTGTGCAGGCCAGTAGACGAAAGACATACTGTTTAAAATAAAAATTTAGCATCTATTTAAATATGAGCATCCAATAAAAGTATTATGTAATATCTTTGTGTTCTTAATTATTTTTCGAAGAAATTATGCCAAACATCCAAAATAATCACATGTTGCAGAAAATAATTCATTTTATATAAAAATCTGTGGTTTTGTATAAATAGTTTTAACAAAAAAAAAAAAAATGAATATTAATTAATATTAAAATCTCAGAAAAAATATCATGATCTCTACTTAATATTCAATGTTAATTTTTCTTCTGCAGACAGAGTGATATCTGTTCTAAAAGCATGCGGAACCTTCAATACACTTCAATATGTCATGTATCGCACGACTTATGATGCAATGTTGGCAGCAGGTTTTGAAGAAAACGTAAGTAACAAAAGGATGATACTTCAGAATTGAGCATTAAATTGTCCGCTTAGAAACTTCAAGCCGAAGTTTGATGGGATTCACATTAGCATGAAATACAACCTGATTCTTTTGCTGAAGAAACTAGAGCATGGGGTCCCGAGATCCGACTCACCCCGTCAGCATTTTTTCATTACACTCTGAGAAGTAGGATCTAGGGCACGCAATATGAGAGAGACAACGAAACAATTTCTGAATAATTCTCATGAAATTTTTCATTTAATCGCATCAGTGAATATATAAAACCATCAACATTAAATACTAACCCAGTGTCAAATGTGGTTTCCATGGGACCATTATACACATTTTGATTCTCTCTCTCTCTCTCTCTCTCTCTATATATATATATATATATATATATATATATATATATATATATATATATATATATTGTACCCCTGATGAGTGGACGGAGCGATTGCTGGAAGATCCGCATGCGAAACTCTAGATTCGAGATGCTGAAGGTAATATCAATCAGCAAAGTGACAGATTCTACATTTGTATTAATCATATATATATATATATACATATATATATATATATATATATATATATATATATATATGTACAGGCAAAAGGCCATGAATAAGTAATCCACAAAAGAGAGCTGAATATATTTCTTATAGAGCATATAAATGAATTACACAAAAATGAAACATTTTGTTAGCCATTTCGCGCCTGAGATAATCTCCTCGGGGCTTGTCAATGCTAAAACCTTTAATAAAAAATGAATTTGAATGTTGTTTTTAAAAACAATTTGAAAAATAAAATTTAAAAATTTAAAAAAGTATTTGTGAAATTTAAAAAAAGAAAAAAACGTTAAAACTCATCTGAAGCAGACCTTTAGCATTGACATGTCCTATGGAGATTATCCTGTGAGGCGAAATGGCCATTATAACGGTGTACAACTGAGTTTCATTTTTATGTGATTCATATATATATATATATATATATATATATATATATATATATATATATATATATATATATATATATAGTTAGTGATATTGTTTGGTAATCCGTATGGCTATTTCCAAGTAGGATATAATCCGAAAAACTCAATGTAAAAACGGCAAACAATAATTATTATTAAGAAACAGACAGCTGTGTGTGTGTGAATGTGTATTTTCTGTTTTGTATTATATATTTTATTATATTGCTACGAGCGCGTGACCTAGTAGTTAGAACTCTTTGGACATGAGACCCTAGTTCGAATCTCGCCATGGTCAATTTATGAGGAATGATATCGGCCTGGGGTGGTAGCTGCAAACTACACCATGGGTTGATCCAAGCCTTGTGAGTGAAATTGGGTTGATGGAGCCGATTGGAAGCCGCGGATAGTTGTGTTAGCACAAAGTCACAAGTCATCGTGACCGAGGGTTTGACTTTGCTGGGTTTGTTAAAAAAAATAATCACGTCAGATTATGTGCTCTCTCCCAGATAATGTAACTAAGGCCTTCTCAGCTTACTTGCAGTATACACCACATGTGGGTTGAGCAGGCCCCTGCAATTGGGTAGCCCCCACCCCGATAGACGGTTGGGCTCGAAAACAGCTGGTCATTGATTGTATTTATATAATTGATCATGAAGGTTTTCCAAGACTGTTGTACGCACTCACACTATACATTGGTATTTTCTCCAGTGCACTTAATTTTCTCTCTTGTGTAATGAGGCTTTTATAACATAACTATTCCATCATTGCATTTTTTATTATTATAAATCATCAATCTGAAAACCCTTTTAGCATATGCTAGAATACTTTTTACTAACCTTTTAAATTTACTATACCTACAAAGAAAACCCTACAAATAGGGGACCCACAAATATATTGTCACATCAAACAGACGTATATCAGCAAAACTGGCGCGCACAAATCTTAATGTAGTCATTTATATTTTACAAAATCTGTTGATTGTTGGTAGCATCAGTTTTTGAATTTTCTCTTTGCAGGAAATCAACACACGTTTTTAAGATATGGAAAATCAAAGAACTGCAAAATTTTCAGCATTTCTCAACCAGAATATTTTAACAAGAGAAGAGTAATTTTTGTTATTTCATCAAGAAGATATTAAAAGATTTCTTGGTTTAATTTAAACGTTTGCTAGATGTATTGTAAAAAATAAATTTATAATGCGTATATATATATATATATATATAATTTTCATATTTGTTCATATAAACTTGTATCATTACCTGATTACTTTTTGCCTATGCGTATATATGTTTATTGATAACTTCATTGGTAAGTATTTATACAGGCAAGCATATTACATGAACAAACCAAATCTGAGAGAGAATTAGTAAAAAGAGATGTTGTGCTAAACATTTGCAGCTTTGATGAAGATTAATTAATCTTACACGAATTCGTTTGCACACACATACACACACACACACACATATATATATCGAAAGAAAAAGAGAGAGTGTGTGTGTATCAACAATAATTTTACAAACTTTGAGAACGGATTCCTCAAACCAAAACAAGGACAAAAGTCCATATATCCGAGCGTGTTCGAGCGGATGTCGGTCTTCCTCGATCCATAATTTGTGGTGCCATGGATCCTGTCTCAGCAACACGAATAAAAACAGCAGCAAAAGTTGAATGATTCGGCTGCCTTCGATCTGATAGAGATGTGCAGCCTCGCGTCCATTACCATTCGTGTAAACATCATATCTGCATACTCACGGTATGAATATCCTGCCATTGTTAAACGGAGTACTTCTCAGTTAACTGACTACTACACACTTTAAACATTGAAGACAGATTAACCACAAGAATGACAAATGTAACCTAGTCTACATGGCAACGCAGTGTCATCTATCGTAAACTGTCTTTAAATTTAAGTCAAAAGCGAAGGATTTGCTGACATATATTTATGTGTATTTTTATTTTTGTTTTAGTGCGAGGAACCGGCTCCAAAAATTTGTAAAAGTATTTTTTATACACCCTTATGGAGAGAGAGAGAGAGAGAGAGAGAGAGAGAGAGAGAGAGAGAGAGAGAGAGAGAGAGAGAGAGAAGACACATGCACACACAGAGAGCGTTTATGCCGAATGAAAAGTAAAACATAAGTAAAACATTAATTATATATATATATATATATATATATATATATATATATATATATATATATATATATATATATATATATATATACGCTTCTTCAAAGATTAAATAGCATTAAAGTAAGTTTATTACCAAAAGACTGAACAAGCTTAGACAATTGGAGCTGATAAGCATTACTTTGAAAATGAGACCTGGAATTATAAAGACATTTATCAAATAAACATGTTATTATATTCTCTCTCTTTGGTTTATTGTTTCTTTTTCCTATAAAATCTTTTGCTGAAATTTGATTTTGGAAAACTTTATGTGTTGCGGACTTCAGCTCACTTTCTTATAAAAAAAGGTCGAAGGTCGACTAAAATATTATTTTTGGCAATAAGCAATGTCTTCTTTTTCAATTTTCTGTCATTCAAAATAAGATTCCATATGTCAGTATTTCTTACAAATTTTAAATGTTATAATATCGACTGAAAAAAAATGGATAGAGATCATGACATGAAATATAATCAAGTGTTGATAATGTACCAGTTAAAGACCTATTTCAGAGCTACTAAACACTATGTCTCTGACTGGATGCGAATATGTTAGTTTTTAATTATTACAAACCAATATATACTGATAATATTTTCAGCAAGGGACTTTAAAACAAAAAATTCTCCTTAAGCAAGGCGATAATGATACTAAGATACAAAGGGTGAAAGAAATGAGAAGGTTTTAGTAAGGAGATAGGACAATAAAAGTATAGGGTTCAAGGATAAGATGACGATTGAGGTTGCATTTTGTTTTTGAAGATCGTAGGTGGCAGGGAAACATGAAACGGAAGAAAGTTCAACAAAAAGAAACTATTAGAATATAACTTATGGTTACATCTAGCTATTTCAATATTAAAACGATGAGACCTAGATGCCAATCTAGTAGTACACTTCAATTCATGTCGAGGTGACAAGGAGGAAAGACCATTAGAATATTTGCAATGAAAATATTTATAGAAAAGACACGGGGAAGCCACACCCAGGCGGTAGGAAAATGACTGAAGTCGAGATGTCAGGTCAGGACCGATAACATTACGGACACATATCACCCAAGATCAATCGGGCAAGCGGAGAGATTTGTAGACACACTCAAAAGAGCGTTAAGGAAAGCATATGACATGGAAACAGAAAAGGCGTTGCAACAATTTTTACAAGTAAATGAAGTTACACCAAACAGTGCTACGCCATCGGCATTATCACCCGCGGAAGTGATGTTCGCCCGAAAAATCAGATCAGTATTTGATAAATTGCTACCAAAACAAACAAACAAATACCAATGTCGGGAGTACCAAAATGAAAATTTCACCCAGGAGAAAAAGTTTTTTTTAAGATATATAAAAACAATACGTCCTACTGGGAGCAAGGTACAATTGAAAAAAGAATCGGGAACATGGTTTACATAGTACAGGGAACGAAATTCTCGCATAAAAGGCATGCAAATCAAATAAGAAAGAGCCTGTTAGATGATTCTAAGTGTCCACCTCAGGAAGAAGAAGTGATGGATACAATATTCGACACATTTGATATGAAAAGGCCGCAAACAATGTCTGAACCACGAAAATCGACCAGGAAAAGAAAAGTCACAGAACCTTTGATAATAAATCCAAAGAGAAAAAATACTAAAGACCCCTGCGACGCAAAAGCTTTGGAAGGAGGGTGTTATGGGAACTTACCTATAACGATAATGGACTCTTCCTGACACTATAAATACTGTGCCTCTCAAGAGGTATAATGAATGAATGGTATAATGAGTTGAGACAATATTAGTTCACTCTAAACCAGACGGACAGTCATTACTAACACCTTCAACTTCTTGTACTATATTTCTGTTGTAATATATCTTTGTTATTCTACTCTTGTGTTCGTGTTGTTCTTCCTTGGTTCTAACCTTGGACCATAACTGTGGTACGAGGATATTGGACCATAACACAGACCTGTCGGACTATGAAGATAGGTCATAAATAGTTGTGTTATCAACATGAATACCGATTTGTACACACATGACATCGGGAAGGTCGTTGATGAAGATAAAAATAATGTAGATCCAAGGATAAGGATCTGGGTAAACCTGCATTAATTTGAACACATCTAGAAGGGTGGCCGTTCAATATGATATTTCATTACATAATTTGTTAAGGAAGGTTGGATCAAGTAAATATTATGCCAGAAATACCATAGCCTTACATCTTGGGAAAAATCGCCAAGTCAAACCTTGTCAAACGCCTTCGAGATATCAAAAGCCACAACCTGAGCCTCGCTGTTCTCTTCTAAAACTTAATAGACAAATTAAGTAATAACCATCAGTGATAGCTAATAATTTGCTAATTAAAAAGTATACTTAATTATGATTATTTCTTGATCATAAGAAATCAGAGAAACCTACCTGTATCAATCAATCAGAAATTGATTTCAAACTTTTATAAAAATACTCATCCAATAAGCATGAAAATAATTTAGGAATAAAATAAAGAAAAAATGATTTTATTAATATCTAAGAATTTTATTTCACTATTCAATGATTATATTTATTTTGCACACCTGAGATTACACCACTTTGTCTGCTGGATGCTCCTTTTAGCGCTCGCTTTGTGGTGTTGTATAATACTGTATAAAAGGTAAGAGCACAAAAGATTTTTATTTTTTCCGCCTCAGTATGTTCTAGTGAGAAAACTTGTATCGTTTCTAATCCAGGATGTCTTCTTAGTGTAACACCGTATCCTCACCCTACTGGGCCCACGCACTCCACATGAGCGGCCGTTGTTCCGGTATGGTCCAGTATTACATGTTAGACACAAGTCTCCGGTTCCCAATGTCATTTCGAAGCCACCCTCCAGCCACGATGTGATTGTAGAAATCCGGAAGCTCTCCGTTGGTCCACCTGCGATTTCGTCGGGTGAGAATCAGGTTAACAGAAAAATAAATATAATTAAGTCGATTCGATTTTGAAAGGACAAAAGATTTTTTTAATATATAAAAACAAACACACACACACACAAAAATAATACTTGTTGCACAAGGTTGAATGTTACTTGTATGTGAACAATAAACACAAATACTTAGAATAATTTCGGTAAGGAGAGATGTGGCCTCGTTTTAAAGATATTTTTGGTCTGTTCTTAGCGTAACTACTACAATCTTTGATGTTCCTGTTCTCAGTAGTAGTAATAGTAGGAGAGTAATAGTAGCAGGAGTAGTGGTACTTAGATGTTAGCGGCAGTATTTCGATAATTCGCCCTCAGCTTCAGTAACACACAGTGGACGCTTCCTTTTCAATCTCATTCCACTCAGTTCGACTGTATTCGAAGACAGACGAACCCCAAAATCTTTTTCCTCCGCTTGGCTCGTCTCTTTATTAAGAGAACATGCCTACGTGTCCCAGACTGGTGACATATCTGGTTTTTCTAATGCGAATGTACTGACATACTATCAAAGTACAACTTCACTACTCCGAGAATAAACAATTTACTTTTTCATTGATGGGTTTCCAAGGTTCACAACAAGAAGCTATTGTTTATCACCTCGCTATCAATTATTCTGCCACTCTTTATAAACTACAGATATTCTTGTTTTAAAAATAAAATCTAAATGAAGACATCCTTAATTTTAACTTACTTATAGTGTCAAAACACATTTCTTTGTTTAGAAATTCTAAATTATTATTGTTCCAGTAATTATCTATCAGTAATCTGATATCCTTTGTGCACTAACAAAAAGATGGTATTTTGTATTCTAAATAAACTTTCTGTAAAATTTACGGCATATTTACATCTTGGTTATTCGAAAACACCTTAGGCTACACTAATCTATTACTTTTGTGAAATGGTTTTTAATTTTTAAGTGTGATTATTATTGATTCTTAGCATAGTCCTGACACGAGGCCACAAGAATAGGCTACACTAAATTACTACTCTTATGAAATGGTTTTTACTTTTTATGTGTGATTATTATTGATTCCTAGCATAGTCGTGACACAAGGCCACAAGAATAGGCTACATTAATTTACTACTCTTGCAAAATGGTTTTTACTTTTTGTGTGATTATTATTGATTTTTAGCATAGTCCTGTCACGAGGCCACAAGAATAGGCTACACTAATTTACTACTCGTGTGAAATGGTTTACTAACTATTGTGCAACGGTAGGCGTTCATTTCTTTATATTATATTATGAATTTATTTATTAGCAGTAAATGTAAATGAAAATCATTGATAATACTAAAGAAATAGTTTATAAATCATCGATAAATAATAGCCCGTAACCTATCAATAGCGGGAAAACTTACAGCTAATTAATTATTTACACAAGTCTATATTTTTAACGCTAGTGCTTCGTCATATCTCAACCCCATTAAAATTTCTGTAGGCACAAGCATTGATTTTGTAAAATCAATAGTAAGATTTAATCAATAATCAACATTAATATCAAGATTCAAAAAGAAAAGTTACTATGCTATTAATATTTAATCTATATATTATACGTGATTTAAGAATAACTGAATAAATCTCAAATTTGATATTAATCGTGCATCACTTATAGATTTAGAAGAATGAAATCATTATAAAGTAAATAGTTGTTTGTAAGAAAAAAGATGAAAACTACAACCTATCCGTAGATAAATGTAATTCACCCTGAAATCACCAATATTAAAAGGTATCCATGAAACGCTGAGTTCGGATAAGTTATGTGAATTATTATTATTATTATTATTGTTATTATTATTGTTATTATTATTATATATAAGAGCTGATCTTGTGGCTCGGCTTCAGTCACTTTTCCAGTGCCTTTTCAAAATGAAAAATCAACATGACGCATGACCTGGAGAAAGCCAAAAGCTACACACATTTCGTCACAACAAATGGGTTATTGACAAATCCCGAGGAACTAAAGAAGGTTGAAAAATAATTGTGTCGGTCTTTGTAGTGGACAAGTGTTCGCGACAAATTTGTCGTTCCCCATAAAGATACTGTAATAAAAGCCTTGGAATCTCTGGGCATTAAAGCTTAGAGTGTCATCAAAGGGAAAATATTTAAAAAAAAAAAAAAGAAAAAAAAAAGAAAAGCTTCAAAAATTAATCTCTTACACAAAAACGTCTCCAGGCTGAAAAGGTAAGTGGCTCGTCTTTGGCTCCATCGTCTCCATCTCCATTTATACCAAAATTACTGCCTCCCACCTCTTCCAAAATGACTACTCTCATGAAGGTTCCCAGTCACAAATCCTTAGCGAAGAAAAAGCCTACCCCTTTCCATACACCTGACCCATCCCCTGTCCCAACTCCCATTAGATCTCCACAAAAAGCAGAAAAGCAGAAAAAACAAAGAAGTCCGTCAACGGACGCGATAGAATCTGCAAACGAAAAAAATCACCAATCCAAGTTTTAATACCGGTGAAGACGTTTGCAAAATGTCAAAAACGTAAGAAGGAAGATTAGCTGTTCAATCAAAAAATTTCAGAGACTTGAAACCTCTATTTTTTAATAGAGGTTTCAAGTCTCTGAAATTTTGAAAAAATCTATAACTTTAGATGTTGAAAATCCTAATAACTTTTCCAATACGAAGAGGATTTTAACTGTTCCTGGCCGACTGTCTATGATACAGGAAGCGAATCATGTCTTTGGCATGTTTCCTCCTTTAGCGTGTTTTGACAATGGCAATATTAGAAAACTAAATCAATTTTATTTGTTCACCCATCCCTTTGCAGAACTTTAAAACTTACGTTCCCATTGGACATTGTCGGACTGTCTCCTGATGGTACCATCAGGAGTGAGATGAGCACAGGATCATTGGGAGCTGTCGGTGTCCTTACCCTGGCCATGTTCAATGCAGGAGAGCAACCCTAATCGGTTTCATTATGGCTCTCTGGTTATGGTTAAGTGTGAATGCCCGATGCCTGAGTTCGGAGTCTCAGAGGTCGAGGTTATCTTGTGGTCTTCATCGTTTCAGGGTGAATATATGTTCTGTGCAAGGGAACCGTTTTTCTTCTCGCGATTATGAAGGCATTCAGTCTATCTAAGCATGTTTTGATGGCCGCTCGAGTGGAGTCTTTTGGCTGGTGAGCAAGTCTTTGAAGGCTGCGTGTGGTCTTGTCTTCGCAGATCCAGCGGACAGGCTTTCCGTGCTGGATGTTACCATAAAAGATAAGTCTATTCGTTTCATTGGGGTTTATGCGCCCAATATCCATTCTAAGCGGTCTGCTTTGTTTCGGCAGATCGAGTCGTTTTGACGACATCTCGTCAGGTAGTTTTAGAGGGGGATTGGAATGCCGTCCTTGACCCCGACATAGATCGTGTAGGGCCAAATTCGGGTGCTAACAATCGCAACGTGAAACTATTTCTGGACTTTATCGACATATTTGATGTTGTCGATAAAGTACCTGAATAAACACACTCGGCAGGTAGTATGGACTTGAACTAATAGTGACGGCTCGGGTACACAGGTGCATCCTAGCTACCTCGACTGAATCTTAGTCAGGAGAGTCGGTCTAGGGCTCTTAGTGTGTCCAAGTTTCCATTATATAGTTTATTCGGATCGTAGGCTTGTCTGGGTCCGTGTAAACTTATTAAGCCTAAGTTTAAGATGGCTACCTACTTGAAATTGAACTTATCCTTATTTGGTGAGCAAGATTTCCGGGACCAGCTGCTGCTCACGATACAGAGGTAACTGACGGGTGCTGCGGTTGGGAATGCCTGATAGGTTAATTTAAAACCCAAAATTAGAACGTTTGCTGCTGATTATATTCGTCGGCTCAATCTAGCTACATTAGCGGCGCAAACGGTTTGTGAGTAATAATCCCGTGATAGTAGGGGCGTAGCTTTATTTAGGGAAGAGTTGTCCTCCTTGCTTATCAAGAAGCATCAAGCTCAGGTAGTTAAGGCTAGGTTAAAAAGAATGTCCTATGAGGCGACGAATATGGCCGCTGAATTTGCGTGCAGAGAAAGCTCGGAATGCATCTTAGTGATATATCGCGTTCGTCATATTGCCGGATAAGCGGACCGTGACTACAAACGAGGGCATATGTGAGGCTTTGCTTGAGTACTTTCAGAAAGTTTTCACCAGGGAGCCCAGTCTGAGCTCTGCTCAGTTCGACGCCTATTTAGCTGACTTTCCCTGCCTTAAGTCAACTGAAGCGGGTAGGTGCGAGGGTCCCAATACAGAGACGGAAAAGTGCGATACGCTGTATAATTTAGCCTGGAGAAATCTCCGGTATTACATTGTCTTCCCTACAAAGTGTACTTGAGGCAGTCGCTCGTTTTTGTTCCTTTGCTGGCGCTGATTTTCGGCAAATCGATGAAGCAGGGGTCTATACCTCAAAGCTTTACCAAGAGTATGATCATGTTTCTACGCAAGAGCAAGAACGGTGGGGATGAGTTAGATAACAGAATTAAAGATTTTTGCTAAGGTTTTAGCGAACCGTTTGTAAGCTATCCTGTCTAGTCTAATTGTGTCCGAACAGATTTGTGCTGTGAAGGGCAGGACTATTCAGGACAACTTTCATATGTTACACTTGATCATCGAGCAAGTTGACAGTGAAGCCACGCTGATCAATTTAGATTAGTCCAAAGCCTTCGATAGTGTTGACCATCAATTTCTGGAGGCTGTCCTTTTGGCAGTCGGCTTCGGGTACTTACGCACCCGGATCCGTCTTCTGTATGCGTCTCCTGGTACGTTGGTGGAAGTGAATGTGGTACGATCGGAGCCTTTCGTATTGTCTCGTTCTATTCGTCAATGTTGTCCGCTTTCACCTTTCTTTATGTTCTTGCGTTGGAACCTTTCCTTCGCAAGTTAAAGACGAATCCAGTCCTACGCGGAATTTCCCTACCTGGTGCTATCACCTCGGCCAGGTATTCTGCCTATGCTGCTGATGTTTCGATTCTTGTGCCGAGCAGAGCCGAGATTGACGAAGTCAGCAAAGAAATCAGTGGGTAAAACATGGTGACAGGGGCCAAGATCAACCTCGATATGACTGTTGGGTGCGTGGAAGAGAGTTTCTCTTTCCGGTCTTTTCCTCTGGATGGACGGGCCGATCAAGAAACTCAGCATCTGGCTCGGTCCTGATATCCAGTTGGAAATGAATTGGTTGAAGGTAAAAGTGAAAGCCGAGATCGCAATTAATCTGTGGTCTCGGAGGAATCTTTCCTTAAAGAGGAGGTTGAAAGTATGTATTTCACACATCTACCCGATTCTCCTTTACAGACTCTCTGTGTTTATACTACAGTAATACGATTAGTAAGGCTCTTGTTCTCCTTCTTGTGGAGAGGCAAGGCCGCTAGGGTATCTTGGGAAATCTGCTGCCTCCACACATCTGAAGGCAGTCTGGGTATGAATAGTATTGAGATTCGTCAATACATGCTTCGCATCGTGTTCCCCGACCGAATGTATCGCGATTCGGATGAGGAGGCGCCTTCTGGAAGCAAGACGCCCGTAAGAACTGAGAGATCCTGAGAAGTGTGCACACATGGGAGGAGGAGGCCCACCGTTTACCCCGAGCCGAATGTTCCTTCTATCGCGAATGTCGTCTTGCTCTGAAACGTGTCTTATGGGCATCAGGTGGCCTCTCCAACGTCCAGGCGTTGTCTCGTAGGGCTTTATATCAGGTGTTAGTTAGGGGACCAATCGTGATGAGCCGAATGACGAGCTCGGTCTTACGAAGCAGGAGGCTCGCTCAGTATGGCTTGGGCTCCCGGGTTGAAATGCCTCAATAACGATGAAACATTACTCACCTGGTTGGTGATTCGTTGGGCGAATTTGTTCAGCGGTCTTGGAGAAATCTCCAAACTGACGACGCTGCGATATAGGTCACGCCTTCTTTCATTACAGGTTCGTATCGGTTTTTTCTCGGTGAATTATATTAATCTAAGGATAGGTTGTATTTTTCGTCTTTTTCTTACAAACAACTTTTATTTTATACTGATTTCATTCTTCTAAATCTATAAGTGATTCACGAATAATATTTAATATCAAATTTAGGATTTATTCAGTTATTCTTATTTCCCACCATTTATACGTTACGGGCTGTTTTTTATTGATAGGTTTATAAATTATTTTTTAGTATTGTCGATGAATTTCATTTACATTTACTGCTAATTAATAAATTCATAATATAATATAAAGAAATGGACGCCTACGGTTGCGAAATATTTGGTAAACCATTTCACACGAGTAGTAAATTAATGTAACCTACTTTTGCGGCCTTGTGTCAGGACTATGCAAAGAATCAATAATAATCACACATAAGAAGTAAAAACCATTTCAGAAGAGTAGTAAATTAGTGTAGCCTACTCTTATGGCCTTGTGTCAGGACTATGCTGAGAATCAATAATAATCACACATAAAAAAGTACAAACCATTTCAGAAGAGTAGTAAATTAGTGTAGCCTACTGTTATGGCCTTGTGTGAATGTAAATGCTTTGGCTGCTATAAACAGTTTATTTTTTTCATTTTGTATTTCAAGAAAAAGAATTGAAGCATGAAGATTGCAAGAGAATGTATGGGTGCCTACAGGAAGTTACAAATCTATGTAAACATTTCATTTCTATATTTGGGGTAAAAGAAATATATCCGACAAGATTTGATGAATAAAAATTCAGGTCAAAATTAATTTCATTCAATCCGTCGATCAGTATAAAGAGAAATCTGTATTAAAAATAAAAAATGGACCATTATGAGTTGTGAACTTCCCTCGAGATGTGGCAGGTGCAGAAATATACAATGCAATATACACCCTGAGCAATAAATAAAAACTTCTATTAACATACTTTTAAGAACACCGGGTTTTGTTCGACGTTTTCTGGGGTGTTAGTGCATATAAAAAGCTGGAAATACAGAAACCATGATATTTAGATATATTACACATAGACGATATTTGATAAAGATTGTTTTATCACAAGGTGCTTTATATTACGAATGAGCACGTGTACTAAAATAAAATCGTGACCGTGATTAAAGGATTTATTGTTCATAATGAACAGAGAATATAAATAGACATGGTTATATAAAACTCACTCACAGATACATAGGTATGAACACACAGTGATAGATAGATAGATAGATAGATAGATAGAAAGAAAGAAAGAAAGAAAGAAAGAAAGAAAGAAAGAAAGAAAGAAAGAAATAATGGGCACATTGCCGAGTGGTAAGAACGTTCATATGAGACCTAAGTTCGAGTCTAACTATAGTCAATTTGTCAGGAAGAGCATTCTTGGTACTATAGTCCTGCAAACTATACTTGCGAGTGAAATTGGGTAGACGTAAACATTGAGAATTTATCAGTATTTCTACTAGTACTTGAGTCCTAAAACATAATAATCGAGGGTTATTGCCTAATGGCATTCTTTAAAAATACTGTTGACCCACCAGAAACTGTAACTAAAATCTGTTCAGCATAGTTGTTGTATAAAATACAGTTTTGCTATATGGATGTTGAATAAAGACAAATATGACTGAGTCGTCGCCTGATAGGCATCCTAAAAACCAGATAGCCATAAAAACGTGGAGATGGGCATCATATATATATATATATATATATATATATATATATATATATATGTATATGTAAAGACTAATCAGGAGAACTGTAGATAGTGACTGAAATGCCATTTAAATTTTTGAAGATTAAAGTTTGCTGGAAAGCAAGTAGCCGGAAGGGAGTTCCACAAGCAAGATGTGAGAGTAAAGAAACTATTAGTATAGAATTTACGGTTACATCTTGCCAACTCAACTGTAAATTGCAAGGAAAGTTCTTTGTTATTGGGGTCTTCGCTATGGTACCTAGATTTTCAATTTAAGCGCAGTACTAGACAGGCGTCGATATTTCATCAATAAATTGTAAATTTATGCTGAACAGATTTTAGTTACAGTTTCTGGTGGGTCAACAGTATTTTTAAAGAATGCCATTAGGCAATAACCCTCGATTATTATGTTTTAGGACTCAAGTACTAGTAGAAATACTGACAAATTCTCAATGTTTACGTCTACCCAATTTCACTCGCAAGTATAGTTTGCAGGACTATAGTACCAAGAATGCTCTTCCTGACAAATTGACTATAGTTAGACTCGAACTTAGGTCTCATATGAACGTTCTTACCACTCGGCAATGTGCCCATTATTTCTTTCTTTCTTTCTTTCTTTCTTTCTTTCTTTCTATCTATCTATCTATCACTGTGTGTTCATACCTATGTATCTGTGAATGAGTTTTATATAACCATGTCTATTTATATTCTCTGTTCATTATGAACAATAAATCCTTTAATCACGGTCACGATTTTATTTTAGTACACGTGCTCATTCGTAATATAAAGCACCTTGTGATAAAACAATCTTTATCAAATATCGTCTATGTGTAATATATCTAAATATCATGGTTTCTGTATTTCCAGCTTTTTATATGCACTAACACCCCAGAAAACGTCGAACAAAACCCGGTGTTCTTAAAAGTATGTTAATAGAAGTTTTTATTTATTGCTCAGGGTGTATATTGCATTGTATATTTCTGCACCTGCCACATCTCGAGGGAAGTTCACAACTCATAATGGTCCATTTTTTATTTTTAATACAGATTTCTCTTTATACTGATCGACGGATTGAATGAAATTAATTTTGACCTGAATTTTTATTCATCAAATCTTGTCGGATATATTTCTTTTACCCCAAATATAGAAATGAAATGTTTACATAGATTTGTAACTTCCTGTAGGCACCCATACATTCTCTTGCAATCTTCATGCTTCAATTCTTTTTCTTGAAATACAAAATGAAAAAAATAAACTGTTTATAGCAGCCAAAGCATTTACATTCACACAAGGCCATAACAGTAGGCTACACTAATTTACTACTCTTCTGAAATGGTTTGTACTTTTTTATGTGTGATTATTATTGATTCTCAGCATAGTCCTGACACAAGGCCATAAGAGTAGGCTACACTAATTTACTACTCTTCTGAAATGGTTTTTACTTCTTATGTGTGATTATTATTGATTCTTTGCATAGTCCTGACACAAGGCCGCAAAAGTAGGTTACATTAATTTACTACTCGTGTGAAATGGTTTACCAAATATTTCGCAACCGTAGGCGTCCATTTCTTTATATTATATTATGAATTTATTAATTAGCAGTAAATGTAAATGAAATTCATCGACAATACTAAAAAATAATTTATAAACCTATCAATAAAAAACAGCCCGTAACGTATAAATGGTGGGAAATAAGAATAACTGAATAAATCCTAAATTTGATATTAAATATTATTCGTGAATCACTTATAGATTTAGAAGAATGAAATCAGTATAAAATAAAAGTTGTTTGTAAGAAAAAGACGAAAAATACAACCTATCCTTAGATTAATATAATTCACCGAGAAAAAACCGATACGAACCTGTAATGAAAGAAGGCGTGACCTATATCGCAGCGTCGTCAGTTTGGAGATTTCTCCAAGACCGCTGAACAAATTCGCCCAACGAATCACCAACCAGGTGAGTAATGTTTCATCGTTATTGAGGCATTTCAACCCGGGAGCCCAAGCCATACTGAGCGAGCCTCCTGCTTCGTAAGACCGAGCTCGTCATTCGGCTCATCACGATTGGTTCCCTAACTAACACCTGATATAAAGCCCTACGAGACAACGCCTGGACGTTGGAGAGGCCACCTGATGCCCATAAGACACGTTTCAGAGCAAGACGACATTCGCGATAGAAGGAACATTCGGCTCGGGGTAAACGGTGGGCCTCCTCCTCCCATGTGTGCACACTTCTCAGGATCTCTCAGTTCTTACGGGCGTCTTGCTTCCAGAAGGCGCCTCCTCATCCGAATCGCGATACATTCGGTCGGGGAACACGATGCGAAGCATGTATTGACGAATCTCAATACTATTCATACCCAGACTGCCTTCAGATGTGTGGAGGCAGCAGATTTCCCAAGATACCCTAGCGGCCTTGCCTCTCCACAAGAAGGTGAACAAGAGCCTTACTAATCGTATTACTGTAGTATAAACACAGAGAGTCTGTAAAGGAGAATCGGGTAGATGTGTGAAATACATACTTTCAACCTCCTCTTTAAGGAAAGATTCCTCCGAGACCACAGATTAATTGCGATCTCGGCTTTCACTTTTACCTTCAACCAATTCATTTCCAACTGGATATCAGGACCGAGCCAGATGCTGAGTTTCTTGATCGGCCCGTCCATCCAGAGGAAAAGACCGGAAAGAGAAACTCCTTTCCACGCACCCAACAGACATATCGAGGTTGATCTTGGCCCCTGTCACCATGTTTTACCCACTGATTTCTTTGCTGACTTCGTCAATCTCGGCTCTGCTCGGCACAAGAATCGAAACATCAGCAGCATAGGCAGAATACCTGGCCGAGGTGATAGCACCAGGTAGGGAAATTCCGCGTAGGACTGGATTCGTCTTTAACTTGCGAAGGAAAGGTTCCAACGCAAGAACATAAAGAAAGGTGAAAGCGGACAACATTGACGAATAGAACGAGACAATACGAAAGGCTCCGATCGTACCACATTCACTTCCACCAACGTACCAGGAGACGCATACAGAAGACGGATCCGGGTGCGTAAGTACCCGAAGCCGACTGCCAAAAGGACAGCCTCCAGAAATTGATGGTCAACCCTATCGAAGGCTTTGGACTAATCTAAATTGATCAGCGTGGCTTCACTGTCAACTTGCTCGATGATCAAGTGTAACATATGAAAGTTGTCCTGAATAGTCCTGCCCTTCACAGCACAAATCTGTTCGGACACAATTAGACTAGACAGGATAGCTTACAAACGGTTCGCTAAAACCTTAGCAAAAATCTTTAATTCTGTTATCTAACTCATCCCCACCGTTCTTACTCTTGCGTAGAAACATGATCATACTCTTGGTAAAGCGTTGAGGTATAGACCCCTGCTTCATCGATTTGCCGAAAATCAGCGCCAGCAAAGGAACAAAAACGAGCGACTGCCTCAAGTACACTTTGTAGGGAAGACAATGTAATACCGGAGATTTCTCCAGGCTAAATTATACAGCGTATCGCACTTTTCCGTCTCTGTATTGGGACCCTCGCACCTACCCGCTTCAGTTGACTTAAGGCAGGGAAAGTCAGCTAAATAGGCGTCGAACTGAGCAGAGCTCAGACTGGGCTCCCTGGTGAAAACTTTCTGAAAGTACTCAAGCAAAGCCTCACATATGCCCTCGTTTGTAGTCACGGTCCGCTTATCCGGCAATATGACGAACGCGATATATCACTAAGATGCATTCCGAGCTTTCTCTGCACGCAAATTCAGCGGCCATATTCGTCGCCTCATAGGACATTCTTTTTAACCTCGCCATAACTACCTGAGCTTGATGCTTCTTGATAAGCAAGGAGGCCAACCCTTCCCTAAATAAAGCTACGCCCCTACT
>OZ010572.1:17143060-17337321 GCA_963932145.1 Acanthosepion lycidas | reverse complement strand
CCCCTACTATCACGGGATTATTACTCACAAACCGTTTGCGCCGCTAATATAGCTAGATTGAGCCGACGAATATAATCAGCAGCAAACGTTCTAATTTTGGGTTTTAAATTAACCTATCAGGCATTCCCAACCGCAGCACCCGTCAGTTACCTCTGTATCGTGAGCAGCAGCTGGTCCCGGAAATCTTGCTCACCAAATAAGGATAAGTTCAATTTCAAGTAGGTAGCCATCTTAAACTTAGGCTTAATAAGTTTACACGGACCCAGACGAGCCTACGATCCGAATAAACTATATAATGGAAACTTGGACACACTAAGAGCCCTAGACCGACTCTCCTGACTAAAATTCCGTCGAGGTAGCTAGGATGCACCTGTGTACCCGAGCCGTCACTATTAGTCCAAGTCCATACTACTTGCCGAGTGTGTTTATTCAGGTACTTTATCAACAACATCAAACATGTTGATAAAGTCCAGAAATGGTTTCACGTCCCGATAATTAGTACCCGATTTTGGCCCTATGTGACACCCACCGGTAGTTGCGGTCGCAGTCCAGTGCCAATATGTGACGTCCACTGGTGGCGACGTCAATATATGACACTGCCCCGTCGGTCCGTGGTCAACTCCCAGTTGCGGCGCGAAGCTGTAAGGTTTCTTCCACCAGCCTTTCGGGTTGGCTCCTTGTCGCTGCCACCAGCCTGTCACCCGGTCGATCTGGTCGTTCCCGGTTCGATACCAACTTATCGTTTCCACCTCACCTCCAACGTCTGGTTACCGAAGTAACTACTTTGATCTCAAGTCTATACTACCCATGTTGTGATTTTGATCTCAGGTAGAAGACATCCATCAGGCGTCGGACAGTAGTGCAAGCTGAATCCGGGGTAAAGGTGATACCGCATAAGCGTAAGTAAAAGAAAATAATAATACAACTCAAGAGGTTGAAATATGTTGAGAAATAACAATTATCTTTATCTATCTGTTGAATACAGGAGTGTGTTTCTCTCTCGGCCCGTTTCTATGGATTCGTGCCACATTTTGCGTTTCTTAAGCGAGTTATGGTATCTTAAGTCGTTCGTCAATAAAAACTTGCCGAGTCGAGAGAACGTGGAAATCTTTCGGTCAGCTTCTGCGAGGCTGGTCTCCAACTTCTCGAACCAACTCCAAACTCGAACTGTCTGGAACTGACTGCAAACCCGACTCTCCGTTTATATGGACACCGACTAACTCCGGGGTGGGGGCCTGACGTGGTTTGGGTTCCTTGACAATTCTCAATTCCCAACAAGAATTCTCTTTGTTCTTAGGCCAGGAAAATTAATTACTTCTCATTTTTGGAAGATTAATCACTTTTTATTTCGGGGTTTTCTCCCTCGTCCGTGAGGGAAGGTCGGAGGAGAGTTATCATCGGTGGGCGTTAACAACTTCTCCGTCTTTCTCATGCTTTCACCTCCGCCTATCACCCATGCTACGACTTTGCCAATCATCTCTCAGCAGTGTGGGTGTGGCTAGACCGGCCCTCTTAGAATTATTCCAGAATTTCGTTTACAAAATCCTTTTTTCTTTCTTTTTCTTTTTACTTCGGCCAAAACATTTACAAATCCGAGATTGCCAATAAATTCCTTATCACATCTCAAATCCACTTAACTCGGACCTCTATCGACTCATTAATCATTGTCAAAAACCCCGACACCTGGGTTCTCCGCTAGTCAACTTTTAACAGGGTGATCGTGTTTATCTGATAATTAAATTTTTTATTTTTCTCATGCCTTAAAATTCTCTTATCACCACATGCTCATTTTCGTGACGCTATGTCTGACGTCAACAATTTGAATAAGAAATAATAATGATCCCATTTTCGATTTTCCTTTTCATGTCAAGATTCGTGCATATACCAGATGGCTTCTCTCGCTGGAATCAGGAATTAGTTAAATGATATCTCTGAAAGATAATTAATATCTAGTCTCCAGTGTGATCACAAGCCGAATTTTTTTATGGCCGCATGCGTTGGTTGGCTTTGTTTTTCTTTCAGAATTCCCTTTCGTTTGGCGCGTCACTCCCTAATCGTGACATTAATTAATTTTGACAGAATCACAGTCTCGCTTTTTCTTACGGATTTTCTGTCTTTTGCGAAAAGTATCTTTTTTATGTAAATAAAATAAATTCTTCTTTTTAATGTCGCTCAGTCTATCTTTCGATATAGCTCTTTCGCGCCTTAAGTATTTCCCGTTTTTAATTTCTATGGTTAATTAGTTAGCTAGTTATCATACCTAAATAGTGTCACAATCCTCCCCTAACATATTTTGTCATTTACTAGTAAATGACACCTAAATCCCAATACACTATTTAGCATGCATCATACATCTGTTCAATGCAATTCTATTCTTCTTTTCCTTTTCACGGTTTCTTTCGTGATCCGTCATTTTTTTCTGCTACATGTAATGCAATGTTCCTTTCATTTTCTTTTTCATGCAATTTAATGTTCTTTCCATCTTGTTCTGTTCTACATGCAATTTAATGTTCTTTTCATTTTCTTCTTCATGCAACTTAAAGTTCTTTTCATCTTCTTCTGTTTTTCATGTAATATAATGTTCTTTTCATTTTCTTTTTCATATAATTTAAAGCGTGCGTGTGCTTGTGGGTGTATGTGTGTAGTTACTATGGCTTGTTTTTCTTGGTCAATGGTTTTCTCTCAGTTACAAGAGGTTTTTCCGCCGTACGTGTCGGTTCCACTTTAGATTCTTCTGTTCACGCAAAATTTGTAGGGCTCGCCGTCCATTGTCCTAGGCCTCTCTCATTATTAAAGACAAACTCCGGCCATTCAGGAATTGTATTAATTCAGCGAACACGGTCGCATTTCTCTCCGTAAAATCATCACCTCCCTTCTGGTCGTCTTCGCAAAGGATGATGTCATGGAGTTATTGTATTCTGAGGTAGCCTAAGAACTTCGTCTCCCACAATTCATATCTCGATTCATTCCCGTCAAAATATAGTTGTGGTCTGCGCTCATAACCAATGTTGTTCATAATGACGGTCGACTTGAGTAGAGAATCCAGAGGTTAGCAGTGAATATCTTGAAGACAGTAAGAAAGCGTTGTTCACGTTAGCAGTGGATATTTTGAAGACAGTAGCAGAGCATAGTTCGTCCTTCTGTTTCTCTTCGCCTGACAAGCTGGACTGGACATTCGGGTAGAGTAGACAAAAATGGCCACCTTTATACACGACGGATTGAATGTTGTATGTCTTCTGATTGGCTAACCTTCTATTGGTGGACTATAAAGTGAGTCAAGTCATTTGAGCTAACTCACTAGTTACATATACACAAAAAACTGCAACAAAAACTTGGCAAAGTATTTCGAAAGTCAAGACGTCAACTTAGTGACGAAAAATCTGTCGTTTTCGCAACTGAGAAAATATTTTTTTTTCTCAATAAGACAGTTTGCTCAAATAGGTCACGAATTGCAAATTTGTAGGACCCCCCTCTAAAATATTTAAGCATTGTGTAAACTTTTACGAAGATGGAGGAATGCAAAAATATATTCCAGGAATTTTTAAAGTTCAAGACGGAACAACAGATGACAATATTAGAGCAACAGAAGACATTCCAGATGCAACTACTGGAGGAAACTTTTAATAGACAAATGCAGTTTCAACGAGAAATGGAACAGATGCATAAGGAGTTTCAAAACAAAATTCTGGAAATAACTGAGAAGTGGAAAGAGAAAAATCAATAAAATGATTCTTTCCCAGAGAATACAATATGGGATTCAATTGAAATATTCACGTACAGTCCAGATGAAGAGATAACTTTTGAGGAGTATTATAAAAAAATATACGGACGTGTATAACGAGGACTGCCACCCGTGGTCTGAAGGAAAGAAAGATAGGCTTCTTTTAAGCAAGTTAGAAACTGCTGAGCATAACAAATTGGTAAACTAAATTTTACCGAAAAAAACTAGCGAGTTGACATTTACCGAGGCGGTAAATATATTAAGTGAATTATTTAGTAAAAAGACATCTTTGTTTCACAAGAGTTGGAAATGTTTGAATCTGATGAAAGATGACGAACAAGACTATATAACGTACGCAGCCAATGTGAATAAGCATTGTGAAGAATTCAAGCGAGCAGAGTTAAGCGCTGACAATTTTAAGTGCTTAGTGTTTGTTCAAGGGCTGGTATCGGAAAGAAACGCAGAGTTGAGAAAATTAGTGCTGTGAAAATTAGAAAATGAACCAAGGATTACGATACAGAAGTTAGCAGAAGACTGCACAAGATATGTTAGCGTAAAAAAAGATTCGAAATAGATAGAACAGTCTGGCGTTTCGCATGTAAGGAAAATACGCTACAAAAAAGAAAGTCAGTCTACCAAAAAGAATTCTAAAATTGCGGATTATCAAACAAAAAGTGAAATACCAGAGAAAAAGAGAAAAATAAACAAAAACTCCCGAAGCCATGTTTTGCTTGCGGTGAACTTCACTGGTACAGATATTGCAATTTTAGGAATAAAAAAATGTTTCAACTGTAAAAAGTGGGTCATAAAAGCTCGCACTGCAGGTCAAAAAATAAAAACAATAAAATAAGAAAATTAAAGTCAGACAAGGTGAACGATGGAATAACCAGAAAATTTGTTACCGTCGAAATAAGTAATAAAAAAACAAAAATGCCACTCGACACTGGTTCCGACCTATCTATCATAAATTTGAATACGTGGAAGAAGTTGGGGAAACCAACTTTAATGAAGACAAAGAAAATCGTGAGGACAGTGACGGGAGAAAAAATACAATTTATTGGAGAATATGTTACAAACGTCACGTTAAATAAAAAAACGCGAAAAGTTAACTATTTGTCATAGAAAATACCACGAACTTACTTGGTACGAATTGGATAATAGAATTTCAATTATGGGATCTACCGATAAATTCTTTCTGTTACAAGGTTGAAAGTTTAAACTCAGAAGCCCAAAAATTAGTAAGGAAACTTAAGGAAACATTTCCTACTGTTTTTTCTCCAGGTTTGGGAACGTGTACCAAGATGGAGGCAAAATTTCAGCTGAAAGAAAACGCTCAGGCGGTATTCAAAAAGAAAAGGAATGTGCTGTTTGCTTCAATTGAACAGATAGATAAAGAATTGGACAGATTAGAGAAAACCGGTGTATTTTAAAAAAGTTGAATGGGTAACACCGACGATATATGAGAAAAACAAGCTCCAGAAAGTAAAGATGAAGCCGACACCGAGAAAAACTGGGGAGCAAGTTACCCGCAGCCAAGGACATGCAGCATAATTAAATGATTTAAGTCAACTGAAGTCAGCACGGAAAACGTTAAGAAGCATAAGATCAACAGAATTAAAGCTAGAGGCTGAACGAAGAAGAACCTATAGAAACTGTGACTCCATCCTTAAGAAGCTCAAAGCGGAAGATTGTTTCTGGTAACACTATGGAGGTACCAAAAATAAAAAAGCGGATTGGCAATATGATGTACTTGGTGAAAAGCGAAAAATTCACGTGCAGTAACCAGATCAGACGACGTTTTTCAGACGTGGTTGACAGCGGTCCCGCGGAAGAAAAGACGATGGAGGTGATTTTCAATCCGTTTGATCTAACAACGCCTGCAACAATTTTACCTAAGGTACACCGATCCAGAAGAAAAAAGAAAGACAACGGATCATTTAAAAGTGGATCAAAAACGTAGGAGATAAGCTACGATGTTGCTAAAAAAAAGGTTTTTTTTTTGTTGATTTTGTTCATATTTCCTGTAAAAAATGAAAAATAAAGAAAACTGTTTACTTCTACGGAGTAAAGTTTTAGTGGGGGGTGTTATAGTGGAACCTATTCTATAGTTAATAGACTCTCCAATCTATAATAAGTAGGAGTAGTAGGAGTCGGTCGCTATTTTAGGACCGACTTAGTACAAATACAAGCCTCCACTGTGAAACCACTCCATAACACAAACCTTGATCTCTTCTGGGGTAGGGAATATGTAAATTTATAACCTGGTATACCTCGAATATACTCTCTCTATCCAACAACGCAATAGACATCAAAACTAATAGTTTTCTATTTTTCAACAAGGTCACACATCCCAGCGCATTATAATATTTCCACAATTCTTTGGTGGGATCCACTGGCAGTCTCAATTGATGGGGTAACTCGGTCTGTATTCCGAGTAACACTTCCCTTAAGTGACCCGGGTTTACTACGCTTGGACACAGGTGTCCCAATGACAACATGTCTAATTGCGCTCTCACATGTTCCAGCAAGGTTGTCAACGACTGACTAGTTTGTCGTACCTTAATCGTAATTGTCATTAGCTGGAAATATCTTTGCAAAAATCTACTTATTTCCTGTAATTCCATCATTACAGTTTCTGTATCATTAATTACCTCTTGTCTCAACCTTGCTAGGTTATTTATTAACCAATTAATTCTGGCTGTATTCTTGGCCACTTCCAACCTTGTCACATTTAATATTGACACACTCTCACTTGCCATTTGAGCCAGCGTCCTCTGGTTTATTTCCACTTCTCCCAGTTTTCTTCTTATGAATTTAACATCATCTTCAGTCACTGTTCCAAACAGGACATTTACCGCTTTTCCCACAATCGGAACTACCGATCACTTTTCTCTCGTCTGCAGTAGCTCTATTCCCTTCAGGTAATTTTGCATGTCCCTCCATTGAGCCTCTATCATAGTGGCTTCCGATTCTAGGGAGTGTAATAATCTGAGATATCCTTTCTCCTTGGAATAATCTTGCCCTATCTTCAACCGGGCTGCATCCAGCTGCCTTAGCTCATTTCTTAGTTTATTTAATAGCGACTCGTATGGTTTTAAATCTATCACGAATGTGATCAACCATTTCGACCTGGTTATTATTACTTCACTCATCTTTTTAAAAAATGGTATTTCGGCTGTGCTTCCAAGCTTCCGCCATCGTCATCATCAGTGTGGCTACCACCATCATCATCATCATCAACCCTTTCATTTTGGTCATTCCTGATTCTCTTGTTTTTATTCTTCATAACCATTCTGTCTTGTTCATTTCTTCGCTCAATTATTCCATAATTTCTTTTCCAAGTTTGTAATCCTTCAGCTCCTCCCTCCACTAACTAACTCCTAGAAGACCGAATGGTCCGGACAGGCGCGCGGTGCTCCCCCTCCAAAGTCCGTAACCTCATGACACTACTGCTGGCCAGTCAGCAGTGCCACGATCCTCTTCCGTCCTTTGTGAGGTGCAACCCGCGCCACCATCCCCCCATCCACATCCACCATAGTCAGCCAGTAGGTTTTTGGATGAGCCAGTGTCGTTATCTGTCGACACCGAATGCTTCTATTCTTCACAGCCTTCTTTGTTTTACTGAGATTTGGGGCTTCTCCACCCCTCTCAATCTCATCTTCAGAGGTAGTTCCTTTTCGACCTCTAACCTTCTCTCAGTGTTCAATTCCTCTTCAGGTGCTGTTCTGTCCCTTTCCTTTTCTCCTGATTCTTCCTTCTGCTTGGACTTCATCATTACTTCTTGATTCAACCTCTAGATCTCCCTTGTTTCTTAGCCTTTCTCTCTGAGCTGGGAAACGGGGTATCTGATCATCTTCCTCCTCCCACTCACTGAGCTCTTCTTCTTGTTTAGGGTGTTTCACTTTAGAACCCTTAACTGCTTGACTGGATTTACTTGCTTTTCTCTTCCTTTTCTTTGGACATGGGGGCGAGACGGTGACATCACAGGTGAATGCACCGATTCAGGCGATGACTGAACGCAGCTGGTCCTCACTGAATGTTCCAACTCCGTCACTCGGATCCCTTCGTCTAGATGGCTAAGTCGATCTATCTCTTCATTTTCCCCGGAATTTTCTTCCGTTTCCATTTCTTCCGGTTCAACTAGAGTTACCTTCTTTGTTCTTGACTTCTTAGGCCTCGGCTCACTCATTTCTAGGTTAGCTATTTCAGCTTTCTTCAGATCATTGGCATGGGCCCTCCTTGCCCGTCCTGCCACTTGATCCCATATTACATACGATACTGGACTCGTCTGTTCTACTATCCGGTAGTAGGTTCCCATCTCTGGTCCAGCTTACCTTCTCTCTGGTGAATTTTATAGTAGACAGGGTCTCCAATCTTCAATTCTACTACCTTTCTTTCAGCATTCACTCTCTCATTTCTTCTATTCTGTGCTCTCTTTATTCTTCTTCTGGCCTGTACAAATATTTTATGTTGTTCCAGCAAAAGCTGATGATGATCTTCCCCCATATACTTTCTTCAGCGCTTCAACAAGTTATCCACAGGCAGGACCACGTCTCTGCCAAATAACATGACGTATGGCGAAAACCTGGAGATTTCGTTTATAGTAAACCTCACGGCCGCCAGTGCCTGTGTCAAATACAGATCCCAATTTCCTGTATTTTCTCTAGCCAGTTTAGCTAACACATCTCCCAAGGTTCTATAAAACTTTCCACTTTAGTGTTTCCTTGGGGCGTGATATGGAGATGTTTTTATGTGTTATACATTCAACTCTGCCAGCACTTCTCTCATTATGCTGTTTATATTCTCTGTGCCATTATCAGTGACAAGTTGCACAGGGGCGCCATACCTAGGAAAGATTTCACTTATCAAATCGGCTACAGTTTTAGCTTTCTTGTCTGGTACTGCAAATGCCTCAGGCCAATTTGTTAGCCAATCAACAAAACTCACTATATAGTTGTTTCCTTGTGCAGTTTCCCCATATGGTCCTGATACATCCATACTCAATTTCTCGATAAGGAAGCTCGGCACATCCATCCCCTCCAATGTTGTCATTTCCTGTCTACTGCTCTGCGACTGGCACACTACACAACTCCGAACATAATTAGTGACCTCTCCGTACAATTTAGGCCAATAGTACTTTCTCCCTATTAGGTCATATGTTCTATCAATTCTCATGTGACCCAACCTCTTGTGGCACTGTCCCAATATCTCTAGTCTTAAACTTTTGGACACATACAACTTGGGCTTGACTTCTTCATCCCCACCTGAGAGATAATACAGCCTTTCCTCTATTACTGCATACTTGGTGGTCTCTCCTGTCTCCACCTTTTCTCTAAGGGCAGCTATCTCACTGTCTGCCTGCTCCTTCTCAATTCCTTCTGTCCAGTAAGGATCGGTCATTATCTGTGCGTCCCATTCCTCGTCCGATTCTAACATAGGGCGATCTTTTAACTTATTGGAGTTAATTACTCCAATTCTATAAGCTTTATCATCTACTCCCTCATCTACTTTTACAGATCTAGTTGTTTCGGTATTCTTGAGAGTAAATCTGCACAGGTATTTTCCTTCCCTGCCAAATACTCTATCTTACAGTAGTAGCCACTTAACTTTAGCACCCACTGTTGAATTATTTGTCCACTCTATCTGCAGTAGGTACTACAGGGGCCTGTGGTCTTTCTTTATATTAAAGACCGCATCATTCAAGTAGTAGTCCAGTTTTTGGAGAGCATACATGAGAGCGTATGCCTCTCTTTCTATTACTGACCATCTCTGTTGTGTCTCTGAGAGCTTATGAGAGAGAAAGTATATCGGTACTTCCTCTGGCATGCCTGGCACTGGTCCTTCTTTATCGGGACACGGCTGGGTGAAAACTGCTACTACACACTGCTCATTGGCATCAGTGTATAGCATCATGGGCTTGCTGAGGTCTGGGTACGTCAGCCGTGGAACGGCTGTCAGCTACTCTTTTAAGGTATCAAATGCCCGTTGGCAGTCTTCTGTCCATTTGAACCTAGCGTATTTCTTCGTCAATGCTACTAGGGGTATGGCAATTCTCGAGAATGCCGGGACGAATCGTCGGTAGAAACCTATAGCACCTATAAAGCCTCTTACTTGTCTCACTGACTTAGGTTCTGGCATTTCCCTGATGACTTTCACCTTATCCATGTCGGGCTTCTCCGTTTATAACAAAGCCCAAATATCTAGTCTCATCCTTCAGAAACTTGTTTTAGATGGAAAAAGTGAACATATCAGAATATCGTCTAGATATGCCATGGCAAAAGTCTCGCATCCTCCTAACACTATTGACATAAGTTGGAAGATTCCCGGGGCATTAACAAACCCGAATGGCATCACCCTGAACTGAAATAGTCCCAGGTAACACGCAAATGCGGCTTTTTCCTTGCCAGCCTCTTTAAGGGCTACCTGCCAATACCCGGATCTCGTCCAACGTGGAGAAGTACTTCGCCTTCCCTAATAATGCCAATTCGTGGCAATGGCACTGCCAAAGGCTTAGAGATGGAATTCAGTTTCCTAAAATCCACACAAAAACGGTACCCGCCATCTTTCTTGTCTACTATCACGATTGGAAAACTCCAAGGGGAAACTGATCTTTCTATAATCCCGGCTTCCAACATCTCTTCTACGGCCTCTTCCACAAGTGGTCTCTTATGAACAGGTGTTCTATAAGGCTTCAATTTCACAGTGGGGTAATTGCCGTTATCGATCTTCATTTTTACTGTGTGGGTCTGGCCTAATTCCTTATCCCGATTATTTCTTAGTAGACCTCCCACTCTGGCCTTAAATTGATCAGGTGACAATATCTCTTCTGCTATTTCTTCTGGTTGTTCTAGGCGTTTTCTTTGCTTCTCATCGAATTTTACTCGATTCATGGTTCGTAGCGGTAGTGCCTATCTTATCTCCTCCCCTCTCTTAACCTTTATCGTCTTGTGGGCCTGGTTCACAATCATAATGGGCTGCCTCAACTACTGCCTCACACAGAGTTCTCATTGTCTTCTGGGTCCTTCCCTTCTACAGGGACCAATTGCATGGTTCCTTTTTTCTATTCTCTTCCCTGTCATCCTTCTGTGGGTAGCTTTATATCTTCTTCCATCACTATTGTTATAACTTCTTCCGGTGGGCATCCCAATGGCATTATCTCTCCATTTACTACCAAAAAAGTGGGGTTGAACTCAATCCGAGACCTCTGGCTCTGAAGCCAATCTTCTCCAAGATTGCTTCCGTACACAGGTTGGGGGTTATGTAGAAGTTCTGGGTACTTCTCAATTTTCCAATCCTCACAGGGAGCCTCGCCATCCCTTTTATCTCCAGGGGGGGCACCATCCACCTGTGTGATTTCTATGTATGCTTCTTGCAACATTTCCTTCTGTTTCACCCGTCTGTATTCTCTTTCTCTCAGCAATGAAACAGACGCTCCTGTGTCTATCAGAGCTTTCATTTCCCTACCCCTTATTTCTGCCCTACAAGATAGCTCCTTCTCTTGCGTCAGCGAAGAGAACACCTTGACTTTCCTTCTCCTGGGTTCCCACCACTGGGTCATTGCCGGCAGCAACAACTTCCCGTTATCCTCCTCACATAGGGGAGTTCTTCGTTTTCTCCATCTGGGCGGTCCCAGATGGACCTCTCTCAGTTTCTTGAATCACAATTCCTCCTCAGGTGCCCTGGTCTCCTACAAAACCAGCACCTTCTTGTTGGGCAGTTGACCGCAAAGTGACCCACCTGATAACATACCCAACATTTTATGCTTCTTCTCTTTAACTAGGACATCCACCTTCTTATTTCTACCCTCTACCTAAGTGGATCTCCTTGTCACATGTCCGACGTTTCACGTTCCTATTTTTTTAACTAGGCCACCCCCCACACTTAATTCCGGGGTGGCAGCCTTCTTTATCAATATAGGTGGGGCAACTTTTTTTTTTTATCTCAAACCGCTTGGCTAGGTGTCCCTTCTTCCCACACCTAGTATACCTATCTTGCTCAAAGTCTGGGGGTAATCTCCACTTTGTCGGGTAGTCCGCTGCTCTGTGGTCCTCATACCCACAGGTCCAGCAGACCAGCCCATATCGTCCCGGCGTGGGTTTATAGAACCCATGCTTGTCGACCAAGCATTTCTTTTGGGATCCTCTTCCCACATCTCAGGCTCCTCCACCTCTAGCTTGACCTTCCGATTCCACACCGAGGTTCTCCCTCCTTCCTCCTTTCTTCCGCTCTCCCGATTTTGCTCTTGTGCCTTCCCACCTTTCGTAATCTTCTCCCAAACTCCCTGGCTCTCAAACTTAGCGGTCCTTCTTTTATCACATTGTGGCAAATACGCTCGTCTCTGAGCGCTGCCACATACAGATCGGCCAAATGGGCCTGCATCACTGCATTATTTCTACCTACCTCTGGGAAAGACAATGACGACAGCTTCTCCGCTCGGGCCCCAAATTCTTAAGAGGTTTCATCCCTCAGCTTTCAGGAGGGCTCTGATGGCCTCTATCGCTGTTCCTTCGTCAACGAACTCTTGAGTCAATAATACTTCCAGTCTTTCCCATGTCAAGTGGGATTCACTGGCTAAGAGTCCCTTTATGAACTCTGACGATTTCCCCCTGGTGGCATCATACGCCAAGTATAGGGTTTCTCGGTCCGAGAATCCATATATCACGCGGCTATTACCTAGAATTGCGAACCATTCCTTAAAAATCTTTGGGCTACCGCCAAAGTCTGGAATCCTCGGTCCGCCCAACAATTTTCTTAGATCCACTGGCAATCCCTGTTCAACCCCCACTCCCTCCATGTCTACCCCATCTAATTCGTGGTCAGACACATTTAAACAAAAAAAAGAAACACAATCAGAGCAGCAACAATCGAAATTGGGAGATTAACCGAAAAATTGTGTCCTACATGACAGATGATGTCCAGCTCGTTCTTCTCAGGTTTCGGGCTGTTGAAATAGAGGGTATGGAATCTTATGGTTATAATTAACCAAAGTCCTTTGGTTCCCACTCTAGTTTGTTTCTGTTTATCCACTTGACACACCGTATGTTGTCCGGTTCCAAATTTTCCTCAACTCCTGTGGCAGTGGTTAGATAAGGGTCGAATCCGGTGGTCACGGCACCAATATGTGACACCTACCGGTCTATACTGGTCAGGGCACCAATATGTGACACCCACCGGTGGTCGCAGTCGCAGTCCAGCGCCATTATGTGACGTCTACTGGTCGCGACGTCTATATATTACACTGCGCCGTCGGCCCGTGTTAAGCGAGTTATGGTATCTTAAGTCGTTCGTCAATAAAAACTTGCTTTTGGTAGGAAAACTCTGTCGAGAGAATGTGGAAATCTTTCGGTCAGATTCTGCGAGGCTGGTCTCCAACTTCATGAAACAACTCCAAACTCAAACTGTCTGGAACTTACTGCAATCCCGACTCTCCGTTTATATGGACACCGACCAACTCTGGGGTGGGGGCCTGACGTGGTTTGGGTTCCTTGGAATTCTTAATTCCCAACAAGAATTCTCTTTGTTCTTAGGCCAGGAAAATTAATTACTTCCCATTTTTGGAAGATTAATCACTTTCATTTCGGGGTTTTCTCCCTTGTCCGTGAGGGAAGGTCGGAGGAGAGTTATCATCCTAGACTCTGCCTCTCACACATTGGTATCTCATATCAATCCCCTCGATGGGTGTTAAAAACTTCTCCGTATTTCTCATACATTCACATGCAAGAGTAGTAAATTAGTGTAGTGTGAACTTGTGGTCTTGTGTCAGGACTATGCTGAGAATCAATAATAATCACACATAAAAGTAAAAACAATTTCGTAAGAGCAGTAAATTAATGTAGCCTATTCTTGTGGTATCGTGCCAGGATTATGCTAAAAATCAACAATAATCAAACATAAAAAGTAAAAAAATTTTGCAAGAGTAGTAAATTAGTGTAGCTTACACTTGTGGCCTTGTGTCAGGACTATGCTGAGAATCAATAATAATCACACATAAAAAGTGAAAATCATTTCACAAGAGTAGTAAATTAATGTAGCCTATACTTGTGGCCTCATGACATGACGATGCTAAAAATAAATAATAATCAAACATAAAAAGTAAAAACCATTTTGCAAGAGTAGTAACTTAGTGTAGTTTACTCTTGTGGCCTTGAGTCAGGACTATGCTGAGAATCAATAATAATCAAGCATAAAAGGTGAAAATCATTTCACAAGAGTAGTAAATTATTCTAGCCTATTCTTGTGGCCTCATGACATGACCATGCTAAAAAAATCAATAATAATCAAACATAAAAAGTAAAAACCATTGTGTAAGAGTAGTGAATTAATTTAGCTTACACCATGAGTACCAAATTAGTGTAGCCTATTCTTGTGGCCTTGTGTCAGGACTATGAAAAGAATAAATAAAATAAATAAAAACTTCTGTTAACATACTTTTCAGAACACCGGGTTTTGTTCGACGTTTTCTGGGGTGTTAGTGTATATAAAGAGCTGGAAATACAGAAACTATGATATTTAGGCATATATCGACGATATTTGATAAAGATTGTTTTATCACTAGGTCCTTTACATTATGAATGGGCACGTGTACTAAATTAAAATCAATCTATCTATCTATCTATCTATCTATCTATCACGGTCTCTTCATATCTATCTATCTGAGTATTAACCATGTCTATTTATATTCTCTGTTCATTATGAACAATAAATCCTTTAATCACGGTCACGATTTTAATTTAGTACACGTGCTCATTCATAATATAAAGCACCTTGTGATAAAACAATCTTTATCAAATATCGTCCATGTGTAATATATCTGAACATCATGGTTTCTGTACTTCCAGCTTTTTATATACACTAACACCCCAGAAAACGTCGAACAAAACCCGGTGTTCTTAAAAGTATGTTAATAGAAGTTTTTTATTTATTGCTCAGGGTGCATATTGCATTGTATATTTCTGCACCTGCCACATCTCGAGGGAAGTTCACAACTCATAATCGTTCATTGTTTATTTGTAATACAGATTTCTCTTTATACTGATCGATGGATTGAATGAAATTAATTTTGATCAGAATTTTTATTCATCAATCTTGTCGCATGTTTCTTTTACGCCAAATATAGGAATGAAATGTTTACATGGATTTGTTACGCCCTGTAGGCACCCATACATTTTCTTGCAATCTTCATACTTCAATTCCTTTTCTTGAAATACAAAAAGAAAAATAACTGTTTATAATAGCCAAGGCATTTATATTGTTGTATTTACACATTTAGTCTTGTATACGGGATTCGCTCAAATGGACAGCCATGAAAGGAATGGCTGTATTGTTGCTTAACAGCCTGACTTAATAGTAATCTCTTTTTAGCCTTTTCCTACATAAATCAACTTTATCGTTTGGCCGGTAAGCATTTCTCAAATATTATTCTGCTTATTTTATACAAATTGATAGCACGCCCATTTATTTTGAAATTACAATTTGATTTACATCATGAACTGTGTGTTCTTTCATTATTAATTTGTTTTCTTTATTTAAACGAGGCGACTAAATATCTGTATGTACCCAAAAGTTAGATTTTAATAGTAAAAGCAAACTTTTATACAACGCAAGGCCGACGAGTTCAGACATTTTTTAAGTCAAATTATTTCACGATCTTTCCCACCAAAGGTCGTCATTCGCCGGAAATACTAATGTAGACCTGATATATTTTTAGAAGAAAATATGATAAATCTCTTATATATTTAAACTTTAAATGAATGTGGTAAGGAGATTCTGCCATTTCCATGAGCTCGTCTAAATATTATTCTCTAATTCATTCATAGTGTGTTTTTATTATTATTCATAACTGAATAATATGTTGATACTGCAAGGAGAATATAGAAAAGTTTGAATTTCCAAAATCAGTATTCAGATGTTTAGCTATTCTAATAATTATTTTAGAAGTGAATCAGTTTTTGAAGGAACTTGTAAATTATTTAAATATTTTGTTATGTAGAGAAAGGATGTGATGGTATTGTTAAAAGATCCCTTGAAATCAAATTTGTTTAAACTCCGCGCGAATGATATGACAAAAACACAATTTACATATAAACAGACATATACCGTGCAGTCTTGCGTGTCGGTCAAAGAAAAAGAAAAGGAAGAACAACGACAAGAAACTGATAAAAACTTGTAGATTACTCAATTAGAAAAAGTCTTGACAAACGCTTCCAGCATGTGTGTGTCTGTCTGTGTGTGAGAGAGAGATAAAGAGAGAGAGAGAGAGAGAGACAGACAGAGACAGAGATAATGGAATGATTTGTTCTTCGCTACATTCGATGTTTAATGAATTTGCGCTAAATTTGGCTGACTAATAAATTGAAATATTAGTTATTCGCTAAAAAAGAAGTTCTTTTTCATCTTTGGAAAACTACGTAGAATTAAAATTAGGTTCTTCCAAAAATTCGCTGAATATGGTAATTGCAATCAAAAACCGTAAAAACAAAATATCGTCAAAATTTTTGTGTTATTATTAAGAGCTTTCCTTTTTATAATAATACAAAGGATTTATATGTAAAAATTATCATTATCATCCTTTTTCCAACCTTGGAAATTTTGGTAAAATATCTTGTTTTCTTTTGTGTCAAAGTGGGACCTTAAATTGATACGGGAAATTTGAGCTTTTTTCAGTTAAAAACATTTTCCATTTGGAAATTCTTGCAAATATCAAATAATTGTCGGATTTTAATAAAACTTTCAGTACTTATTCAGGAATGATTGCAATTATGTTTTAAATATTTTCTTTTTTTTTTTTTTTGCTATATAAAATATTTTATCTGTTACATCACCCACTTAATTTTCATGAAATTTCGAGAAATTCTTTTTTTATGGCTTAATGTTGATATTTGTTATAAGGACAAGAGCTCCGAGAATCTTTTTGATCAAACTGGACGACCAGTAACATATAATCGAACCTGAATAGTAAAATAATAAAGGCAATAAAAGTAAAACGATTTTTTTTATATTTATTAAAGATTATAATTGATTTTAAGTATAAAATATGTTATGGACACTGTAGACTGGTCTCTTTCTTACCTATCACCCCTAACAACTGAACAGTCTATATCTTACGCCTACGCACGGAAAACTTCAACCAATAAAAACCGTACTAGGCGAATCAACCAATCTCATTGGTTAATGACACGATAATCTGAAAGTTCACGTGCAAAAGCGAAATTGCGCCAAAACTTCGTGAGCCGATTTCGGACTTTCAGAACTTATAAAAGAATACGTCGACTGACCCAAGCAGTCAGTAACGAACTCCCACAGAGAAATTGTCAACATACTCCACGTCACTCGAAATCACGATTTTACCGCGCAAAGGTACATCAACGCTGACTTACTCACAATTTAAAATCAACCAACTCTATGAACATCGATTCTCGAACATTGCTTATCCAAAGTGAATTATATTCACTACCTATTAAGTAAACATCCATGTGCAAACGACCTTGAAAACATTACAGTCAAAGGTAGATCACTCCTTAAGAACTCCTAAAAAGACACTTAATATTGACAATTCTAATACCAACACAAATCTAAAACGGACTGCAAATGAACGAACGATTACAAAGAGAGACATTCTGAAACCTAAAACATCATACACATTTTTGCCAACATAACATGTACCAATTATCCTGTTTGTACATTGTTTTGAATTGTATATAAATGTTTTATTAGTTTCTAATTGAATATGTCTTGTTCTTAATCGTATTTAAATTTCGTTTATTTATTTGTTGTGGATGTAGAAAGTCACGCAACCTACACAAATTCCTTCTGATTCTTTCAAGCATAATTAATAAATTTTGCACGTCCCCAACAAAATTGGCGACCCCGACGTTCAAACAAAATTGGTGACCACCGACGTTCGATGTTCGACGTTATCAATAAAATTGGTGACCACGACGTGCGACAAGTAAAAAAAACCGTCGCCAACAAAAAATTGATAACCTCGACGTGCGAAGGATCCAACAAGAGTGACGACCCCAACGCGCGGGAAGAAATTAAATCGACACGTGTAGTCTTCGAACCAACAGACCGAAAATACAGATACAAAAACCACGACCTTTATAAATGGCTGATCCATTTCCTCTCACAGAAACAGCAATCAAGCTGGAAATGCCTGCTTTCAACCCAAACGTTCAGACGTGGTTCTTACAATTGGACGCGATATTACAGGCCAGACACGTAACTTCGCAGCAGTCAAAATTTGCGTCCGTCGTAGAGAAGCTACCCGCGGAGGTAGCGGCTGAAGTAGCAGATGTATTAACCTCTCTACCAATAGATAAGCCGTACGAGACCCTCAAACAACAATCCTACACCGATCTGGTTTTTCGGAGGAAAGAAAAATAAGAGACCTCTTAACAAACGTTACAATTGGAGATGCGAAACCGTCCCAATTACTACGACCCATGCAACAACTGTTGGGCGACAACCTATCAGCCACAGTATACCGCCAAATGTGGCTGGACAAATTACCATCAGAAATGGTACGAATCTTGGCTGCATTAACAGGCAACGTTGACATACAAAAATTGGCCACAATAGCAGACAAAATAGCCGATACTGCCCCGGTACGACAAATTTCCTCAACTGAGACCGTGGATGGCCTTGTGCCAGATGTCAACCAACAAATCCAAAAATTGTCCTCGGAGTTAAAAAGAATATTTTTACAGCTGCATGAATTACAAAAACCACATGAAAGTCGTTGTAATAATTTTATGCGACACGGAAACCGTGGTCCAAGATCATCGTCTCGCCATAAATACCAACAGCGCCGAGATCGTTACCTACATGACAATTGCTGGTACCACGAAAATTTTGGCGCGCTCGCGAAGAAATGCCGACCACCATGTTCGTATGAAAAATCACTTCCAAACAAACAAGCGGGAAACGTAGAGACGTTGGATGCCATATATTTAAAAACTAACCGTCTCTTTTACATCCACGACAGAGCGGGCGGTTTAAAATTTTTAGTTGACACCGGTGCACAGATAAGTGTCCTGCCTTTCAAAAATTGCAGCAAACAGACTCTGGTCAAGCATACATCTTTCAAATTGCAGGCCGCTAATGGCACTCCGATCACCACGTACGGTGAGCGGACCCTAACACTAGACATCGGCCTGAGACGAGAATTTACGTGACTTTTACTATCGCAGATGTTGCAATGCCGATCATAGGAGCGGATTTCCTAACCCATTACAAATTATCTGTTGAGTTGGCGTCACAAACTTTAACTGACACTAGCACTAATCTACAACGTTGCGGTTTCATTTCCAAGTATTCGACAATCTGTCTGACGACTGTTATACCTACAGCCAATGGCTACAATGAGATAATACGTCAGTACCAATCGCTACTGTCACTATCAACCCATAATGAACCAGTGAAACACCACGCCACTCATAGTATTAAGACCACAGGATCTCCAGTTCATTCTCAACCTCCCAGACACCATCCGAGTAAACTAAAAATAGCCCGCGACGAATTTGACAATATGCTCAAACTTGGTGTAATCTGTCCTTCAGCCAGTCCTTATGCCAGCCCTCTACATATGGTTGTTAAAGCTGACTCAGCTAGTTGGCGTCCGTGCGGCGACTACAGGTTACTAAACGCGCAGACCGTCCGGAACAAATACCCAATCCCGCATATTAAAGATTTCGCCCTTTCGCTGGAAGGTGCTAAGCTAAAGTATTCACCAAGCTCGATCTTAAAAAGGCATATTACCAGATCCCCATCGAGGAAGACGACATTCCGAAAACTGCTATCACAACGCCTTTCGGACTCTCCGAACTTACGAGAATGCCCTTCGGATTGCGTAACGCGTTGCAGTCTTTTCAGAGGTTAATAGACAAAGTCCTACGCGGAAAGCCCTACACATATGCTTACATAGATGACGTACTCATAGCAAGCAGGTCTCATGAATAACACCGTGAACATCTACACACAGTTCTCAAAAGATTACAACACTACGGTTTAAAACTAAATATTGATAAATGCGATTTCGCAGTACCGAGTTTAACTTTCCTCGGGCATATTTTAGACCAGCATAGATTGTCTCCCTTGGATCAGAAAATTACAGCCATCGCTAATTACCCTTCACCTTCCACTTTGAAGCAATTGAGGAGATTTTTGGGGATGGTTAACTATTATCGACAGTTCATCCCAAATTGTGCGTCAATTTTATTACCACTGACAAATATCTTGTCTCTTCATAAAAGAAAAAAATCGCAGATATCACTATCACAAGATAAGCTACGATAATTTCAAAACGCGAAAGATGCACTACAGAACTGTGCCAAACTAACTTACATTAATTTATCGGAGAAAGCTAAACTTACATTAACAACAGATGCATCAGCCGACACAGTTGGCGCTGTGTTGCACCAAATTACTGATGGCATCGAAACACCTTTGTCTTTTTTCTCACTAAAGCTAAATGCTACACAGAAGAAATATAGCAGTTTTTCAAGAGAATTACTTGCCGTTTATTTGGTGATACGGCATTATCGACACATCCTTGAGGGTAGAGACTTTGTCGTTCTCACAGATCATAAACCGTTAACTTATGCACTGCACGCGAAGTCCGATAAACTAAACCCGAGAGATATTCGCTACCTGGATTACATCAGTCAGTTTACATCGGACATTCGATTCGTAAAAGGTCAGCATAATATCGTGGCAGATGCATTATCGAGACCTACACTTGATGTGATACAGTCACCCTCACTCGAATTCGACACAGTTGCTGAAGAACAGTTGAATGACGACACACTCCCTTCAGCGCAGGCAGATACTTCTCTGAAATTAGAAAAACGTCCACTACCTTTCACCGACAAGCTTGTTTATTGCGATGTCTCAACAGGCAACCCTCGACCCTACCTGCCTTCGTCGAAGAGAAAAACGGTTTTCGACCATTTTCATTCACCAGCTCACCCTGGAGCGAAGGCTACGCTGCGGACCATATCTGACATACCGGGCCAGACGAATCCGACGTGAAACAGTGGTCCCGCACGTGCCAGCGTTGCCAGGCAACTAAGATAAGTCGTCATACAAAAGCACCATCGTCAACCTTTACGACCCCTGACGGTCGTTTTACTCATATTCACGTCGAACTTGTGTGTCCGCTTGACAGGACCAATGGATACGAATATATTCTGACTGTCGTAGATCGCTTCTCACGATGGCCTGTGGCCGTACCGCTACCAACGATAACAGCAGAAGCGGTGGCCAACGCTATCTTTCAGAATTGGATTTCAATATTTGGATCCCCTGCGGTTATTACAACCGACAGAGGTCCTCAGTTCCAGTCAATTTTATTCGCTGAATTCGTCAATTTGCTCGGGATTAAACACTTTTCTACTACGGCGTATCATCCCTGCAGCAACGGATTAGTAGAACGTTTTCATCGACAGCTCTACAGTGTCTACCAGTGCTCGGACCTAGGTAAATAAGCTACCATTTGTGATGCTTGCGCTACGAAATCCAGGCAAACTAGATCTGAAATGTACTAGTGCGGAGTTGGTGTTCGGGAAACCAACGACCCTTCCAGGACAAATCTTTCACAATGTTACGGATTCTACCCCTTCCAGTTATTTCGTGTCCGATCTTAAACAAAAAATGACTGACATAATATATACGCCCACACAGACTTACAAGAAACCGTATTACGCGCCAATAGACTTAAATTCATCAGAATATGTTTTCCTGCGTCGAACTATACTGGACCACATCTAGTAATCTCCAGAACACCTAAGTATTTCGTAATAGACATTGCTGGTAAACAAAATACCGTCAGCATCGACAGACTCAAATACGTACAGTGTGATGACATTATTCAAACACCAATAAACCCAACATCTACTACGCAATCAATCACACAAACGACTACTAAAAATATGTCTCCATCAACCCAGTCTACCCGCACGAAGTCGGGCAGACATGTTCATTGGCGAGCTAGATTTCGCGCATACATTACATATTAATGCCCATTGACATGGCCATTAATCTAGGGGGAGGTATTGTAGACTCGTCTCTTTCTTACCTATCACCCCTAGCAACTGAACAGTATATATCTTACGCCTACGTACGGAAAACTTCAACCAATAAAAACCGTACTAGGCGAATCAACCAATCTCATTAAACGCACACGTGTTTAAACACAAAATACCGCCCAAAATCTTGAAATGTGTTCGCGAGCCACACACGTGACCAGGAATGTAAATAAATACAATGCACGAACACAAGTTTACCAGTGAGCTTCGCGACGGTTTTTGACCTTTTGTTTGATATTTTTGACTTGCGACGAACTTTTTTTTTGCTGCTAACGATTTTCCTTTCAGTGCTTCAAGAACTTTTTGGACGAACTTCTGAGGATTTTTTCTGATAAGTTATTCTTTAAGTTTTATTTTTTTTTTTGTTTTTATTCTTCTATTTCTTTTTGTTTTTTTTATTTTTTGGGCTTCGGCCCTCATCATTTTTTATTTTAGTCCGGTTTGACAAAGTCTTACCGGACGATTTATTTTTTATTGTTTATTTCTCTCTAGTTGTTTTAGAAAAAACAAAGTCAGCACAGTATTTGAAAAAAAGAAAAAGAAAACTTTATTTTTTCCTTTTTATTAGCGACTTCGGTCGCATTCTCTCGTCTTTTTTGGTTTAACTAGTTTGTTTTTTCTTTTGCATTTTTATTTTCTTTAGCGGCTTCGGCCGCAAACCTTTATTTTTTTCTGGTTGTAAACCAGACTTTTTCTTTTTCTTTCTTTTTCTTTTTGTACATTTTCGTGAATTTTTAAAAAAAGACAGGAGTTTCTGTTTTTGTTTTTTGCTTTCGGCTGCCTTTGGGCGCCATTTAGATTTTTTTTTTTTCTGTTTAATTTTTGTTTGTCTTTTTATTTTCCCAGTTTATTTATTTTTTAAAAAAAGTTTATTGTCTTTGTTTCTCTTCTTTTAATTTACTGGTACATCCAGGCTTATTTGTTTAATTTTTTTTCCCTCCCAAAACTCCTTTCCCCAAATCTGGTGATTATATTTAAAAAGACCCGCAGGTGATAGTCTCCACGTTTTTCAATATGGCCGACGGTGCCAGTCGGGCCAATATAAAAAAGGACCTTTTTGGGACGGCTGCTAAAGCCAACCCCCCTGATAATGCTGCCAAGAAGCGGGCTGATGGTAGCCCCAAAGCTGACCGTACTAGTAGCTCCAAGAAGGGAGAAGCTAGTAATAAGAATATTGAGGTGCCAAAGGACGCACAAAAGACAGCCGAGGAATTGCCCTCATGCTGGAAGTCCCCACCAAGTTGTATTCTGAACATGGCGGATTTCCTGGATAAGGCGAAAAGTTACGCCCATCTTGTAAATAAAGATGGGTTCGTCGATGTTGTCCAGGAGCTCGATGTGTTCACAAAAAGAATGGTGACCGTTTTTGTGGTGGACAAAAAAAAACAAAAAGATTTGTCGCTCCACTAAAGACACAGTGATTAAATCACTTTTGTCCCTGGGGATAAAACCCCAAAGAGTAATTAAGGGTAGAGGGTTCTTCATGTGGGACATTCTGCTGCCCACACCAGAAGATTGCCTAGCCATGGCAAAAAAAGAATTGATCACAAAAGATCTAATACTAAGAACAGAATATGTAGGCAGAAGGCGAACCAGGGTGGCCGTTTTCGAGGTTCCTCCTCAAATTTCGGGAGAGTTCCTGGCTGCATTTTTTATGCAGTACGGCCAAATTTTAGGGGCTCTCTCCGACAATTTGAACGGGGGATGGACTTTTGATATCATGCTTGATAGAGAGGCCTTCAAGTCCGTCCCCAACTGTTTGGTGTTTGGTGACCGGAAAATGCCGGTCATAGTGACCGGTAGGAGACCAACTTGCTGGAGGTGTGGAGAGACTGGTCACCTTTCCTCCTCCTGCCCAGGGAAGAAGGCCCCTGGAGTTCCGGTCACAGGCGACCAAAATACCCCCTTGGCCGAGAAAGTAAAATCCCCGGAGCCTGTAGTGGGCCTAGCTGCGGGGCGTACTGTTGGGGAAAATCCCTCGGTTGGGTCCAGACCCACATTACCCTCAAATCCGACGCCTGCCACAAGTGTGGTTAAGGAGAAGGATGAGGGGGAATGGCGCCTCGTGGTTAGGGGCAAGGGGAAGACCCAAAAAGCGGTTCCACAGTCCCAACATGACCCCGGGGATAAAGTCACCTACAGCCCCATTCCCTCTACCAGCTCTGAGGGCGACGCCTCGGCGTCTTATGCAGAAACAGCATCTGAGTCCCCAAAACTTAATGAACCAAGCTGGCAGAAAATTTTGGACCTGAAAAAATTGAAAGAAAAAGTGGAGGCCAAGCGGGCTAAAAATAAAAAATCGCAGGGGGCACTGGGCCCCCTATCCTCTGCCCCGTCTTCCTCTCCATCACTTAAATATAAATTCACAAAACCACCTCCGCCTAAATCTTTGACAAACTCTCCAGTGAAATCTCTTCGTTCCTCCAAACCTTCACCCGTAAAGACACCTTCCGGCATGACTCTATCAACTACACCGAGAGACACTCCTATACACACACCCAATCACTCTCCTCAGAAAAAAAGAAACAGAAGTCCGGATACTCAATCAGCTACGGACAAGAAAAAAAAGAAAATAAAACCACCATATCTCCCGGGGGAAGACGTCTGCCGCTTATCCCGGGATCAGGCTGACAGGGTCTTCGGGAAAACTAAAAACCCAATGCCCTTAAAAGTTCTCTGGAACTTCCGGCACATCAAGGGTGTAGATGTGGAGGTGCCGGAAAATTTTAAGGCCCGGAATCAGCTAACCGTTGTAAGAACTGGCCCGGGTACGCGGGAGATATGGGGCATGATAGAGGAGGCTAAGGCCTCCTTGAAAGTGGTGCCCCCAGCAGTAGTTCTCCTTGAGGAAAACTTAGACGAAACTAAAAAGTGTAAAGGGAGGGTCCCTCTTTATGTTCACCCATCCCTTTATAGGGCTCTTAAGTTAACTTATCCCGCGGACATCGGTAGCTTGTCTCAGAGTGATACTCTCGATACTGAGATGATGTCAGGTTCGATGGGACAAGCTGTCGGTGTCCTCACCCCAGCCATGTTCTATCCTGAAGGACAACCCTAATCGGCTACACGATGGCACTCTGGTTAGCTACGTTGAATGTCCGGGGCCTGAGGTCCGAGTCTCGCAGGGGGAGGCTCACTCGTGACCTTCAGCGCCTCGGGGTGAATGTATGTTGTATACAAGAGACCCGGTTTTCTTCTCATGATCGTGAGGACATACTGTCTAAGGGGTTCGCCCTTTATTCAGTCTGTTTTGATGGTCGTTCGAGGGGTGTCTCTTGGCTAGTGAGCAAGTCTTTGAAGGCTGCTTGTACCCTTGTCTTCGCGGATCCGGCGGCCAGACTTTGCGTGCTGGATGTTACCATAAATGATATGGTTCTACGTCTCATTGGGGTTTATGCGCCCAATACCCATTCCGAGCGGCCTGCTTTGTTTCGGCAGATCGCGCCGTTCTTGACGACGTCTCGTCGGGTAGTTTTAGCGGGGGATTGGAATGCCGTCCTTGACCCCGATATAGATCGTATAGGGCATAAACAAGGTATTAACAACCCGGATGTGAAACCATTTCGGGACTTTATCGATGGGTTTGATCTCGTCGATAAGTTCCGGAATGAACACCCTCGGGAGGTAGCATGGACTTGGACAACTAGTGGCAACTCGGCTCCTGGGACGCTTGCGAGCTACCTGGACCGAGTCTTAGTTAGGAGAGTCGATGTAGGGCTCTTAGGGTGTCCAAGTTTCCATTACATAGTTTATACGGATCATAGGCTTGTCCGGGTCCGTGTAAACTTAGATAAGCCTAAGGTTAAGTTGGCTGGTTACTGGAAATTGAACTGTTCACTTTTTGGTGATCAGGGTTTCCGGGACCAGCTGTTACTAACCATCCAAAGGGAATTGACGGGAGCGGTTGTGGGAAACGCCTGGTGGGGAAATCTTAAATCTAAAATTCGAACGTTTGCTGCCGATTTTAGTCGTCGACTCAATCTAGATAGATTAGCGGCGCAAACTGCTTTAGAAGATAAAGTCAATCGGGCTGTGAAATCCCGTGTTAGTGGGGACATAGCTTTAGCTAAGGCAGAGTTGTCCTCCTTGCTTATCAAGAAGGATCAAGCTCTGGTAGTTAGGACTAGGTTAAAAAGAATGTCTTCTGAGGCAACGAATATGGCCGCTGAACTGCGTGCAGAGGAAAATCGAAACGCGTCTAGGCGACATATTGCATGCGTCACGTTGCCGGATAAGCGGACCGTGACTACAAACGCGGGCATATGTGAGGTCTTTCGGAACTACTTTCAGGATCTTTTCACCAGGGAGCCCGGTCTGAGCTCTGCTCAGTTCGACGCCTATTTAGCTGACTTTCCCTGCCTCTCGGCAGCTGAAGCGGCTAGGTGCGAGGGTCCCATAACAGAGTCGGAGATCTGGGAAGCGCTGAAGCAGGTTGGCCTGGATAAGTCTCCGGGACTAGATGGTCTTCCCTACGAAGTTTACTTGAGGTTGTCGCACGTTTTTGTTCCTTTGCTGGAACTGATTTACAACCACTGGATGAAGCAGGGGTCTTTACCCAAACGCTTCACCAGGGGTGTGATCAAGTTGCTGCGTAAGGACAAGGACGGTGGGGATGGGTTAAGGAACTTTCGCCCTTTAACGATGTTAAATACGGACTTAAAGATTTTGGCGAAGATCTTAGCCAACCGTTTGCAGCTTGTCCTGTCTAGACTGATTGGCCCTGAACAGACTTGTGCTGTAAAGGGTAGGACTATTCAGGATAACCTTCACATGGTACGCTTGATCTTAGAAGAAGTCGACAGTGAAGCCGCGCTGATCAATTTAGATCAGTCCAAGGCCTTCGATAGGGTTGACCATCGGTTTCTGGAGGCTGTCCTTTCGGCGGCCGGTTTCGGAGACGACTTTCGCTCCTGGATACGACTTTTGTATGCGACCCCGGTGCGCTTGTGGAAGTGAATGGGGTAAGATCGAAGCCTTTCGTATTGTCTCGCTCCATTCGTCAAGGTTGTCCGCTCTCGCCTCTGCTTTACGTTCTTGCGCTGGAGCCTTTCCTTCGCAAGTTAAAGGCGAATCCGGTCCTGCGCGGAATTTCCCTGCCTGGGGCTTCCACCTCAGCCAGGTATTCTGCATATGCTGACAACGTTTCGGTTCTTGTGTCGAGCAGAGCCGAGATTGACGTAGTCAGCAAAGAGATCAGTGGGTATGAGATGGTGACAGGGGCCAAGATCAACCGCGATAAGTCTGTGGGCTTGCGGTTGGGTGCGTGGAAGGGAGTTTCACTTCCCGGACCTTTCCTCTGGACGGATGGGCCAATCAAGATACTCGGCGTCTGGTTCGGTCCTGATCTCCAGTTGGAAATGAATTGGTCGGAGGTGCAAGGGAAGGGCGAGATCGCGGTTAATCTGTGGTCTTGGAGGAGACTTTCCCTGAAGGGAAGGGCGGAGGTATGTGTTTCACACATATATCCGATCTTCCTTTACCGACTGTCTGTGCTTCCACTCCCGTATGCCAGACTAATGTCATTAGTCCGGACCTTGTTCTCTTTCTTGTGGAGATACAAGGCCCCTATGGTATGTCGCGAGATCTGTTGCCTTCATCCCTCTGAGGGCGGTCTGGGTATGCCTAGCATTGAGATTCGTCAATATATGCTTCGCATTACCTTTCTAGACCGAATGTGTCGCGGATTGGATGAGGTGGGCACCTTTTGGAAAGAAGATGTCCGAAAACATTTCCCATCCCTGAGAAGTGTGCACTCGTGCGAGGAGGAGGTCGGCCGTAGACCTCGTGCCGAGTGCTCCTTCTACCGCGAATGTCGTAGTGTTTGAAGCTCCTCTTACGGACGACGGATGGCCTCTCCGACGCCCAGGCGTTGTCTCGTAAGGCATTGTATCAATTGTTAGTTAGGGAGTCCGTTCAAGATGATCTGATCGACGAGCTCGGTCTTACGAAGCAGGAGGCTCGCTCGATATGGCCTTGGGCGCCTGGGTTGAAATGTCTCAATAATGATGAGGCATCACTTCACCTGGCTGATGATTCGTGGGGCCCTCTGGGTCGGCAAAAGACTTTGTTCAGCAGGCTTGGAGAAATATCCAAACTGTCGTGGCTGTACTGGGGAAGTCGAGACCATTGGTCACACCTTTTTTCAGTGCAAGACGGTAGTGCCGTTGTGCAAGTTTGTTGAAGGCCTCATGGTTCGCAGGGAAAGTTCTTTGTCCTGGAAGCCAGTTCTGTTTGTAGCAATGTGGTGCCGCAATTGACGAAGGCTGAACAGTATGTGTTCTGTTGCTTACTAGGGATTATGAGAGTCGTGATTTGGACGACGCGTCAGAAGGGATTCCATGAGGGCGAGAAGTTCACCTCTTCCCAACTGATCTTGTTCTTTAAGCATCAGCTTAAAGTCAAGATTAGGACGGAAAGGCGGCGGCTACCATCATCGGAATTTGGCAAAAGGTGGGTGAATCTTGCGCGAATGTGTAGAGTGAAAGGGGCTGACCTAGAGTGGCATTTGGATGTCGGTTAGGTACAGAATTTTGTCCTAACAGGGTTGAACATAGGCAACCCACCCAGATTTTAGGTTAGACTAGGTTTTGTATTTTGAATTTTTATTTTTCCCTTTTTTCTAGTAAACTTAGCTAGGGTATGCATGCGCATTGGTATTTCTGTCCCTATTTTTTCTTTTGTTTAATTCCCCATCCCCTCCCTCGTTAGGTGTTCAGTGATGTCAGTTCTCTGGTGGATGCGGGACGCCTTTCGTTTCGTGTGTGTGATTTTTCGTATTTGTTGTTGTGTATGAATGTGTGTGTGCCCGCGTGAATGCATGGAGGTATGAATGCTTTTTTCATTTTTTCATAGTCCCGCATTGATTTCGTCCGGTGAACTGATGTTTCTGCCACATTCATGGTTTGTGGTTTTTTTTATTACTAACACAGTTTTGTTTAGTTTAGTGTAAATATTTATAGCATATTGTATATATTCATTTGGGGATCATTTTAAAAGTTGTTAAATTTTGACCCTCCCCCCACGAACAATAATTGTATATAAGGGGACTAGTTAGGACATCATCGAGAATTTGAGGTATTATGGTGGACGTAGTAAGAAAGGTAGGAGTGAATGTGTTGTTTTGGTGATTGGAATATTGTTGGCGTGTTTGGGTCAGTGTCTGCGACTAGTTAAGTTTAGAATTAAGACAGATGAAGACCGTCCTTCCCCATCCCCCTTTTAGGCCTTGTGCCGCATTTTGTATTTACTCATACAAATAAATATTGTAAGCTTCGTGACTGATAACCAATTACTAAACTACTCCACGTCACTCATACTTTTGAAGTTGCAAAGTTAAATTTATTTAACACGAAACAACTCCAATGCACTCACTCACCAACCTCTGAAATCACTCCTGAACTTTCACCAATTTTAGAACTCACAATTCCAAACTTTATTCTTCTAAATTACAAGTTCAATATTAATTCTTCTTAATATGAACTCCGGTACAACTATTACCAAATCAAAGGGACACGACTCTGTCTTACCTTTTCAGTTCGCATGCTTGTACATCAAACATTAATAAATCTAATTGTTATGTTTTGAAATCATTCCGTTGAGTTTTGTATCTTATTCTATGTATGAATATAGAGATTTTAATGTTAGTGAAAATCGTTAATTTTCACGCAGCCTATTCTCAACAAGTATTTACCCATTATAATTAACACATCCACTACATATCTATACTAAATTTAAAATTAATTGATAATTTTCTAACATTTCCTCAACAAGCACTTTCGTAATTTAAACTATAAAAGCAAAGTACCCAACATTAAATAAAATATTGTTTAGAATATTTCTTAGATGTTTAATATTACCGGTTTGAAAAAAAATATATGTAAAATAGTCGTCCATTTTGTATTTGTCAAATATTTTTTTCAGTTAGTCTCCCCCTTATTTATATTTCCCAAACATCAGTCTGTTAATAAATCTCTTAATACGTCCCCTAGTGAACAATTTGGACAATTAAGGAGGAGTTAACCCCAACACCCCAAAGTATTTTGCTTATCAACAATATTAATTTTAATCTATTAGCCCATTTTTAGGAAAAAAAATTCCCTTAACGCAACGTTCAGAAGGGACACAGTACACGAAGAAGTCTGACAAAAACATATCTGGATTTATTTCCTGATTAAAAAAAAGCCATATTGCAAGAGGTATGTAGGCAGGTATGATCCTCCACAACTTCTTCTTTAATGTGTACTGCTAAGAGTTGCTTTCTCTGCTGTTGAATTCTGAATTGACCTCGTGCCATACCCGCAAGTTCATCATACCTATGCTATTTCATAAATGAGAAAAAAAAATTGTCGTTTCATTTTTATTTTGATTTCTTCACGTTTGTCGAAGTTAGAATTTTAATAAACCACAACCTGAAATGAGAATAGCTTAAAATGTATTTTTGAACAGTTCTTCGTAAAAGATACAAAAGAAATAATTTATTATTATTATTTAAAAATTCTATTTCGCCTGCATTTGTTTTATAATCTCATTCTGTGTCATAAGAGATGACCTTAGGCAAACTAAGGTTCGGATTTTTGTTGTTTCTATTTCATTAAACAAAAAACAGCTATTAAAAAAAAAAACTTAAATGAACAAAGATCTTCGATGCATACCAGCTTTGCTTGTTAGAATTAATTTTGGATTTCATGGAGAGAAGGTACAGCAGATACTTTGTTCACTTGTTATTGTGTTCCTTTCTTTATCAGACTCAAGCTTTATTTTGTTATCAGACGCCACAAGTGAAAGGATTTTTTTCTATTTCCATTTCCAGATCTTTGTATTTCCTTAGTTTTTCAAAAACCTTTGCAGATATGTTTTTGTCATTGTTCTGCATTTGATAATGTCTGGCCGATTTTTGCTTGTATTGATCAATCTGTGTTGATAGAAAAAGTTCAGAGGATGGTAATATCCAATCCCTCACCTACAGATTCAGGATGATGTTCATAACAGTTTGCAGCTATTTTATCCCGTATTGATGACAGATCTTTCAATGTAGTTATTGACATAAGCTGTGATGACGATTTTTGTACTTTTTCGGTGAAAGAATTAAGTATCCCGAAAGAAGGTGATCAATAGTTTCAACATAATATGGCTATAAGCCGATTACCACAGATGGGCTGAAGCGAAAATATTAACATTTAAATTTGTTAAAATTTAATTGAAAACCAATAAAGTGAAGAGGGAAAAATGCTGAAATTAAAAGCCTGAAATTAATTTCAACATTAACAACAGAATACAAATCAAGTACATTGGAGTTTGTCGGAAACTTTCTATGGAAATAGCCATAGAGAGGCGTGAGTCTTACAAAGTTTCGTCTGCGTGAAAGTGGTTGTAGGGTGGAAAACAATTCATTATCTATCGCTATCGATAGTCACAAAGCGTTTACTCAGCCTTGTGGTTGATGCATTGTTTGAACTGGAAATCTTAGACTAGACAGGTCTTGCCTATATATGGCAGCAGTACCCCATTTTCGACGTGACTCTTGTAAGTGTAGATGATAAAAGAAAGTGTCAAGTACGTAGTGGAGCGCTACAGGGAACTAACAATTTTTCCATCATCTTTAGCGATGGATCATATGTAAGAGTTTCACTTAAGGTCTGGGCTGAGTTTAAATGTCCCAATTGACGCTCAAGACACAGGGCCTCCAAGAAAAAAAACCCGTTCATCACGAAAATTCATAGACGAAAATTCAGTGTCCACCAAGTGATGATAAGAAATTAAGAGTCTTTTTTGCATTGAATGTAACCAGCCAGTTTTTTCTCCACTGAGCTGTTAGAACTAAGTCAGAGGAAAGACCAGCTGACAGGCTCTAGTCATCTAGAACTTTGGAGGTTCACTCATACGAGGATGGGCTGAAATGTTCATAGGCTGACTATGAATCAGTGATACTATAGCTGTGAAATCTTGCATGCACGAATTTAAACTCTTCTTATTAATAACTGCATCGCTTCTTTCCAGATAAACTGACATCCGACTGTTCAATGAAGACTTCAAATGCAGCGAGCAGCCTCTTGTCTTGAAGTTCTTTTGGACAAATAAAGTCACAACAGCACATATTACGTCATCATCATATCGATACCGGTTCACAGTTAAGTCTTTTTCATGTTGGGGAAGTGATGATAGTCAAATCGGGAGAATAAGGAGGATGGTCAAGCAGTCCAAAACGACAGTCGTGCATAGCAGCCATTGCAACCAAGGACTTGTGTGCTGGAGCATTGTCCTGATGAAACAATTCAATTTTCCTCAGTTTTCCTGGATGTTTGGTCTTGATAGAGTTTCGTAAGTCTCTCCGCAAGTTGATATATTACTCTTCATTGATGGTTTGGCTATTTTGAAGATAGTCAATAAACATAATGCCTTTTGCACCCTAAAAAACTGAGACCATCACTTTTCCTGCAGATGAAACGATCTTGGCCTTCTTTGGAGGAGTTGAGAAGAGGCGTTTCTACTGCAGCATTGTCTCTTTGTCTCAATCTAATAACACAACACTCATCCGGCTAGATATGCCTCAAACAAAGTCAGATTCTTCCCACCACCGATGTGATCAGCCTGTTGTGCTTTTGATTAGGAGTTATAAGACGTGGCATCCACTGAGCTGAAACTTTCGCCAGAATATTCTCAACTCTCTCATTGCCTATTTGATTTATAATCAATCGACTGTTACTCATCACCATGTGCTGAACAAGATCAATGTTTCCACTATGATAGCAGTAGCAGGACGTCCAGACCTTGGATCGTTTCAAGGCTCTCCCTACCTCTTCTTAATTCATCTGCATACTTTTGCACTGTTGATCAAACGAGTTTCTTTCCCTAATGTAGCAACCATATCAGAATCAATGTCCTTGGGGGCTAAACCCTTTTCATACATGTACTTAATAATACAACGATACTATATTTTATCCATTTTCAAGAGAAGTCGCTACTAGTTACTTCTGAAGTCTTTGAACAATCAAATGTCATTTTAACTGAAATGAAACAATGCACTTATTAATAAGAAGAGTTTAAATTAATGCATGCAAGATTTCACTGCTCTAGCATTACCCATTCATAACCAGTCTATGAAGTTTTCTGTCCACCCTTGTAGAAAAAGGGTTGCATTGAGAAGCGAACATTGGGGGACGCCTGCGTGGTGTAATCAACGCAGACGTCGTCAGATGGCTGGCCGTTAGCAACTACCTTCAGGGACCTACCCTTTATGAAGGACTTGATAAATAAGAAGACTGGAGAACTTGTGAAGCAACCCTCTATGCCGCATCTTGTCGAAGGCATTCAAAATATCTAATACGCCGTATTTGTTGTCTAGTGCTTCACTTATCCTGCAAGTAATAACAGGATATCAGCAGTGAACGGAAATCAATGAAATACGTACTGTTTGACGCTCAAGGAATTGTCCATATTGAGGTGATCAACAACCTCAAAACGTTTGCTAATGTCACTAAGGAGGCTGATGGGCCGATAATTAGATGAGCACTCGCCTACATTGTAATAAATAGGGCATACATTAAATTCCTTCGGCACACTTGGGAAGGATTTCTTCAAGCATCGGTTAAACAATTTTGCTGAGATCGAGTATATCTGAGGATTAATCTTCTTAAGAAAATATTCTACTTTTCAAAGAGATTTAAACAAGAATAAGGAAAGAAGAAAAGTTATTATTATTATTATTATTATTATTATTATTATTATTATTATAACAACTCTTCAGTTTGAGAACATACATAAAATGAAGCAAAACATTTGTGGATGATGTCAAAGCAAAGTTTGTAAGGGGAATAATTAGGTACAACACAGTAGGAATTATTTCTATTGTCGGATGCTTCACGATGACATTTTTCTAGTTACATGTCTTTTAGTTTTCACGTTTATTATTATTCATAAAAAAAAAAAAACTAGAAATGCCTGTGAAAATTTCAGTTTTCCTATTTTAATTTTTTTAGGAATATTATTTTTTTTAAAATTAATGATCGAATAATCTGTTTTTTTATGTGTTGCATAGCCGTAAGTAAAGCGTGGAAACACCTCAGCCGCATGGTTATTTGATCTTAAGGGCCTTGACATCAAAATATCATAATAACGATCAAAACCCATAGTCATAAGTTCGTTCGTTCGTTCCCTTCTTTCTTCATTCCTTCCTTCCTTCATGTAGGTACCTCCACTAATTCTCTGAAAAAACAGCCTATGGTGATGGAAAAAGGCCTCAAACTTAATATAAACAAAATTTTATCGTCAAAAAATTTATGCTATTATTTATGTTAGAGGAAAGATTAAGGGATATTTTTATTATTTTTAAAAAAATTTTACTCCACGTTCGAAATTTGGGTTAAAATCTTGTTTTTTTATGAGTCAACAGTGTTACTGAGCTGCATCTTGGTGCCTTCTTTTCGGTAAAATAACACATTAAATTGGAAATTCTTGCAGAAATCAAATAATGTTTTGATTTTAATAAAAATTTCACAAATTATTATAAATTGAATGAATTTATTTTTGAAATTATTAGGTTGGTGCAAAAATAATGACGTAATAATGTCGTTTTTTGACGTATTTTGTAACGTCAAAAAACGACATTATTACGTCATTATTTTTGCACCAACCTAATATTATTTCTCCTTGGAGAATGTAAATTATCTATTTTTTTTAAATATTACGAAATTCCCTAAAATCTGCTTCGAATCGTAAAATAAAAACTGCAATAAAATTATCTAATTTAATTAGATAAGCTTTTAATTACTTTTATGAATATATATATTATACTTTGAATAATTTCTTTTTTAATTGAAGTTTCAAAAATGTTTTAAAACTTCTTCCAAGCATCGAGCTCGTTAGGGTATTAAGTTATTAAGTAAAGACTATATTTGCTAAAGGAAAATTGAAAACCTTAATACAGATCATATGGATTAAGTATTTTTAAATTAATTTTTATTTTATTTTATTTTTTATTTCTTGTGTGTAAATGTTCATTTTTCAAGTCTGGTATGAATACTGACATTAACGTTAAAATGTCACGTGTTTGAAGTGTTTCGCCCCCTTACGGAAAACCCAGCCCTTATGAACCTTTTCGGTTGTGGGCAATTGTTTGATTGAACTTCCGTGTTTCATCGTTCTTAAGTCTCATTGCAAATCATCCCTTCAACATTTAAAAAGTAAGTAAACTTTTTTCTTCTTTCATTGAATATTTTTAATCTATATATGTATCCATTTTATTTTAGTTTAGGTCATACATTAAGTAATTTATATTTTATTTAGTTTTCCTTATTTAGGTAAGAAAAATAATTTGTTTTTATTTAGTTTTTTTAATTTTATTCTTTATAGTTTATTCTTTTTTTTATAAAAGTTATATTTTGATAAAAAACCAAAACAAAACAAAACAAAAACAAAACCAAAACAAAACATTTATTTAATTTTAAACCTAATGTTTAATTTAATTATTTTTATACTTTATTTCATTTACATTCGAAATTAGTTTTCTTTTCTCATTTCAGTTGTGGTCGGTACCTCAAGTAATTTGTGATACCTAAGGTATAAAAATTAAAAATGAATTAAAAACAAATATAAAATAAAAATAAACAAGCTTTCATTTTAGCTCTAGCTAAAGGATTAAAATTTTTACTATTTCCAGTAAGAAAAATATTTCAAACAGAAATTATATAATAATTGGAATGGGGTTTTTGCCATTTTCGTTTTTAAAAATTTAATAAAAATATAAAATATTTTTCTGAAACGTTAATTGAGGAAAACTTGCAAATTTAAAGCGAAATTAATCTGATCTGAAATAAATATTTCTTGAATGGAAATCTTTATTTAAAGAAGTAAAAGGGTACAAATTAAAAGATTCAGAATCGACAAAGATTTTCATTTCACTGAAGCAGACGTGAAATGCACCACACGTCATCGTTTCCTTCCTTCCTTTCTTTCTTTCTTCCTTCCTTCCTTCCTTCCTTCCTTCCTTCCTTCAGAAATCCGTCTATTTCCTCATTTTCATCTCAATTGCATTTTATTTGATTTTTAGAGGAAATGATTTTTGTTTTTTAGCAAGAATGCCTGATTCTTATGAGACTCACAAAACTCCGATACCCCTGACACAAGAATTCTTTGAAACTTTTCGCAAGGAAAAAGTTCCAGTGTCATGCAAGACTCAAATGAAGAAGACAGTTTCCAAAACTTACAACTATACTACAGAAGTTTTCCGTCATATTTTACCAGTTGTGCATCTAATACGAAATTATGAATTGAAGTCTTTCCTTGCAAATGATATCATCGGAGGTCTAACAGTTTCCTTTATGCAATTACCACAAGGTTAGAAATTTATGTTGTTTCAAAATGAATATTCAATATTAAGTGGAAATATATAAGTTCAAATGTTACAGAGAGAATTACATAGAAAATGATTCTGTAACATTTTTCCATTATATATGACAGTTTTCGATTCTTTTTTTTTTTATATCTTCTGATAATTCTCCGAATATTCAGCTATTCCGAAAGATCGAATGCTTTTAAAAGCGGCCATGATAGAAAATGAAAATATTTTCTCCGAATAAAACCGATTTTCGAATGTTATGTTAAAAGTTGAAAAGAAAGCCATATGGGAAGTGCCAGGTGCCTGAAGTTCTAACATTGAAAATTTTACATAGACAGGAATGGTCTGACTGATGACACATCCTGAAAAATGGTTTATAATTTATTACTTGAACCAATATGTCATATTTTTAGAAAGTAGAACAAAAGTATGAATGTCAGTAAATTTCATCTCTGATAATAAAAGGAAATATTTTTGTAAATGTGTTCTATTTCTGAGAATTCAAAATAAATGAGAGTTCTTATTAAGGTACATCATAGTGGTTATAGTATCGGGCATCTATGTGACAATTTTTTTCACACACAAAAAGAATCATAATCTATTTGAAAAGACATGAAATCAAACTTTTACTATCGTAGAGGTGTACACATATCTGACTTTGGTTCTAACATCAGCTGCAGTATTGAAGTTAAGATAATGGTCACGTTTTAAATGAAATCTTTTATTTTCTCTTTGTTGTGGAGATTTTTTTATATTTCTATTACCAGGAAAATTCCATTTTGCCATGGAGATTTCTTTATCTACATTGCCGAATTTCCAGACTCTTTCGCATACTATGATTCTTATAAGAATATTTTGGATATCACTTCGAGAACAGTAATAGAATGAAGGCACAACATTGTGATCCCAAGAACTGTGATGTTACGAGTTAATTTGATTTTTGATACTTTTACTAAATCAATCACACTATTCTTAAATTCCTAGAGTCACAAAAATGTGGATAATATTTGTCCGTTGAATATCGGCACGTTTTAATTAGGATTAAAAAGTAAATATTTATTTTATAAAAAAAGCCAAGGGTAATTTCATCTAATTTGTGTAAAATAAAAATAAAAATAAAAATAAAAATATTTGGTATGATGCCAAAATGGAATTATTTGTCCTTTCAGGAATGGCATATGCAATTGTGGCAGACTTACCTGTGGAAGTTGGTCTTTTTATGGGATTTTTCCTGTCACCTGTTATTCCATTTTCGGTTTTTCAAAACATTTATCGTTTGGTAAGTAAAAATTCCCTCTTAAAGATCACTTCTGTTTCCTCTTCGTAAATACTTTGGTTCAGAACTAATATATATGTATCTTCAATATTAAACTAGGTACAATATGGATATTTTCAGTGCGCCCATGTCGCTACTGAATGTGAAACGCGGTCAATTTAAAGTGGGTTTAACGGCAATAAAATGTCCAAGACCCCTAGGCATTACTATTTTGGAGGATACTTCAGGCGCCGAGCAATAAATCCAGCCCCTTCCTGAAGTGGGGAGGTACTGCCTGGGGAAGGCTTGGGTCGTTTTGAAAGGTAGGGACCTACTACAAATATGTCATGAATTAAAATCACAACAATGGAGCGTCAGCCGTAATACAATGGTTCGGAAGCTCGCCTCGCAGACGAATTCGCAGTCTTTAGGCCATTTACAGTCACATCAGAGTGCCCTTCTGTCAGATTAATAAATCCCTTTAATAATGTCAAGATTATCACTTGATAAGTCGAAGATAAACTTGATAAATGAAGTCTTCAGTGAATCAACAATTCTATCTTCTGATTTATCCATTCCTTCACTGATATTTGAATAACGCTAATTTCCTTTTCATTTCGTATTTCTTTACTGATAGCAAAATGCTTCTATTTGAAACTGGGCATTTATTTCAATGGATATTAATAGTCTTGTTTCACTTATTTTTCAATGATAGGTGCAGTTGTTGTAATTTCTTTAATGTTTGGTAACTTGATGGAAAATCATTTTTCTACAACCGAAAATATTTTGAAACAAACCAATCAGAGCGTGCCATTTACCAGCAATCTTTTATCAAATAAGACATTTTTTCTTACGGAAGAATTGCTCTCCAGAGAGAAGATAAAGTTAGCAGCGGCAATTACACTGATAACCGGCTTGACTCAGGTACGTTTAATTGTGTTTTGTGTTTGAGTATTATAATCAGTCATTCAAATTGCTGTAAAGATTAAAGATAGTTATTTTAAAAATTTACTAAATTTAATTGATATTTACTGAGCTTAGCTTTCTCCGCCATAGAGTGGACCGGTTCACAATGTTAATGTCACTATCTTTTCAGCGGGAATGTATTGACTGCTATGAAAATCAGTATTGGTATCGAATATCAATTCTAACACTGTTGAGAAATATGCAAATAAGTGACTGTATTTGAACCCAGAATTCGTAACATTTATGCTGATCTTGCATATAGAAATTAAATTTGTCAGTAGTCCAATACATCTCGATCCGAGTCGTCATAAGTGAGTCGGATAATTGAAAAATAATTAAAATTTTATCTTGATGATAATAAAGCAAATCTTGTCTATGTGTTTATTTACATAGTTTATAGTTTTCTATCTTGGCACCTAAGATAAAATCTTTCTAATGGAACTTTCTAGCCCAGTCCTGTTTCACAGTAAATTAACTTTGTGCTACAAAAGCAGGAGTAAATGTTATTTTCATAAAACGATGTAAGATAATCTTTATTTTCGTAATCAAAAACTGCTGTCACTGCTAGGTGGAAATATTTTGAAAATCAGTGACTATAAACCTTTCACTTTTTATATATGTGCATGTTTGAAGCAACTGAACCGGTTCAGTGTTTTAAAAGTGGAATAATCGTTTTTTTTGTTTTTTTTTCAGAGTATCATGGGCATTTTGCGTCTTGGGTTCTTTATTAAGTTTTTATCCAACACCATTATCAGCGCATTCTCAGCTGGAATAGGCTTCTATGTTGCTGCCAGCCAGTTAAAAAATATTCTAGGTATCTCCATTAATCGTTATAGTGGATTTTTAAGCCTTCCCAGGGTAAGTAATTAGTTAATAATAAACTAAATCTTCCTCTGTTCTAATCATGAACCCCGCTGCTAGGAAACAAAATAGGGACATTCTTATTGGTTCTCACAGAATTGGTGCCAAGAAGATTTTTCAAGAATTAGCTGAACGAAACTTTTTATACATGAACAGATAAATACTAGAATTGATTGTTTGTTTAACTAGTTGGGTGATATTTCTGAGGAATTGAGGGTCAAAACTATATAGATAGATTAAAATACAGAAATGAATAAAGAAAACGCTATTAATATGTGAATTCATTTGCTTCACATTAGTAACCAAAGTTAATCTTACATAATTAAAAAAATGTACCAGAATGTAAGCAGACAAATTACCAAAGCAGAATATGACAATACTGATTGATGGAAAACCCCAAGTCTTTGCCCAAGTGTTTTTCATTGTTGAAACCCAAATTAAATTCGAATTTTCTATTTGTATTACGGTAACCTTCCCGTTTCCATTTCACCTTTTACCACACTCAGTTAATCCTAATAAGTGTGTGTGTGTGTGTGTATATATATATATATATATATATATATATATATATATATATATATAAGCGTTTCATCCCAAGTAAGGCGGGAAGCTACTAGGACGCAAGGGGTTACAGAAGATTTGGAGCAAGAGCAGATAGGAGTGATAGAAGAAAGGATGGGGAGAAGGGTAGTGGATAGATCAAGGCAACTGGAGATGTCGATTGATATTTCATTTGGATAGTTGGAGATTATAGCTCTCAGGGAAACAGGAATAGGGAAGGGAGTTCCACAGGCGAGAGGTGCGAGATATGAAGCTACTGGAGTAGAAGAGACGGCTATATTTAATAGTTTCAACAGTAAAAGGGTGAGAGCAGGATGCCTGCCTCGTAGGGCGCTTGAATTCATGAAGTCTGGGAACCAGCGAATGCAGCTCCTCGGAGCAATTACTATGAAAGTGTTTGTAAAAAAAGACAGAGATATGGCGACGGCGCGTCTGTGACACAGCGACTGTAGACGAGATGCTAGATCAGGGCCAGTTATATTGCATATCCGCCTCTGGATCTTATTAAAAACCCCGAGGCAAACTGAAGGGTCTCCAGAACTTATATGGCAGCATTACTTCGTGCAAAAGCGAATTGTTGATTTGTAGATCTGACGGATCGATTCCGAGGAGAAAACTTTCCTGGCGCGGCACAGGGAGCCAACTTTCCTTGCGGTGGACGAAGCAATTGACTCAATGTATTTGTTCCATCTCAGGTTAGCAGTCAAAGTGAGACCGAGCAGCCGCAGAGAGGTGGTCTCGAGAAGTTGAGCGTCAGACATTCTAATGGGGGGGGGCACGGAGGGATCTTTGTAGTGATTAATAGAGAGCAGTTTTGTTTTTGAGGCATTAAAGTTGACCAGCCAATTCCTGTCCCAGTTCACAACCGATTGGAGGTCCTTTTCGAGACGCACGGTCAGGTTAGTTTAGCGACAGTAGATTTGTTTTTGAGGCAGGAGTAAATTGTAGTGTCATCCGCGTAGATGCCAACTTGGGAATCTATGGCGTCAGGAAGGTCGTTGATGAAGATAAGGAATAGAGTAGGGCCAAGGATGGAGCCTTGAGGAACACCTGCTTTCATGGAATAGGAACTGGAAGAGAATCCGTTGAGAACGACCTTCAATTCACGATTTGACAGGAATGATTGTATTAGGTCAAACAATCGACCTGTAATACCATAACCTTGGAGCTTGCGAAGAAGGCCGGCATGCCAAACACTAGCAAACGCCTTGGAGATGTATAGGGCCACGGAACGAGCTTGTCCGTTATTTTGAAGACCTTGGTAGACAGTTTCAGTGATGGCCGTAAGCACATCAGCTGTAGATCGGGCAAAGCGGAAGCCATATTGATTGTCTGAGAGCAGATCATGGGATGTAAGGTAGTTAACCACTTCGGCGTTGATTAGGGCTTCGAAGACTTTGCCGAAGAGGGGTAAGAGACTGATAGGACGGTAATTAGAAGGGTAAGAGGGGTCGCCAGAGTTCTTAAAGACAGGAACAATCGATGAGAACTTCCAGGAGTCAGGAAAACAAGATTACTTGAGGCAGTAGTTACAAAGTTTAGAGAGGGCGAGCGCCAGTTCAGGCGCGCATTTCTTCAAGACAATGGCTGGTATCCCATCCCGATCACTAGCCTTGTTGGGGTCTAAATTGGAGATAATGCCCAATACCAAAGACGGGGTTATGTGTAACCCGCTCAATAGGGCCTCAGTTCTAAGAGGGGTATGGGTACACCGGAAGAGTCGAGCGTTGAATTGAATGAAAATTTCCGAGCAAAGCACTCAGCCTTGTCGGCAGAGGAGGTCAGGACCTCGAACTGGTTGAACAAAGGAGGTATAGAGGGTTCGCTATTGCTTAGTACGCTCTTGCAGAGACGCCAATAATCTTTGGAGCCAAATTTGTGAGATGCAATACGCTCCTTCATCCGACAGCAAATAGTGACTTAGCTTCGTTGAGGACATGCTTACACTCGTTACGTGCAGAGATAAAGAGACGTCTATTGCAGTCCGACATGTCGCTACGAAATAGGTGAAGGTAGTGGTTCCTATGAGCAATGGCCGCTGAGCAAGCAGCGGAGAGGAGGAGGAGCGCGACTTGACCCTATATTTCCCTGAGGGGATGAAAGCGTCGATTCCAGCTTTAACCCAGGATGAGACCCCAGAAGCACATTCTTGACCGGGGAGAGTAAAGACAACAGCGCAGGGGGCATCGCGGAGGAAATCACGGAACGAGTCCCAGTCAGCTCGTTGATAGTAGAATGAGGTTCTAGTCGTAAGAGGTTCTTTGCAATGAATAAAAATGACAATAGGAAAACTAGTAATTGCTAACGCGTTTCGTCCAATGTGAACTTTATCAAAGCAAAATATGAAATAAATTTAATTGAACAAGGTAACTAATAAAAACAAAAAGCAGAATGTTCCTAGCCAACTGGAATGTAGAGAACGCTATTTTCATATTGTTAACTGAAAATAACGTCAGTATTTGTCACGTGTGGAGAATATTGTCATTATATCAGTGTTGATGTATTCAACCATTTTCTTTTGATTTTATGAATCTGTTGTGTACATTTGTTCGTGAGAGTTGCAATTTTGTTAAGAAAGGTGAAATGGTGAAAAACCTGGACGTAGATTAATATTTGGCTAATATTCTATGGCGGCACTGTCTAGAATTTTCCTTCTGAGTGAGTTATTTTCTTTTTTTTATGAGTGTAGCATTTTTAAAATAAAATTATGGTTGAATATGTATGACTAGTGCATTAGCTAAGTTGTTTTTGTGAGGTCTCTTTTGTGCTCATAAATGCGATTTTTAAACGTCTGCTTGTTTCTCCAATATATTGGGAGGAACAGTTTTGGCAATTTATTTTATAAATGCCTGCTTCAGAAATATTGCTATTAATGTTTAAAGATCTTAGTATATCCATAGTGGTTTTGGAACTGTTTGTGACTATTTCAAGATTATTTAGACGGGATAGTTTATTCTGGACAGAGTTGGTCGGTAGTATTATGTATCTATTTTCATGTGATTTACTATTACGGATTATGTTATTAGTCTTGTTTCGTTTGTATATTCTGTATGCCTTTCTTCTTGTGTTGTGGATGAAATGATATGGGTATTGTAGATTTTTGAATGTGTTTTCTATGTATGTTTCTTCTTTAAGTAAATATTGGGGACTACAGATTCTTAATGGCCTTAGATATAAACCTATAATAATTCCAGATTTAATTTTTGAAGAGTGGTTTGAGTAGAAACTGATCAGATCATTTTTGTTTGTAAACGTCAAAACTGAGTTCGTTATTATTTCTAATTAACAAAAACGTCCAGGAAAGGAAGAGTGTAGTTGGTTTCAGTTTCGAAAGTGAAGTTTATTGTAGGTTCAACTTTCTTAAGTTTAGAGAGAAGATCCGTTAAATTGGTGTTTTTTTTTAAATATTAATAATGAGTCGCCTATGTATCTGAAATATGAAGAGTTTGTAGGGAGAATATTTTTGAATGAGTCAGTTTCTAGAAATTCTAAAAATAGACAAGCAAGAACGGCGCTGAGAGATCTCATTGGTAAACCTGTCTGTAATGTTGGTTATTAAATGTAAAGAAACATTGCTTGGTAATTAGTTGGCATATATATAATGAAATGGACAAAGTTCGAAAATTATTTTAAGACATTTTTATCTATAAAAAGAAAAAACATAAAAATGTGTAAACATAAAAATGTCAATATATATATATATATATATATATATATATATATATACTGCTTTGAGTATACTCTCTTTTAGCGCTAGAGGGCGTCGTCAGTGATGTTCGAGAAAAGGATCATTGGGCAGTTTCGGGTCTTTCAAACATCATACCGACCTCAACAAATCGACCCCCTTCAGAGCTGATCAGGCTCTAAAGCGCCCTCTAAAAAATGCTTGTTAACACTGACTTTTATAAATACCCCGTAGTCACACATTTGATTGGAGATTGACCAACAGCCAATCACAGCGAAGCAAATTCTTTATAAGCTGTTCACAGGTAATATTAAGAAAAAACAGGCCACTTTAAGGTTCCATTATAATAATTTATTTCACCAGACCGCTTTTAATGGACGCTGGATCATCAGATAACACTTTCAAAAAATGAAACGAAAGATGAAATGAAAATTCACACTTTTGACGGGTAGTATTAAGTTTATGTAATTTTACAAAGAGGGTAGCGAGGAGTGGTGTGAGAGACATGGTCGAGTTTAGAGAGTGTTTATTTTAATATATCTTTCAATCATACTTAGTATTGGGGGAGGAGGGACCAGACCATGATCTATTTAATTGGATAACTTAACGGAAGTGATATATTGAAATGGGAGGGGAGAAGAGCGAAAAAGAAAAAGAAAAAAGAGAGAAAGGAGAAGTAAAGAGACAGAAGGTGTAATTAGGTTTTACCTAGGAAAAAGAGGGGTGGTATATTTTTACCAATTTATGTAAAAAAATAGATTTTAATGTTTGATAGTAATTTAAATGTTCAAAAATAACAAAAAAAAAACAAAAAACACGAAGAAATTAATTTGATGCTTGCTAGCAATTTAAATATTTAACTCTTTTACAAATAATTTAGGGATTTAATATAACTTAAGTACTGTATTTATTAACGCATTCAGAGATAACACATTAAAAGAACTTTTAAAAATATACCAGTTTACTGATAGTAGTCTTTTAATATTGTAAATGACTGTTAAGTTGACATCTTTATCAGTTATATATATATATATATATATATATATATATATATATATATATATATATTCAAGAATATTTCATTGAATAATATAGAAATATTACATCCATTTATTTTACAATATTCCTTTCTTGTTCTCAAATTAGCTTATATATATGTATGTATATATATATATATATATATATATATATATATATATATATATATATATATATATATATAATATAATAATTATGTGTTTTCTTCTGAAACATAACAAATGTTTTCTTTTACAGACACTGTACGCAATTATTCTTCAGCTTCCAAATTTACACTATCCTGTACTTGTCTCTCATTACAATTTTCATCATTTATATTATCAAAAGCCAAATAAACGAACGATTTAAATATCGGCTTCGCATTCCTGTTCCCATCGATCTGATAATGGTAAGTAAAGATGGCTGCCGTATTTGGTTTACTTATTCCAACTCTTTATATTTGTCTTGTTTTATGAACTTTAAAAACAATTATAAATGGGAAAGAAATGGATTGTATTTGTTCAAAGATTAATTAGATTTTATTCGACCTAAAATAGATTCTTTACAAAAAATGCAAAGCACACTTTTCTAGAGCGTAAACACTGAATCATTGGGATTGAAAATAGAGAAAACGTTATAAGTTATTGCTAACATCTCTATGAAACTAATGAAAAGACATGACTAAAACTCTCATACGTTTAATTATTGTTTAACTCCGGACTTCGTTGTTTTAATCTAAACGAGTAAAGTGTGTGTCTTCGGAGCCTACTCTGAACGAGGATTCTTCATCTTGCGAGGTCAGCAAGATACACTTCCTTGCTGCCTGTCATGTCGCTGTTTACATTTTTAAATGTCATATGGTTTTTATGCTCGCGCACATGCTCTAAGTGCAACTGGGTCAATGACATGGATTTATCAGGGTCAGCGACTCACATCCTCGGTGGCTAGAAGGCCGTCTTTTCGATGCATCTGACTTCTCTGAGTTCAAAGTATATTCTTGCATTATCTGAGGTCAAAAACATTCTACAAATATTTTCATTATTTTTAATATCAATATATATTCATATAAAATTATATCACATGAACCTCTACTATAAATAAATAAATTCGTCTATGACATGGCCAAATATCTTATTCAGTAAAATCTTAATCTTAAAATCTAATCCTGTGAACACCAAAAATCTAGATGACCAGAACCTGATTTCTACTCTGACCTTGCTATGGCAGTCCATTGGCGAAGAACTGGCTTGTAACATTTAATACCTTCAAAACCCAACTTGTAACGTTTCAGAACAAACTCTGAGTTTTCTCCACTTATGATGAAAGTTTGTATTCTCAAACCCGTAATATTTTGGATACAGTGATCGTCATCTGCTTAAATATGTCAACAGTGTGTTGAATACTTCTAAAAAGACATACAATTTGTACACATCCTCTAGTTTCACTGGTGCTTGCTTGGTTTGATTAAAAAGTGTTGACAAACTTTTACCTGATATTATAAAATAGTTTAATAATTTGGGATATTTAGAGTTGGCATTTTTGTTATCTACTTAAAATACTTTCGTGAATCCATTTCTTTTCTTATTAGAGTCTTGACCTCCATTAAAAAAATTATACTACACGGTGACTGAAAAGTAACTCCCTATTTTATGCATGATGAACTCTCCCGTTTAATTATAATTTTTACAAGATGGGAAAGTCCATCATACATAAAATAGGGAGCTACTTTTCAATCACCCTGTTTATTAGCGTTCACATTTCATTTTTATAGTATACTGTACATATAATAACAATGTACATGTTTTGTTTTAGTGAATTAAGATGGGTAAATATACAGTTCAGTATCAGAGATTTACTTGTCACTTGCCTGACCAGAACCAGTTGGGTATGTCCCCTATCAGTTGAAGCATTCATAATTTTGAATAGTGAAGCAGCTAAGGCGACTTGAGTATCATATCTAGATAGATGGGAACACCCTCGATAGGAAACCGTCTGAGCAGACTGGATTACTCGATTATTACCTGTTATTTCTAACTGGACTCCACCTACAAAGTTATGCACTGCCGCTTTTATGCGAAACTTATCAACATATCACACATTTGACTGTGATGCATGTGCCGAGTATACACTTATCGGACTGCGTTTCTTGATGAGTATATTGACTTTCATATATTTGTACCCAACTCGTCATTTTGTTGGCATGCTGCCTTCTTGCTTAATAAGAAGAAGAAGAAAAAAAGAGAAGACGACGAGAAGAAGACGAGAAGAAGAAGAAAAAGAGAAGAGTAGAGTAGAGAAGAATAATCATAAGAAGAAGGGAAGAAATGAAGAAGAAAAGAAGTATAGGAGAGAAGAGAAGAAGAGAAGAAGAGAAGAAGAAGAGAAGAAAGGAAGAAGAGAAGAAAGGAAGAAGAAAAGAATAGAAGAGAAGAAGAGGAGAAGAAAAAGAAGAAGAAGAAGAGTAGAGTAGAGAAGAATAATCATAAGAAGAAGGGAAGAAATGAAGAAGAAGAAAAGAAGTATAGAAGAGAAGAGAAGAAGAAGAGATGAAGAAAAGAAGGAGAGAAGAGAAGAAGAGAAGAAGAGAAGAAGAAGAGAAGAGAGGAAGAAGAAAGGAATAGAAGAGAAGAAGAGGAGAAGAAAAAGAAGAAGAAAAAGAAGAAGCAGATTTTGCTGTAGATTCGTTACCTGTAACTGAAATGTTCAACATTATCAACTGGAATATAATAAAAATGAAAATGGATTCTAAATGAATAAAATTATTAACCTGCCATAACATACCCCCCCACCCATCCCGAAGGTGGATATTGGCCATCTTTATTTTGCCAGAAATAATAAGTTAACATATGAAAAAATTACAGTTGTTCTTAAAAAATAAACTATCTGATTAAATGCCACAGCTAGCTTACAAGGATCAGTTGAAGACATCCCTGACACAGGCCAACATCACCCCTGAGACATGGGAAAGAGGAGATCGAGATTAACAGTATGTGGGAAATGAAGACTGAGACTGTGCCAATAGTAATCGGAGCTGTGGGCCTTGAGAAAAAAAGAAAGTGTCCCAGGTAACACCAACATACAAGTTGCCCAGAAGATCGCCCAATAAGGAACATCTCAAATATTAAGAAAAGTGCTATCAGTTAAATGACAATTCTTCTGTAGGGCCTAAGGACCTTACTTATCTATGTAAAATGTGTGTGAATTTTTTTTTTTTTTTTTGTTACAAAAATGATCAGTGGGAAATGTCATGAACAATTTTTGACCTTAGGTCTCTGGTTGGGACCCAGAAGAAAATGTTTATACAACAGAAATCAAAGAACATAATAATAATAATAATAATAATAATAATAATAATAATAATAATAAAGCACAGTGCAGAGCGCGATTTAAGAAGAGAAAAAGACAAGACACAGTGTTTGATAATGTTCAACAATATTTCCACAGTATGTCTGTCTGTCTTCAAGTTTTGTTTAATAATTGTATACAAGTATAAAAATATAAAAAAAATATAATCCTTTGTACAAACGCCGCTTGTCTTGAGAAAACGGCTGTAGTGGTAATCAATGCGTCAAAACGAAGGAAACGCAGCCTGCATGAATAACATGCAACTGAAACTTAATAATAATTGAATAATAAGAATAATATATAAAACGAACGTATATATATTGAGGGATAATAATTGATCAATGAAATATAATATATACCTGAAGGTCAAAACATTGATATATATATATATATATATATATATATATATATATATATATATATATATATATATATTAAAAATACTTTTACAAACATAGGTTTGTTAGTACATTTTATTCATTATCGAACATATTTCATTCAAATTGTTTAACGGTGAAAGAATTATATCATATGTGTTCTTTATTCTTTGCATGTTTATAGTCATAAATGCATTTGTAATTTAAAAGATGAGTGGTCCATACTTGAGTTGACCTATCTTTTGTTTTCCATTATCGAAAAAATCACTTAAAGATGATTTCTTTTCCTGCAGGTTCTTTTAATGACACCCATATCCTATGCTTTACAGTTGGAAGAAAAGTACAATTTTAAGGTCGTAGGTCACGTACCACGAGGGTAAGACAGGTTCATTCAAAATTAAAATTTTATAAATAATTCTATTTTTTGTTATATTATTTACATTGTTCGGGCTGTTGTCTTCATCTTTATTGCCAAATTCACGACGTTTCGAACGTTGTACGCCCTGGCCTTCGTAAAGTGACTGGAATTTTGAACTGAATCCTTAATTTCGTCCACCAGCGGAGATTGTTCTAGTTCCGTGTGTCATACCTCTTCCGGAAGTTTCAGTTATCTCCCTTTAATCAACTTTCCAAGTTTTTGTTCATATATATATAAAGCGAGAGAGAGAGAGAGAGAGAGAGAGAGAGAGAGAGAGAGAGAGAGAGAGAGAGAGAGAGATTGCAAGCAATTTTATGTGTACCAGTTAACTTCTACAGATTTTGCCATTGTACGTTGCCTTTTATATAAACCTTGACTATATCCTGTTAAACTAATTTTAAAGTTTAAGTTGTGAATTTTTTAAAATAATGTACTAACTATTGGTTGCGTCACGTGTCAATCATTGTCAGTAAAATGATTCATTAAAATAAGTAACTAAATAATCATTATAAGTCTTTGAGTATCGGTGCCATCTTTGTTCTGAATTTGATTTAAATATTTCGCTGTAAATGAATCTTTATTTTTTATATTTTAATTTGAAGCTTGCCGACACCATTCGTTCCTGATATTTCTCTTGCCAAAGATTACATATCCGATGGCATATCTATTGGTCTGATAGCATTTATTTATTCAATTTCTGTGGCGCTCTTTGTTTCGCGAAAAGAAGGCTATGATATTGATGCAAACCAGGCAAGTATTTTATGTTTTGGCAATTATATAGAAACTCTTAAAGGCTAAAATCGAGTGATGATCTGTGCCAATATCCCTCTCTTCCTTTCTTTCTCTCTCTCTCTCTCTCTCTCTCCATCTATCTATGTATCTCTTTAACAATTGATTATATCCTCACATGTATGAAGATAGACTAAAACATTGAGCAATATACAGTACTGAACAAATTCTTTACTCTTCTGACTATGGGTTTTTCAGAGGCTATTTTCAGGTGGTATGTTATTTTCACGTGATATCTGCACTAGTATCTATCTATCTATCTATCTATCTATCTATCTATCTAGTGTAGAATAGCTTATTTAACCTTAGCCTTAAGAATTGATGTCGAAACTGAGTGACCTCTTATCAGTTTTAGTTTGGATCCCGATTCTTATTGTTTGAACATTTCCATGGAACATTCTCCAAGCAAAATACAGAAATGGATTTCATTATATTTCAACAACGCACGTTTTACTCTATATTAAATTTTATCTTCCTACTCATCAATTCATTAATGATTTTATTGAAGTGAAAAATTCTTATGCATTCAATTCAATAATAATGAACTTTTAAGGTGAAGGTTTTGAAAACTTTCTCATATATTTGTGACAATCAAGAAACCTCCATCTTGTATTTTCCCAATCCATTTTAAAATGTAAAAACTTATAAGAAAAGAGTCAATCAGAGAAAAATTTGGAGCCGAATATTTTTCACGTTGAATACGATCATTCACGACGTTCTTGAAAATAAAAGAGAAAATTTTTTTCTCTCAGTCTTAAATTTATAAACACGGGTCTCATTCGTAACGGTTAATATTATGATACTGTTTACTTCAGTACATTCCGGTCTCTTTAATCTGGCACCTTTGGGACTAGGCAACTGCCGGACCACAGAAAATGTCGTATGAACATAAAACAGGAAATGAAACAATCATTAATACTTCCAAACATGACTTTTATTGTTTCATGTCATCCAAAGGCAAAAAAAAAAAAAAGCCTAAAACCAAAAAATAATATATTCTGACTATCCTGATTGGGTAAATATGCAGCTACTGAGAAGAAATAAGAAAGACCGTAGTGTAGGAATCCTTCTCGGTTTTTCGTTGAATGTTAAAATTTGGAGTGTTGGGATTCGATACATTAACAAAATATCGTTACAGGGTCGCTCGTAATTTGGGTGTCTAGAATAATCACACGATTTTCATTGAAGGAATAAAATTCAGTAGAAAAGACAACGTAGTTTTACCAAATAAACATTAATTTAATATAACGACAAGAATACAAGCAACTGGTCATAGAATGGAAAGTAATGTTTTTTTGTTTGGAAAAAGTCAACACGTGTGGGCGTGATTCATAGTAAAGCGGATACAAGAGATCGTTAGAAATTGTTTGTTACTGTTGGTGGCGTTGTCGTAGTCTGAAGCTTGTCAACGCTGTCGTTTTTAGCATGAAGTTGTGAAGATCATACGTGAGAGTTGCGTGGAGTTTGGTGACAGCTGTGTGTATCCTGTTTGAGAACGGATTTCGTATGTTTTTATACACTTTTTCGTAACAAAATCGGCTCTAGAATTAAATTATTTATTTATTCCTAATTGGCCCTAAAAGGACACGTGGTATGTCTTCTACTACGTCCGTACGATATTTGGTCAGTATCTACCTAAAAATAATGATGACTAGTAAAAAGAACATTCTGATTTGTATTCTATGATTTTATTGGCGTGTTTCAAGGTGTAAATGTTTTCTTGAGTGTGATTCGTTTGTAAATATTGTATTTGATATTTTAGTGGACACGACAGTAGCACCCCAAAACTCTGCTGCTGTCGGCTGCTGCGGAAAGTTGTAAACAACATATGGCGCTGTCGTTGTAGTCACTCAACGAGCTAATGGCGTCTGATTCAAAATAATGTCGGGTCATAAGAGTGACCGAATCATGTAGTGTCGGATTAAAGAGCTCGTATTGTACTATAAGGATATGATTATAGATTTTGTTTTTTCAAAGAAAACTGCAAGAAATGCATCATGGAGTTCTGCCAAGTAATGCAGTATAGTCTTGCTATTTCAGGAACTATTTGCCTATGGAATAACAAACATCGTGATTTCTTTTTTTGGCTGTTTTACGGCTACTGGGGCAGTATCTCGAACCAGCGTTCAAGTCGGATGCGGCGCAAAATCTCAGGTAAATCTTTTCTTAATTCCTATTTATGAACAAGTTTCAATAAAATATCGAATATATGTTTAAAAACTTCCAGGTCGAGGGATGAAAATACCTCGATCTCTTCTCGCTTTTGGCACCGGAGATCCATTTCTGAATTTACTTACCTATGTACTTGCAGCTTAGGTAACTGTTGATATTTATATTTATTCTACGTTTACCATTGAAAATCTTTTTAGATGTTACTATAAGAAAACTATTTTACTTAGATAATTAGGCTCAATTACCTATACTAGGGTAGATTTGTTATATTAGGCTCGATTTCCTATACTAGGAAGATAACACACACAGTTTTATTGAACTTATATCAATAAAATAAAATTGATTTAAAGTAAGAGAAAAACGTATTTGTGTCTAGCGATCACACGCACTTGTATACGGGTACATACACACACAGTATTCACACACTTACATAATAAACTTAATATATAAATATATAGTGTAGCTATGACAGTGTCCCGGCAAGAATCTTGATTTAAATTTTTTTCACCGTGGAATTAAACTTCGGATCAAAAATAAAAGACACAATATCTTAAGTATTCTAGGTTTTCCTTGGATTACAGGAGCAAGGGTATACTATGAATACATAAATTCCGGGTAAACACCAGAAAAGACAGGGCGAATACGGATGAGGAAAGACGAGGATAGGCAGCCACTAACAAGAATGGCAGCAATATAATATTTGCATCAAATTATATCTCACTAGAACCTATCATAAGGTTTCGTAGTTATCGACCAACAAAGCTACCATTATTGATATTATATTACCGGTTACTGCACATGGACTAGAGAATATCGCCATTGGTCTGTGAAAAACTGGTACCATGTTGTCTATTCTGAAGAATTCATAACTTACGTTTTTGTGTAAGTTTTTCAGAATAACTTTCCTCATTTATGTTTGTAAATTATTGAATAAAGTTTCATGCAGTTAATGGTTACCATTTTTAAAAATAAAGTTAAATTTTTTAATTCAGGTTTCCAGTTTGGTTGGAGCGCTTTTTGTGCTCATCGTCATCTTTGTCGAGGGTCCATGGCTAAAAACTTTACCAATTGTGAGTACTTCAAGATTTGATTATCAATTATATACTCTCTTTGTTTTTTCCTCAGCTTAAAAGAATTTGTTTTTTTTTTGTCCCTTACCGGATGATTAAAAAATGAACTAGGAGACTTTAAATCCAATTCTTACTACATCAGAAATAATTCATCAGTTAAAATCCAAATCTATGAAAATCATTCGAAGTTTAATCATCATGACTTATTATTCAAATATAATTTGTGATTTGTGCTTATTAAACAAACACACCAGAATTTCCATCCATTCTGACGATGACAGAAATAATGATACAGTAAATTTTGGCAGCAGAGTGGACAAAAGAAAATGATAACCATTGTTGTATTTTAGCGCCAAATTAATTTGAAGCCAGTATGCATAAGCAAGTTCCTTATCGCTACCAATTTTTTTTTTAACACTACCCCACCATATCTACGCTTAGCGATAATCATTTTCTGTTCATTTTTGGTGGTAGAGGAAAAATGAATGAGTTACAACTGTTTTATTCAGTTTTTGACCTAAAATTTACTTAATCAATTTTTGTGCACCGAAAGTATGGAAAAAAAAGAAGAAAAGAATTGATAGTCGTTAGCAATGAATGTAAGCGTGACTGAAAGACGGTCTTCTGTTATTTTATGGATAATGTAAATATTAATTCCTATGTATAATTTTTGTTTTTAAAAGCTCCTCTCCTTTTAAATGGATGAAATTCTTTGTTTATTTTTCAGTGCGTTTTGTCATGTATAATTATTGTATCATTGCGTACAATGATGAAAGAGGTCTTTACGCTACCGAAAATCTGGAGAATATGTAAATATGATGGCGTATGTATTTTAATTATCAGTATTTGGAAAGAAACCTTTACAATAATCGTGTCTAAAAATACGGAAAACTTTTATTATTAATTTATATGATATTATTGTGAAAACATCTGATGTTAACTTCGCATTCCATGTATAAAAACCAAGGCAGACGAATCAATGTTTTTTTTTTCTGTTTGCACGTTCGCAATTCGTACATGATTCAGTTTCAGGCTAAATATTTAGGCTAAAGATTTTTCATTAAAAAGTTCAACCCGCGAATTTGTACTATGCATGAGGGAGGGTTATAAACAAGTGCATATGCATGCAAGCAAATAAGCATTTGTACACTTACAATATATACATACATATATATATATATATATATATATATATATATGTATATATATATATATATATATATATATATATATATATATATATATATATATATATATTTAAACGAGATCATCCCAAGTAAATCAGTAAAGCCACTAAGACACAAGGGGTTAATGGGCGTGGAAGTATTAGAAAACAGAAACATTACTAAGCAGCGAGAACAAAACGAGAGTAATCAGAAAGACAAGTAGATAGTATTTGTCATTGCATCTAAATTTTGTAGATTAAATTTGATTGGAAAGCACGGAAGGGAATACCACAGGCGAAAAGTGAGTTCCACAAGCGAGAAGCGTGAGAATAAGACCGTTAGTATAGAACTTACGGTTACATCTGAGTGGTGGTCATCAATAAAACTTTAAACTGAATTGTAAATATAAAGTTTTCAACCGACAAATAAAAAGTACGTAGTGACTATTTGGATCACATTACAATTAAAACGAAAACTTATCTTTTGAAAACCTTATTAGGAAAAGATTGTTAATGTATGTAAAATATATGTCTTTCTTGTATTTTCAGGTGATTTGGATTGCCACATTTGCTGCCGTTATCTTCACTTCAGTTGGAATCGGTCTGCTCATTGGTGCCGTCCTTGGAATCATTTCAGTCATCATGCGAACACTTTGGTACGCACATTTTGATAAAATTCAATAATTACATTATGAGCAATGTCAGTTTTGTCTCCCTTCACTTCCCGTCAATGACTGCTACCTGTACACATCATATTTCAGGATGAGAATATGTTATCAACGTCAAATATCATAGAGCTATCTAGAGTTCACCTGCTTGACTCAGAAGCCATTATTAATTGGTTTGTTCTTTATTAGATTGAGTTTGACCTTGTACTATATTTGGATTTTTCCATTGGATACCCATTGGATACCCATTTATAATATAATATGTGTAATAAATACGATATTATATTCAATACACATTCTGATATCTTGGGTTGTAATATGAAACCGCTGAAAACGAGCCGAAGATGACACAGGTGCTGTAAGATGTGTATATAATTATTGTTCAACGAATTTCCGTTGATAATGTTTCGATGTTTATTCACATCATGTTAAGAACAATAAGAAACAATGCTAATTGTTTTACAGAAAAGTAAAACTAAATAAAATGAAACTATAATCCTCGTATCTTTTGCTAGCATTTGTCGTTATTAAAATATCTTCGGTCTTTTTTTTTTTTGTATTTTTTTCTGTTTCTTTATTTGTCGACAGGGTGGAAGCAGTGACTCTCGGTATAATCAATAACACAAAAGTCTTCATGGATCAGACCAAATATCAAGGGGTAAGTTAAATGATTCACTATTTCCAATAAGCCTAATAATCTCATAAGTTAAATCACGAGCCTTTAATGATAATAAGTTAGAACAGATTGAAGGCAATAGAAAGGGGGGGAAGAGGTCAGATTGTACAAGCAGTGTGAATCTGACCACTTAACGCTTTCCATTTGGCTAAAATTGTTTTAAAAAGGAGAAGACACACACACACACACACACACACACACACACACACACACATATATATATATATATATATATATATATATATATATATATATATTGCAGTAAATATCACCATGAAAAAAAAAATTTAATATTAGGTTCGCTTATCGACCAGTTCACACAACTTACCCGTCTTTTGAACAGGAGTAGCAGCCTATCCCTTGTTTCCTTTTTAGGATTGGATTTCTAGTTCCTTCTCCTAAAGGATTCCCATTCTCTTTCACTGCCAATAACCCCTTGCATCTCAGTGAGATTATTGCCTTGCTTGGGTTGAAATGATTAAAAAATATCACAACATTAATTTTCTTCATTGTATATTTGAAATTAAAATAAAAATCCTTGGAATTTACTTTTTCAGCATTTGGAAAATCTTCAACCTTCTCATTACTTCGGATTCTCCAGTATCGCCTCAAATGTGTTTTCAGGACAATAAAGTCAAATTATTTACTGCTATCAGGACAAAATCGTGGAGCAAACGATGAAGATTGTACTCATTCAACTTACAGACTTAAGGTCGACTTCTAATGTTGAATCATATTAAACGGAAGTGCCAAAGAGTTAGAGAGAGCAGTATAGTAAATGGTTTGTTGTAGAAAATGATTTACCTAGATGTTATGTGTGTGACGTATTAAGTAAAGAAGTAGTGTAGCTATGGTAGTTTTAGTTTTGACAACCATGCGGCACAGACAGGATTTAACCATGGAATAATTGTTGGGACCAGAAACATAGAGCACTCTGTCTTGGAGTAGGAAACTATACCAGATCTTTTGAATCAACAGAAGAAAATTGCATAACAGAATGACAAGTATGGTAGCTATTCATATGAATAGGAACTTTGCATAAAATCACATTCCAAATGGATATATTGAATAAAATATTGCTGAAGAGATTATAAAAAGATACCTTCAAAGATTCGCTTAATATGAGTTTACCTGATGAAAAAATGTTCCAAACCTAATCAAAACAAAGTTTCATCATCAAAATCTTAGTTATTATTAAGAGGAAAGACCAAAGAATTATTTGATTATAAATTATATTTTTTTAATTCTTTTTAGGACCTTCAAACTTTTGCTTAATTTTTTTTCTTGCGTCAGTAGGTGGCTATAAATTAATATGAGAAACTTTAGCGTCTTTTTGCGGTGAAAAACATTAATTTGGAAATTTTTGCAAAAATCAGGTAATTATCGGATTTTAATGAAACTTTTTGAACTCATAAATGAATTGAATTATTTTAAAAATAGCTCATTTTTTAAGAAAATCTTGGTAAAAATATATATATATATAAATATCTGTTTCAAAATTTGAAAAAAGTTAAGTTTGAATGTACTATACTAACTATACTTGTGTTAATATGGAATAAATTTTGATTACATTAACATACCTTAATTAATTAAAGGGAAAATTTTGTTTTCTTGCATGACTACGCAAAAAAAAAAAGGAAAAAAAAAAGAAAACTGGAACTTGGTTGGTTTCTTTTACCCAAACCGCCATTTTGCTTCGACCGATTATTATCTTTTCGATCACTGCAAATGAGTTGAGGTGGAAAGTTTCCTCTCATGAAAACCAATTTCAAGAGTCCGTCAAAATCTTTTCCTATCGAAACCTGCGGAATATATCAAAAGATATCGAATAGCTTACCTGATAGCTGGCGACAATCCTTGCAAATAATGGTGAATATATAATTAAATGAAATGTAACTGTGCTTTATTCGTTGAGGAAAAATGTTCACAAGCAGAAACGGATATTATTTTGAAGTCAATTTAATATGTTATTTTAAATGGAATTGATTTTGCTGCACTGATAATTTTATGCCTCACGGCTAACCTAAAATTTCAACCATTAAAAATTTCCACGAAGAGAAGTAAAATGAAGAAGCCAACCACCTGGCGGATTCAATCAATTTATCTGGAAAATGGAGCCGCCAGTAGGGTGATATAACGCCAAACAGAAATTTCTCCAACAGAAATTGCTAAAAAGGAAAAGACAAAACAACAATGTAAATCAGGAACTTTTTCCGACTGCCAGACATTCTCCTGTAACTGCTGTAAGACGGACTGCCTCTCCCGTCATCTGATTCTGGCATCAGACCTGGCATACCTTCTGAAATCGCGAAGTAAATCCATGATTATGATAATTTTCTTAATCCTTATTTTTGTTGAATATTTAAATCTATTCATGAGAATTTGTTTGTGCGCATGCGTGAATCAATGGCAGTGTTGTCTGGTAGATGCCATATTTTGACAGCTTTTGATAACATGTTCTTAATTTGTGACAGGTGACACTTCCAGCCGGAATAAAAGTTGTGTCATTCTCATCTCCACTTTATTATGCCAACGTGGACATTTTCCGGAATGAAATTGACAGCAAAACTGAAAAATTCAAGAAAGTGAATAAACACTCAAATGGTCAAATGGTATGTATATATTTTCCCACAAACGTCTAATTAAGCAACAGACTAATTAAGATTTATATAATATCCAGGTACAGACCTAAAACTCCAGGTGAGATAAAAAAACAAAAAAGAGAGAGAGAGAGAGATAGAGAGAGATATTAAGGATATTTCCTTTTACTGGAACCGTTACTATGTTTATATATTATCTGTTTTATGTACAAATAAACTATTTATATGTGTATTTGCAAAAGTTCAAAGCATTTTTGGTAACATCAATTTATTTTTCTTTAAGACAAGAAAGAATCTGTGTTGATCTGAAAGCTTCTACTGGACAAAATGACAGCCAGTCGTTGAATTTCGGAAGAATGTCCGTAAACTATGCAGGCAGCATTATAAATAAGAAATGAGTAAAAACAAATAAAAATGGAAACAAAGAAATGAAGCTATGAAATTTCGACATACTTCAAATCAACAACAAGAAATTAAAAGAGGAAGGAAATATAAAAGAAAGAACAAGAAATCAACATATTTAGTGCCATCCCAAACCTGAAATCGTATGAGCGTTTTATTCAAATTCACTTTTAACAGCACCAGACTGAGCCCAAATTAAATAAGGTCATATTGAGATTCTGTATTGGTTCAAATATGCTACAGAAGAATAAACTTCCTGACATTGTGCGAAAAATATGTAACAAGACATTGTTGAATAGAACCATGAAATCTATAATGTCTCTGGTAAAAATAAAATGTGATTGTTTGCATTCATATTTCACTCTTTATTTACATCGTCCAGAAAACATCACGCTATGATTGTCTAAGAATAATTGGAAAAAGCAAATCAACCAGATTTTTCGTTTCTTAATCGAATATTAATTTTATATAAACATCTTTATTCATTCATCCCGTATGTTTGAAAATTGTCTGATTGACAAAATACATAATGCATTTTAATTCTTCCTCAGGTTTCAAAAGACTTTTCCATTATAATAAATCCAAAGTTTGCGAACAGTTTACACGAAGATAAGTCTAATCAGAAAATCATTATCGAATGTTCCGGTATAAGTTTCATTGACAGAATGGGTGCAACTGCACTTCAACAGGTAAATATTAATCTCTTTAAGTCTAGGACCAATCGTTATCTATCCTAGATCTTTCTTACTTCCTCTAGTTGAGATGATACAACAAACACATTCAGTATCCCTCTACCTTGAGTTACTCTTGGACCTTGTATTAGATGAACAGTAGTATAAATCAATCCGATTTTCTCAAATAATTATGAAAATTATTATTTATTCTTATATTCGATATTGAAAGAAAGAAATTGAAATGAATTAAAAAGTGTGTACTTTTAAAAAAAATCGAAATAGTGAGACATTACGTAAGCATTTTGTAGAAATGTTAGCAGAAATCACTTCCACCTACATTTTCATGTTGCATTTGAATTAAATGACTCACGAGCATTCCCTAATTTCTGCAGATCCTCATATATTTACATCGGTATTGTTTTAATTTATTTAGCACCGGTTTGGTGGAATTCAATTATGAAACGTATCTTATGGCGTGAGTGAACATAAAATAAAAATCAATGCTACTTTTTATTATATACATGACCCAGATCCCAGGTAATATATTAGAAATATTTAAATTAAGTACTTGTATCATTTGTAAAGAAACAATAAAACTGAAATATTGATGTAATCCTGCAATAATGAAGAATGTTGATCATATAATTCATAAATTATTCATTTGTTTTGGTATATCATCTGTTTTATATTTGTTTTGTATTTCAGTTATATGTTGAATACAAAAACAAAGGAATATCTTGTCTTTTCTCGGGTGTTAATGGTAAGTATATAAGTTACACCATATCTTTTCGTTCGTTTTAGTGAAGACAACAAATTTGGATGGCATGACGCTCACCCAATGTCTCTTCATATAAAAATCTTTTTTAAAAGTGTAACTGAGGTTATATATCTCTGTCTATATCTCTGATATGAGGTATTATGATTTATTGCATTATTTACATTATTCGAACTGTTATCCTCATCTTTATTGCCATATTCACAACGCTTCGGTCGATGTTCGTTCCAGCCTTCATCAGGTGATTGGAATTGGAATAAACGGTACGGTTCTAAATTCCAATTACCTGAAGAAGGCCGAAACGTACAACGGCCGAAACTTTGTGAATATGGAAATGAAAATGAGGATAGCAGACCGAATAATGAAAATAATGTAGGCAATATATGTGTTTATTCCTTTCCTGGATCATTAAAAAAAATATATATATATTTTCAGTATTTAGTCAGATTAGTAAGAAGGGAAAAAAATCATAGGACATTTTTATCGTTTCAATTTGAGAGAATGAGTTAGCCTGTTAGTTAGGGTAAAAGTTCGAACCCCAATCAATGGCGCCGGTGGAAATACATTTTAACCACATAGCATGTACAGAATGAAAACTTTGTACAAAGAAGAGTTTGAAGTGACGAGTTGTCTGTCATTGAATTTTGAATCTGCCATTGGATGTTTAGTGCTTTGGAATTGGTGTTTGTTTAGAACGATTTCTGACTGAGTGAATAAAAACTTTGGATCATTCAGAGAATCATTAGTGACAACAACAAAATATATCATTGGAATTCGAGAGAAGAAGGAGAAGAAGAAGAAGGAAGAGGAGGAGGAGGAGGAGGAGGAGGAGGAGGAGGAGAAATGCATGACAGATAAAATGCTTGACCGAAAAGAGAAAGTTTTACTGAAAGCAACAAAATAAAGGAAGTTCTGGAGTCATGATCACCGACGTTCTTAATGGGCATAGGATAGATCGCTAGATAAATAGATAGGTAGAAAGACAGACAGAGAGAGGGAGGAGGGGAACAAGAGAGGTGAGGAGAAAGAGGTGGAAAGAAAAACGAAAGAATGAGAGAGAGAGAGAGAGAGAGAGAGATAATGAAAGAAATTATGATTGCTTTTACAGTGACAAATAATTGAGAAATAGTTCCTAAAATAAATATTTCTCCCAGAAAGAATACCCCCGATTTCATTCCTCGTGCAAAGGCGCCCACATGTTTTCTGTTGTTATGTCTATTTTTTTTTTTTTTTTTGACGCACGCTCGGGCAAATTAAACATGTCTGCTTTTCTATTGCTTATGCTAATGACATAATTCGATATTAAATAACCTGGGAAAGATAAACGAAGCGAAACGAGACTAGATCACATTAGAATGATTTATAATTCACATAAAATCTACTCCATTTACTTTTTATTTGTCGCCTTCAAATTAAAAGGCTTTGAAAATATGCAGTCTTTGTGAAACTTGACGAATGAATAACCTCAATATGGTCTTAAAATTTCACTTCATTTAAAATGTACCAATAATAAACACGAATAATATTAGAAATGATAAATATAATTATTTTATCATTTGACTCTACAACGGTATCAGTCATATAAATGACAAAGAATAATAATATATAAAATGGAAGAAAGAATTATTCATTTTAAAGTAATAAAAATATATCGAATAAAGATGAAACTCCATTAATTCTTTAGAAATTGCTTTGTTTAAGTTTCGAGTAGAACACTGAGCAAATGTAACATTTCGAGAATATCTGAACGAGTGAGTGGGCTTTAAAGGCAAAATAGAACCTTGCTTTTTTTCTGAAGCTCTTCGCAGCCGAGCAGTTAAAACACATCGGAGTACACTGTGGTTTCTCCTGCAAAAGAGAACGAAGTTTTGAATCATACGCAGGGCACATATTTTTCTGAGTGCGCAGGCCAGTAGACGAAAGACATACTGTTTAAAATAAAAATTTAGCATCTATTTAAATATGAGCATCCAATAAAAGTATTATGTAATATCTTTGTGTTCTTAATTATTTTTCGAAGAAATTATGCCAAACATCCAAAATAATCACATGTTGCAGAAAATAATTGATTTTATATAAAAATCTGTGGTTTTGTATAAATAGTTTTAACAAAAAAAAAAAAAATGAATATTAATTAATATTAAAATCTCAGAAAAAATATCATGATCTCTACTTAATATTCAATGTTAATTTTTCTTCTGCAGACAGAGTGATATCTGTTCTAAAAGCATGCGGAACCTTCAATACACTTCAATATGTCATGTATCGCACGACTTATGATGCAATGTTGGCAGCAGGTTTTGAAGAAAACGTAAGTAACAAAAGGATGATACTTCAGAATTGAGCATTAAATTGTCCGCTTAGAAACTTCAAGCCGAAGTTTGATGGGATTCACATTAGCATGAAATACAACCTGATTCTTTTGCTGAAGAAACTAGAGCATGGGGTCCCGAGATCCGACTCACCCCGTCAGCATTTTTTCATTACACTCTGAGAAGTAGGATCTAGGGCACGCAATATGAGAGAGACAACGAAACAATTTCTGAATAATTCTCATGAAATTTTTCATTTAATCGCATCAGTGAATATATAAAACCATCAACATTAAATACTAACCCAGTGTCAAATGTGGTTTCCATGGGACCATTATACACATTTTGATTTCTCTCTCTCTCTCTCTCTCTCTCTCTCTATATATATATATATATATATATATATATATATATATATATATATATTGTACCCCTGATGAGTGGACGGAGCGATTGCTGGAAGATCCGCATGCGAAACTCTAGATTCGAGATGCTGAAGGTAATATCAATCAGCAAAGTGACAGATTCTACATTTGTATTAATCATATATATATATATATACATATATATATATATATATATATATATATATATATATATATATATATATATATATATGTACAGGCAAAAGGCCATGAATAAGTAATCCACAAAAGAGAGCTGAATATATTTCTTATAGAGCATATAAATGAATTACACAAAAATGAAACATTTTGTTAGCCATTTCGCGCCTGAGATAATCTCCTCGGGGCTTGTCAATGCTAAAACCTTTAATAAAAAATGAATTTGAATGTTGTTTTTAAAAACAATTTGAAAAATAAAATTTAAAAATTTAAAAAAGTATTTGTCAAATTTAAAAAAAGAAAAAAACGTTAAAACTCATCTGAAGCAGACCTTTAGCATTGACATGTCCTATGGAGATTATCCTGTGAGGCGAAATGGCCATTATAACGGTGTACAACTGAGTTTCATTTTTATGTGATTCATATATATATATATATATATATATATATATATATATATATATATAGTTAGTGATATTGTTTGGTAATCCGTATGGCTATTTCCAAGTAGGATATAATCCGAAAAACTCAATGTAAAAACGGCAAACAATAATTATTATTAAGAAACAGACAGCTGTGTGTGTGTGAATGTGTATTTTCTGTTTTGTATTATATATTTTATTATATTGCTACGAGCGCGTGACCTAGTAGTTAGAACTCTTTGGACATGAGACCCTAGTTCGAATCTCGCCATGGTCAATTTATGAGGAATGATATCGGCCTGGGGTGGTAGCTGCAAACTACACCAAGGGTTGATCCAAGCCTTGTGAGTGAAATTGGGTTGATGGAGCCGATTGGAAGCCGCGGATAGTTGTGTTAGCACAAAGTCACAAGTCATCGTGACCGAGGGTTTGACTTTGCTGGGTTTGTTAAAAAAAATAATCACGTCAGATTATGTGCTCTCTCCCAGATAATGTAACTAAGGCCTTCTCAGCTTACTTGCAGTATACACCACATGTGGGTTGAGCAGGCCCCTGCAATTGGGTAGCCCCCACCCCGATAGACGGTTGGGCTCGAAAACAGCTGGTCATTGATTGTATTTATATAATTGATCATGAAGGTTTTCCAAGACTGTTGTACGCACTCACACTATACATTGGTATTTTCTCCAGTGCACTTAATTTTCTCTCTTGTGTAATGAGGCTTTTATAACATAACTATTCCATCATTGCATTTTTTATTATTATAAATCATCAATCTGAAAACCCTTTTAGCATATGCTAGAATACTTTTTACTAACCTTTTAAATTTACTATACCTACAAAGAAAACCCTACAAATAGGGGACCCACAAATATATTGTCACATCAAACAGACGTATATCAGCAAAACTGGCGCGCACAAATCTTAATGTAGTCATTTATATTTTACAAAATCTGTTGATTGTTGGTAGCATCAGTTTTTGAATTTTCTCATTGCAGGAAATCAACACACGTTTTTAAGATATGGAAAATCAAAGAACTGCAAAATTTTCAGCATTTCTCAACCAGAATATTTTAACAAGAGAAGAGTAATTTTTGTTATTTCATCAAGAAGATATTAAAAGATTTCTTGGTTTAATTTAAACGTTTGCTAGATGTATTGTAAAAAATAAATTTATAATGCGTATATATATATATATATAATTTTCATATTTGTTCATATAAACTTGTATCATTACCTGATTACTTTTTGCCTATGCGTATATATGTTTATTGATAACTTCATTGGTAAGTATTTATACAGGCAAGCATATTACATGAACAAACCAAATCTGAGAGAGAATTAGTAAAAAGAGATGTTGTGCTAAACATTTGCAGCTTTGATGAAGATTAATTAATCTTACACGAATTCGTTTGCACACACATACACACACACACACTCATATATATATCGAAAGAAAAAGAGAGAGTGTGTGTGTATCAACAATAATTTTACAAACTTTGAGAACGGATTCCTCAAACCAAAACAAGGACAAAAGTCCATATATCCGAGCGTGTTCGAGCGGATGTCGGTCTTCCTCGATCCATAATTTGTGGTGCCATGGATCCTGTCTCAGCAACACGAATAAAAACAGCAGCAAAAGTTGAATGATTCGGCTGCCTTCGATCTGATAGAGATGTGCAGCCTCGCGTCCATTACCATTCGTGTAAACATCATATCTGCATACTCACGGTATGAATATCCTGCCATTGTTAAACGGAGTACTTCTCAGTTAACTGACTACTACACACTTTAAACATTGAAGACAGATTAACCACAAGAATGACAAATGTAACCTAGTCTACATGGCAACGCAGTGTCATCTATCGTAAACTGTCTTTAAATTTAAGTCAAAAGCGAAGGATTTGCTGACATATATTTATGTGTATTTTTATTTTTGTTTTAGTGCGAGGAACCGGCTCCAAAAATTTGTAAAAGTATTTTTTATACACCCTTATGGGAGAGAGAGAGAGAGAGAGAGAGAGAGAGAGAAGACACATGCACACACAGAGAGCGTTTATGCCGAATGAAAAGTAAAATATAAGTAAAACATTTTAATTATATATATATATATATATATATATATATATATATACGCTTCTTCAAAGATTAAATAGCATTAAAGTAAGTTTATTACCAAAAGACTGAACAAGCTTAGACAATTGGAGCTGATAAGCATTACTTTGAAAATGAGACCTGGAATTATAAAGACATTTATCAAATAAACATGATATTATGTTCTTTCTCTTTGGTTTATTGTTTCTTTTTCCTATAAAATCTTTTGCTGAAATTTGATTTTGGAAAACTTTATGTGTTGCGGACTTCAGCTCACTTTCTTATAAAAAAAGGTCGAAGGTCGACTAAAATATTATTTTTGGCAATAAGCAATGTCTTCTTTTTCAATTTTCTGTCATTCAAAATAAGATTCCATATGTCAGTATTTCTTACAAATTTTAAATGTTATAATATCGACTGAAAAAAAATGGATAGAGATCATGACATGAAATATAATCAAGTGTTGATAATGTACCAGTTAAAGACCTATTTCAGAGCTACTAAACACTATGTCTCTGACTGGATGCGAATATGTTAGTTTTTAATTATTACAAACCAATATATACTGATAATATTTTCAGCAAGGGACTTTAAAACAAAAAATTCTCCTTAAGCAAGGCGATAATGATACTAAGATACAAAGGGTGAAAGAAATGAGAAGGTTTTAGTAAGGAGATAGGACAATAAAAGTATAGGGTTCAAGGATAAGATGACGATTGAGGTTGCATTTTGTTTTTGAAGATCGTAGGTGGCAGGGAAACATGAAACGGAAGAAAGTTCAACAAAAAGAAACTATTAGAATATAACTTATGGTTACATCTAACTATTTCAATATTAAAACGATGAGACCTAGATGCCAATCTAGTAGTACACTTCAATTCATGTCGAGGTGACAAGGAGGAAAGACCATTAGAATATTTGCAATGAAAATATTTATAGAAAAGACACGGGGAATCCACACCCAGGCGGTAAGAAAATGACTGAAGTCGATATGTCAGGTCAGGACCGATAACATTACGGACACATATCACCCAAGATCAATCGGGCAAGCGGAGAGATTTGTAGACACACTCAAAAGAGCGTTAAGGAAAGCATATGACATGGAAACAGAAAAGGCGTTGCAACAATTTTTACAAGTAAATGGAGTTACACCAAACAGTGCTACGCCATCGGCATTATCACCCGCGGAAGTGATGTTCCCCCGAAAAATCAGATCAGTATTTGATAAATTGCTACCAAAACAAACAAACAAATACCAATGTCGGGAGTACCAAAATGAAAATTTCACCCAGGAGAAAAAGTTTTTTTAAGATATATAAAAACAATACGTCCTACTGGGAGCAAGGTACAATTGAAAAAAGAATCAGGAACATGGTTTACATAGTACAGGGAACGAAATTCTCGCATAAAAGGCATGCAAATCAAATAAGAAAGAGCCTGTTAGATGATTCTAAGTGTCCACCTCAGGAAGAAGAAGTGATGGATACAATATTCGACACATTTGATATGAAAAGGCCGCAAACAATGTCTGAACCACGAAAATCGACCAGGAAAAGAAAAGTCACAGAACCTTTGATAATAAATCCAAAGAGAAAAAAATACTAAAGACCCCTGCGACGCAAAAGCTTTGGAAGGAGGGTGTTATGGAAACTTACCTATAACGATAATGGACTCTTCCTGACACTATAAATACTGTGCCTCTCAAGAGGTATAATGAATGAATGGTATAATGAGTCGAGACAATATTAGTTCACTCTAAACCAGACGGACAGTCATTACTAACACCTTCAACTTCTTGTACTATATTTCTGTTGTAATATATCTTTGTTATTCTACTCTTGTGTTCGTGTTGTTCTTCCTTGGTTCTAACCTTGGACCATAACTGTGGTACGAGGATATTGGACCATAACACAGACCCTGTCGGACTATGAAGATAGGTCATAAATAGTTGTGTTATCAACATGAATACCGATTTGTACACACATGACATCGGGAAGGTCGTTGATGAAGATAAAAATAATGTAGATCCAAGGATAAGGATCTGGGTAAACCTGCATTAATTTGAACACATCTAGAAGGGTGGCCGTTCAATATGATATTTCATTACATAATTTGTTAAGGAAGGTTGGATCAAGTAAATATTATGCCAGAAATACCATAGCCTTACATCTTGGGAAAAATCGCCAAGCCAAACCTTGTCAAACGCCTTCGAGATATCAAAAGCCACAACCTGAGCCTCGCTGTTCTCTTCTAAAACTTAATAGACAAATTAAGTAATAACCATCAGTGATAGCTAATAATTTGCTAATTAAAAAGTATACTTAATTATGATTATTTCTTGATCATAAGAAATCAGAGAAACCTACCTGTATTAATCAATCAGAAATTGATTTCAAACTTTTATAAAAATACTCATCCAATAAGCATGAAAATAATTTAGGAATAAAATAAAGAAAAAATGATTTTATTAATATCTAAGAATTTTATTTCACTATTCAATGATTATATTTATATACATAACTTTGCACACCTGAGATTACACCACTTTGTCTGCTGGATGCTCCTTTTAGCGCTCGCTTTGTGGTGTTGTATAATACTGTATAAAAGGTAAGAGCACAAAAGATTTTTCTTTTTTCCGCCTCAGTATGTTCTAGTGAGAAAACTTGTATCGTTTCTAATCCAGGATGTCTTCTTAGTGTAACACCGTATCCTCACCCTACTGGGCCCACGCACTCCACAAGACCGGCCGTTGTTCCGGTATGGTCCAGTATTACATGTTAGACACAAGTCTCCGGTTCCCAATGTCATTTCGAAGCCACCCTCCAGCCACGATGTGATTGTAGAAATCCGGAAGCTCTCCGTTGGTCCACCTGCGATTTCGTCGGGTGAGAATCAGGTTAACAGAAAAATAAATATAATTAAGTCGATTCGATTTTGAAAGGACAAATGATTTTTTTAATATATAAAAACAAACACACACACAAAAATAATACTTGTTGCACAAGGTTGAATGTTACTTGTATGTGAACAATAAACACAAATACTTAGAATAATTTCGGTAAGGAGAGATGTGGCCTCGTTTTAAAGATATTTTTGGTCTGTTCTTAGCGTAACTACTACAATCTTTGATGTTCCTGTTCTCAGTAGTAGTAATAGTAGGAGAGTAATAGTAGCAGGAGTAGTGGTACTTAGATGTTAGCGGCAGTATTTCGATAATTCGCCCTCAGCTTCAGTAACACACAGTGGACGCTTCCTTTTCAATCTCATTCCACTCAGTTCGACTGTATTCGAAGACAGACGAACCCCAAAATCTTTTTCCTCCGCTTGGCTCGTCTCTTTATTAAGAGAACATGCCTACGTGTCCCAGACTGGTGACATATCTGGTTTTTCTAATGCGAATGTACTGACATACTATCAAAGTACAACTTCACTACTCCGAGAATAAACAATTTACTTTTTCATTGATGGGTTTCCAAGGTTCACAACAAGAAGCTATTGTTTATCACCTCGCTATCAATTATTCTGCCACTCTTTATAAACTACAGATATTCTTGTTTTAAAAATAAAATCTAAATGAAGACATCCTTAATTTTAACTTACTTATAGTGTCAAAACACATTTCTTTGTTTAGAAATTCTAAATTATTATTGTTCCAGTAATTATCTATCAGTAATCTGATATCCTTTGTGCACTAACAAAAAGATGGTATTTTGTATTCTAAATAAACTTTCTGTAAAATTTACGGCATATTTACATCTTGGTTATTCGAAAACACCTTAGGCTACACTAATTTATTACTTTTGTGAAATGGTTTTTAATTTTTAAGTGTGATTATTATTGATTCTTAGCATAGTCCTGACACGAGGCCACAAGAATAGGCTACACTAAATTACTACTCTTATGAAATGGTTTTTACTTTTTATGTGTGATTATTATTGATTCCTAGCATAGTCGTGACACAAGGCCACAAGAATAGGCTACATTAATTTACTACTCTTGCAAAATGGTTTTTACTTTTTGTGTGATTATTATTGATTTTTAGCATAGTCCTGTCACGAGGCCACAAGAATAGGCTACACTAATTTACTACTCGTGTGAAATGGTTTACTAACTATTGTGCAACGGTAGGCGTTCATTTCTTTATATTATATTATGAATTTATTTATTAGCAGTAAATGTAAATGAAAATCATTGATAATACTAAAGAAATAGTTTATAAATCATCGATAAATAATAGCCCGTAACCTATCAATAGCGGGAAAACTTACAGTTAATTAATTATTTACACAAGTCTATATTTTTAACGGTAGTGCTTCGTCATATCTCAACCCCATTAAAATTTCTGTAGGCACAAGCATTGATTTTGTAAAATCAATAGTAAGATTTAATCAATAATCAACATTAATATCAAGATTCAAAAAGAAAAGTTACTATGCTATTAATATTTAATCTATATATTATACGTGATTTAAGAATAACTGAATAAATCTCAAATTTGATATTAATCGTGCATCACTTATAGATTTAGAAGAATGAAATCATTATAAAGTAAATAGTTGTTTGTAAGAAAAAAGATGAAAACTACAACCTATCCGTAGATAAATGTAATTCACCCTGAAATCACCAATATTAAAAGGTATCCATGAAACGCTGAGTTCGGATAAGTTATGTGAATTATTATTATTATTATTATTGTTATTATTATTGTTATTATTATTATATATAAGAGCTGATCTTGTGGCTCGGCTTCAGTCACTTTTCCAGTGCCTTTTCAAAATGAAAAATCAACATGACGCATGACCTGGAGAAAGCCAAAAGCTACACACATTTCGTCACAACAAATGGGTTATTGACAAATCCCGAGGAACTAAAGAAGGTTGAAAAATAATTGTGTCGGTCTTTGTAGTGGACAAGTGTTCGCGACAAATTTGTCGTTCCCCATAAAGATACTGTAATAAAAGCCTTGGAATCTCTGGGCATTAAAGCTTAGAGTGTCATCAAAGGGAAAATATTTAAAAAAAAAAGAAAAAAAAAAGAAAAGCTTCAAAAATTAATCTCTTACACAAAAACGTCTCCAGGCTGAAAAGGTAAGTGGCTCGTCTTTGGCTCCATCGTCTCCATCTCCATTTATACCAAAATTACTGCCTCCCACCTCTTCCAAAATGACTACTCTCATGAAGGTTCCCAGTCACAAATCCTTAGCGAAGAAAAAGCCTACCCCTTTCCATACACCTGACCCATCCCCTGTCCCAACTCCCATTAGATCTCCACAAAAAGCAGAAAAGCAGAAAAAACAAAGAAGTCCGTCAACGGACGCGATAGAATCTGCAAACGAAAAAAATCACCAATCCAAGTTTTAATACCGGTGAAGACGTTTGCAAAATGTCAAAAACGTAAGAAGGAAGATTAGCTGTTCAATCAAAAAATTTCAGAGACTTGAAACCTCTATTTTTTAATAGAGGTTTCAAGTCTCTGAAATTTTGAAAAAATCTATAACTTTAGATGTTGAAAATCCTAATAACTTTTCCAATACGAAGAGGATTTTAACTGTTCCTGGCCGACTGTCTATGATACAGGAAGCGAATCATGTCTTTGGCATGTTTCCTCCTTTAGCGTGTTTTGACAATGACAATATTAGAAAACTAAATCAATTTTATTTGTTCACCCATCCCTTTGCAGAACTTTAAAACTTACGTTCCCATTGGACATTGTCGGACTGTCTCCTGATGGTACCATCAGGAGTGAGATGAGCACAGGATCATTGGGAGCCGTCGGTGTCCTTACCCTGGCCATGTTCAATGCAGGAGAGCAACCCTAATCGGTTTCATTATGGCTCTCTGGTTATGGTTAAGTGTGAATGCCCGATGCCTGAGTTCGGAGTCTCAGAGGTCGAGGTTATCTTGTGGTCTTCATCGTTTCAGAGTGAATATATGTTCTGTGCAAGGGACCCGTTTTTCTTCTCGCGATTATGAAGGCATTCAGTCTATCTAAGCATGTTTTGATGGCCGCTCGAGTGGAGTCTTTTGGCTGGTGAGCAAGTCTTTGAAGGCTGCGTGTGGTCTTGTCTTCGCAGATCCAGCGGACAGGCTTTCCGTGCTGGATGTTACCATAAAAGATAAGTCTATTCGTTTCATTGGGGTTTATGCGCCCAATATCCATTCTAAGCGGCCTGCTTTGTTTCGGCAGATCGAGTCGTTTTGACGACATCTCGTCAGGTAGTTTTAGAGGGGGATTGGAAAGCCGTCCTTGACCCCGACATAGATCGTATAGGGCCAAATTCGGGTGCTAACAATCGCAACGTGAAACTATTTCTGGACTTTATCGACATATTTGATGTTGTCGATAAAGTACCTGAATAAACACACTCGACAGGTAGTATGGACTTGAACTAATAGTGACGGCTCGGGTACACAGGTGCATCCTAGCTACCTCGACTGAATCTTAGTCAGGAGAGTCGGTCTAGGGCTCTTAGTGTGTCCAAGTTTCCATTATATAGTTTATTCGGATCGTAGGCTTGTCTGGGTCCGTGTAAACTTATTAAGCCTAAGTTTAAGATGGCTACCTACTTGAAATTGAACTTATCATTATTTGGTGAGCAAGATTTCCGGGATCAGCTGCTGCTAACGATACAGAGGTAACTGACGGGGGCTGCGGTTGGGAATGCCTGGTAGGATAATTTAAAAGCCAAAATTAGAACGTTTGCTGCTGATTATATTCGTCGGCTCAATCTAGCTACATTAGCGGCGCAAACGGTTTGTGAGTAATAATCCCGTGATAGTAGGGGCGTAGCTTTATTTAGGGAAGAGTTGTCCTCCTTGCTTATCAAGAAGCATCAAGCTCAGGTAGTTATGGCGAGGTTAAAAAGAATGTCCTATGAGGCGACGAATATAGCCGCTGAATTGCATGCAGAGAAAGCTCGGAATAAGCGGACCGTGACTACAAACGAGGGCATATGTGAGGTTTTGCGTGAGTACTTTCAGAAAGTTTTCACCAGGGAGCCCAGTCTGATCTCTGCTCAGTTCGATGCCTATTTAGCTGACTTTCCCTGCCTTGAGTCAACTGAAGCGGCTAGGTGCGAGGGTCCCAATACAGAGACGGAAAAGTGCGATACGCTGTATAAGTTAGCCTGGAGAAATCTCCGGTATTACATTGTCTTCCCTACAAAGTGTACTTGAGGCAGTCGCTCGTTTTTGTTCCTTTGCTGGCGCTGATTTTCGGCAAATCGATGAAGCAGGGGTCTATACCTCAACGCTTTACCAAGAGTATGATCATGTTTCTACGCAAGAGCAAGAACGGTGGGGATGAGTTAGATAACAGAATTAAAGATTTTTGCTAAGGTTTTAGCGAACCGTTTGTAAGCTATCCTGTCTAGTCTAATTGTGTCCGAACAGATTTGTGCTGTGAAGGGCAGGACTATTCAGGACAACTTTCATATGTTACACTTGATCATCGAGCAAGTTGACAGTGAAGCCACGCTGATCAATTTAGATTAGTCCAAAGCCTTCGATAGGGTTGACCATCAATTTCTGGAGGCTGTCCTTTTGGCAGTCGGCTTCGGGTACTTACGCACCCGGATCCGTCTTCTGTATGCGTCTCCTGGTACGTTGGTGGAAGTGAATGTGGTACGATCGGAGCCTTTTGTATTGTCTCGTTCTATTCGTCAATGTTGTCCGCTTTCACCTTTCTTTATGTTCTTGCGTTGGAACCTTTCCTTCGCAAGTTAAAGACGAATCCAGTCCTACGCGGAATTTCCCTACCTGGTGCTATCACCTCGGCCAGGTATTCTGCCTATGCTGCTGATGTTTCGATTCTTGTGCCGAGCAGAGCCGAGATTGACGAAGTCAGCAAAGAAATCAGTGGGTAAAACATGGTGACAGGGGCCAAGATCAACCTCGATATGTCTGTTGGGTGCGTGGAAGGGAGTTTCTCTTTCCGGTCTTTTCCTCTGGATGGACGGGCCGATCAAGAAACTCAGCATCTGGCTCGCTCCTGATATCCAGTTGGAAATGAATTGGTTGAAGGTAAAAGTGAAAGCCGAGATCGCAATTAATCTGTGGTCTCGGAGGAATCTTTCCTTAAAGAGGAAGTTGAAAGTATGTATTTCACACATCTACCCGATTCTCCTTTACAGACTCTCTGTGTTTATACTACAGTAATACGATTAGTAAGGCTCTTGTTCTCCTTCTTGTGGAGAGGCAAGGCCGCTAGGGTATCTTGGGAGATCTGCTGCCTCCACACATCTGAAGGCAGTCTGGGTATGAATAGTATTGAGATTCGTCAATACATGCTTCGCATCGTGTTCCCCGACCGAATGTATCGCGATTCGGATGAGGAGGCGCCTTCTGGAAGCAAGACGCCCGTAAGAACTGAGAGATCCTGAGAAGTGTGCACACATGGGAGGAGGAGGCCCACCGTTTACCCCGAGCCGAATGTTCCTTCTATCGCGAATGTCGTCTTGCTCTGAAACGTGTCTTATGGGCATCAGGTGGCCTCTCCAACGTCCAGGCGTTGTCTCGTAGGGCTTTATATCAGGTGTTAGTTAGGGGACCAATCGTGATGAGCCGAATGACGAGCTCGGTCTTACGAAGCAGGAGGCTCGCTCAGTATGGCTTGGGCTCCCGGGTTGAAATGCCTCAATAACGATGAAACATTACTCACCTGGTTGGTGATTCGTTGGGCGAATTTGTTCAGCGGTCTTGGAGAAATCTCCAAACTGACGACGCTGTGATATAGGTCACGCCTTCTTTCATTACAGGTTCGTATCGGTTTTTTCTCGGTGAATTATATTAATCTAAGGATAGGTTGTATTTTTCGTCTTTTTCTTACAAACAACTTTTATTTTATACTGATTTCATTCTTCTAAATCTATAAGTGATTCACGAATAATATTTAATATCAAATTTAGGATTTATTCAGTTATTCTTATTTCCCACCATTTATACGTTACGGGCTGTTTTTTATTGATAGGTTTATAAATTATTTTTTAGTATTGTCGATGATTTTCATTTACATTTACTGCTAATTAATAAATTCATAATATAATATAAAGAAATGGACGCCTACGGTTGCGAAATATTTGGTAAACCATTTCACACGAGTAGTAAATTAATGTAACCTACTTTTGCGGCCTTGTGTCAGGACTATGCAAAGAATCAATAATAATCACACATAAGAAGTAAAAACCATTTCAGAAGAGTAGTAAATTAGTGTAGCCTACTCTTATGGCCTTGTGTCAGGACTATGCTGAGAATCAATAATAATCACACATAAAAAAGTACAAACCATTTCAGAAGAGTAGTAAATTAGTGTAGCCTACTGTTATGGCCTTGTGTGAATGTAAATGCTTTGGCTGCTATAAACAGTTTATTTTTTTCATTTTGTATTTCAAGAAAAAGAATTGAAGCATGAAGATTGCAAGAGAATGTATGGGTGCCTACAGGAAGTTACAAATCTATGTAAACATTTCATTTCTATATTTGGGGTAAAAGAAATATATCCGACAAGATTTGATGAATAAAAATTCAGGTCAAAATTAATTTCATTCAATCCGTCGATCAGTATAAAGAGAAATCTGTATTAAAAATAAAAAATGGACCATTATGAGTTGTGAACTTCCCTCGAGATGTGGCAGGTGCAGAAATATACAATGCAATATACACCCTGAGCAATAAATAAAAACTTCTATTAACATACTTTTAAGAACACCGGGTTTTGTTCGACGTTTTCTGGGGTGTTAGTGCATATAAAAAGCTGGAAATACAGAAACCATGATATTTAGATATATTACACATAGACGATATTTGATAAAGATTGTTTTATCACAAGGTGCTTTATATTACGAATGAGCACGTGTACTAAAATAAAATCGTGACCGTGATTAAAGGATTTATTGTTCATAATGAACAGAGAATATAAATAGACATGGTTATATAAAACTCACTCACAGATACATAGGTATGAACACACAGTGATAGATAGATAGATAGATAGATAGATAGATAGATAGAAAGAAAGAAAGAAAGAAAGAAAGAAAGAAAGAAATAATGGGCACATTGCCGAGTGGTAAGAACGTTCATATGAGACCTAAGTTCGAGTCTAACTATAGTCAATTTGTCAGGAAGAGCATTCTTGGTACTATAGTCCTGCAAACTATACTTGCGAGTGAAATTGGGTAGACGTAAACATTGAGAATTTGTCAGTATTTCTACTAGTACTTGAGTCCTAAAACATAATAATCGAGGGTTATTGCCTAATGGCATTCTTTAAAAATACTGTTGACCCACCAGAAACTGTAACTAAAATCTGTTCAGCATAAATTTACAATTTATTGATGAAATATCGACGCCTGTCTAGTACTGCGCTTAAATTGAAAATCTAGGTACCATAGCGAAGACCCCAATAACAAAGAACTTTCCTTGCAATTTACAGTTGAGTTGGCAAGATGTAACCGTAAATTCTATACTAATAGTTTCTTTACTCTCACATCTTGCTTGTGGAACTCCCTTCCGGCTACTTGCTTTCCAGCAAACTTTAATCTTCAAAAATTTAAATGGCATTTCAGTCACTATCTACAGTTCTCCTGATTAGTCTTTACATATATATATATATATATATATATATATATGATGCCCATCTCCACGTTTTTATGGCTATCTGGTTTTTAGGATGCCTATCAGGCGACGACTCAGTCATATTTGTCTTTATTCAACATCCATATAGCAAAACTGTATTTTATACAACAACTATGCTGAACAGATTTTAGTTACAGTTTCTGGTGGGTCAACAGTATTTTTAAAGAATGCCATTAGGCAATAACCCTCGATTATTATGTTTTAGGACTCAAGTACTAGTAGAAATACTGATAAATTCTCAATGTTTACGTCTACCCAATTTCACTCGCAAGTATAGTTTGCAGGACTATAGTACCAAGAATGCTCTTCCTGACAAATTGACTATAGTTAGACTCGAACTTAGGTCTCATATGAACGTTCTTACCACTCGGCAATGTGCCCATTATTTCTTTCTTTCTTTCTTTCTTTCTTTCTTTCTATCTATCTATCTATCTATCTATCTATCTATCTATCTATCACTGTGTGTTCATACCTATGTATCTGTGAGTGAGTTTTATATAACCATGTCTATTTATATTCTCTGTTCATTATGAACAATAAATCCTTTAATCACGGTCACGATTTTATTTTAGTACACGTGCTCATTCGTAATATAAAGCACCTTGTGATAAAACAATCTTTATCAAATATCGTCTATGTGTAATATATCTAAATATCATGGTTTCTGTATTTCCAGCTTTTTATATGCACTAACACCCCAGAAAACGTCGAACAAAACCCGGTGTTCTTAAAAGTATGTTAATAGAAGTTTTTATTTATTGCTCAGGGTGTATATTGCATTGTATATTTCTGCACCTGCCACATCTCGAGGGAAGTTCACAACTCATAATGGTCCATTTTTTATTTTTAATACAGATTTCTCTTTATACTGATCGACGGATTGAATGAAATTAATTTTGACCTGAATTTTTATTCATCAAATCTTGTCGGATATATTTCTTTTACCCCAAATATAGAAATGAAATGTTTACATAGATTTGTAACTTCCTGTAGGCACCCATACATTCTCTTGCAATCTTCATACTTCAATTCTTTTTCTTGAAATACAAAATGAAAAAAATAAACTGTTTATAGCAGCCAAAGCATTTACATTCACACAAGGCCATAACAGTAGGCTACACTAATTTACTACTCTTCTGAAATGGTTTGTACTTTTTTATGTGTGATTATTATTGATTCTCAGCATAGTCCTGACACAAGGCCATAAGAGTAGGCTACACTAATTTACTACTCTTCTGAAATGGTTTTTACTTCTTATGTGTGATTATTATTGATTCTTTGCATAGTCCTGACACAAGGCCGCAAAAGTAGGTTACATTAATTTACTACTCGTGTGAAATGGTTTACCAAATATTTCGCAACCGTAGGCGTCCATTTCTTTATATTATATTATGAATTTATTAATTAGCAGTAAATGTAAATGAAATTCATCGACAATACTAAAAAATAATTTATAAACCTATCAATAAAAAACAGCCCGTAACGTATAAATGGTGGGAAATAAGAATAACTGAATAAATCCTAAATTTGATATTAAATATTATTCGTGAATCACTTATAGATTTAGAAGAATGAAATCAGTATAAAATAAAAGTTGTTTGTAAGAAAAAGACGAAAAATACAACCTATCCTTAGATTAATATAATTCACCGAGAAAAAACCGATACGAACCTGTAATGAAAGAAGGCGTGACCTATATCACAGCGTCGTCAGTTTGGAGATTTCTCCAAGACCGCTGAACAAATTCGCCCAACGAATCACCAACCAGGTGAGTAATGTTTCATCGTTATTGAGGCATTTCAACCCGGGAGCCCAAGCCATACTGAGCGAGCCTCCTGCTTCGTAAGACCGAGCTCGTCATTCGGCTCATCACGATTGGTCCCCTAACTAACACCTGATATAAAGCCCTACGAGACAACGCCTGGACGTTGGAGAGGCCACCTGATGCCCATAAGACACGTTTCAGAGCAAGACGACATTCGCGATAGAAGGAACATTCGGCTCGGGGTAAACGGTGGGCCTCCTCCTCCCATGTGTGCACACTTCTCAGGATCTCTCAGTTCTTACGGGCGTCTTGCTTCCAGAAGGCGCCTCCTCATCCGAATCGCGATACATTCGGTCGGGGAACACGATGCGAAGCATGTATTGACGAATCTCAATACTATTCATACCCAGACTGCCTTCAGATGTGTGGAGGCAGCAGATCTCCCAAGATACCCTAGCGGCCTTGCCTCTCCACAAGAAGGAGAACAAGAGCCTTACTAATCGTATTACTGTAGTATAAACACAGAGAGTCTGTAAAGGAGAATCGGGTAGATGTGTGAAATACATACTTTCAACTTCCTCTTTAAGGAAAGATTCCTCCGAGACCACAGATTAATTGCGATCTCGGCTTTCACTTTTACCTTCAACCAATTCATTTCCAACTGGATATCAGGAGCGAGCCAGATGCTGAGTTTCTTGATCGGCCCGTCCATCCAGAGGAAAAGACCGGAAAGAGAAACTCTCTTCCACGCACCCAACAGTCATATCGAGGTTGATCTTGGCCCCTGTCACCATGTTTTACCCACTGATTTCTTTGCTGACTTCGTCAATCTCGGCTCTGCTCGGCACAAGAATCGAAACATCAGCAGCATAGGCAGAATACCTGGCCGAGGTGATAGCACCAGGTAGGGAAATTCCGCGTAGGACTGGATTCGTCTTTAACTTGCGAAGGAAAGGTTCCAACGCAAGAACATAAAGAAAGGTGAAAGCGGACAACATTGACGAATAGAACGAGACAATACGAAAGGCTCCGATCGTACCACATTCACTTCCACCAACGTACCAGGAGACGCATACAGAAGACGGATCCGGGTGCGTAAGTACCCGAAGCCGACTGCCAAAAGGACAGCCTCCAGAAATTGATGGTCAACCCTATCGAAGGCTTTGGACTAATCTAAATTGATCAGCGTGGCTTCACTGTCAACTTGCTCGATGATCAAGTGTAACATATGAAAGTTGTCCTGAATAGTCCTGCCCTTCACAGCACAAATCTGTTCGGACACAATTAGACTAGACAGGATAGCTTACAAACGGTTCGCTAAAACCTTAGCAAAAATCTTTAATTCTGTTATCTAACTCATCCCCACCGTTCTTGCTCTTGCGTAGAAACATGATCATACTCTTGGTAAAGCGTTGAGGTATAGACCCCTGCTTCATCGATTTGCCGAAAATCAGCGCCAGCAAAGGAACAAAAACGAGCGACTGCCTCAAGTACACTTTGTAGGGAAGACAATGTAATACCGGAGATTTCTCCAGGCTAACTTATACAGCGTATCGCACTTTTCCGTCTCTGTATTGGGACCCTCGCACCTAGCCGCTTCAGTTGACTCAAGGCAGGGAAAGTCAGCTAAATAGGCATCGAACTGAGCAGAGATCAGACTGGGCTCCCTGGTGAAAACTTTCTGAAAGTACTCACGCAAAACCTCACATATGCCCTCGTTTGTAGTCACGGTCCGCTTATTCCGAGCTTTCTCTGCATGCAATTCAGCGGCTATATTCGTCGCCTCATAGGACATTCTTTTTAACCTCGCCATAACTACCTGAGCTTGATGCTTCTTGATAAGCAAGGAGGCCAACCCTTCCCTAAATAAAGCTACGTCCCTACTATCACGGGATTTTTACTCACAAACCGTTTGCGCCGCTAATGTAGCTAGATTGAGCCGACGAATATAATCAGCAGCAAACGTTCTAATTTTGGGTTTTAAATTAACCTATCAGGCATTCCCAACCGCAGCACCCGTCAGTTACCTCTGTATCGTGAGCAGCAGCTGGTCCCGGAAATCTTGCTCACCAAATAAGGATAAGTTCAATTTCAAGTAGGTAGCCATCTTAAACTTAGGCTTAATAAGTTTACACGGACCCAGACGAGCCTACGATCCGAATAAACTATATAATGGAAACTTGGACACACTAAGAGCCCTAGACCGACTCTCCTGACTAAAATTCCGTCGAGGTAGCTAGGATGCACCTGTGTACCCGAGCCGTCACTATTAGTCCAAGTCCATACTACTTGCCGAGTGTGTTTATTCAGGTACTTTATCAACAACATCAAACATGTTGATAAAGTCCAGAAATGGTTTCACGTCCCGATAATTAGTACCCGATTTTGGCCCTATGTGACACCCACCGGTAGTTGCGGTCGCAGTCCAGTGCCAATATGTGACGTCCACTGGTGGCGACGTCAATATATGACACTGCCCCGTCGGTCCGTGGTCAACTCCCAGTTGCGGCGCGAAGCTGTAAGGTTTCTTCCACCAGCCTTTCGGGTTGGCTCCTTGTCGCTGCCACCAGCCTGTCACCCGGTCGATCTGGTCGTTCCCGGTTCGATACCAACTTATCGTTTCCACCTCACCTCCAACGTCTGGTTACCGAAGTAACTACTTTGATCTCAAGTCTATACTACCCATGTTGTGATTTTGATCTCAGGTAGAAGACATCCATCAGGCGTCGGACAGTAGTGCAAGCTGAATCCGGGGTAAAGGTGATACCGCATAAGCGTAAGTAAAAGAAAATAATAATACAACTCAAGAGGTTGAAATATGTTGAGAAATAACAATTATCTTTATCTATCTGTTGAATACAGGAGTGTGTTTCTCTCTCGGCCCGTTTCTATGGATTCGTGCCACATTTTGCGTTTCTTAAGCGAGTTATGGTATCTTAAGTCGTTCGTCAATAAAAACTTGCCGAGTCGAGAGAACGTGGAAATCTTTCGGTCAGCTTCTGCGAGGCTGGTCTCCAACTTCTCGAACCAACTCCAAACTCGAACTGTCTGGAACTGACTGCAAACCCGACTCTCCGTTTATATGGACACCGACTAACTCCGGGGTGGGGGCCTGATGTGGTTTGGGTTCCTTGACAATTCTCAATTCCCAACAAGAATTCTCTTTGTTCTTAGGCCAGGAAAATTAATTACTTCTCATTTTTGGAAGATTAATCACTTTTTATTTCGGGGTTTTCTCCCTCGTCCGTGAGGGAAGGTCGGAGGAGAGTTATCATCGGTGGGCGTTAACAACTTCTCCGTCTTTCTCATGCTTTCACCTCCGCCTATCACCCATGCTACGACTTTGCCAATCATCTCTCAGCAGTGTGGGTGTGGCTAGACCGGCCCTCTTAGAATTATTCCAGAATTTCGTTTACAAAATCCTTTTTTCTTTCTTTTTCTTTTTACTTCGGCCAAAACATTTACAAATCCGAGATTGCCAATAAATTCCTTATCACATCTCAAATCCACTTAACTCGGACCTCTATCGACTCATTAATCATTGTCAAAAACCCCGACACCTGGGTTCTCCGCTAGTCAACTTTTAACCGGGTGATCGTGTTTATCTGATAATTAAATTTTTTATTTTTCTCATGCCTTAAAATTCTCTTATCACCACATGCTCATTTTCGTGACGCTATGTATGACGTCAACAATTTGAATAAGAAATAATAATGATCCCATTTTCGATTTTCCTTTTCATGTCAAGATTCGTGCATATACCAGATGGCTTCTCTCGCTGGAATCAGGAATTAGTTAAATGATATCTCTGAAAGATAATTAATATCTAGTCTCCAGTGTGATCACAAGCCGAATTTTTTTATGGCCGCATGCGTTGGTTGGCTTTGTTTTTCTTTCAGAATTCCCTTTCGTTTGGCGCGTCACTCCCTAATCGTGACATTAATTAATTTTGACAGAATCACAGTCTCGCTTTTTCTTACGGATTTTCTGTCTTTTGCGAAAAGTATCTTTTTTATGTAAATAAAATAAATTCTTCTTTTTAATGTCGCTCAGTCTATCTTTCGATATAGCTCTTTCGCGCCTTAAGTATTTCCCGTTTTTAATTTCTATGGTTAATTAGTTAGCTAGTTATCATATCTAAATAGTGTCACAATCCTCCCCTAACATATTTTGTCATTTACTAGTAAATGACACCTAAATCCCAATACACTATTTAGCATGCATCATACATCTGTTCAATGCAATTCTATTCTTCTTTTCCTTTTCACGGTTTCTTTCGTGATCCGTCATTTTTTTCTGCTACATGTAATGCAATGTTCCTTTCATTTTCTTTTTCATGCAATTTAATGTTCTTTCCATCTTGTTCTGTTCTACATGCAATTTAATGTTCTTTTCATTTTCTTCTTCATGCAACTTAAAGTTCTTTTCATCTTCTTCTGTTTTTCATGTAATATAATGTTCTTTTCATTTTCTTTTTCATATAATTTAAAGCGTGCGTGTGCTTGTGGGTGTATGTGTGTAGTTACTATGGCTTGTTTTTCTTGGTCAATGGTTTTCTCTCAGTTACAAGAGGTTTTTCCGCCGTACGTGTCGGTTCCACTTTAGATTCTTCTGTTCACGCAAAATTTGTAGGGCTCGCCGTCCATTGTCCTAGGCCTCTCTCATTATTAAAGACAAACTCCGGCCATTCAGGAATTGTATTAATTCAGCGAACACGGTCGCATTTCTCTCCGTAAAATCATCACCTCCCTTCTGGTCGTCTTCGCAAAGGATGATGTCATGGAGTTATTGTATTCTGAGGTAGCCTAAGAACTTCGTCTCCCACAATTCATATCTCGATTCATTCCCGTCAAAATATAGTTGTGGTCTGCGCTCATAACCAATGTTGTTCATAATGACGGTCGACTTGAGTAGAGAATCCAGAGGTTAGCAGTGAATATCTTGAAGACAGTAAGAAAGCGTTGTTCACGTTAGCAGTGGATATTTTGAAGACAGTAGCAGAGCATAGTTCGTCCTTCTGTTTCTCTTCGCCTGACAAGCTGGACTGGACATTCGGGTAGAGTAGACAAAAATGGCCACCTTTATACACGACGGATTGAATGTTCTATGTCTTCTGATTGGCTAACCTTCTATTGGTGGACTATAAAGTGAGTCAAGTCATTTGAGCTAACTCACTAGTTACATATACACAAAAAACTGCAACAAAAACTTGGCAAAGTATTTCGAAAGTCAAGACGTCAACTTAGTGACGAAAAATCTGTCGTTTTCGCAACTGAGAAAATATTTTTTTTTCTCAATAAGACAGTTTGCTCAAATAGGTCACGAATTGCAAATTTGTAGGACCCCCCTCTAAAATATTTAAGCATTGTGTAAACTTTTACGAAGATGGAGGAATGCAAAAATATATTCCAGGAATTTTTAAAGTTCAAGACGGAACAACAGATGACAATATTAGAGCAACAGAAGACATTCCAGATGCAACTACTGGAGGAAACTTTTAATAGACAAATGCAGTTTCAACGAGAAATGGAACAGATGCATAAGGAGTTTCAAAACAAAATTCTGGAAATAACTGAGAAGTGGAAAGAGAAAAATCAATAAAATGATTCTTTCCCAGAGAATACAATATGGGATTCAATTGAAATATTCACGTACAGTCCAGATGAAGAGATAACTTTTGAGGAGTATTATAAAAAAATATACGGACGTGTATAACGAGGACTGCCACCCGTGGTCTGAAGGAAAGAAGGATAGGCTTCTTTTAAGCAAGTTAGAAACTGCTGAGCATAACAAATTGGTAAACTAAATTTTACCGAAAAAAACTAGCGAGTTGACATTTACCGAGGCGGTAAATATATTAAGTGAATTATTTAGTAAAAAGACATCTTTGTTTCACAAGAGTTGGAAATGTTTGAATCTGATGAAAGATGACGAACAAGACTATATAACGTACGCAGCCAATGTGAATAAGCATTGTGAAGAATTCAAGCGAGCAGAGTTAAGCGCTGACAATTTTAAGTGCTTAGTGTTTGTTCAAGGGCTGGTATCGGAAAGAAACGCAGAGTTGAGAAAATTAGTGCTGTGAAAATTAGAAAATGAACCAAGGATTACGATACAGAAGTTAGCAGAAGACTGCACAAGATATGTTAGCGTAAAAAAAGATTCGAAATAGATAGAACAGTCTGGCGTTTCGCATGTAAGGAAAATACGCTACAAAAAAGAAAGTCAGTCTACCAAAAAGAATTCTAAAATTGCGGATTATCAAACAAAAAGTGAAATACCAGAGAAAAAGAGAAAAATAAACAAAAACTCCCGAAGCCATGTTTTGCTTGCGGTGAACTTCACTGGTACAGATATTGCAATTTTAGGAATAAAAAAATGTTTCAACTGTAAAAAGTGGGTCATAAAAGCTCGCACTGCAGGTCAAAAAATAAAAACAATAAAATAAGAAAATTAAAGTCAGACAAGGTGAACGATGGAATAACCAGAAAATTTGTTACCGTCGAAATAAGTAATAAAAAAACAAAAATGCCACTCGACACTGGTTCCGACCTATCTATCATAAATTTGAATACGTGGAAGAAGTTGGGGAAACCAACTTTAATGAAGACAAAGAAAATCGTGAGGACAGTGACGGGAGAAAAAATACAATTTATTGGAGAATATGTTACAAACGTCACGTTAAATAAAAAAACGCGAAAAGTTAACTATTTGTCATAGAAAATACCACGAACTTACTTGGTACGAATTGGATAATAGAATTTCAATTATGGGATCTACCGATAAATTCTTTCTGTTACAAGGTTGAAAGTTTAAACTCAGAAGCCCAAAAATTAGTAAGGAAACTTAAGGAAACATTTCCTACTGTTTTTTCTCCAGGTTTGGGAACGTGTACCAAGATGGAGGCAAAATTTCAGCTGAAAGAAAACGCTCAGGCGGTATTCAAAAAGAAAAGGAATGTGCTGTTTGCTTCAATTGAACAGATAGATAAAGAATTGGACAGATTAGAGAAAACCGGTGTATTTTAAAAAAGTTGAATGGGTAACACCGACGATATATGAGAAAAACAAGCTCCAGAAAGTAAAGATGAAGCCGACACCGAGAAAAACTGGGGAGCAAGTTACCCGCAGCCAAGGACATGCAGCATAATTAAATGATTTAAGTCAACTGAAGTCAGCACGGAAAACGTTAAGAAGCATAAGATCAACAGAAGTAAAGCTAGAGGCTGAACGAAGAAGAACCTATAGAAACTGTGACTCCATCCTTAAGAAGCTCAAAGCGGAAGATTGTTTCTGGTAACACTATGGAGGTACCAAAAATAAAAAAGCGGATTGGCAATATGATGTACTTGGTGAAAAGCGAAAAATTCACGTGCAGTAACCAGATCAGACGACGTTTTTCAGACGTGGTTGACAGCGGTCCCGCGGAAGAAAAGACGATGGAGGTGATTTTCAATCCGTTTGATCTAACAACGCCTGCAACAATTTTACCTAAGGTACACCGATCCAGAAGAAAAAAGAAAGACAACGGATCATTTAAAAGTGGATCAAAAACGTAGGAGATAAGCTACGATGTTGCTAAAAAAAAGGTTTTTTTTTTGTTGATTTTGTTCATATTTCCTGTAAAAAATGAAAAATAAAGAAAACTGTTTACTTCTACGGAGTAAAGTTTTAGTGGGGGGTGTTATAGTGGAACCTATTCTATAGTTAATAGACTCTCCAATCTATAATAAGTAGGAGTAGTAGGAGTCGGTCGCTATTTTAGGACCGACTTAGTACAAATACAAGCCTCCACTGTGAAACCACTCCATAACACAAACCTTGATCTCTTCTGGGGTAGGGAATATGTAAATTTATAACCTGGTATACCTCGAATATACTCTCTCTATCCAACAACGCAATAGACATCAAAACTAATAGTTTTCTATTTTTCAACAAGGTCACACATCCCAGCGCATTATAATATTTCCACAATTCTTTGGTGGGATCCACTGGCAGTCTCAATTGATGGGGTAACTCGGTCTGTATTCCGAGTAACACTTCCCTTAAGTGACCCGGGTTTACTACGCTTGGACACAGGTGTCCCAATGACAACATGTCTAATTGCGCTCTCACATGTTCCAGCAAGGTTGTCAACGACTGACTAGTTTGTCGTACCTTAATCGTAATTGTCATTAGCTGGAAATATCTTTGCAAAAATCTACTTATTTCCTGTAATTCCATCATTACAGTTTCTGTATCATTAATTACCTCTTGTCTCAACCTTGCTAGGTTATTTATTAACCAATTAATTCTGGCTGTATTCTTGGCCACTTCCAACCTTGTCACATTTAATATTGACACACTCTCACTTGCCATTTGAGCCAGCGTCCTCTGGTTTATTTCCACTTCTCCCAGTTTTCTTCTTATGAATTTAACATCATCTTCAGTCACTGTTCCAAACAGGACATTTACCGCTTTTCCCACAATCGGAACTACCGATCACTTTTCTCTCGTCTGCAGTAGCTCTATTCCCTTCAGGTAATTTTGCATGTCCCTCCATTGAGCCTCTATCATAGTGGCTTCCGATTCTAGGGAGTGTAATAATCTGAGATATCCTTTCTCCTTGGAATAATCTTGCCCTATCTTCAACCGGGCTGCATCCAGCTGCCTTAGCTCATTTCTTAGTTTATTTAATAGCGACTCGTATGGTTTTAAATCTATCACGAATGTGATCAACCATTTCGACCTGGTTATTATTACTTCACTCATCTTTTTAAAAAATGGTATTTCGGCTGTGCTTCCAAGCTTCCGCCATCGTCATCATCAGTGTGGCTACCACCATCATCATCATCATCAACCCTTTCATTTTGGTCATTCCTGATTCTCTTGTTTTTATTCTTCATAACCATTCTGTCTTGTTCATTTCTTCGCTCAATTATTCCATAATTTCTTTTCCAAGTTTGTAATCCTTCAGCTCCTCCCTCCACTAACTAACTCCTAGAAGACCGAATGGTCCGGACAGGCGCGCGGTGCTCCCCCTCCAAAGTCCGTAACCTCATGACACTACTGCTGGCCAGTCAGCAGTGCCACGATCCTCTTCCGTCCTTTGTGAGGTGCAACCCGCGCCACCATCCCCCCATCCACATCCACCATAGTCAGCCAGTAGGTTTTTGGATGAGCCAGTGTCGTTATCTGTCGACACCGAATGCTTCTATTCTTCACAGCCTTCTTTGTTTTACTGAGATTTGGGGCTTCTCCACCCCTCTCAATCTCATCTTCAGAGGTAGTTCCTTTTCGACCTCTAACCTTCTCTCAGTGTTCAATTCCTCTTCAGGTGCTGTTCTGTCCCTTTCCTTTTCTCCTGATTCTTCCTTCTGCTTGGACTTCATCATTACTTCTTGATTCAACCTCTAGATCTCCCTTGTTTCTTAGCCTTTCTCTCTGAGCTGGGAAACGGGGTATCTGATCATCTTCCTCCTCCCACTCACTGAGCTCTTCTTCTTGTTTAGGGTGTTTCACTTTAGAACCCTTAACTGCTTGACTGGATTTACTTGCTTTTCTCTTCCTTTTCTTTGGACATGGGGGCGAGACGGTGACATCACAGGTGAATGCACCGATTCAGGCGATGACTGAACGCAGCTGGTCCTCACTGAATGTTCCAACTCCGTCACTCGGATCCCTTCGTCTAGATGGCTAAGTCGATCTATCTCTTCATTTTCCCCGGAATTTTCTTCCGTTTCCATTTCTTCCGGTTCAACTAGAGTTACCTTCTTTGTTCTTGACTTCTTAGGCCTCGGCTCACTCATTTCTAGGTTAGCTATTTCAGCTTTCTTCAGATCATTGGCATGGGCCCTCCTTGCCCGTCCTGCCACTTGATCCCATATTACATACGATACTGGACTCGTCTGTTCTACTATCCGGTAGTAGGTTCCCATCTCTGGTCCAGCTTACCTTCTCTCTGGTGAATTTTATAGTAGACAGGGTCTCCAATCTTCAATTCTACTACCTTTCTTTCAGCATTCACTCTCTCATTTCTTCTATTCTGTGCTCTCTTTATTCTTCTTCTGGCCTGTACAAATATTTTATGTTGTTCCAGCAAAAGCTGATGATGATCTTCCCCCATATACTTTCTTCAGCGCTTCAACAAGTTATCCACAGGCAGGACCACGTCTCTGCCAAATAACATGACGTATGGCGAAAACCTGGAGATTTCGTTTATAGTAAACCTCACGGCCGCCAGTGCCTGTGTCAAATACAGATCCCAATTTCCTGTATTTTCTCTAGCCAGTTTAGCTAACACATCTCCCAAGGTTCTATAAAACTTTCCACTTTAGTGTTTCCTTGGGGCGTGATATGGAGATGTTTTTATGTGTTATACATTCAACTCTGCCAGCACTTCTCTCATTATGCTGTTTATATTCTCTGTGCCATTATCAGTGACAAGTTGCACAGGGGCGCCATACCTAGGAAAGATTTCACTTATCAAATCGGCTACAGTTTTAGCTTTCTTGTCTGGTACTGCAAATGCCTCAGGCCAATTTGTTAGCCAATCAACAAAACTCACTATATAGTTGTTTCCTTGTGCAGTTTCCCCATATGGTCCTGATACATCCATACTCAATTTCTCGATAAGGAAGCTCGGCACATCCATCCCCTCCAATGTTGTCATTTCCTGTCTACTGCTCTGCGACTGGCACACTACACAACTCCGAACATAATTAGTGACCTCTCCGTACAATTTAGGCCAATAGTACTTTCTCCCTATTAGGTCATATGTTCTATCAATTCTCATGTGACCCAACCTCTTGTGGCACTGTCCCAATATCTCTAGTCTTAAACTTTTGGACACATACAACTTGGGCTTGACTTCTTCATCCCCACCTGAGAGATAATACAGCCTTTCCTCTATTACTGCATACTTGGTGGTCTCTCCTGTCTCCACCTTTTCTCTAAGGGCAGCTATCTCACTGTCTGCCTGCTCCTTCTCAATTCCTTCTGTCCAGTAAGGATCGGTCATTATCTGTGCGTCCCATTCCTCGTCCGATTCTAACATAGGGCGATCTTTTAACTTATTGGAGTTAATTACTCCAATTCTATAAGCTTTATCATCTACTCCCTCATCTACTTTTACAGATCTAGTTGTTTCGGTATTCTTGAGAGTAAATCTGCACAGGTATTTTCCTTCCCTGCCAAATACTCTATCTTACAGTAGTAGCCACTTAACTTTAGCACCCACTGTTGAATTATTTGTCCACTCTATCTGCAGTAGGTACTACAGGGGCCTGTGGTCTTTCTTTATATTAAAGACCGCATCATTCAAGTAGTAGTCCAGTTTTTGGAGAGCATACATGAGAGCGTATGCCTCTCTTTCTATTACTGACCATCTCTGTTGTGTCTCTGAGAGCTTATGAGAGAGAAAGTATATCGGTACTTCCTCTGGCATGCCTGGCACTGGTCCTTCTTTATCGGGACACGGCTGGGTGAAAACTGCTACTACACACTGCTCATTGGCATCAGTGTATAGCATCATGGGCTTGCTGAGGTCTGGGTACGTCAGCCGTGGAACGGCTGTCAGCTACTCTTTTAAGGTATCAAATGCCCGTTGGCAGTCTTCTGTCCATTTGAACCTAGCGTATTTCTTCGTCAATGCTACTAGGGGTATGGCAATTCTCGAGAATGCCGGGACGAATCGTCGGTAGAAACCTATAGCACCTATAAAGCCTCTTACTTGTCTCACTGACTTAGGTTCTGGCATTTCCCTGATGACTTTCACCTTATCCATGTCGGGCTTCTCCGTTTATAACAAAGCCCAAATATCTAGTCTCATCCTTCAGAAACTTGTTTTAGATGGAAAAAGTGAACATATCAGAATATCGTCTAGATATGCCATGGCAAAAGTCTCGCATCCTCCTAACACTATTGACATAAGTTGGAAGATTCCCGGGGCATTAACAAACCCGAATGGCATCACCCTGAACTGAAATAGTCCCAGGTAACACGCAAATGCGGCTTTTTCCTTGCCAGCCTCTTTAAGGGCTACCTGCCAATACCCGGATCTCGTCCAACGTGGAGAAGTACTTCGCCTTCCCTAATAATGCCAATTCGTGGCAATGGCACTGCCAAAGGCTTAGAGATGGAATTCAGTTTCCTAAAATCCACACAAAAACGGTACCCGCCATCTTTCTTGTCTACTATCACGATTGGAAAACTCCAAGGGGAAACTGATCTTTCTATAATCCCGGCTTCCAACATCTCTTCTACGGCCTCTTCCACAAGTGGTCTCTTATGAACAGGTGTTCTATAAGGCTTCAATTTCACAGTGGGGTAATTGCCGTTATCGATCTTCATTTTTACTGTGTGGGTCTGGCCTAATTCCTTATCCCGATTATTTCTTAGTAGACCTCCCACTCTGGCCTTAAATTGATCAGGTGACAATATCTCTTCTGCTATTTCTTCTGGTTGTTCTAGGCGTTTTCTTTGCTTCTCATCGAATTTTACTCGATTCATGGTTCGTAGCGGTAGTGCCTATCTTATCTCCTCCCCTCTCTTAACCTTTATCGTCTTGTGGGCCTGGTTCACAATCATAATGGGCTGCCTCAACTACTGCCTCACACAGAGTTCTCATTGTCTTCTGGGTCCTTCCCTTCTACAGGGACCAATTGCATGGTTCCTTTTTTCTATTCTCTTCCCTGTCATCCTTCTGTGGGTAGCTTTATATCTTCTTCCATCACTATTGTTATAACTTCTTCCGGTGGGCATCCCAATGGCATTATCTCTCCATTTACTACCAAAAAAGTGGGGTTGAACTCAATCCGAGACCTCTGGCTCTGAAGCCAATCTTCTCCAAGATTGCTTCCGTACACAGGTTGGGGGTTATGTAGAAGTTCTGGGTACTTCTCAATTTTCCAATCCTCACAGGGAGCCTCGCCATCCCTTTTATCTCCAGGGGGGCACCATCCACCTGTGTGATTTCTATGTATGCTTCTTGCAACATTTCCTTCTGTTTCACCCGTCTGTATTCTCTTTCTCTCAGCAATGAAACAGACGCTCCTGTGTCTATCAGAGCTTTCATTTCCCTACCCCTTATTTCTGCCCTACAAGATAGCTCCTTCTCTTGCGTCAGCGAAGAGAACACCTTGACTTTCCTTCTCCTGGGTTCCCACCACTGGGTCATTGCCGGCAGCAACAACTTCCCGTTATCCTCCTCACATAGGGGAGTTCTTCGTTTTCTCCATCTGGGCGGTCCCAGATGGACCTCTCTCAGTTTCTTGAATCACAATTCCTCCTCAGGTGCCCTGGTCTCCTACAAAACCAGCACCTTCTTGTTGGGCAGTTGACCGCAAAGTGACCCACCTGATAACATACCCAACATTTTATGCTTCTTCTCTTTAACTAGGACATCCTCCTTCTTATTTCTACCCTCTACCTAAGTGGATCTCCTTGTCACATGTCCGACGTTTCACGTTCCTATTTTTTTAACTAGGCCACCCCCCACACTTAATTCCGGGGTGGCAGCCTTCTTTATCAATATAGGTGGGGCAACTTTTTTTTTTTTATCTCAAACCGCTTGGCTAGGTGTCCCTTCTTCCCACACCTAGTATACCTATCTTGCTCAAAGTCTGGGGGTAATCTCCACTTTGTCGGGTAGTCCGCTGCTCTGTGGTCCTCATACCCACAGGTCCAGCAGACCAGCCCATATCGTCCCGGCGTGGGTTTATAGAACCCATGCTTGTCGACCAAGCATTTCTTTTGGGATCCTCTTCCCACATCTCAGGCTCCTCCACCTCTAGCTTGACCTTCCGATTCCACACCGAGGTTCTCCCTCCTTCCTCCTTTCTTCCGCTCTCCCGATTTTGCTCTTGTGCCTTCCCACCTTTCGTAATCTTCTCCCAAACTCCCTGGCTCTCAAACTTAGCGGTCCTTCTTTTATCACATTGTGGCAAATACGCTCGTCTCTGAGCGCTGCCACATACAGATCGGCCAAATGGGCCTGCATCACTGCATTATTTCTACCTACCTCTGGGAAAGACAATGACGACAGCTTCTCCGCTCGGGCCCCAAATTCTTAAGAGGTTTCATCCCTCAGCTTTCAGGAGGGCTCTCATGGCCTCTATCGCTGTTCCTTCGTCAACGAACTCTTGAGTCAATAATACTTCCAGTCTTTCCCATGTCAAGTGGGATTCACTGGCTAAGAGTCCCTTTATGAACTCTGACGATTTCCCCCTGGTGGCATCATACGCCAAGTATAGGGTTTCTCGGTCCGAGAATCCATATATCACGCGGCTATTACCTAGAATTGCGAACCATTCCTTAAAAATCTTTGGGCTACCGCCAAAGTCTGGAATCCTCGGTCCGCCCAACAATTTTCTTAGATCCACTGGCAATCCCTGTTCAACCCCCACTCCCTCCATGTCTACCCCATCTAATTCGTGGTCAGACACATTTAAACAAAAAAAAGAAACACAATCAGAGCAGCAACAATCGAAATTGGGAGATTAACCGAAAAATTGTGTCCTACATGACAGATGATGTCCAGCTCGTTCTTCTCAGGTTTCGGGCTGTTGAAATAGAGGGTATGGAATCTTATGGTTATAATTAACCAAAGTCCTTTGGTTCCCACTCTAGTTTGTTTCTGTTTATCCACTTGACACACCGTATGTTGTCCGGTTCCAAATTTTCCTCAACTCCTGTGGCAGTGGTTAGATAAGGGTCGAATCCGGTGGTCACGGCACCAATATGTGACACCTACCGGTCTATACTGGTCAGAGCACCAATATGTGACACCCACCGGTGGTCGCAGTCGCAGTCCAGCGCCATTATGTGACGTCTACTGGTCGCGACGTCTATATATTACACTGCGCCGTCGGCCCGTGTTAAGCGAGTTATGGTATCTTAAGTCGTTCGTCAATAAAAACTTGCTTTTGGTAGGAAAACTCTGTCGAGAGAATGTGGAAATCTTTCGGTCAGATTCTGCGAGGCTGGTCTCCAACTTCATGAAACAACTCCAAACTCAAACTGTCTGGAACTTACTGCAATCCCGACTCTCCGTTTATATGGACACCGACCAACTCTGGGGTGGGGGCCTGACGTGGTTTGGGTTCCTTGGAATTCTTAATTCCCAACAAGAATTCTCTTTGTTCTTAGGCCAGGAAAATTAATTACTTCCCATTTTTGGAAGATTAATCACTTTCATTTCGGGGTTTTCTCCCTTGTCCGTGAGGGAAGGTCGGAGGAGAGTTATCATCCTAGACTCTGCCTCTCACACATTGGTATCTCATATCAATCCCCTCGATGGGTGTTAAAAACTTCTCCGTATTTCTCATACATTCACATGCAAGAGTAGTAAATTAGTGTAGTGTGAACTTGTGGTCTTGTGTCAGGACTATGCTGAGAATCAATAATAATCACACATAAAAGTAAAAACAATTTCGTAAGAGCAGTAAATTAATGTAGCCTATTCTTGTGGTATCGTGCCAGGATTATGCTAAAAATCAACAATAATCAAACATAAAAAGTAAAAAAATTTTGCAAGAGTAGTAAATTAGTGTAGCTTAATCTCGCCTCATGACAGAACTATGCTAAAAACCAATAATAATCAAATATAAAAAGTAAGAACCATTTTGCAAGAGTAGTAAATTAGTGTAGCTTACACTTGTGGCCTTGTGTCAGGACTATGCTGAGAATCAATAATAATCACACATAAAAAGTGAAAATCATTTCACAAGAGTAGTAAATTAATGTAGCCTATACTTGTGGCCTCATGACATGACGATGCTAAAAATAAATAATAATCAAACATAAAAAGTAAAAACCATTTTGCAAGAGTAGTAACTTAGTGTAGTTTACTCTTGTGGCCTTGAGTCAGGACTATGCTGAGAATCAATAATAATCAAGCATAAAAGGTGAAAATCATTTCACAAGAGTAGTAAATTATTCTAGCCTATTCTTGTGGCCTCATGACATGACCATGCTAAAAAAATCAATAATAATCAAACATAAAAAGTAAAAACCATTGTGTAAGAGTAGTGAATTAATTTAGCTTACACCATGAGTACCAAATTAGTGTAGCCTATTCTTGTGGCCTTGTGTCAGGACTATGAAAAGAATAAATAAAATAAATAAAAACTTCTGTTAACATACTTTTCAGAACACCGGGTTTTGTTCGACGTTTTCTGGGGTGTTAGTGTATATAAAGAGCTGGAAATACAGAAACTATGATATTTAGGCATATATCGACGATATTTGATAAAGATTGTTTTATCACTAGGCCCTTTACATTATGAATGGGCACGTGTACTAAATTAAAATCAATCTATCTATCTATCTATCTATCTATCACGGTCTCTTCATATCTATCTATCTGAGTATTAACCATGTCTATTTATATTCTCTGTTCATTATGAACAATAAATCCTTTAATCACGGTCACGATTTTAATTTAGTACACGTGCTCATTCATAATATAAAGCACCTTGTGATAAAACAATCTTTATCAAATATCGTCCATGTGTAATATATCTGAACATCATGGTTTCTGTACTTCCAGCTTTTTATATACACTAACACCCCAGAAAACGTCGAACAAAACCCGGTGTTCTTAAAAGTATGTTAATAGAAGTTTTTTATTTATTGCTCAGGGTGCATATTGCATTGTATATTTCTGCACCTGCCACATCTCGAGGGAAGTTCACAACTCATAATCGTTCATTGTTTATTTGTAATACAGATTTCTCTTTATACTGATCGATGGATTGAATGAAATTAATTTTGATCAGAATTTTTATTCATCAATCTTGTCGCATGTTTCTTTTACGCCAAATATAGGAATGAAATGTTTACATGGATTTGTTACGCCCTGTAGGCACCCATACATTTTCTTGCAATCTTCATACTTCAATTCCTTTTCTTGAAATACAAAAAGAAAAATAACTGTTTATAATAGCCAAGGCATTTATATTGTTGTATTTACACATTTAGTCTTGTATACGGGATTCGGTCAAATGGACAGCCATGAAAGGAATGGCTGTATTGTTGCTTAACAGCCTGACTTAATAGTAATCTCTTTTTAGCCTTTTCCTACATAAATCAACTTTATCGTTTGGCCGGTAAGCATTTCTCAAATATTATTCTGCTTATTTTATACAAATTGATAGCACGCCCATTTATTTTGAAATTACAATTTGATTTACATCATGAACTGTGTGTTCTTTCATTATTAATTTGTTTTCTTTATTTAAACGAGGCGACTAAATATCTGTATGTACCCAAAAGTTAGATTTTAATAGTAAAAGCAAACTTTTATACAACGCAAGGCCGACGAGTTCAGACATTTTTTAAGTCAAATTATTTCACGATCTTTCCCACCAAAGGTCGTCATTCGCCGGAAATACTAATGTAGACCTGATATATTTTTAGAAGAAAATATGATAAATCTCTTATATATTTAAACTTTAAATGAATGTGGTAAGGAGATTCTGCCATTTCCATGAGCTCGTCTAAATATTATTCTCTAATTCATTCATAGTGTGTTTTTATTATTATTCATAACTGAATAATATGTTGATACTGCAAGGAGAATATAGAAAAGTTTGAATTTCCAAAATCAGTATTCAGATGTTTAGCTATTCTAATAATTATTTTAGAAGTGAATCAGTTTTTGAAGGAACTTGTAAATTATTTAAATATTTTGTTATGTAGAGAAAGGATGTGATGGTATTGTAAAAAGATCCCTTGAAATCAAATTTGTTTAAACTCCGCGCGAATGATATGACAAAAACACAATTTACATATAAACAGACATATACCGTGCAGTCTTGCGTGTCGGTCAAAGAAAAAGAAAAGGAAGAACAACGACAAGAAACTGATAAAAACTTGTAGATTACTCAATAAGAAAAAGTCTTGACAAACGCTTCCAGCATGTGTGTGTCTGTCTGTGTGTGAGAGAGAGATAAAGAGAGAGAGAGAGAGAGACAGAGAGAGACAGAGATAATGCAATGATTTGTTCTTCGCTACATTCGATGTTTAATGAATTTGCGCTAAATTTGGCTGACTAATAAATTGAAATATTAGTTATTCGCTAAAAAAGAAGTTCTTTTTCATCTTTGGAAAACTACGTAGAATTAAAATTAGGTTCTTCCAAAAATTCGCTGAATATGGTAATTGCAATCAAAAACCGTAAAAACAAAATATCGTCAAAATTTTTGTGTTATTATAAAGAGCTTTCCTTTTTATAATAATACAAAGGATTTATATGTAAAAATTATCATTATCATCCTTTTTCCAACCTTGGAAATTTTGGTAAAATATCTTGTTTTCTTTTGTGTCAAAGTGGGACCTTAAATTGATACGGGAAATTTGAGCTTTTTTCAGTTAAAAACATTTTCCATTTGGAAATTCTTGCAAATATCAAATAATTGTCGGATTTTAATAAAACTTTCAGTACTTATTCAGGAATGATTGCAATTATGTTTTAAATATTTTCTTTTTTTTTTTTTTTGCTATATAAAATATTTTATCTGTTACATCACCCACTTAATTTTCATGAAATTTCGAGAAATTCTTTTTTTATGGCTTAATGTTGATATTTGTTATAAGGACAAGAGCTCCGAGAATCTTTTTGATCAAACTGGACGACCAGTAACATATAATCGAACCTGAATAGTAAAATAATAAAGGCAATAAAAGTAAAACGATTTTTTTTATATTTATTAAAGATTATAATTGATTTTAAGTATAAAATATGTTATGGACACTGTAGACTGGTCTCTTTCTTACCTATCACCCCTAACAACTGAACAGTCTATATCTTACGCCTACGCACGGAAAACTTCAACCAATAAAAACCGTACTAGGCGAATCAACCAATCTCATTGGTTAATGACACGATAATCTGAAAGTTCACGTGCAAAAGCGAAATTGCGCCAAAACTTCGTGAGCCGATTTCGGACTTTCAGAACTTATAAAAGAATACGTCGACTGACCCAAGCAGTCAGTAACGAACTCCCACAGAGAAATTGTCAACATACTCCACGTCACTCGAAATCACGATTTTACCGCGCAAAGGTACATCAACGCTGACTTACTCACAATTTAAAATCAACCAACTCTATGAACATCGATTCTCGAACATTGCTTATCCAAAGTGAATTATATTCACTACCTATTAAGTAAACATCCATGTGCAAACGACCTTGAAAACATTACAGTCAAAGGTAGATCACTCCTTAAGAACTCCTAAAAAGACACTTAATATTGACAATTCTAATACCAACACAAATCTAAAACGGACTGCAAATGAACGAACGATTACAAAGAGAGACATTCTGAAACCTAAAACATCATACACATTTTTGCCAACATAACATGTACCAATTATCCTGTTTGTACATTGTTTTGAATTGTATATAAATGTTTTATTAGTTTCTAATTGAATATGTCTTGTTCTTAATCGTATTTAAATTTCGTTTATTTATTTGTTGTGGATGTAGAAAGTCACGCAACCTACACAAATTCCTTCTGATTCTTTCAAGCATAATTAATAAATTTTGCACGTCCCCAACAAAATTGGCGACCCCGACGTTCAAACAAAATTGGTGACCACCGACGTTCGATGTTCGACGTTATCAATAAAATTGGTGACCACGACGTGCGACAAGTAAAAAAAACCGTCGCCAACAAAAAATTGATAACCTCGACGTGCGAAGGATCCAACAAGAGTGACGACCCCAACGCGCGGGAAGAAATTAAATCGACACGTGTAGTCTTCGAACCAACAGACCGAAAATACAGATACAAAAACCACGACCTTTATAAATGGCTGATCCATTTCCTCTCACAGAAACAGCAATCAAGCTGGAAATGCCTGCTTTCAACCCAAACGTTCAGACGTGGTTCTTACAATTGGACGCGATATTACAGGCCAGACACGTAACTTCGCAGCAGTCAAAATTTGCGTCCGTCGTAGAGAAGCTACCCGCGGAGGTAGCGGCTGAAGTAGCAGATGTATTAACCTCTCTACCAATAGATAAGCCGTACGAGACCCTCAAACAACAATCCTACACCGATCTGGTTTTTCGGAGGAAAGAAAAATAAGAGACCTCTTAACAAACGTTACAATTGGAGATGCGAAACCGTCCCAATTACTACGACCCATGCAACAACTGTTGGGCGACAACCTATCAGCCACAGTATACCGCCAAATGTGGCTGGACAAATTACCATCAGAAATGGTACGAATCTTGGCTGCATTAACAGGCAACGTTGACATACAAAAATTGGCCACAATAGCAGACAAAATAGCCGATACTGCCCCGGTACGACAAATTTCCTCAACTGAGACGGTGGATGGCCTTGTGCCAGATGTCAACCAACAAATCCAAAAATTGTCCTCGGAGTTAAAAAGAATATTTTTACAGCTGCATGAATTACAAAAACCACATGAAAGTCGTTGTAATAATTTTATGCGACACGGAAACCGTGGTCCAAGATCATCGTCTCGCCATAAATACCAACAGCGCCGAGATCGTTACCTACATGACAATTGCTGGTACCACGAAAATTTTGGCGCGCTCGCGAAGAAATGCCGACCACCATGTTCGTATGAAAAATCACTTCCAAACAAACAAGCGGGAAACGTAGAGACGTTGGATGCCATATATTTAAAAACTAACCGTCTCTTTTACATCCACGACAGAGCGGGCGGTTTAAAATTTTTAGTTGACACCGGTGCACAGATAAGTGTCCTGCCTTTCAAAAATTGCAGCAAACAGACTCTGGTCAAGCATACATCTTTCAAATTGCAGGCCGCTAATGGCACTCCGATCACCACGTACGGTGAGCGGACCCTAACACTAGACATCGGCCTGAGACGAGAATTTACGTGACTTTTACTATCGCAGATGTTGCAATGCCGATCATAGGAGCGGATTTCCTAACCCATTACAAATTATCTGTTGAGTTGGCGTCACAAACTTTAACTGACACTAGCACTAATCTACAACGTTGCGGTTTCATTTCCAAGTATTCGACAATCTGTCTGACGACTGTTATACCTACAGCCAATGGCTACAATGAGATAATACGTCAGTACCAATCGCTACTGTCACTATCAACCCATAATGAACCAGTGAAACACCACGCCACTCATAGTATTAAGACCACAGGATCTCCAGTTCATTCTCAACCTCCCAGACACCATCCGAGTAAACTAAAAATAGCCCGCGACGAATTTGACAATATGCTCAAACTTGGTGTAATCTGTCCTTCAGCCAGTCCTTATGCCAGCCCTCTACATATGGTTGTTAAAGCTGACTCAGCTAGTTGGCGTCCGTGCGGCGACTACAGGTTACTAAACGCGCAGACCGTCCGGAACAAATACCCAATCCCGCATATTAAAGATTTCGCCCTTTCGCTGGAAGGTGCTAAGCTAAAGTATTCACCAAGCTCGATCTTAAAAAGGCATATTACCAGATCCCCATCGAGGAAGACGACATTCCGAAAACTGCTATCACAACGCCTTTCGGACTCTTCGAACTTACGAGAATGCCCTTCGGATTGCGTAACGCGGTGCAGTCTTTTCAGAGGTTAATAGACAAAGTCCTACGCGGAAAGCCCTACACATATGCTTACATAGATGACGTACTCATAGCAAGCAGGTCTCATGAATAACACCGTGAACATCTACACACAGTTCTCAAAAGATTACAACACTACGGTTTAAAACTAAATATTGATAAATGCGATTTCGCAGTACCGAGTTTAACTTTCCTCGGGCATATTTTAGACCAGCATAGATTGTCTCCCTTGGATCAGAAAATTACAGCCATCGCTAATTACCCTTCACCTTCCACTTTGAAGCAATTGAGGAGATTTTTGGGGATGGTTAACTATTATCGACAGTTCATCCCAAATTGTGCGTCAATTTTATTACCACTGACAAATATCTTGTCTCTTCATAAAAGAAAAAAATCGCAGATATCACTATCACAAGATAAGCTACGATAATTTCAAAACGCGAAAGATGCACTACAGAACTGTGCCAAACTAACTTACATTAATTTATCGGAGAAAGCTAAACTTACATTAACAACAGATGCATCAGCCGACACAGTTGGCGCTGTGTTGCACCAAATTACTGATGGCATCGAAACACCTTTGTCTTTTTTCTCACTAAAGCTAAATGCTACACAGAAGAAATATAGCAGTTTTTCAAGAGAATTACTTGCCGTTTATTTGGTGATACGGCATTATCGACACATCCTTGAGGGTAGAGACTTTGTCGTTCTCACAGATCATAAACCGTTAACTTATGCACTGCACGCGAAGTCCGATAAACTAAACCCGAGAGATATTCGCTACCTGGATTACATCAGTCAGTTTACATCGGACATTCGATTCGTAAAAGGTCAGCATAATATCGTGGCAGATGCATTATCGAGACCTACACTTGATGTGATACAGTCACCCTCACTCGAATTCGACACAGTTGCTGAAGAACAGTTGAATGACGACACACTCCCTTCAGCGCAGGCAGATACTTCTCTGAAATTAGAAAAACGTCCACTACCTTTCACCGACAAGCTTGTTTATTGCGATGTCTCAACAGGCAACCCTCGACCCTACCTGCCTTCGTCGAAGAGAAAAACGGTTTTCGACCATTTTCATTCACCAGCTCACCCTGGAGCGAAGGCTACGCTGCGGACCATATCTGACATACCGGGCCAGACGAATCCGACGTGAAACAGTGGTCCCGCACGTGCCAGCGTTGCCAGGCAACTAAGATAAGTCGTCATACAAAAGCACCATCGTCAACCTTTACGACCCCTGACGGTCGTTTTACTCATATTCACGTCGAACTTGTGTGTCCGCTTGACAGGACCAATGGATACGAATATATTCTGACTGTCGTAGATCGCTTCTCACGATGGCCTGTGGCCGTACCGCTACCAACGATAACAGCAGAAGCGGTGGCCAACGCTATCTTTCAGAATTGGATTTCAATATTTGGATCCCCTGCGGTTATTACAACCGACAGAGGTCCTCAGTTCCAGTCAATTTTATTCGCTGAATTCGTCAATTTGCTCGGGATTAAACACTTTTCTACTACGGCGTATCATCCCTGCAGCAACGGATTAGTAGAACGTTTTCATCGACAGCTCTACAGTGTCTACCAGTGCTCGGACCTAGGTAAATAAGCTACCATTTGTGATGCTTGCGCTACGAAATCCAGGCAAACTAGATCTGAAATGTACTAGTGCGGAGTTGGTGTTCGGGAAACCAACGACCCTTCCAGGACAAATCTTTCACAATGTTACGGATTCTACCCCTTCCAGTTATTTCGTGTCCGATCTTAAACAAAAAATGACTGACATAATATATACGCCCACACAGACTTACAAGAAACCGTATTACGCGCCAATAGACTTAAATTCATCAGAATATGTTTTCCTGCGTCGAACTATACTGGACCACATCTAGTAATCTCCAGAACACCTAAGTATTTCGTAATAGACATTGCTGGTAAACAAAATACCGTCAGCATCGACAGACTCAAATACGTACAGTGTGATGACATTATTCAAACACCAATAAACCCAACATCTACTACGCAATCAATCACACAAACGACTACTAAAAATATGTCTCCATCAACCCAGTCTACCCGCACGAAGTCGGGCAGACATGTTCATTGGCGAGCTAGATTTCGCGCATACATTACATATTAATGCCCATTGACATGGCCATTAATCTAGGGGGAGGTATTGTAGACTCGTCTCTTTCTTACCTATCACCCCTAGCAACTGAACAGTATATATCTTACGCCTACGTACGGAAAACTTCAACCAATAAAAACCGTACTAGGCGAATCAACCAATCTCATTAAACGCACACGTGTTTAAACACAAAATACCGCCCAAAATCTTGAAATGTGTTCGCGAGCCACACACGTGACCAGGAATGTAAATAAATACAATGCACGAACACAAGTTTACCAGTGAGCTTCGCGACGGTTTTTGACCTTTTGTTTGATATTTTTGACTTGCGACGAACTTTTTTTTTGCTGCTAACGATTTTCCTTTCAGTGCTTCAAGAACTTTTTGGACGAACTTCTGAGGATTTTTTCTGATAAGTTATTCTTTAAGTTTTATTTTTTTTTTGTTTTTATTCTTCTATTTCTTTTTGTTTTTTTTATTTTTTGGGCTTCGGCCCTCATCATTTTTTATTTTAGTCCGGTTTGACAAAGTCTTACCGGACGATTTATTTTTTATTGTTTATTTCTCTCTAGTTGTTTTAGAAAAAACAAAGTCAGCACAGTATTTGAAAAAAAGAAAAAGAAAACTTTATTTTTTCCTTTTTATTAGCGACTTCGGTCGCATTCTCTCGTCTTTTTTGGTTTAACTAGTTTGTTTTTTCTTTTGCATTTTTATTTTCTTTAGCGGCTTCGGCCGCAAACCTTTATTTTTTTCTGGTTGTAAACCAGACTTTTTCTTTTTCTTTCTTTTTCTTTTTGTACATTTTCGTGAATTTTTAAAAAAAGACAGGAGTTTCTGTTTTTGTTTTTTGCTTTCGGCTGCCTTTGGGCGCCATTTAGATTTTTTTTTTTTCTGTTTAATTTTTGTTTGTCTTTTTATTTTCCCAGTTTATTTATTTTTTAAAAAAAGTTTATTGTCTTTGTTTCTCTTCTTTTAATTTACTGGTACATCCAGGCTTATTTGTTTAATTTTTTTTCCCTCCCAAAACTCCTTTCCCCAAATCTGGTGATTATATTTAAAAAGACCCGCAGGTGATAGTCTCCACGTTTTTCAATATGGCCGACGGTGACAGTCGGGCCAATATAAAAAAGGACCTTTTTGGGACGGCTGCTAAAGCCAACCCCCCTGATAATGCTGCCAAGAAGCGGGCTGATGGTAGCCCCAAAGCTGACCGTACTAGTAGCTCCAAGAAGGGAGAAGCTAGTAATAAGAATATTGAGGTGCCAAAGGACGCACAAAAGACAGCCGAGGAATTGCCCTCATGCTGGAAGTCCCCACCAAGTTGTATTCTGAACATGGCGGATTTCCTGGATAAGGCGAAAAGTTACGCCCATCTTGTAAATAAAGATGGGTTCGTCGATGTTGTCCAGGAGCTCGATGTGTTCACAAAAAGAATGGTGACCGTTTTTGTGGTGGACAAAAAAAACAAAAAGATTTGTCGCTCCACTAAAGACACAGTGATTAAATCACTTTTGTCCCTGGGGATAAAACCCCAAAGAGTAATTAAGGGTAGAGGGTTCTTCATGTGGGACATTCTGCTGCCCACACCAGAAGATTGCCTAGCCATGGCAAAAAAAGAATTGATCACAAAAGATCTAATACTAAGAACAGAATATGTAGGCAGAAGGCGAACCAGGGTGGCCGTTTTCGAGGTTCCTCCTCAAATTTCGGGTGAGTTCCTGGCTGCATTTTTTATGCAGTACGGCCAAATTTTAGGGGCTCTCTCCGACAATTTGAACGGGGGATGGACTTTTGATATCATGCTTGATAGAGAGGCCTTCAAGTCCGTCCCCAACTGTTTGGTGTTTGGTGACCGGAAAATGCCGGTCATAGTGACCGGTAGGAGACCAACTTGCTGGAGGTGTGGAGAGACTGGTCACCTTTCCTCCTCCTGCCCAGGGAAGAAGGCCCCTGGAGTTCCGGTCACAGGCGACCAAAATACCCCCTTGGCCGAGAAAGTAAAATCCCCGGAGCCTGTAGTGGGCCTAGCTGCGGGGCGTACTGTTGGGGAAAATCCCTCGGTTGGGTCCAGACCCACATTACCCTCAAATCCGACGCCTGCCACAAGTGTGGTTAAGGAGAAGGATGAGGGGGAATGGCGCCTCGTGGTTAGGGGCAAGGGGAAGACCCAAAAAGCGGTTCCACAGTCCCAACATGACCCCGGGGATAAAGTCACCTACAGCCCCATTCCCTCTACCAGCTCTGAGGGCGACGCCTCGGCGTCTTATGCAGAAACAGCATCTGAGTCCCCAAAACTTAATGAACCAAGCTGGCAGAAAATTTTGGACCTGAAAAAATTGAAAGAAAAAGTGGAGGCCAAGCGGGCTAAAAATAAAAAATCGCAGGGGGCACTGGGCCCCCTATCCTCTGCCCCGTCTTCCTCTCCATCACTTAAATATAAATTCACAAAACCACCTCCGCCTAAATCTTTGACAAACTCTCCAGTGAAATCTCTTCGTTCCTCCAAACCTTCACCCGTAAAGACACCTTCCGGCATGACTCTATCAACTACACCGAGAGACACTCCTATACACACACCCAATCACTCTCCTCAGAAAAAAAGAAACAGAAGTCCGGATACTCAATCAGCTACGGACAAGAAAAAAAAGAAAATAAAACCACCATATCTCCCGGGGGAAGACGTCTGCCGCTTATCCCGGGATCAGGCTGACAGGGTCTTCGGGAAAACTAAAAACCCAATGCCCTTAAAAGTTCTCTGGAACTTCCGGCACATCAAGGGTGTAGATGTGGAGGTGCCGGAAAATTTTAAGGCCCGGAATCAGCTAACCGTTGTAAGAACTGGCCCGGGTACGCGGGAGATATGGGGCATGATAGAGGAGGCTAAGGCCTCCTTGAAAGTGGTGCCCCCAGCAGTAGTTCTCCTTGAGGAAAACTTAGACGAAACTAAAAAGTGTAAAGGGAGGGTCCCTCTTTATGTTCACCCATCCCTTTATAGGGCTCTTAAGTTAACTTATCCCGCGGACATCGGTAGCTTGTCTCAGAGTGATACTCTCGATACTGAGATGATGTCAGGTTCGATGGGACAAGCTGTCGGTGTCCTCACCCCAGCCATGTTCTATCCTGAAGGACAACCCTAATCGGCTACACGATGGCTCTCTGGTTAGCTACGTTGAATGTCCGGGGCCTGAGGTCCGAGTCTCGCAGGGGGAGGCTCACTCGTGACCTTCAGCGCCTCGGGGTGAATGTATGTTGTATACAAGAGACCCGGTTTTCTTCTCATGATCGTGAGGACATACTGTCTAAGGGGTTCGCCCTTTATTCAGTCTGTTTTGATGGTCGTTCGAGGGGTGTCTCTTGGCTAGTGAGCAAGTCTTTGAAGGCTGCTTGTACCCTTGTCTTCGCGGATCCGGCGGCCAGACTTTGCGTGCTGGATGTTACCATAAATGATATGGTTCTACGTCTCATTGGGGTTTATGCGCCCAATACCCATTCCGAGCGGCCTGCTTTGTTTCGGCAGATCGCGCCGTTCTTGACGACGTCTCGTCGGGTAGTTTTAGCGGGGGATTGGAATGCCGTCCTTGACCCCGATATAGATCGTATAGGGCATAAACAAGGTATTAACAACCCGGATGTGAAACCATTTCGGGACTTTATCGATGGGTTTGATCTCGTCGATAAGTTCCGGAATGAACACCCTCGGGAGGTAGCATGGACTTGGACAACTAGTGGCAACTCGGCTCCTGGGACGCTTGCGAGCTACCTGGACCGAGTCTTAGTTAGGAGAGTCGATGTAGGGCTCTTAGGGTGTCCAAGTTTCCATTACATAGTTTATACGGATCATAGGCTTGTCCGGGTCCGTGTAAATTTAGATAAGCCTAAGGTTAAGTTGGCTGGTTACTGGAAATTGAACTGTTCACTTTTTGGTGATCAGGGTTTCCGGGACCAGCTGTTACTAACCATCCAAAGGGAATTGACGGGAGCGGTTGTGGGAAACGCCTGGTGGGGAAATCTTAAATCTAAAATTCGAACGTTTGCTGCCGATTTTAGTCGTCGACTCAATCTAGATAGATTAGCGGCGCAAACTGCTTTAGAAGATAAAGTCAATCGGGCTGTGAAATCCCGTGTTAGTGGGGACATAGCTTTAGCTAAGGCAGAGTTGTCCTCCTTGCTTATCAAGAAGGATCAAGCTCTGGTAGTTAGGACTAGGTTAAAAAGAATGTCTTCTGAGGCAACGAATATGGCCGCTGAACTGCGTGCAGAGGAAAATCGAAACGCGTCTAGGCGACATATTGCATGCGTCACGTTGCCGGATAAGCGGACCGTGACTACAAACGCGGGCATATGTGAGGTCTTTCGGAACTACTTTCAGGATCTTTTCACCAGGGAGCCCGGTCTGAGCTCTGCTCAGTTCGACGCCTATTTAGCTGACTTTCCCTGCCTCTCGGCAGCTGAAGCGGCTAGGTGCGAGGGTCCCATAACAGAGTCGGAGATCTGGGAAGCGCTGAAGCAGGTTGGCCTGGATAAGTCTCCGGGACTAGATGGTCTTCCCTACGAAGTTTACTTGAGGTTGTCGCACGTTTTTGTTCCTTTGCTGGAACTGATTTACAACCACTGGATGAAGCAGGGGTCTTTACCCAAACGCTTCACCAGGGGTGTGATCAAGTTGCTGCGTAAGGACAAGGACGGTGGGGATGGGTTAAGGAACTTTCGCCCTTTAACGATGTTAAATACGGACTTAAAGATTTTGGCGAAGATCTTAGCCAACCGTTTGCAGCTTGTCCTGTCTAGACTGATTGGCCCTGAACAGACTTGTGCTGTAAAGGGTAGGACTATTCAGGATAACCTTCACATGGTACGCTTGATCTTAGAAGAAGTCGACAGTGAAGCCGCGCTGATCAATTTAGATCAGTCCAAGGCCTTCGATAGGGTTGACCATCGGTTTCTGGAGGCTGTCCTTTCGGCGGCCGGTTTCGGAGACGACTTTCGCTCCTGGATACGACTTTTGTATGCGACCCCGGTGCGCTTGTGGAAGTGAATGGGGTAAGATCGAAGCCTTTCGTATTGTCTCGCTCCATTCGTCAAGGTTGTCCGCTCTCGCCTCTGCTTTACGTTCTTGCGCTGGAGCCTTTCCTTCGCAAGTTAAAGGCGAATCCGGTCCTGCGCGGAATTTCCCTGCCTGGGGCTTCCACCTCAGCCAGGTATTCTGCATATGCTGACAACGTTTCGGTTCTTGTGTCGAGCAGAGCCGAGATTGACGTAGTCAGCAAAGAGATCAGTGGGTATGAGATGGTGACAGGGGCCAAGATCAACCGCGATAAGTCTGTGGGCTTGCGGTTGGGTGCGTGGAAGGGAGTTTCACTTCCCGGACCTTTCCTCTGGACGGATGGGCCAATCAAGATACTCGGCGTCTGGTTCGGTCCTGATCTCCAGTTGGAAATGAATTGGTCGGAGGTGCAAGGGAAGGGCGAGATCGCGGTTAATCTGTGGTCTTGGAGGAGACTTTCCCTGAAGGGAAGGGCGGAGGTATGTGTTTCACACATATATCCGATCTTCCTTTACCGACTGTCTGTGCTTCCACTCCCGTATGCCAGACTAATGTCATTAGTCCGGACCTTGTTCTCTTTCTTGTGGAGATACAAGGCCCCTATGGTATGTCGCGAGATCTGTTGCCTTCATCCCTCTGAGGGCGGTCTGGGTATGCCTAGCATTGAGATTCGTCAATATATGCTTCGCATTACCTTTCTAGACCGAATGTGTCGCGGATTGGATGAGGTGGGCACCTTTTGGAAAGAAGATGTCCGAAAACATTTCCCATCCCTGAGAAGTGTGCACTCGTGCGAGGAGGAGGTCGGCCGTAGACCTCGTGCCGAGTGCTCCTTCTACCGCGAATGTCGTAGTGTTTGAAGCTCCTCTTACGGACGACGGATGGCCTCTCCGACGCCCAGGCGTTGTCTCGTAAGGCATTGTATCAATTGTTAGTTAGGGAGTCCGTTCAAGATGATCTGATCGACGAGCTCGGTCTTACGAAGCAGGAGGCTCGCTCGATATGGCCTTGGGCGCCTGGGTTGAAATGTCTCAATAATGATGAGGCATCACTTCACCTGGCTGATGATTCGTGGGGCCCTCTGGGTCGGCAAAAGACTTTGTTCAGCAGGCTTGGAGAAATATCCAAACTGTCGTGGCTGTACTGGGGAAGTCGAGACCATTGGTCACACCTTTTTTCAGTGCAAGACGGTAGTGCCGTTGTGCAAGTTTGTTGAAGGCCTCATGGTTCGCAGGGAAAGTTCTTTGTCCTGGAAGCCAGTTCTGTTTGTAGCAATGTGGTGCCGCAATTGACGAAGGCTGAACAGTATGTGTTCTGTTGCTTACTAGGGATTATGAGAGTCGTGATTTGGACGACGCGTCAGAAGGGATTCCATGAGGGCGAGAAGTTCACCTCTTCCCAACTGATCTTGTTCTTTAAGCATCAGCTTAAAGTCAAGATTAGGACGGAAAGGCGGCGGCTACCATCATCGGAATTTGGCAAAAGGTGGGTGAATCTTGCGCGAATGTGTAGAGTGAAAGGGGCTGACCTAGAGTGGCATTTGGATGTCGGTTAGGTACAGAATTTTGTCCTAACAGGGTTGAACATAGGCAACCCACCCAGATTTTAGGTTAGACTAGGTTTTGTATTTTGAATTTTTATTTTTCCCTTTTTTCTAGTAAACTTAGCTAGGGTATGCATGCGCATTGGTATTTCTGTCCCTATTTTTTCTTTTGTTTAATTCCCCATCCCCTCCCTCGTTAGGTGTTCAGTGATGTCAGTTCTCTGGTGGATGCGGGACGCCTTTCGTTTCGTGTGTGTGATTTTTCGTATTTGTTGTGTATGAATGTGTGTGTGCCCGCGTGAATGCATGGAGGTATGAATGCTTTTTTCATTTTTTCATAGTCCCGCATTGATTTCGTCCGGTGAACTGATGTTTCTGCCACATTCATGGTTTGTGGGTTTTTTTATTACTAACACAGTTTTGTTTAGTTTAGTGTAAATATTTATAGCATATTGTATATATTCATTTGGGGATCATTTTAAAAGTTGTTAAATTTTGACCCTCCCCCCACGAACAATAATTGTATATAAGGGGACTAGTTAGGACATCATCGAGAATTTGAGGTATTATGGTGGACGTAGTAAGAAAGGTAGGAGTGAATGTGTTGTTTTGGTGATTGGAATATTGTTGGCGTGTTTGGGTCAGTGTCTGCGACTAGTTAAGTTTAGAATTAAGACAGATGAAGACCGTCCTTCCCCATCCCCCTTTTAGGCCTTGTGCCGCATTTTGTATTTACTCATACAAATAAATATTGTAAGCTTCGTGACTGATAACCAATTACTAAACTACTCCACGTCACTCATACTTTTGAAGTTGCAAAGTTAAATTTATTTAACACGAAACAACTCCAATGCACTCACTCACCAACCTCTGAAATCACTCCTGAACTTTCACCAATTTTAGAACTCACAATTCCAAACTTTATTCTTCTAAATTACAAGTTCAATATTAATTCTTCTTAATATGAACTCCGGTACAACTATTACCAAATCAAAGGGACACGACTCTGTCTTACCTTTTCAGTTCGCATGCTTGTACATCAAACATTAATAAATCTAATTGTTATGTTTTGAAATCATTCCGTTGAGTTTTGTATCTTATTCTATGTATGAATATAGAGATTTTAATGTTAGTGAAAATCGTTAATTTTCACGCAGCCTATTCTCAACAAGTATTTACCCATTATAATTAACACATCCACTACATATCTATACTAAATTTAAAATTAATTGATAATTTTCTAACATTTCCTCAACAAGCACTTTCGTAATTTAAACTATAAAAGCAAAGTACCCAACATTAAATAAAATATTGTTTAGAATATTTCTTAGATGTTTAATATTACCGGTTTGAAAAAAAATATATGTAAAATAGTCGTCCATTTTGTATTTGTCAAATATTTTTTTCAGTTAGTCTCCCCCTTATTTATATTTCCCAAACATCAGTCTGTTAATAAATCTCTTAATACGTCCCCTAGTGAACAATTTGGACAATTAAGGAGGAGTTAACCCCAACACCCCAAAGTATTTTGCTTATCAACAATATTAATTTTAATCTATTAGCCCATTTTTAGGAAAAAAAATTCCCTTAACGCAACGTTCAGAAGGGACACAGTACACGAAGAAGTCTGACAAAAACATATCTGGATTTATTTCCTGATTAAAAAAAAGCCATATTGCAAGAGGTATGTAGGCAGGTATGATCCTCCACAACTTCTTCTTTAATGTGTACTGCTAAGAGTTGCTTTCTCTGCTGTTGAATTCTGAATTGACCTCGTGCCATACCCGCAAGTTCATCATACCTATGCTATTTCATAAATGAGAAAAAAAAATTGTCGTTTCATTTTTATTTTGATTTCTTCACGTTTGTCGAAGATAGAATTTTAATAAACCACAACCTGAAATGAGAATAGCTTAAAATGTATTTTTGAACAGTTCTTCGTAAAAGATACAAAAGAAATAATTTATTATTATTATTTAAAAATTCTATTTCGCCTGCATTTGTTTTATAATCTCATTCTGTGTCATAAGAGATGACCTTAGGCAAACTAAGGTTCGGATTTTTGTTGTTTCTATTTCATTAAACAAAAAACAGCTATTAAAAAAAAAAACTTAAATGAACAAAGATCTTCGATGCATACCAGCTTTGCTTGTTAGAATTAATTTTGGATTTCATGGAGAGAAGGTACAGCAGATACTTTGTTCACTTGTTATTGTGTTCCTTTCTTTATCAGACTCAAGCTTTATTTTGTTATCAGACGCCACAAGTGAAAGGATTTTTTTCTATTTCCATTTCCAGATCTTTGTATTTCCTTAGTTTTTCAAAAACCTTTGCAGATATGTTTTTGTCATTGTTCTGCATTTGATAATGTCTGGCCGATTTTTGCTTGTATTGATCAATCTGTGTTGATAGAAAAAGTTCAGAGGATGGTAATATCCAATCCCTCACCTACAGATTCAGGATGATGTTCATAACAGTTTGCAGCTATTTTATCCCGTATTGATGACAGATCTTTCAATGTAGTTATTGACATAAGCTGTGATGACGATTTTTGTACTTTTTCGGTGAAAGAATTAAGTATCCCGAAAGAAGGTGATCAATAGTTTCAACATAATATGGCTATAAGCCGATTACCACAGATGGGCTGAAGCGAAAATATTAACATTTAAATTTGTTAAAATTTAATTGAAAACCAATAAAGTGAAGAGGGAAAAATGCTGAAATTAAAAGCCTGAAATTAATTTCAACATTAACAACAGAATACAAATCAAGTACATTGGAGTTTGTCGGAAACTTTCTATGGAAATAGCCATAGAGAGGCGTGAGTCTTACAAAGTTTCGTCTGCGTGAAAGTGGTTGTAGGGTGGAAAACAATTCATTATCTATCGCTATCGATACTCACAAAGCGTTTACTCAGCCTTGTGGTTGATGCATTGTTTGAACTGGAAATCTTAGACTAGACAGGTCTTGCCTATATATGGCAGCAGTACCCCATTTTCGACGTGACTCTTGTAAGTGTAGATGATAAAAGAAAGTGTCAAGTACGTAGTGGAGCGCTACAGGGAACTAACAATTTTTCCATCATCTTTAGCGATGGATCATATGTAAGAGTTTCACTTAAGGTCTGGGCTGAGTTTAAATGTCCCAATTGACGCTCAAGACACAGGGCCTCCAAGAAAAAAACCCGTTCATCACGAAAATTCATAGACGAAAATTCAGTGTCCACCAAGTGATGATAAGAAATTAAGAGTCTTTTTTGCATTGAATGTAACCAGCCAGTTTTTTCTCCACTGAGCTGTTAGAACTAAGTCAGAGGAAAGACCAGCTGACAGGCTCTAGTCATCTAGAACTTTGGAGGTTCACTCATACGAGGATGGGCTGAAATGTTCATAGGCTGACTATGAATCAGTGATACTATAGCTGTGAAATCTTGCATGCACGAATTTAAACTCTTCTTATTAATAACTGCATCGCTTCTTTCCAGATAAACTGACATCCGACTGTTCAATGAAGACTTCAAATGCAGCGAGCAGCCTCTTGTCTTGAAGTTCTTTTGGACAAATAAAGTCACAACAGCACATATTACGTCATCATCATATCGATACCGGTTCACAGTTAAGTCTTTTTCATGTTGGGGAAGTGATGATAGTCAAATCGGGAGAATAAGGAGGATGGTCAAGCAGTCCAAAACGACAGTCGTGCATAGCAGCCATTGCAACCAAGGACTTGTGTGCTGGAGCATTGTCCTGATGAAACAATTCAATTTTCCTCAGTTTTCCTGGATGTTTGGTCTTGATAGAGTTTCGTAAGTCTCTCCGCAAGTTGATATATTACTCTTCATTGATGGTTTGGCTATTTTGAAGATAGTCAATAAACATAATGCCTTTTGCACCCTAAAAAACTGAGACCATCACTTTTCCTGCAGATGAAACGATCTTGGCCTTCTTTGGAGGAGTTGAGAAGAGGCGTTTCTACTGCAGCATTGTCTCTTTGTCTCAATCTAATAACACAACACTCATCCGGCTAGATATGCCTCAAACAAAGTCAGATTCTTCCCACCACCGATGTGATCAGCCTGTTGTGCTTTTGATTAGGAGTTATAAGACGTGGCATCCACTGAGCTGAAACTTTCGCCAGAATATTCTCAACTCTCTCATTGCCTATTTGATTTATAATCAATCGACTGTTACTCATCACCATGTGCTGAACAAGATCAATGTTTCCACTATGATAGCAGTAGCAGGACGTCCAGACCTTGGATCGTTTCAAGGCTCTCCCTACCTCTTCTTAATTCATCTGCATACTTTTGCACTGTTGATCAAACGAGTTTCTTTCCCTAATGTAGCAACCATATCAGAATCAATGTCCTTGGGGGCTAAACCCTTTTCATACATGTACTTAATAATACAACGATACTATATTTTATCCATTTTCAAGAGAAGTCGCTACTAGTTACTTCTGAAGTCTTTGAACAATCAAATGTCAGTTTAACTGAAATGAAACAATGCACTTATTAATAAGAAGAGTTTAAATTAATGCATGCAAGATTTCACTGCTCTAGCATTACCCATTCATAACCAGTCTATGAAGTTTTCTGTCCACCCTTGTAGAAAAAGGGTTGCATTGAGAAGCGAACATTGGGGGACGCCTGCGTGGTGTAATCAACGCAGACGTCGTCAGATGGCTGGCCGTTAGCAACTACCTTCAGGAACCTACCCTTTATGAAGGACTTGATAAATAAGAAGACTGGAGAACTTGTGAAGCAACCCTCTATGCCGCATCTTGTCGAAGGCATTCAAAATATCTAATACGCCGTATTTGTTGTCTAGTGCTTCACTTATCCTGCAAGTAATAACAGGATATCAGCAGTGAACGGAAATCAATGAAATACGTACTGTTTGACGCTCAAGGAATTGTCCATATTGAGGTGATCAACAACCTCAAAACGTTTGCTAATGTCACTAATGGGCCGATAATTAGATGAGCACTCGCCTACATTGTAATAAATAGGGCATACATTAAATTCCTTCGGCACACTTGGGAAGGATTTCTTCAAGCATCGGTTAAACAATTTTGCTGAGATCGAGTATATCTGAGGATTAATCTTCTTAAGAAAATATTCTACTTTTCAAAGAGATTTAAACAAGAATAAGGAAAGAAGAAAAGTTATTATTATTATTATTATTATTATTATTATTATTATTATTATTATTATAACAACTCTTCAGTTTGAGAACATACATAAAATGAAGCAAAACATTTGTGGATGATGTCAAAGCAAAGTTTGTAAGGGGAATAATTAGGTACAACACAGTAGGAATTATTTCTATTGTCGGATGCTTCACGATGACATTTTTCTAGTTACATGTCTTTTAGTTTTCACGTTTATTATTATTCATAAAAAAAAAAAACTAGAAATGCCTGTGAAAATTTCAGTTTTCCTATTTTAATTTTTTTAGGAATATTATTTTTTTTAAAATTAATGATCGAATAATCTGTTTTTTTATGTGTTGCATAGCCGTAAGTAAAGCGTGGAAACACCTCAGCCGCATGGTTATTTGATCTTAAGGGCCTTGACATCAAAATATCATAATAACGATCAAAACCCATAGTCATAAGTTCGTTCGTTCGTTCCCTTCTTTCTTCATTCCTTCCTTCCTTCATGTAGGTACCTCCACTAATTCTCTGAAAAAACAGCCTATGGTGATGGAAAAAGGCCTCAAACTTAATATAAACAAAATTTTATCGTCAAAAAATTTATGCTATTATTTATGTTAGAGGAAAGATTAAGGGATATTTTTATTATTTTTAAAAATTTTTTACTCCACGTTCGAAATTTGGGTTAAAATCTTGTTTTTTTATGAGTCAACAGTGTTACTGAGCTGCATCTTGGTGCCTTCTTTTCGGTAAAATAACACATTAAATTGGAAATTCTTGCAGAAATCAAATAATTTTTTGATTTTAATAAAAATTTCACAAATTATTATAAATTGAATGAATTTATTTTTGAAATTATTAGGTTGGTGCAAAAATAATGACGTAATAATGTCGTTTTTTGACGTATTTTGTAACGTCAAAAAACGACATTATTACGTCATTATTTTTGCACCAACCTAATATTATTTCTCCTTGGAGAATGTAAATTATCTATTTTTTTTTAAATATTACGAAATTCCCTAAAATCTGCTTCGAATCGTAAAATAAAAACTGCAATAAAATTATCTAATTTAATTAGATAAGCTTTTAATTACTTTTATGAATATATATATTATACTTTGAATAATTTCTTTTTTAATTGAAGTTTCAAAAATGTTTTAAAACTTCTTCCAAGCATCGAGCTCGTTAGGGTATTAAGTTATTAAGTAAAGACTATATTTGCTAAAGGAAAATTGAAAACCTTAATACAGATCATATGGATTAAGTATTTTTAAATTAATTTTTATTTTATTTTATTTTTTATTTCTTGTGTGTAAATGTTCATTTTTCAAGTCTGGTATGAATACTGACATTAACGTTAAAATGTCACGTGTTTGAAGTGTTTCGCCCCCTTACGGAAAACCCAGCCCTTATGAACCTTTTCGGTTGTGGGCAATTGTTTGATTGAACTTCCGTGTTTCATCGTTCTTAAGTCTCATTGCAAATCATCCCTTCAACATTTAAAAAGTAAGTAAACTTTTTTCTTCTTTCATTGAATATTTTTAATCTATATATGTATCCATTTTATTTTAGTTTAGGTCATACATTAAGTAATTTATATTTTATTTAGTTTTCCTTATTTAGGTAAGAAAAATAATTTGTTTTTATTTAGTTTTTTTAATTTTATTCTTTATAGTTTATTCTTTTTTTTATAAAAGTTATATTTTGATAAAAAAACAAAACAAAACAAAACAAAAACAAAACCCAAACAAAACATTTATTTAATTTTGAACCTAATGTTTAATTTAATTATTTTTATACTTTATTTCATTTACATTCGAAATTAGTTTTCTTTTCTCATTTCAGTTGTGGTCGGTACATCAAGTAATTTGTGATACCTAAGGTATAAAAATTAAAAATGAATTAAAAACAAATATAAAATAAAAATAAACAAGCTTTCATTTTAGCTCTAGCTAAAGGATTAAAATTTTTACTATTTCCAGTAAGAAAAATATTTCAAACAGAAATTATATAATAATTGGAATGGGGTTTTTGCCATTTTCGTTTTTTAAAATTTAATAAAAATATAAAATATTTTTCTGAAACGTTAATTGAGGAAAACTTGTAAATTTAAAGCGAAATTAATCTGATCTGAAATAAATATTTCTTGAATGGAAATCTTTATTTAAAGAAGTAAAAGGGTACAAATTAAAAGATTCAGAATCGACAAAGATTTTCATTTCACTGAAGCAGACGTGAAATGCACCACACGTCATCGTTTCCTTCCTTTCTTTCTTTCTTTCTTTCTTCCTTCCTTCCTTCCTTCCTTCCTTCCTTCCTTCAGAAATCCGTCTATTTCCTCATTTTCATCTCAATTGCATTTTATTTGATTTTTAGAGGAAATGATTTTTGTTTTTTAGCAAGAATGCCTGATTCTTATGAGACTCACAAAACTCCGATACCCCTGCCACAAGAATTCTTTGAAATTTGTCGCAAGGAAAAAGTTCCAGTGTCATGCAAGACTCAAATGAAGAAGACAGTTTCCAAAACTTACAACTATACGACAGAAGTTTTCCGTCATATTTTACCAGTTGTGCATCTAATACGAAATTATGAATTGAAGTCTTTCCTTGCAAATGATATCATCGGAGGTCTAACAGTTTCCTTTATGCAATTACCACAAGGTTAGAAATTTATGTTGTTTCAAAATGAATATTCAATATTAAGTGGAAATATATAAGTTCAAATGTTACAGAGAGAATTACATAGAAAATGATTCTGTAACATTTTTCCATTATATATGACAATTTTCGATTCTTTTTTTCTTTATATCTTCTGATAATTCTCCGAATATTCAGCTATTCCGAAAGATCGAATGCTTTTAAAAGCGGCCATGATAGAAAATGAAAATATTTTCTCCGAATAAAACCGATTTTCGAATGTTATGTTAAAAGTTGAAAAGAAAGCCATATGGGAAGTGCCAGGTGCCTGAAGTTCTAACATTGAAAATTTTACATAGACAGGAATGGTCTGACTGATGACACATCCTGAAAAATGGTTTATAATTTCTTACTTGAACCAATATGTCATATTTTTAGAAAGTAGAACAAAAGTATGAATGTCAATAAATTTCATCTCTGATAATAAAAGGAAATATTTTTGTAAATGTGTTCTATTTCTGAGAATTCAAAATAAATGAGAGTTCTTATTAAGGTACATCATAGTGGTTATAGTATCGGGCATCTATGTGACAATTTTTTTCACACACAAAAAGAATCATAATCTATTTGAAAAGACATGAAATCAAACTTTTACTATCGTAGAGGTGTACACATATCTGACTTTGGTTCTAACATCAGCTGCAGTATTGAAGTTAAGATAATGGTCACGTTTTAAATGAAATCTTTTATTTTCTCTTTGTTGTGGAGATTTTTTTATATTTCTATTACCAGGAAAATTCCATTTTGCCATGGAGATTTCTTTATCTACATTGCCGAATTTCCAGACTCTTTCGCATACTATGATTCTTATAAGAATATTTTGGATATCACTTCGAGAACAGTAATAGAATGAAGGCACAACATTGTGATCCCAAGAACTGTGATGTTACGAGTTAATTTGATTTTTGATACTTTTACTAAATCAATCACACTATTCTTAAATTCCTAGAGTCATTTGATAAAAAAATGTGGGTCATATATCGACACATTTTAATTAAGATTAAAAAGTAAATATTTATTTTATAAAAAATGTTAATTCCATCAAATTTTTGTAAAATAAAAATATTTGGTATGATGCCAAAATGGAATTATATGTCCTTTCAGGAATGGCATATGCAATTGTGGCAGACTTACCTGTGGAAGTTGGTCTTTTTATGGGATTTTTCCTGTCATCTGTTATTCCATTTTCGGTTTTTCAAAACATTTATCGTTTGGTAAGTAAAAATTCCCTCTTAAAGATCACTTCTGTTTCCTCTTCGTAAATACTTTGGTTCAGAACTAATATATATGTATCTTCAATATTAAACTAGGTACAATATGGATATTTTCAGTGCGCCCATGTCGCTACTGAATGTGAAACGCGGTCAATTTAAAGTGGGTTTAACGGCAATAAAATGTCCAAGACCCCTAGGCATTACTATTTTGGAGGATACTTCAGGCGCCGAGCAATAAATCCAGTCCCTTCCCGAAGTGGGGAGGTACTGCCTGGGGAAGGCTTCGGTCGTTTTGAAAGGTAGGGACCTACTACAAATATGTCATGAATTAAAATCACAACAATGGAGCGTCAGCCGTAATACAATGGTTCGGAAGCTCGCCTCGCAGACGAATTCGCAGTCTTTAGGCCATTTACAGTCACATGAGTGCTCTTCTGTCAGATTAATAAATCACTTTAATAATGTCAAGATTATCACTTGATAAGTCGAAGATAAACTTGATAAATGAAGTCTTCAGTGAATCAACAATTCTATCTTCTGATTTATCCATTCCTTCACTGATATTTGAATAACGCTAATTTCCTTTTCATTTCGTATTTCTTTACTGATAGCAAAATGCTTCTATTTGAAACTGGGCATTTATTTCAATGGACATTAATAGTCTTGTTTCACTTATTTTTCAATGATAGGTGCAGTTGTTGTAATTTCTTTAATGTTTGGTAACTTGATGGAAAATCATTTTTCTACAACCGAAAACATTTTGAAACAAACCAATCAGAGCGTGCCATTTACCAGCAATCTTTTATCAAATAAGACATTTTTTCTTACGGAAGAATTGCTCTCCAGAGAGAAGATAAAGTTAGCAGCGGCAATTACACTGATAACCGGCTTGACTCAGGTACGTTTAATTGTGTTTTGTGTTTGAGTATTATAATCAGTCATTCAAATTGCTGTAAAAATTAAAGATAGTTATTTTAAAAATTTACTAAATTTAATTGATATTTACTGAGCTTAGCTTTCTCCGCCATAGAGTGGACCGGTTCACAATGTTAATGTCACTATCTTTTCAGCGGGAATGTATTGTCTGCTATGAAAATCAGTATTGGTATCGAATATCAATTCTAACACTGTTGAGAAATATGCAAATAAGTAACTGTATTTGAACCCAGAATTCGTAGCATTTATGTTGATCTTGCATATAGAAATTAAATTTGTCAGTAGTCCACTACATCTCGATCCGAGTCGTCATAAGTGTGTCGGATAATTGAAAAATAATTAAAATTTTATCTCGATGATAATAAAGCAAATCTTGTTTATGTGTTTATTTACATAGTTTATAGTTTTCTATCTTGGCACCTAAGATAAAATCTTTCTAATGGAACTTTCTAGCCCAGTCCTGTTTCACAGTAAATTAACTTTGTGCTACAAAAGCAGGAGTAAATGTTATTTTCATAAAACGATGTAAGATAATCTTTATTTTCGTAATCAAAAACTGCTGTCACTGCTAGGTGGAAATATTTTGAAAATCAGTGACTATAAACCTTTCACTTTTTATATATGTGCATGTTTGAAGCAACTGAACCGGTTCAGTGTTTTAAAAGTGGAATAATCGTTTTTTTTTTTTTTTCAGAGTATCATGGGCATTTTGCGTCTTGGATTCTTTATTAAGTTTTTATCCAACGCCATTATCAGCGCATTCTCAGCTGGAATAAGCTTCTATGTTGCTGCCAGCCAGTTAAAAAATATTCTAGGTATCTCCATTAATCGTTATAGTGGATTTTTAAGTCTTCCCAGGGTAAGTAATTAGTTAATAATAAACTAAATCTTCCTCTGTTCTAAACATGAACCCCGCTGCTATGAAACAAAATAGGGACATTCTTATTGGTTCTCACAGAATTGGTGCCAAGAAGATTTTTCAAGAATTAGCTGAACGAAACTTTTTATACATGAACAGATAAATACTAGAATTGATTGTTTGTTTAACTAGTTGGGTGATATTTCTGAGGAATTGAGGGTCAAAACTATATAGATAGATTAAAATACAGAAATGAATAAAGAAAACGCTATTAATATGTGAATTCATTTGCTTCACATTAGTAACCAAAGTTAATCTTACATAATTAAAAAAATGTACCAGAATGTAAGCAGACAAATTACCAAAGCAGAATATGACAATACTGATTGATGGAAAACCCCAAGTCTTTGCCCAAGTGTTTTTCATTGTTGAAACCCAAATTAAATTCGAATTTTCTATTTGTATTACGGTAACCTTCCCGTTTCCATTTCACCTTTTACCACACTCAGTTAATCCTAATAAGTGTATATATATATATATATATATATATATATATATATATATATATATATATATATATATATATATAAGCGTTTCATCCCAAGTAAGGCGGGAAGCTACTAGGACGCAAGGGTTACAGAAGATTTAGAGCAAGAGCAGATAGGAGTGATAGAAGAAAGGATGGGGAGAAGGGTAGTGGATAGATCAAGGCAAGTGGAGATGTCGATTGATATTTCATTTGGATAGTTGGAGATTATAGCTCTCAGGGAAACAGGAATAGGGAAGGGAGTTCCACAGGCGAGAGGTGCGAGATATGAAGCTACTGGAGTAGAAGAGACGGCTATATTTAATAGTTTCAACAGTAAAAGGGTGAGAGCGGGATGCAAGCCTCGTAGGGCGCTTGAATTCATGAAGTCTGGGAACCAGCGAATGCAGCTCCTCGGAGCAATTACTATGAAAGTGTTTGTAAAAAAAGACAGAGATATGGCGACGGCGCGTCTGTGACACAGCGACTGTAGACGAGATGCTAGATCAGGGCCAGTTATATTGCATATCCGCCTCTGGATCTTATTAAAAACCCCGAGGCAAACAGAAGGGGCTCCAGAACTTATATGGCAGCATTACTTTGTGCAAAAGCGAATTGTTGATTTGTAGATCTGACGGATCGATTCCGAGGAGAAAACTTTCCTGGCGCGGCACAGGGAGCCAACTTTCCTTGCGGTGGACGAAGCAATTGACTCAATGTATTTGTTCCATCTCAGGTTAGCAGTCAAAGTGAGACCGAGCAGCCGCAGAGAGGTGGTCTCGAGAAGTTGAGCGTCAGACATTCTAAAGGGGGGGGGGCACGGAGGGATCTTTGTGGTAATTAATAGAGAGCAGTTTTGTTTTTGAGGCATTAAAGTTGACCAGCCAATTCCTGTCCCAGTTCACAACCGATTGGAGGTCCTTTTCGAGACGCACGGTCAGGTTAGTTTAGCGACAGTAGATTTGTTTTTGAGGCAGGAGTAAATTGTAGTGTCATCCGCGTAGATGCCAACTTGGGAATCTATGGCGTCAGGAAGGTCGTTGATGAAGATAAGGAATAGAGTAGGGCCAAGGATGGAGCCTTGAGGAACACCTGCTTTCATGGAATAGGAACTGGAAGAGAATCCGTTGAGAACGACCTTCAATTCACGATTTGACAGGAATGATTGTATTAGGTCAAACAATCGACCTGTAATACCATAACCTTGGAGCTTGCGAAGAAGGCCGGCATGCCAAACACTAGCAAACGCCTTGGAGATGTATAGGGCCACGGCACGACTTGTCCGTTATTTTGAAGACCTTGGTAGACAGTTTCAGTGATGGCCGTAAGCACATCAGCTGTAGATCGGGCAAAGCGGAAACCATATTGATTGTCTGAGAGCAGATCATGGGATGTAAGGTAGTTAACCACTTCGGCGTTGATTAGGGCTTCGAAGACTTTGCGAAGAGGGGTAAGAGACTGATAGGACGGTAATTAGAAGGGTAAGAGGGGTCGCCAGAGTTCTTAAAGACAGGAACAATCGTTGAGAACTTCCAGGAGTCAGGAAAACAAGATTACTTGAGGCAGTAGTTACAAAGTTTAGAGAGGGCGGGCGCCAGTTCAGGCGCGCATTTCTTCAAGACAATGGCTGGTATCCCATCCCGATCACTAGCCTTGTTGGGGTCTAAATTGGAGATAATGCCCAATACCAAAGACGGGGTTATGTGTAACCCGCTCAATAGGGCCTCAGTTCTAAGAGGGGTATGGGTACACCGGAAGAGTCGAGCGTTGAATTGAATGAAAATTTCCGAGCAAAGCACTCAGCCTTGTCGGCAGAGGAGGTCAGGACCTCGAACTGGTTGAACAAAGGAGGTATAGAGGGTTCGCTATTGCTTAGTACGCTCTTGCAGAGACGCCAATAATCTTTGGAGCCAAATTTGTGAGATGCAATACGCTCCTTCATCCGACAGCAAATAGTGACTTAGCTTCGTTGAGGACATGCTTACACTCGTTACGTGCAGAGATAAAGAGACGTCTATTGCAGTCCGACATGTCGCTACGAAATAGGTGAAGGTAGTGGTTCCTATGAGCAATGGCCGCTGAGCAAGCAGCGGAGAGGAGGAGGAGCGCGACTTGACCCTATATTTCCCTGAGGGGATGAAACCGTCGATTCCAGCTTTAACCCAGGATGAGACCTTAGAAGCACATTCTTGACCGGGGAGAGTAAAGACAACAGCGCAGGGGGCATCGCGGAGGAAATCACGGAACGAGTCCCAGTCAGCTCGTTGATAGTAGAATGAGGTTCTAGTCGTAAGAGGTTCTTTGCAATGAATAAAAATGACAATAGGAAAACTAGTAATTGCTAACGCGTTTCGTCCAATGTGAACTTTATCAAAGCAAAATATGAAATAAATTTAATTGAACAAGGTAACTAATAAAAACAAAAAGCAGAATGTTCCTAGCCAACTGGAATGTAGAGAACGCTATTTTCATATTGTTAACTGAAAATAACGTCAGTATTTGTCACGTGTGGAGAATATTGTCATTATATCAGTGTTGATGTAATCAACCATTTTCTTTTGATTTTATGAATCTGTTGTGTACATTTGTTCGTGAGAGTTGCAATTTTGTTAAGAAAGGTGAAATGGTGAAAAACCTGGACGTAGATTAATATTTGGCTAATATTCTATGGCGGCACTGTCTAGAATTTTCCTTCTGAGTGAGTTATTTTCTTTTTTTTATGAGTGTAGCATTTTTAAAATAAAATTATGGTTGAATATGTATGACTAGTGCATTAGCTAAGTTGTTTTTGTGAGGTCTCTTTTGTGCTCATAAATGCGATTTTTAAACGTCTGCTTGTTTCTCCAATATATTGGGAGGAACAGTTTTGGCAATTTATTTTATAAATGCCTGCTTCAGAAATATTGCTATTAATGTTTAAAGATCTTAGTATATCCATAGTGGTTTTGGAACTGTTTGTGACTATTTCCAGATTATTTAGACGGGATAGTTTATTCTGGACAGAGTTGGTCGGTAGTATTATGTATCTATTTTCATGTGATTTACTATTACGGATTATGTTATTAGTCTTGTTTCGTTTGTATATTCTGTATGCCTTTCTTCTTGTGTTGTGGATGAAATGATATGGGTATTGTAGATTTTTGAATGTGTTTTCTATGTATGTTTCTTCTTTAAGTAAATATTGGGGACTACAGATTCTTAATGGCCTTAGATATAAACCTATAATAATTCCAGATTTAATTTTTGAAGAGTGGTTTGAGTAGAAACTGATCAGATCATTTTTGTTTGTAAACGTCAAAACTGAGTTCGTTATTATTTCTAATTAACAAAAACGTCCAGGAAAGGAAGAGTGTAGTTGGTTTCAGTTTCGAAAGTGAAGTTTATTGTAGGTTCAACTTTCTTAAGTTTAGAGAGAAGATCCGCTAAATTGGTGTTTTTTTTTAAATATTAATAATGAGTCGCCTATGTATCTGAAATATGAAGAGTTTGTAGGGAGAATATTTTTGAATGAGTCAGTTTCTAGAAATTCTAAAAATAGACAAGCAAGAACGGCGCTGAGAGATCTCATTGGTAAACCTGTCTGTAATGTTGGTTATTAAATGTAAAGAAACATTGCTTGGTAATTAGTTGGCATATATATAATGAAATGGACAAAGTTCGAAAATTATTTTAAGACATTTTTATCTATAAAAAGAAAAAACATAAAAATGTGTAAACATAAAAATGTCAATATATATATATATATATATATATATATATATATATATATATATATATACTGCTTTGAGTATACTCTCTTTTAGCGCTAGAGGGCGTCGTCAGTGATGTTCGAGAAAAGGATCATTGGGCAGTTTCGGGTCTTTCAAACATCATACTGACCTCAACAAATCGACCCCCTTCAGAGCTGATCAGGCTCTAAAGCGCCCTCTAAAAAATGCTTGTTAACACTGACTTTTATAAATACCCCGTAGTCACACATTTGATTGGAGATTGACCAACAGCCAATCACAGCGAAGCAAATTCTTTATAAGCTGTTCACAGGTAATATTAAGAAAAAACAGGCCACTTTAAGGTTCCATTATAATAATTTATTTCACCAGACCGCTTTTAATGGACGCTGGATCATCAGATAACACTTTCAAAAAATGAAACGAAAGATGAAATGAAAATTCACACTTTTGACGGGTAGTATTAAGTTTATGTAATTTTACAAAGAGGGTAGCGAGGAGTGGTGTGAGAGACATGGTCGAGTTTAGAGAGTGTTTATTTTAATATATCTTTCAATCATACTTAGTATTGGGGGAGGAGGGACCAGACCATGATCTATTTAATTGGATAACTTAACGGAAGTGATATATTGAAATGGGAGGGGAGAAGAGCGAAAAAGAAAAAGAAAAAAGAGAGAAAGGAGAAGTAAAGAGACAGAAGCTGTAATTAGGAAAAAGAGGGGTGGTATATTTTTACCAATTTATGTAAAAAAATAGATTTTAATGTTTGATAGTAATTTAAATGTTCAAAAATAACAAAAAAAAAACAAAAAACACGAAGAAATTAATTTGATGCTTGCTAGCAATTTAAATATTTAACTCTTTTACAAATAATTTAGGGATTTAATATAACTTAAGTACTGTATTTATTAACGCATTCAGAGATAACACATTAAAAGAACTTTTAAAAATATACCAGTTTACTGATAGTAGTCTTTTAATATTGTAAATGACTGTTAAGTTGACATCTTTATCAGTTATATATATATATATATATATATATATATAAAGAAATATAGTCTTAAGGTGTGCTATATTTATGGAATAAAGTGCTCAATATCAGAGATAGAGCGTGTGTAAATATAAAAGTGAACATAGAAGTCAACACTTAGAGGCGACAGTCTGTTTCATGCTATATGCAATCGTCAAGCCACGTGTGCTGTTATTTTTCTCGGCTATTTATATATATACGGGTTAGTGGTGCATTGTGGGTATTCTATTATGGCGGTTATTTCACCGGAAGTCGTTTGTTTATCTATTTAGGTCAAATTATATTGCTTGTTTTTATTTTTGTTTCTTATTTTATTTATTTATTTATTTATTAACGTAGTAAAAATTTGTTTATATCACTTATTTAACAGTTTTGTTTTGGTTTGGGAATTTAATTAAAACTATTTGTTCAGTTTTGGGGTTGATTGTTGTAGTTCATTCTAAGTATTATTTTGGCGGGAACAGTTTTTTAATTGATTATTTTTATTTGGGATTGGTTTGTTTATTTATTTACTTGGATGAATTTAGGTTAATTTATTTTACTTGTATATTTTCTCTTTTCGGTATTTATACAAACTAAGTCCTCCTACACACAATAAATTACTGAAGAACAACATAACCAAAACATACAAAAAGGCACCCCAAACAACAGAACACGATATCAATAAGGAAGCTAAAACAATCGCCCAAAAATTAGACCTGGATGACCGAATAAGTTGTATTAGCAAGGCAGGAGCCTTTATCACACTAAAAGACCATAAAGAAAATTTCAAAACCAATCCTGCATGTAGACTCATAAACCCAGCCAAAAGTGAACTAGGTAAAATAAGTAAAACAATACTAGAAAGAATTAATTCTGAACTTAGGAAGAAATTAGGAGTAAACCAGTGGAAAAATACGAAAACAACTATTGACTGGTTCCACAGCATAAATAACAAACAAAACTGCCAATTCTTACAATTAGACATAAAAGAATTTTACCCATCCATAACAGAACGTATGCTAGATAAGGCCATCAACTTAGCTCAGGAACAAGTAATAATACAACCAAGCGAAATCAACATCATTAAGCACTCCCGTAAATCACTCTTATTCCACAATGAAGAAGCATGGATAAAGAGAGATGGGATATTTGACACTACAATGGGAAGCTTTGACGGTGCAGAAGCATGCGAAATCATAGGCATTTACTTACTAAACGAACTGAGCAAAATAATAGATAGAAATGACACAGGACTCTACAGGGACGATGGTCTCATAATCTTAAGAAACTGTAACAAACAAAACACAGACAAAACTAGAAAAGCAATAATAAAGATTTTTAAAAATAACGGATTCGACATAGATATAAAAACTAACCTAAACGAAGTAGATTTTCTAGATGTTACCTTCAACCTAAGAGAAGGCACACATAAACCATATAGAAAACCTAATGACAAACCACTCTACATACACACATCTTCCAACCATCCACCTTCTATAATCAAACAGATACCAAAATCGATTAACCGCAGGCTCTCTGACAATTCCTCCAATGAATCCCTATTTAACAAAGCTAAGAAAGACTATGAAACAGCCCTAAAAGATAGCGGATTCCCAGAAACACTCACATACTCACCACAGAATACAAAAAAGGCCAACAGAAGAAGAAATATCATATGGTTCAACCCACCGTACAGCAAGAACGTAAAAACAAACGTAGGGAAAATATTCTTCCAACTCTTACACAAACACTTCCCAGAATCAAGCACCTTACACAAGATATTCAACAAAAACACTGTAAAAATCAGCTACAGCTGCACCGAGAGCATGGCACAAATAATAAAAAAGCACAATAGGAAAATTATCAACAAACCACACGAACAAATTAAACCCACGTGCAACTGCAGAATAAAGAACGAATGTCCCTTAAACGGAAATTGTTTACAAAACAACGTAATATACCAAGCCACGATAAAATCACCAGATAATGAAGAAAAAGTATACATAGGAGTAACTGAAGGACCCTGGAAACAAAGAAATTATACACACAAAACATCTTTCACAAATAGTAAATATGCAAACAGTACAATGCTTTCTAAGTATATCTGGGAAATTAAAAACAAAACGAACATCACACCAAAAATATCTTGGAAGATAAGGAAAAAATCATCAGCCTACAATAACCAATCAAAAACTTGCAAACTTTGCTCGGAGGAAAAAATAGCTATCATTACTTTTCCAGACCAAAATAAATTATTAAACAAAAGATCCGAACTCATCTCAAAATGCAGACATGAAAATAAATTTTTACTACGTAACCTAAAAAATTAAAAAACGGAAAAAATAAAATAAAAACAAATAAATATACTAATAAGCAAAAATAACAAAAAAAAAAAAAAAAAAAAAAAAAATAGAAATAAAACATAAAAAAATACTATGTTACTTAAAAATCGAAAACCGAAAAGAGAAAATATACAAGTAAAATAAATTAACCTAAATTCATCCAAGTAAATAAATAAACAAACCAATCCCAAATAAAAATAATCAATTAAAAAACTGTTCCCGCCAAAATAATACTTAGAATGAACTACAACAATCAACCCCAAAACTGAACAAATAGTTTTAATTAAATTCCCAAACCAAAACAAAACTGTTAAATAAGTGATATAAACAAATTTTTACTACGTTAATAAATAAATAAATAAATAAAATAAGAAACAAAAATAAAAACAAGCAATATAATTTGACCTAAATAGATAAACAAACGACTTCCGGTGAAATAACCGCCATAATAGAATACCCACAATGCACCACTAACCCGTATATATATAAATAGCCGAGAAAAATAACAGCACACGTGGCTTGACGATTGCATATAGCATGAAACAGACTGTCGCCTCTAAGTGTTGACTTCTATGTTCACTTTTATATTTACACACGCTCTATCTCTGATATTGAGCACTTTATTCCATAAATATAGCACACCTTAAGACTATATTTCTTTATATTCAGCTCCTGGTAAACAGTAGAGCACTTTGGCTACATTTATAACCCAGTATGGACATGGAAAAATTTAACCTCGACTACTCCCTAAAAAACATACCCATCCCATCCCCCCCTATATATAAACTAAAATTAATTGAAAAAATAGAAAGTTTCCTAAAAAGAATGAGATGGAAAGTCCACTTTTTAAACCGGGACCTTTACAATAACAACACACTTAAGGAAAAATACGGCTTTAAAACAAAAAAATGCCCCCCACAACAAAAAGAATTAGACAATTTCGAGAAAGACTTAACTGACCTAGTTAGAAACATAAAATTCCACAAAAAACAAGATGCATTCCAAAAAAAACTAAAAGCAGATATAACTAAAATAAACAATTCAGCAAGTGTATTTATCGCTGCTGACAAAACGAGAAATTTATACAAACTAAGTCCTCCTACACACAATAAATTACTGAAGAACAACATAACCAAAACATACAAAAAGGCACCCCAAACAACAGAACACGATATCAATAAGGAAGCTAAAACAATCGCCCAAAAATTAGACCTGGATGACCGAATAAGTTGTATTAGCAAGGCAGGAGCCTTTATCACACTAAAAGACCATAAAGAAAATTTCAAAACCAATCCTGCATGTAGACTCATAAACCCAGCCAAAAGTGAACTAGGTAAAATAAGTAAAACAATACTAGAAAGAATTAATTCTGAACTTAGGAAGAAATTAGGAGTAAACCAGTGGAAAAATACGAAAACAACTATTGACTGGTTCCACAGCATAAATAACAAACAAAACTGCCAATTCTTACAATTAGACATAAAAGAATTTTACCCATCCATAACAGAACGTATGCTAGATAAGGCCATCAACTTAGCTCAGGAACAAGTAATAATACAACCAAGCGAAATCAACATCATTAAGCACTCCCGTAAATCACTCTTATTCCACAATGAAGAAGCATGGATAAAGAGAGATGGGATATTTGACACTACAATGGGAAGCTTTGACGGTGCAGAAGCATGCGAAATCATAGGCATTTACTTACTAAACGAACTGAGCAAAATAATAGATAGAAATGACACAGGACTCTACAGGGACGATGGTCTCATAATCTTAAGAAACTGTAACAAACAAAACACAGACAAAACTAGAAAAGCAATAATAAAGATTTTTAAAAATAACGGATTCGACATAGATATAAAAACTAACCTAAACGAAGTAGATTTTCTAGATGTTACCTTCAACCTAAGAGAAGGCACACATAAACCATATAGAAAACCTAATGACAAACCACTCTACATACACACATCTTCCAACCATCCACCTTCTATAATCAAACAGATACCAAAATCGATTAACCGCAGGCTCTCTGACAATTCCTCCAATGAATCCCTATTTAACAAAGCTAAGAAAGACTATGAAACAGCCCTAAAAGATAGCGGATTCCCAGAAACACTCACATACTCACCACAGAATACAAAAAAGGCCAACAGAAGAAGAAATATCATATGGTTCAACCCACCGTACAGCAAGAACGTAAAAACAAACGTAGGGAAAATATTCTTCCAACTCTTACACAAACACTTCCCAGAATCAAGCACCTTACACAAGATATTCAACAAAAACACTGTAAAAATCAGCTACAGCTGCACCGAGAGCATGGCACAAATAATAAAAAAGCACAATAGGAAAATTATCAACAAACCACACGAACAAATTAAACCCACGTGCAACTGCAGAATAAAGAACGAATGTCCCTTAAACGGAAATTGTTTACAAAACAACGTAATATACCAAGCCACGATAAAATCACCAGATAATGAAGAAAAAGTATACATAGGAGTAACTGAAGGACCCTGGAAACAAAGAAATTATACACACAAAACATCTTTCACAAATAGTAAATATGCAAACAGTACAATGCTTTCTAAGTATATCTGGGAAATTAAAAACAAAACGAACATCACACCAAAAATATCTTGGAAGATAAGGAAAAAATCATCAGCCTACAATAACCAATCAAAAACTTGCAAACTTTGCTCGGAGGAAAAAATAGCTATCATTACTTTTCCAGACCAAAATAAATTATTAAACAAAAGATCCGAACTCATCTCAAAATGCAGACATGAAAATAAATTTTTACTACGTAACCTAAAAAATTAAAAAACGGAAAAAATAAAATAAAAACAAATAAATATACTAATAAGCAAAAATAACAAAAAAAAAAAAAAAAAAAAAAAAAAAAAAAAAAAAATAGAAATAAAACATAAAAAAATACTATGTTACTTAAAAATCGAAAACCGAAAAGAGAAAATATACAAGTAAAATAAATTAACCTAAATTCATCCAAGTAAATAAATAAACAAACCAATCCCAAATAAAAATAATCAATTAAAAAACTGTTCCCGCCAAAATAATACTTAGAATGAACTACAACAATCAACCCCAAAACTGAACAAATAGTTTTAATTAAATTCCCAAACCAAAACAAAACTGTTAAATAAGTGATATAAACAAATTTTTACTACGTTAATAAATAAATAAATAAATAAAATAAGAAACAAAAATAAAAACAAGCAATATAATTTGACCTAAATAGATAAACAAACGACTTCCGGTGAAATAACCGCCATAATAGAATACCCACAATGCACCACTAACCCGTATATATATAAATAGCCGAGAAAAATAACAGCACACGTGGCTTGACGATTGCATATAGCATGAAACAGACTGTCGCCTCTAAGTGTTGACTTCTATGTTCACTTTTATATTTACACACGCTCTATCTCTGATATTGAGCACTTTATTCCATAAATATAGCACACCTTAAGACTATATTTCTTTATATTCAGCTCCTGGTAAACAGTAGAGCACTTTGGCTACATTTATAACCCAGTATGGACATGGAAAAATTTAACCTCGACTACTCCCTAAAAAACATACCCATCCCATCCCCCCCTATATATAAACTAAAATTAATTGAAAAAATAGAAAGTTTCCTAAAAAGAATGAGATGGAAAGTCCACTTTTTAAACCGGGACCTTTACAATAACAACACACTTAAGGAAAAATACGGCTTTAAAACAAAAAAATGCCCCCCACAACAAAAAGAATTAGACAATTTCGAGAAAGACTTAACTGACCTAGTTAGAAACATAAAATTCCACAAAAAACAAGATGCATTCCAAAAAAAACTAAAAGCAGATATAACTAAAATAAACAATTCAGCAAGTGTATTTATCGCTGCTGACAAAACGAGAAATTTATACAAACTAAGTCCTCCTACACACAATAAATTACTGAAGAACAACATAACCAAAACATACAAAAAGGCACCCCAAACAACAGAACACGATATCAATAAGGAAGCTAAAACAATCGCCCAAAAATTAGACCTGGATGACCGAATAAGTTGTATTAGCAAGGCAGGAGCCTTTATCACACTAAAAGACCATAAAGAAAATTTCAAAACCAATCCTGCATGTAGACTCATAAACCCAGCCAAAAGTGAACTAGGTAAAATAAGTAAAACAATACTAGAAAGAATTAATTCTGAACTTAGGAAGAAATTAGGAGTAAACCAGTGGAAAAATACGAAAACAACTATTGACTGGTTCCACAGCATAAATAACAAACAAAACTGCCAATTCTTACAATTAGACATAAAAGAATTTTACCCATCCATAACAGAACGTATGCTAGATAAGGCCATCAACTTAGCTCAGGAACAAGTAATAATACAACCAAGCGAAATCAACATCATTAAGCACTCCCGTAAATCACTCTTATTCCACAATGAAGAAGCATGGATAAAGAGAGATGGGATATTTGACACTACAATGGGAAGCTTTGACGGTGCAGAAGCATGCGAAATCATAGGCATTTACTTACTAAACGAACTGAGCAAAATAATAGATAGAAATGACACAGGACTCTACAGGGACGATGGTCTCATAATCTTAAGAAACTGTAACAAACAAAACACAGACAAAACTAGAAAAGCAATAATAAAGATTTTTAAAAATAACGGATTCGACATAGATATAAAAACTAACCTAAACGAAGTAGATTTTCTAGATGTTACCTTCAACCTAAGAGAAGGCACACATAAACCATATAGAAAACCTAATGACAAACCACTCTACATACACACATCTTCCAACCATCCACCTTCTATAATCAAACAGATACCAAAATCGATTAACCGCAGGCTCTCTGACAATTCCTCCAATGAATCCCTATTTAACAAAGCTAAGAAAGACTATGAAACAGCCCTAAAAGATAGCGGATTCCCAGAAACACTCACATACTCACCACAGAATACAAAAAAGGCCAACAGAAGAAGAAATATCATATGGTTCAACCCACCGTACAGCAAGAACGTAAAAACAAACGTAGGGAAAATATTCTTCCAACTCTTACACAAACACTTCCCAGAATCAAGCACCTTACACAAGATATTCAACAAAAACACTGTAAAAATCAGCTACAGCTGCACCGAGAGCATGGCACAAATAATAAAAAAGCACAATAGGAAAATTATCAACAAACCACACGAACAAATTAAACCCACGTGCAACTGCAGAATAAAGAACGAATGTCCCTTAAACGGAAATTGTTTACAAAACAACGTAATATACCAAGCCACGATAAAATCACCAGATAATGAAGAAAAAGTATACATAGGAGTAACTGAAGGACCCTGGAAACAAAGAAATTATACACACAAAACATCTTTCACAAATAGTAAATATGCAAACAGTACAATGCTTTCTAAGTATATCTGGGAAATTAAAAACAAAACGAACATCACACCAAAAATATCTTGGAAGATAAGGAAAAAATCATCAGCCTACAATAACCAATCAAAAACTTGCAAACTTTGCTCGGAGGAAAAAATAGCTATCATTACTTTTCCAGACCAAAATAAATTATTAAACAAAAGATCCGAACTCATCTCAAAATGCAGACATGAAAATAAATTTTTACTACGTAACCTAAAAAATTAAAAAACGGAAAAAATAAAATAAAAACAAATAAATATACTAATAAGCAAAAATAACAAAAAAAAAAAAAAAAAAAAAAAAAAATAGAAATAAAACATAAAAGAAAACCGAAAAGAGAAAATATACAAGTAAAATAAATTAACCTAAATTCATCCAAGTAAATAAATAAACAAACCAATCCCAAATAAAAATAATCAATTAAAAAACTGTTCCCGCCAAAATAATACTTAGAATGAACTACAACAATCAACCCCAAAACTGAACAAATAGTTTTAATTAAATTCCCAAACCAAAACAAAACTGTTAAATAAGTGATATAAACAAATTTTTACTACGTTAATAAATAAATAAATAAATAAAATAAGAAACAAAAATAAAAACAAGCAATATAATTTGACCTAAATAGATAAACAAACGACTTCCGGTGAAATAACCGCCATAATAGAATACCCACAATGCACCACTAACCCGTATATATATAAATAGCCGAGAAAAATAACAGCACACGTGGCTTGACGATTGCATATAGCATGAAACAGACTGTCGCCTCTAAGTGTTGACTTCTATGTTCACTTTTATATATATATATATATATATATATATATTCAAGAATATTTCATTGAATAATATAGAAATATTACATCCATTTATTTTACAATATTCCTTTCTTGTTCTCAAATTAGCTTATATATATGTATGTATATATATATATATATATATATATATATATATATATATATATATAATATAATAATTATGTGTTTTCTTCTGAAACATAACAAATGTTTTCTTTTACAGACACTGTACGCAATTATTCTTCAGCTTCCAAATTTACACTATCCTGTACTTGTCTCTCATTACAATTTTCATCATTTATATTATCAAAAGCCAAATAAACGAACGATTTAAATATCGGCTTCGCATTCCTGTTCCCATCGATCTGATAATGGTAAGTAAAGATGGCTGCCGTATTTGGTTTACTTATTCCAACTCTTTATATTTGTCTTGTTTTATGAACTTTTAAAAAAATTATAAATGGGAAAGAAATGGATTGTATTTGTTCAAAGATTAATTAGATTTTATTCGACCTAAAATAGATTCTTTACAAAAAATGCAAAGCACACTTTTCTAGAGCGTAAACACTGAATCATTGGGATTGAAAATAGAGAAAACGTTATAAGTTATTGCTAACATCTCTATGAAACTAATGAAAAGACATGACTAAAACTCTCATACGTTTAATTATTGTTTAACTCCAGACTTCGTTGTTTTAATCTAAACGAGTAAAGTGTGTGTCTTCGGAGCCTACTCTGAACGAGGATTCTTCATCCTGCGAGGTCAGCAAGATACACTTCCTTGCTGCCTGTCATGTCGCTGTTTACATTTTTAAATGTCATATGGTTTTTATGCTCGCGCACATGCTCTAAGTGCAACTGGGTCAATGACATGGATTTATCAGGGTCAGCGACTCACATCCTCGGTGGCTAAAAGGCCGTCTTTTCGATGCATCTGACTTCTCTGAGTTCAAAGTATATTCTTGCATTATCTGAGGTCAAAAACATTCTACAAATATTTTCATTATTTTTAATATCAATATATATTCATATAAAATTATATCACATGGACCTCTACTATAAATAAATAAATTCGTCTATGACATGGCCAAATATCTTATTCAGTAAAATCTTAATCTTAAAATCTAATCCTGTGAACACCAAAAATCTAGATGACCAGAACCTGATTTCTACTCTGACCTTGCTATGGCAGTCCATTGGCGAAGAACTGGCTTGTAACATTTAATACCTTCAAAACCCAACTTGTAACGTTTCAGAACAAACTCTGAGTTTTCTCCACTTATGATGAAAGTTTGTATTCTCAAACCCGTAATATTTTGGATACAGTGATCGTCATCTGCTTAAATATGTCAACAGTGTGTTGAATACTTCTAAAAAGACATACAATTTGTACACATCCTCTAGTTTCACTGGTGCTTGCTTGGTTTGATTAAAAAGTGTTGACAAACTTTTACCTGATATTATAAAATAGTTTAATAATTTGGGATATTTAGAGTTGGCATTTTTGTTATCTACTTAAAATACTTTCGTGAATCCATTTCTTTTCTTATTAGAGTCTTGACCTCCATTAAAAAAATTATACTACACGGTGACTGAAAAGTAACTCCCTATTTTATGCATGATGAACTCTCCCGTTTAATTATAATTTTTACAAGATGGGAAAGTCCATCATACATAAAATAGGGAGCTACTTTTCAATCACCCTGTTTATTAGCGTTCACATTTCATTTTTATAGTATACTGTACATATAATAACAATGTACATGTTTTGTTTTAGTGAATTAAGATGGGTAAATATACAGTTCAGTACCAGAGATTTACTTGTCACTTGCCTGACCAGAACCAGTTGGGTATGTCCCCTATCAGTTGAAGCATTCATAATTTTGAATAGTGAAGCAGCTAAGGCGACTTGGGTATCATATCTAGATAGATGGGAACACCCTCGATAGGAAACCGTCTGAGCAGACTGGATTACTCGATTATTACCTGTTATTTCTAACTGGACTCCACCTACAAAGTTATGCACTGCCGCTTTTATGCGAAACTTATCAACATATCACACATTTGACTGTGATGCATGTGCCGAGTATACACTTATCGGACTGCGTTTCTTGATGAGTATATTGACTTTCATATATTTGTACCCAACTCGTCATTTTGTTGGCATGCTGCCTTCTTGCTTAATAAGAAGAAGAAGAAAAAAAGAGCAGACGACGAGAAGAAGACGAGAAGAAGAAGAAAAAGAGAAGAGTAGAGTAGAGAAGAATAATCATAAGAAGAAGGGAAGAAATGAAGAAGAAAAGAAGTATAGGAGAGAAGAGAAGAAGAAGAGAAGAAAGGAAGAAGAGAAGAAAGGAAGAAGAATAGAATAGAAGAGAAGAAGAGGAGAAGAAAAAGAAGAAGAAGAAGAGTAGAGTAGAGAAGAATAATCATAAGAAGAAGGGAAGAAATGATGAAGAAGAAAAGAAGTATAGAAGAGAAGAGAAGAAGAAGAGATGAAGAAAAGAAGGAGAGAAGAGAAGAAGAGAAGAAGAAGAGAAGAGAGGAAGAAGAAAAGAATAGAAGAGAAGAAGAGGAGAAGAAAAAGAAGAAGAAAAAGAAGAAGCAGATTTTGCTGTAGATTCGTTACCTGTAACTGAAATGTTCAACATTATCAACTGGAATATAATCAAAATGAAAATGGATTCTAAATGAATAAAATTTTGAACCTGCCATAACATACCCCCCCACCCATCCCGAAGGTGGATATTGGCCATCTTTATTTTGCCAGAAATAATAAGTTAACATATGAAAAAATTACAGTTGTTCTTAAAAAATAAACTATCTGATTAAATGCCACAGCTAGCTTACAAGGATCAGTTGAAGACATCCCTGACACAGGCCAACATCACCCCTGAGACATGGGAAACAGGAGATCGAGATTAACAGTATTTGGGAAATGAAGACTGAGACTGTGCCAATAGTAATCGGAGCTGTGGGCCTTGAGAAAAAAAGAAAGTGTCCCAGGTAACACCAACATACAAGTTGCCCAGAAGATCGCCCAATAAGGAACATCTCAAATATTAAGAAAAGTGCTATCAGTTAAATGACAATTCTTCTGTAGGGCCTAAGGACTTTAGTTTGGACCCGGATCTTCAGGATACAAAGCAGGAAACGTAACATGCACAAATGATAATAATATCAAAATACAAGGATCTGGAAATGGAAATCTAAAAAATGTGGCACATGAGAATATCAATAATTCCAGTTGTAATTGGTGCTCTCAGATTGATTGGAAAAGGTTCCAATAGATTGATTGAAAAGATTCCTGGTAGCCCAGGTCTTACAGAAATACAAAAAATTGTACTCACAAGTACAGCTCAAACATTACGAAGAGCTTTATCTATGTAAAATGTATGTGAATTTTGTTTTTTTTTTTTTTTGTTACAAAAATGATCAGTGGGAAATGTCATGAACAATTTTTGACCTTAGGTCTCTGGTTGGGACCCAGAAGAAAATGTTTATACAACAGAAATCAAAGAACATAATAATAATAATAATAATAATAATAATAATAATAATAATAATAATAATAAAGCACAGTGCAGAGCGCGATTTAAGAAAAGAAAAAGACAAGACACAGTGTTTGATAATGTTCAACAATATTTCCACAGTATGTCTGTCTGTCTTCAAGTTTTGTTTAATAATTGTATACAAGTATAAAAATATAAAAAAAATATAATCCTTTGTACAAACGCCGCTTGTCTTGAGAAAACGGCTGTAGTGGTAATCAATGCGTCAAAACGAAGGAAACGCAGCCTGCATGAATAACATGCAACTGAAACTTAATAATAATTGAATAATAAGAATAATATATAAAACGAACGTATATATATTGAGGGATAATAATTGATCAATGAAATATAATATATACCTGAAGGTCAAAACATTGATATATATATATATATATATATATATATATATATATATATATATATATATTAAAAATACTTTTACAAACATAGGTTTGTTAGTACATTTTATTCATTATCGAACATATTTCATTCAAATTGTTTAACGGTGAAAGAATTATATCATATGTGTTCTTTATTCTTTGCATGTTTATAGTCATAAATGCATTTGTAATTTAAAAGATGAGTGGTCCATACTTGAGTTGACCTATCTTTTGTTTTCCATTATCGAAAAAATCACTTAAAGATGATTTATTTTCCTGCAGGTTCTTTTAATGACACCCATATCCTATGCTTTACAGTTGGAAGAAAAGTACAATTTTAAGGTCGTAGGTCACGTACCACGAGGGTAAGACAGGTTCATTCAAAATTAAAATTTTATAAATAATTCTATTTTTTGTTATATTATTTACATTGTTCGGGCTGTTGTCTTCATCTTTATTGCCAAATTCACGACGTTTCGAACGTTGTACGCCCTGGCCTTCGTAAAGTGACTGGAATTTTGAACTGAATCCTTAATTTCGTCCACCAGCGGAGATTGTTCTAGTTCCGTGTGTCATACCTCTTCCGGAAGTTTCAGTTATCTCCCTTTAATCAACTTTCCAAGTTTTTGTTCATATATATATAAAGCGAGAGAGAGAGAGAGAGAGAGAGAGAGAGAGAGAGAGAGAGAGAGAGATTGCAAGCAATTTTATGTGTACCAGTTAACTTCTACAGATTTTGCCATTGTACGTTGCCTTTTATATAAACCTTGACTATATCCTGTTAAACTAATTTTAAAGTTTAAGTTGTGAATTTTTTAAAATAATGTACTAACTATTGGTTGCGTCACGTGTCAATCATTGTCAGTAAAATGATTCATTAAAATAAGTAACTAAATAATCATTATAAGTCTTTGAGTATCGGTGCCATCTTTGTTCTGAATTTGATTTAAATATTTCGCTGTAAATGAATCTTTATTTTTTATATTTTAATTTGAAGCTTGCCGACACCATTCGTTCCTGATATTTCTCTTGCCAAAGATTACATATCCGATGGCATATCTATTGGTCTCATAGCATTTATTTATTCAATTTCTGTGGCGCTCTTTGTTTCGCGAAAAGAAGGCTATGATATTGATGCAAACCAGGCAAGTATTTTATGTTTTGGCAATTATATAGAAACTCTTAAAGGCTAAAATCGAGTGATGATCTGTGCCAATATCCCTCTCTTCCTTTCTTTCTCTCTCTCTCTCTCTCTCTCTCTCTCTCTCTCTCTCTCCATCTATCTATGTATCTCTTTAACAATTGATTATATCCTCACATGTATGAAGATAGACTAAAACATTGAGCAATATACAGTACTGAACAAATTCTTTACTCTTCTGACTATGGGTTTTTCAGAGGCTATTTTCAGGTGGTATGTTATTTTCACGAGATATCTGCACTAGTATCTATCTATCTATCTATCTATCTATCTATCTATCTATCTATCTATCTATCTATCTATCTAGTGTAGAATAGCTTATTTAACCTTAGCCTTAAGAATTGATGTCGAAACTGAGTGACCTCTTATCAGTTTTAGTTTGGATCCCGATTCTTATTGTTTGAACATTTCCATGGAACATTCTCCAAGCAAAATACAGAAATGGATTTCATTATATTTCAACAACGCACGTTTTACTCTATATTAAATTTTATCTTCCTACTCATCAATTCATTAATGATTTTATTGAAGTGAAAAATTCTTATGCATTCAATTCAATAATAATGAACTTTTAAGGTGAAGGTTTTGAAAACTTTCTCATATATTTGTGACAATCAAGAAACCTCCATCTTGTATTTTCCCAATCCATTTTAAAATGTAAAAACTTATAAGAAAAGAGTCAATCAGAGAAAAATTTGGAGCGGAATATTTTTCACGTTGAATACGATCATTCACGACGTTCTTGAAAATAAAAGAGAAAATTATTTTTTCTCTCAGTCTTAAATTTATAAACACGGGTCTCATTCGTAACGGTTAATATTATGATACTGTTTACTTCAGTACATTCCGGTCTCTTTAATCTGGCACCTTTGGGACTAGGCACCTGCCGGACCACAGAAAATGTCGTATGAACATAAAACAGGAAATGAAACAATCATTAATACTTCCAAACATGACTTTTATTGTTTCATGTCATCCAAAGGCAAAAAAAAAAAAAAAAGCCTAAAACCAAAAAATAATATATTCTGACTATCCTGATTGGGTAAATATGCAGCTACTGAGAAGAAATAAGAAAGACCGTAGTGTAGGAATCCTTCTACTCGGTTTTTCGTTGAATGTTAAAATTTGGAGTGTTGGGATTCGATACATTAACAAAATATCGTTACAGGGTCGCTCGTAATTTGGGTGTCTAGAATAATCACACGATTTTCATTGAAGGAATAAAATTCAGTAGAAAAGACAACGTAGTTTTACCAAATAAACATTAATTTAATATAACGACAAGAATACAAGCAACTGGTCATAGAATGGAAAGTAATGTTTTTTTGTTTGGAAAAAGTCAACACGTGTGGGCGTGATTCATAGTAAAGCGGATACAAGAGATCGTTAGAAATTGTTTGTTACTGTTGGTGGCGTTGTCGTAGTCTGAAGCTTGTCAACGCTGTCGTTTTTAGCATGAAGTTGTGAAGATCATACGTGAGAGTTGCGTGAAGTTTGGTGACAGCTGTGTGTATCCTGTTTGAGAACGGATTTCGTATGTTTTTATACACTTTTTCGTAACAAAATCGGCTCTAGAATTAAATTATTTATTTATTCCTAATTGGCCCTAAAAGGACACGTGGTATGTCTTCTACTACGTCCGTACGATATTTGGTCAGTATCTACCTAAAAATAATGATGACTAGTAAAAAGAACATTCTGATTTGTATTCTATGATTTTATTGGCGTGTTTTAAGGTGTAAATGTTTTCTTGAGTGTGATTCGTTTGTAAATATTGTATTTGATATTTTAGTGGACACGACAGTAGCACCCCAAAACTCTGCTGCTGTCGGCTGCTGCGGAAAGTTGTAAACAACATATGGCGCTGTCGTTGTAGTCACTCAACGAGCTAATGGCGTCTGATTCAAAATAATGTCGGGTCATAAGAGTGACCGAATCATGAAGTGTCGGATTAAAGAGCTCGTATTGTACTATAAGGATATGATTATAGATTTTGTTTTTTCAAAGAAAACTGCAAGAAATGCATCATGGAGTTCTGCCAAGTAATGCAGTATAGTCTTGCTTTTTCAGGAACTATTTGCCTATGGAATAACAAACATCGTGATTTCTTTTTTTGGCTGTTTTACGGCTACTGGGGCAGTATCTCGAACCAGCGTTCAAGTCGGATGCGGCGCAAAATCTCAGGTAAATCTTTTCTTAATTCCTATTTATGAACAAGTTTCAATAAAATATCGAATATATGTTTAAAAACTTCCAGGTCGAGGGATGAAAATACCTCGATCTCTTCTCGCTTTTGGCACCGGAGATCCATTTCTGAATTTACTTACCTATGTACTTGCAGCTTAGGTAACTGTTGATATTTATATTTATTCTACGTTTACCATTGAAAATCTTTTTAGATGTTACTATAAGAAAACTATTTTACTTAGATAATTAGGCTCAATTACCTATACTAGGGTAGATTTGTTATATTAGGCTCGATTTCCTATACTAGGAAGATAACACACACAGTTTTATTGAACTTATATCAATAAAATAAAATTGATTTAAAGTAAGAGAAAAACGTATTTGTGTTTAGCGATCACACGCACTTGTATACGGGTACATACACACACAGTATTCACACACTTACATAATAAACTTAATATATAAATATATAGTGTAGCTATGACAGTGTCCCGGCAAGAATCTTGATTTAAATTTTTTTCACCGTGGAATTAAACTTCGGATCAAAAATAAAAGACACAATATCTTAAGTATTCTAGGTTTTCCTTGGATTACAGGAGCAAGGGTATACTATGAATACATAAATTCCGGGTAAACACCAGAAAAGACAGGGCGAATACGGATGAGGAAAGACGAGGATAGGCAGCCTCTAACAAGAATGGCAGCAATATAATATTTGCATCAAATTATATCTCACTACAACCTATCATAAGGTTTCGTAGTTATCGACCAACAAAGCTACCATTATTGATATTATATTACCGGTTACTGCACATGGACTAGAGAATATCGCCATTGGTCTGTGAAAAACTGGTACCATGTTGTCTATTCTGAAGAATTCATAACTTACGTTTTTGTGTAAGTTTTTCAGAATAACTTTCCTCATTTATGTTTGTAAATTATTGAATAAAGTTTCATGCAGTTAATGGTTACCATTTTTAAAAATAAAGTTAAATTTTTTAATTCAGGTTTCCAGTTTGGTTGGAGCGCTTTTTGTGCTCATCGTCATCTTTGTCGAGGGTCCATGGCTAAAAACTTTACCAATTGTGAGTACTTCAAGATTTGATTATCAATTATATACTCTCTTTGTTTTTTCCTCAGCTTAAAAGAATTTGTTTTTTTTTGTCCCTTACCGGATGATTAAAAAATGAACTAGGAGACTTTAAATCCAATTCTTACTACATCAGAAATAATTCATCAGTTAAAATCCAAATCTATGAAAATCATTCGAAGTTTAATCATCATGACTTATTATTCAAATATAATTTGTGATTTGTGCTTATTAAACAAACACACCAGAATTTCCATCCATTCTGACGATGACAGAAATAATGATACAGTAAATTTTGGCAGCAGAGTGGACAAAAGAAAATGATAACCATTGTTGTATTTTAGCGCCAAATTAATTTGAAGCCAGTATGCATAAGCAAGTTCCTTATCGCTACCAATTTTTTTTTTAACACTACCCCACCATATATACGCTTAGCGATAATCATTTTCTGTTCATTTTTGGTGGTAGAGGAAAAATGAATGATTTACAACTGTTTTATTCAGTTTTTGACCTAAAATTTACTTAATCAATTTTTGTGCACCGAAAGTATGGAAAAAAAAGAAGAAAAGAATTGATAGTCGTTAGCAATGAATGTAAGCGTGACTGAAAGACGGTCTTCTGTTATTTTATGGATAATGTAAATATTAATTCCTATGTATAATTTTTGTTTTTAAAAGCTCCTCTCCTTTTAAATGCATGAAATTCTTTGTTTATTTTTCAGTGCGTTTTGTCATGTATAATTATTGTATCATTGCGTACAATGATGAAAGAGGTCTTTACGCTACCGAAAATCTGGAGAATATGTAAATATGATGGCGTATGTATTTTAATTATCAGTATTTGGAAAGAAACCTTTACAATAATCGTGTCTAAAAATACGGAAAACTTTTATTATTAATTTATATGATATTATTGTGAAAACATCTGATGTTAACTTCGCATTCCATGTATAAAAACCAAGGCAGACGAATCAATGTTTTTTTTTTCTGTTTGCACGTTCGCAATTCGTACATGATTCAGTTTCAGGCTAAATATTTAGGCTAAAGATTTTTCATTAAAAAGTTCAACCCGCGAATTTGTACTATGCATGAGGGAGGGTTATAAACAAGTGCATATGCATGCAAGCAAATAAGCATTTGTACACTTACAATATATACATACATATATATATATATATATATATATATATATATATATACATATATATATATATATATATTTAAACGAGATCATCCCAAGTAAATCAGTAAAGCCACGAAGACACAAGGGGTTAATGGGCGTGGAAGTATTAGGAAACAGAAACATTACTAAGCAGCGAGAACAAAACGAGAGTAATCAGAATGACAAGTAGATAGTATTTGTCATTGCATCTAAATTTTGTAGATTAAATTTGATTGGAAAGCACGGAAGGGAATACCACAGGCGAAAAGGGAGTTCCACAAGCGAGAAGCGTGAGAATAAGACCGTTAGTATAGAACTTACGGTTACATCTGGGTGGTGGTCATCAATAAAACTTTAAACTGAATTGTTTTCAACCGACAAATAAAAAGTACGTAGTGACTATTTGGATCACATTACAATTAAAACGAAAACTTATCTTTTGAAAAACTTATAAGGCAAAGATTGCTAATGTATGTAAAATATATGTCTTTCTTGTATTTTCAGGTGATTTGGATTGCCACATTTGCTGCCGTTATCTTCACTTCAGTTGGAATCGGTCTGCTCATTGGTGCCGTCCTTGGAATCATTTCAGTCATCATGCGAACACTTTGGTACGCACATTTTGATAAAATTCAATAATTACATTATGATCAATGTCAGTTTTGTCTCCCTTCACTTCCCGTCAATGACTGCTACCTGTACACATCATATTTCAGGATGAGAATATGTTATCAACGTCAAATATCATAGAGCTATCTAGAGTTCACCTGCTTGACTCAGAAGCCATTATTAATTGGTTTGTTCTTTATTAGATTGAGTTTGACCTTGTACTATATTTGGATTTTTCCATTGGATACCCATTGGATACCCATTTATAATATAATATGTGTAATAAATACGATATTATATTCAATACACATTCTGATATCTTGGATTGTAATATGAAACCGCTGAAAACGAGCCGAAGATGACACAAATGCTGTAAGATGTGTATATAATTATTGTTCAACGAATTTCCGTTGATAATGTTTCGATGTTTATTCACATCATGTTAAGAACAATAAGAAACAATGCTAATTGTTTTACAGAAAATTAAAACTAAATAAAATGAAACTATAACCCTCGTATCTTTTGCTAGCATTTGTCGTTATTAAAATATCTTCGGTCTTTTTTTTTTTTGTATTTTTTTCTGTTTCTTTATTTGTCGACAGGGTGGAAGCAGTGACTCTCGGTGTAATCAATAACACAAAAGTCTTCATGGATCAGACCAAATATCAAGGGGTAAGTTAAATGATTCACTATTTCCAATAAGCCTAATAATCTCATAAGTTAAATCACGAGCCTTTAATGATAATAAGTTAGAACAGATTGAAGGCAATAGAAAGGGGGGGAAGAGGTCAGATTGTACAAGCAGTGTGAATCTGACCACTTAACGCTTTCCATTTGGCTAAAATTGTTTTAAAAAGGAGAAGACACACACACACACACACACACACACACATATATATATATATATATATATATATATATATATATATTGCAGTAAATATCACCATGAAAAAAAAAATTTAATATTAGGAGCAGATAGGTTCGCTTATCGACCAGTTCACACAACTTACCCGTCTTTTGAACAGGAGTAGCAGCCTATCCCTTGTTTCCTTTTTAGGATTGGATTTCTAGTTCCTTCTCCTAAAGGATTCCCATTCTCTTTCACTGCCAATAACCCCTTTCATCTCAGTGAGATTATTGCCTTGCTTGGGTTGAAATGATTAAAAAATATCACAACATTAATTTTCTTCATTGTATATTTGAAATTAAAATAAAAATCCTTGGAATTTACTTTTTCAGCATTTGGAAAATCTTCAACCTTCTCATTACTTCGGATTCTCCAGTATCGCCTCAAATGTGTTTTCAGGACAATAAAGTCAAATTATTTACTGCTATCAGGACAAAATCGTGGAGCAAACGATGAAGATTGTACTCATTCAACTTACAGACTTAAGGTCGACTTCTAATGTTGAATCATATTAAACGGAAGTGCCAAAGAGTTAGAGAGAGCAGTATAGTAAATGGTTTGTTGTAGAAAATGATTTACCTAAATGTTATGTGTGTGACGTATTAAGTAAAGAAGTAGTGTAGCTATGGTAGTTTTAGTTTTGACAACCATGCGGCACAGACAGGATTTAACCATGGAATAATTGTTGGGACCAGAAACATAGAGCACTCTGTCTTGGAGTAGGAAACTATACCAGATCTTTTGAATCAACAGAAGAAAATTGCATAACAGAATGACAAGTATGGTAGCTATTCATATGAATAGGAACTTTGCATAAAATCACATTCCAAATGGATATATTGAATAAAATATTGCTGAAGAGATTATAAAAAGATACCTTCAAAGATTCGCTTAATATGAGTTTACCTGATGAAAAAATGTTCCAAACCTAATCAAAACAAAGTTTCATCATCAAAATCTTAGTTATTATTAAGAGGAAAGACCAAAGAATTATTTGATTATAAATTATATTTTTTTAATTCTTTTTAGGACCTTCAAACTTTTGCTTAATTTTTTTTCTTGCGTCAGTAGGTGGCTATAAATTAATATGAGAAACTTTAGCGTCTTTTTGCGGTGAAAAACATTAATTTGGAAATTTTTGCAAAAATCAGGTAATTATCGGATTTTAATGAAACTTTTTGAACTCATAAATGAATTGAATTATTTTAAAAATAGCTCATTTTTTAAGAAAATCTTGGTAAAAATATATATATATATAAATATCTGTTTCAAAATTTGAAAAAAGTTAAGTTTGAATGTACTATACTAACTATACTTGTGTTAATATGGAATAAATTTTGATTACATTAACATACCTTAATTAATTAAAGGGAAAATTTTGTTTTCTTGCATGACTACGCAAAAAAAAAAAAAAGGAAAAAAAAAGAAAACTGGAACTTGGTTGGTTTCTTTTACCCAAACCGCCATTTTGCTTCGACCGATTATTATCTTTTCGATCACTGCAAATGAGTTGAGGTGGAAAGTTTCCTCTCATGAAAACCAATTTCAAGAGTCCGTCAAAATCTTTTCCTATCGAAACCTGCGGAATATATCAAAAGATATCGAATAGCTTACCTGATAGCTGGCGACAATCCTTGCAAATAATGGTGAATATATAATTAAATAAAATGTAACTGTGCTTTATTCGTTGAGGAAAAATGTTCACAAGCAGAAACGGATATTATTTTGAAGTCAATTTAATATGTTATTTTAAATGGAATTGATTTTGCTGCACTGATAATTTTATGCCTCACGGCTAACCTAAAATTTCAACCATTAAAAATTTCCACGAAGAGAAGTAAAATGAAGAAGCCAACCACCTGGCGGATTCAATCAATTTATCTGGAAAATGGAGCCGCCAGTAGGGTGATATAACGCCAAACAGAAATTTCTCCAACAGAAATTGCTAAAAAGGAAAAGACAAAACAACAATGTAAATCAGGAACTTTTTCCGACTGCCAGACATTCTCCTGTAACTGCTGTAAGACGGACTGCCTCTCCCGTCATCTGATTCTGGCATCAGACCTGGCATACCTTCTGAAATCGCGAAGTAAATCCATGATTATGATAATTTTCTTAATCCTTATTTTTGTTGAATATTTAAATCTATTCATGAGAATTTGTTTGTGCGCATGCGTGAATCAATGGCAGTGTTTTCTGGTAGATGCCATATTTTGACAGCTTTTGATAACATGTTCTTAATTTGTGACAGGTGACACTTCCAGCCGGAATAAAAGTTGTGTCATTCTCATCTCCACTTTATTATGCCAACGTGGACATTTTCCGGAATGAAATTGACAGCAAAACTGAAAAATTCAAGAAAGTGAATAAACACTCAAATGGTCAAATGGTATGTATATATTTTCCCACAAACGTCTAATTAAGCAACAGACTAATTAAGATTTATGTAATATCCAGGTACAGACCTAAAACTCCAGGTGAGATAAAAAAACAAAAGAGAGAGAGAGAGAGAGATAGAGTGAGATATTAAGGATATTTCCTTTTACTGGAACCGTTACTATGTTTATATATTATCTGTTTTATGTACAAATAAACTATTGATATGTGTATTTGCAAAAGTTCAAAGCATTTTTGGTAACATCAATTTATTTTTCTTTAAGACAAGAAAGAATCTGTGTTGATCTGAAAGCTTCTACTGGACAAAATGACAGCCAGTCGTTGAATTTCGGAAGAATGTCCGTAAACTATGCAGGCAGCATTATAAATAAGAAATGAGTAAAAACAAATAAAAATGGAAACAAAGAAATGAAGCTATGAAATTTCGACATACTTCAAATCAACAACAAGAAATTAAAAGAGGAAGGAAATATAAAAGAAAGAATAATGAAAATAATGTAGGCAATATATGTGTTTATTCCTTTCCTGGATCATTAAAAAAAATATATATATATTTTCAGTATTTAGTCAGATTAGTAAGAAGGGAAAAAAATCATAGGACATTTTTATCGTTTCAATTTGAGAGAATGAGTTAGCCTGTTAGTTAGGGTAAAAGTTCGAACCCCAATCAATGGCGCCGGTGGAAATACATTTTAACCACATAGCATGTACAGAATGAAAACTTTGTACAAAGAAGAGTTTGAAGTGACGAGTTGTCTGTCATTGAATTTTGAATCTGCCATTGGATGTTTAGTGCTTTGGAATTGGTGTTTGTTTAGAATGATTTCTGACTGAATGAATAAAAACTTTGGATCATTCAGAGAATCTTTAGTGACAACAACAAAATATATCATTGGAATTCGAGAGAAGAAGGAGGAGGAGGAGGAGAAGAAGAAGAAGAAGAAGGAAGAGAAGGAGGAGGAGGAGGAGGAGAAATGCATGACAAATAAAATGCTTGACCGAAAAGAGAAAGTTTTACTGAAAGCAACAAAATAAAGGAAGTTCTGGAGTCATGATCACCGACGTTCTTAATGGGCATAGGATAGATCGCTAGATAAATAGATAGGTAGAAAGACAGACAGAGAGAGGGAGGAGGGGAACAAGAGAGGTGAGGAGAAAGAGGTGGAAAGAAAAACGAAAGAATGAGAGAGAGAGAGAGAGAGAGAGAGAGAGAGAGAGATAATGAAAGAAATTATGATTGCTTTTACAGTGACAAATAATTGAGAAATAGTTCCTAAAATAAATATTTCTCCCAGAAAGAATACCCCCGATTTCATTCCTCGTGCAAAGGCGCCCACATGTTTTCTGTTGTTATGTCTATTTTTATTTTTTTTTGACGCACGCTCGGGCAAATTAAACATGTCTGCTTTTCTATTGCTTATGCTAATGACATAATTCGATATTAAATAACCCGGGAAAGATAAACGAAGCGAAACGAGACTAGATCACATTAGAATGATTTATAATTCACATAAAATCTACTCCATTTACTTTTTATTTGTCGCCTCCAAATTAAAAGGCTTTGAAAATATGCAGTCTTTGTGAAACTTGACGAATGAATAACCTCAATAAGGTCTTAAAATTTCACTTCATTTAAAATGTACCAATAATAAACACGAATAATATTAGAAATGATAAATATAATTATTTTATCATTTGACTCTACAACGGTATCAGTCATATAAATGACAAGGAATAATAATATATAAAATGGAAGAAAGAATTATTCATTTTAAAGTAATAAAAATATATCGAATAAAGATGAAACTCCATTAATTCTTTAGAAATTGCTTTGTTTAAGTTTCGAGTAGAACACTGAGCAAATGTAACATTTCGAGAATATCTGAACGAGTGAGTGGGCTTTAAAGGCAAAATAGAACCTTGCTTTTTTTCTGAAGCTCTTCGCAGCCGAGCAGTTAAAACACATCGGAGTACACTGTGGTTTCTCCTGCAAAAGAGGACGAAGTTTTGAATCATACGCAGGGCACATATTTTTCTGAGTGCGCAGGCCAGTAGACGAAAGACATACTGTTTAAAATAAAAATTTAGCATCTATTTAAATATGAGCATCCAATAAAAGTATTATGTAATATCTTTGTGTTCTTAATTATTTTTCGAAGAAATTATGCCAAACATCCAAAATAATCACATGTTGCAGAAAATAATTGATTTTATATAAAAATCTGTGGTTTTGTATAAATAGTTTTAACAAAAAAAAAAAAAATGAATATTAATTAATATTAAAATCTCAGAAAAAATATCATGATCTCTACTTAATATTCAATGTTAATTTTTCTTCTGCAGACAGAGTGATATCTGTTCTAAAAGCATGCGGAACCTTCAATACACTTCAATATGTCATGTATCGCACGACTTATGATGCAATGTTGGCAGCAGGTTTTGAAGAAAACGTAAGTAACAAAAGGATGATACTTCAGAATTGAGCATTAAATTGTCCGCTTAGAAACTTCAAGCCGAAGTTTGATGGGATTCACATTAGCATGAAATACAACCTGATTCTTTTGCTGAAGAAACTAGAGCATGGGGTCCCGAGATCCGACTCACCCCGTCAGCATTTTTTCATTACACTCTGAGAAGTAGGATCTAGGGCACGCAATATGAGAGAGACAACGAAACAATTTCTGAATAATTCTCATGAAATTTTTCATTTAATCGCATCAGTGAATATATAAAACCATCAACATTAAATACTAACCCAGTGTCAAATGTGGTTTCCATGGGACCATTATACACATTTTGATTTCTCTCTCTCTCTCTCTCTCTCTCTCTCTCTATATATATATATATATATATATATATATATATATATATATATATATTGTACCCCTGATGAGTGGACGGAGCGATTGCTGGAAGATCCGCATGCGAAACTCTAGATTCGAGATGCTGAAGGTAATATCAATCAGCAAAATGACAGATTCTATATTTGTATTAATCATATATATATATATATATATATATATATATATATATATATATATATATACAGGCAAAAGGCCATGAATAAGTAATCCACAAAAGAGAGCTGAATATATTTCTTATAGAGCATATAAATGAATTACACAAAAATGAAACATTTTGTTAGCCATTTCGCGCCTGAGATAATCTCCTCGGGGCTTGTCAATGCTAAAACCTTTAATAAAAAATGAATTTGAATGTTGTTTTTAAAAACAATTTGAAAAATAAAATTTAAAAATTTAAAAAAGTATTTGTCAAATTTAAAAAAAGAAAAAAACGTTAAAACTCATCTGAAGCAGACCTTTAGCATTGACATGTCCTATGGAGATTATCCTGTGAGGCGAAATGGCCATTATAATGGTGTACAACTGAGTTTCATTTTTATGTGATTCATATATATATATATATATATATATATATATATATATATATATATATATATATATATATATATATATATATAGTTAGTGATATTGTTTGGTAATCCGTATGGCTATTTCCAAGTAGGATATAATCCGAAAAACTCAATGTAAAAACGGCAAACAATAATTATTATTAAGAAACAGACAGCTGTGTGTGTGTGAATGTGTATTTTCTGTTTTGTATTATATATTTTATTATATTGCTACGAGCGCGTGACCTAGTAGTTAGAACTCTTTGGACATGAGACCCTAGTTCGAATCTCGCCATGGTCAATTTATGAGGAATGATATCGGCCTGGGGTGGTAGCTGCAAACTACACCAAGGGTTGATCCAAGCCTTGTGAGTGAAATTGGGTTGATGGAGCCGATTGGAAGCCGCGGATAGTTGTGTTAGCACAAAGTCACAAGTCATCGTGACCGAGGGTTTGACTTTGCTGGGTTTGTTAAAAAAAATAATCACGTCAGATTATGTGCTCTCTCCCAGATAATGGAACTAAGGCCTTCTCAGCTTACTTGCAGTATACACCACATGTGGGTTGAGCAGGCCCCTGCAATTGGGTAGCCCCCACCCCGATAGACGGTTGGGCTCGAAAACAGCTGGTCATTGATTGTATTTATATAATTGATCATGAAGGTTTTCCAAGACTGTTGTACGCACTCACACTATACATTGGTATTTTCTCCAGTGCACTTAATTTTCTCTCTTGTGTAATGAGGCTTTTATAACATAACTATTCCATCATTGCATTTTTTATTATTATAAATCATCAATCTGAAAACCCTTTTAGCATATGCTAGAATACTTTTTACTAATCTTTTCAATTTACTATACCTACAAAGAAAACGCTACAAATAGGGGGCCTACAAATATATTGTCACATCAAACAGACGTATATCAGCAAAACTGGCGCGCACAAATCTTAATGTAGTCATTTATATTTTACAAAATCTGTTGATTGTTGGTAGCATCAGTTTTTGAATTTTCTCTTTGCAGGAAATCAACACACGTTTTTAAGATATGGAAAATCAAAGAACTGCAAAATTTTCAGCATTTCTCAACCAGAATATTTTAACAAGAGAAGAGTAATTTTTGTTATTTCATCAAGAAGATATTAAAAGATTTCTTGGTTTAATTTAAACGTTTGCTAGATGTATTGTAAAAAATAAATTTATAATGCGTATATATATATATATATATATAATTTTCATATTTGTTCATATAAACTTGTATCATTACCTGATTACTTTTTGCCTATGCGTATATATGTTTATTGATAACTTCATTGGTAAGTATTTATACAGGTAAGCATATTACATGAACAAACCAAATCTGAGAGAGAATTAGTAAAAAGAGATGTTGTGCTAAACATTTGCAGCTTTGATGAAGATTAATTAATCTTACACGAATTCGTTTGCACACACATACACACACACACACACATATATATATCGAAAGAAAAAGAGAGAGTGTGTGTGTATCAACAATAATTTTACAAACTTTGAGAACGGGTTCCTCAAACTAAAAAAAGGACAAACGTCCATATATCCGAGCGTGTTCGAGCGGATGTCGGTCTTCCTCGATCCATAATTTGTGGTGCCATGGATCCTGTCTCAGCAACACGAATAAAAACAGCAGCAAAAGTTGAATGACTCGGCTGCCTTCGATCTGATAGAGATCTTCAGCCTCGCGTCCATTACCATTCGTGTAAACATCATGTCTGCATACTCACGGTATGAATATCCTGCCATTGTTAAACGGAGTACTTCTCAGTTAACTGACTACTACACACTTTAAACATTGAAGACAGATTAACCACAAGAATGACAAATGTAACCTAGTCTACATGGCAACGCAGTGTCATCTATCGTAAACTTTCTTTAAACTTAATAAGTCAAAAGCGAAGGATTTGCGGACATATATTTATGTGTATTTTTATTTTTGTTTTAGTGCGAGGAACCGGCTCCAAAAATTTGTAAAAGTATTTTTGATACACCCCTTATGGGAGGGAGAGAGAGAGAGATAGAGAGAGAGAGAGAGAGAGAGAAGACACATGCACACACGGAGAGCGTTTATGCCGAATGAAAAGTAAAACATAAGTAAAACATTTTAATTATATATATATATATATATATATATATATATATATATATATATATATATATATATATATATATATATACGCTTCTTCAAAGATTAAATAGCATTAAAGTAAGTTTATTACCAAAAGACTGAACAAGCTTAGACAATTGGAGGTGATAAGCATTACTTTGAAAATGAGACCTGGAATTATAAAGACATTTATCAAATAAACATATTATATTCTCTCTCTTTGGTTTATTGTTTCTTTTTCCTATAAAATCTTTTGCTGAAATTTGATTTTGGAAAACTTTATGTGTTGCGGACTTCAGCTCACTTTCTTATAAAAAAAGGTCGAAGGTCGACTAAAATATTATTTTTGGCAATAAGCAATGTCTTCTTTTTCAATTTTCTGTCATTCAAAATAAGATTCCATATGTGAGTATTTCTTAAAAATTTTAAATGTTATAATATCGACTGAAAAAAAAAATGGATAGAGATCATGACATGAAATATAATCAAGTGTTGATAATGTACCAGTTAAATACCTATTTCAGAGCTACTAAACAATATGTCTCTGACTGGATGCGAATATGTTAGTTTTTAATTATTACAAACCAATATATACTGATAATATTTTCAGCAAGGGACTTTAAAACAAAAAATTCTCCTTAAGCAAGGCGATAATTTTACTAAGATACAAAGGGTGAAAGAAATGAGAAGGTTTTAGTAAGGAGATAGGACAATAAAAGTATAGGGTTCAAGGATAAGATGACGATTGAGGTTGCATTTTGTTTTTGAAGATCGTAGGTGGCAGGGAAACATGAAACGGAAGAAAGTTCAACAAAATATTAGAATATAACTTATGGTTACATCTAGCTATTTCAATATTAAAACGATGAGACCTAGATGCCAATCTAGTAGTACACTTCAATTCATGTCGAGGTGACAAGGAGGAAAGACCATTAGAATATTTGCAATGAAAATATTTATAGAAAAGACACGGGGAATCCACACCCAGGCGGTAGGAAAATGACTGTAGTCGAGATGTCAGGTCAGGACCGATAACATTACGGACACATATCACCCAAGATCAAACGGGCAAGCGGAGAGATTTGTAGACACACTCAAAAGAGAGTTAAGGAAAGCATATGACATGGAAACAGAAAAGGCGTTGCAACAATTTTTACAAGTAAATGGAGTTACACCAAACAGTGCTACGCCATCGGCATTATCACCCGCGGAAGTGATGTTTGCCCGAAAATCAGATCAGTATTTGACAAATTGCTACCAAAACAAACAAAGCAAATACCAATGTCGTGAATACCAAAATGAAAATTTCACCCAGGAGAAAAAGGTTTTTTTAAGATATATAAAAACAATACGTCCTACTGGGAGCAAGGTACAATTGAAAAAAGAATCGGGAACATGGTTTACATAGTACAGGGAAAGAAATTCTCGCATAAAAGGCATGTAAATCAAATAAGAAAGAGCCTGTTAGATGATTCTAACGGTCCACCTCAGGAAGAAGAAGTGATGGATACAATATTCGACACATTTGATATGCAAAGGCCGCAAACAATGTCTGAACCACGAAAATCGACCAGGAAAAGAAAAGTCACAGAACCTTTGATAATAAATCCAAAGAGAAAAAAATACTAAAGACCCCTGCGACGCAAAAGCTTTGGAAGGAGGGTGTTATGGAAACTTACCTATAACGATAATGGACTCTTCCTGACACTATAAATACTGTGCCTCTCAAGAGGTATAATGAATGAATGGTATAATGAGTCGAGACAATATTAGTTCACTCTAAACCAGACGGACAGTCATTACTAACACCTTCAACTTCTTGTACTATATTTCTGTTGTAATATATCTTTGTTATTCTACTCTTGTGTTCGTGTTGTTCTTCCTTGGTTCTAACCTTGGACCATAACTGTGGTACGAGGATATTGGACCATAACACAGACCTGTCGGACTATGAAGATAGGTCATAAATAGTTGTGTTATCAACATGAATACCGATTTGTACACACATGACATCGGGAAGGTCGTTGATGAAGATAAAAATAATGTAGATCCAAGGATAAGGATCTGGGTAAACCTGCATTAATTTGAACACATCTAGAAGGGTGGCCGTTCAATATGATATTTCATGACATAATTTTTTAAGGAAAGTTGGATCAAGTTAAATATTATGCAAGAAATACCATAGCTCTTCATCTTGGGAAAAAAATCGGCATGCCAAACCTTGTCAAACGCCTTCGAGATATCAAAAGCCACAACCTGAGCCTCGCTGTCTTCTCCTGAAACTTAATAGACAAATTAAGTAATAACCGTCAGTGATAGCTAATAATTTGCTAATTAAAAAGTATACTTAATTATGATTATTTCTTGATCCGACGAAAGCAGAGAAAATCCACCTGTATCAATCAATCAGAAATTGATTTCAAAGTTTTATAAGATACTCATCTTCTAAGCATTAAAATAATTTAGGAATAAAATAATTTTATTAATATTTGAAAATTTTATTCCACAATTCAATAATTATATTTATATACTTAACTTTGCACACATGTGAAATTACACCACCTTGTCTGATGGATGTTCCTTTTAACGCTCGCTTTGTGGCGTTGTATAATACTGTATAAAGGTAAGAGCACAAACGATGTTTCTTTTTTCCACCTCAGGATATTGTAGTGAGAAAACTTGTATCGTTTCTAATCCCGGAGGTCTTCTTTATCCCAGTCGAAAAACCTCATTGAACGACAGCACAATCTACCAAATATATATGTATTTTCTTAACGCATAAGAATATATCCTACATCGACCAGACAGCACCTCTACTAACTATCAATGACTGGTTTTAACCTAATACAATTACCAGTTTTTCTATACAAATAGTTACATAGTCACTCACAGTAGAATGTTAGTAGTTTGTCAAATCATGGATTTCTCTTTCCTTTCTTACATCTTGTTTTATATATAGACAAATATAAAACGCATATATGTGTTGAATTCTCTTATTTCTATTAAAACGATTTTTCGGGAAAATTAGGTTTCCCAAGTCCACCGTCATCACACATTCCAATATTGGTGAGGGCTTCCTTTCTAATCTGTTGATCAAAGTACAGTGGAACATGAACCTGTGACCCTCAATCCCTTTTTTCTTCAGTCGCTATCTACGTTAACTTGTTGAGTAACACCAACCTTACGTGTCATCCGGCTTTCTTTTCCTCCCTCCTCAGTTGGGATCAGTGTGTCGTCTCGATGTGGTTGATTCGGATTTCCAAAATTTTACGATATTAGGGTTAACGACGAAGTTTAGTGGTGGACCAATATGTCCGTTGTGTACCGCAGAAGTAAAAATAAGTAATTCTCTTGTCTGTGACCGTAATATAGTTTTTGCGTCGGGCATACCGTCGGGAATCAAAGCTGGAATAAGAACTCATTCAATAAAATGATAACTCAGGTTTATTGAATACAAAACCTGGTGAATAAAATGTCTCTATTATCTACAGAAGGGTTAAATTCTACCATACTGTATGGGGATTTGAGAAATCTAGTAGTAATTGTTGAATCAAGGCTAGCCAGTCGATTTTCACTTAATTTTTCTACCATGCGCGTGACTGCTGCGGCCACGGGAATGCGGGTGTGTACTTGTGAAGCGAAGGCTGTCAAAGGCAACCCGGAGCAAATCTCTGACGACTCTCTTGCTGGGCTAAAACTTTTTTTTGTTTTTATATTGATATTCTTCTAACATTTGACATTGGTGTATCTAATTTTCTGCTTCCGATCACCTTATCTTAGGAAATCTTTTCAGAAACTACATATCTTTTTTTGTTTAAAAATTTCGATCACTGTAAGAATAATAGTGTTTTGGGCGAATAGTATTAATGCAAACAAACCCCGAACTCGCATTCTCAGAAATATTTTCATAAACCACATGGCTTTCTTTGTTTAAAGAATTTAGGTCACTCTTATTCTGTAAGAATAATAGCGTTTTAGGCGAGAAATATTAATGTAATTTAACCCCGAATATGGGGTCTTAGGGCCAGAAAATTCAAAAAACACATTAATCATGATTTTTTATCGAATGGAAGTGGATAAGTTGAGAAAAAATTTAATTCTCTCAATTTTACTGAATTTTGTGTAGTTATTTGTCATTCATTTTAGTTGTTGCTGCTGTTGAATGTCCTCAAATGATATAGTTTCTGTTATTTAATGCTGTTCTTTGTAATTCTGAAGCGCCACTTAACTTTTTCGAAGAAAAATGGTCTTCACTAAGACCTAAAGGATCATTCGCTGGAAGCCATTGTAAATCATTGACCCAAGAAAGTTGTTGTATGCAACAGACAGTTTAGATATTTCTGAACGAGTTTGGCTCCATGCATGGCAGCCAACCGAATGTCGTTACAGTTGGTGTTCCTCACCTGATTTGAACATAAGATCATAAAAACTGGCAGCCTTCTGACCTAAACAGAATAGGAAGCTACTACAAAAGCTCACCGCCATGCAATTGATTTATCATACTTTATTTGCTTTTATTTCATGGAATATAAAAATAATACTTTATTATCATGATAAAATTTCAAGACAGTTTCAATATTTTACTTTTTGTTATTTAGTATACGCAAAAAAGCAAAAATTCTTGAAAAATATATTTGACAATTCTATACTCTTTTTAATATCGGAAACTAACATAATTAATGGACGAATTTCTATAAGCCTTTAAGTTGTGACCATTAAAATCATAAAACAGAAAAACCGGTGGAATAATTAAATCAGAATTACTTTCAATACTCTTGACAATAAAAGGTGTGTGATACTATTTAGGGTTGCGTGAAAATAAAAAGGCGAGAAATAATTAAGGCGAGAAGAAGCTGAAATAATTAAGGTGATAAGATGCTATCACGAAAAGACATACTGAGCGGTGTTATTTTTTTTAACAAAGAAAAGTGGTAAAGATTTTATTTTCATTAGCGAAGAAAGTACTTCATAAGATCTCGGATCTGTCGGATTTGATTTATGTTACGACGCGGCGAATAAAAGATAGCCATCTGCCCATGGCAATAATGAAAATTTCAAATTGGTAAAGTGGCCTACGAAACAGAAATTGGGAGATAATTGTAATCAGGTCACGTACTGACCGAGAAAAATATCAGCTAGACCACCCACAAGTTAAAAAGAAGGGAAGGAATAAACCATTAACTATCTTTCGGAGATATTATTTGTTTTTGGAAAGAGACGACCTGCTTTCTTGTCCAGACCTGGATATGATAAATGTTTGGATAATTGGATACAGAGTGCGAAGTCGTCCAGATGACCACCCACTTGACGCTGGCAAAAATCTCGTTGATAAATTCCAGATGGCATTCGGTTAAGATAGAGATTAAAGACCATACTACGAGTCGTAGGGGTCTGGTGAAAAAAGAAAAAAAAAGAAAAGAAAATTAAAAGTGAAGATAATTTTTTTCCTTTGAGCGATAATTGTAAACAACCACGCTGTTGAGCGTTCATTGGCTGAATGGTGACGTGAGCGGTAGGCGAAGGTAAACTATGAGAAAGGAGGGGAGACCTGTTGACGCCTCTGAGGGGATTGGTGTGAGATACCACTATGAGAAAGAAGGGAAACCTGTTGACGCCCTCTGAGGGGATTGGTGTGAGATACCAGTATGAGAAAGAAAGAATTTGGGAGGACGATACCCTTAAGAACCCCTCTAAAGCAAAAAATAATGGACTTCCAAAAATGGAAAGTGATAAATTTTCCTGTCCAAAAACAAAGAAAATCCCTTTTGCGGATTTAGAATTATCGAGGACCCCCAAACCACGACAAGCCCACACCCGGTTTGGTCGGCTTTCATATAAGCTGAGTCGCAGCGAGTTAGAAGGCAGTTGGAAAAAGAGTTGCAGTTGGGGTTAGTCAGAGAGAGATGTTAGTCGCAGTTGAGGCTGTTGAGCCCTGAGACCAGCCTGGCAGGAAGCTGACTGAAGATCCACGCATCCCGACTTCAACTTCTAACCAAAAACAATTTATTTTTGAAGAACGACTTAGACTCACACCACCAAAACAAGTTTTACGAATATCGGCTGAAGATACAAAAAAAAAAAAAAAAAAAAAAAAAAAAACAAACAAAAAAAAACAGTTTCTTAAAAAAACAACTTAAGATGATAAGACTCGCCTAACAAACACAAAGTGTCACGAATCCATATTAGCGGTTTGGGAGAAAGACGCAGTCCTGTATTCAACAACCAGATATAAAAATATTTGTTATACTTTTTTTAACACATTTGAACCTTTCGAGTTGTTACTTTATTTTCTTTGACATATACTTGTGTGGTGTTACCTTTGCTCGGACTCGGCTTGCATTGCGGCCCGGCGACTGATTGATTTTGTCTACCTAAGATCAAATCACAACGTGGGTAGGTTAGACTAGAAATCAAAGCCGTTACTTCGGTAACCAGACGTTGGAGGCGAGCTGGGAACGACAAGGCTGATACCGAATCTAACCAGATTCCCATCCGAATCAGCAAAGGTTTAGAACGTCACATTTGGTGCCGCGACCAATACCAAGTCCCATTGGTCGTCACAGGATAGCACGGCGGCGGGCGCAGAGAGAGACACAGGTGTATCGTTAAATATTTTCTGGATATTTGGTCAATCTTTTCACCTGTTTTCACCTGCTGTATGAAAATGTAACATTTTTATATCTTTTGGTGTATGAGTTTCTAGGCTTTGTAAATGATCGAATATTTGGTATCCCACTTTTACCAACAAATATCGAAAATTAGATCAGTTATGTCCAGGATCAAAGTAATATTCTTTAACATCAACTTTCAGTTGAAGAAATAATTTAGTTTCTGGGAAAAGTTGAAATCACAATTTTTTGCATTCTGATCGATAAGAATAATAATGATTCTTCTTTTTAGTTATAGTTGTTAATTATCTAATTATTAGATATCATTAGTGTCGTTTATGCAGCATGGGAGGATTCCGAAGGTCCTTCTGTACGGGGAACTGGTCACCGGAAAAAGGGCTCGCTTCAAGGACGTCTGGAAAAGGGACATGAGAGTCACTGAGAGGTGGGGAGATGTCACCAACGATAATTCACGCTGAAGACGCGCTTTACACCTATGGCTTGTACGAGGAGGTTTGCTGCTGGAGAGAAGCGCGCTCGACAAGAAGAAAACAACAAAGCGACATCGGGGAGAGCGTCTTCACATACATTCATGCAATTGACACTGTTACTCCGCGTGGGCCTGTACAGCCATAACAGATGCTGTATCGTCAACAGCAGCTGAGGCATAACATTTTGGGTGCAGATTCAATGTTTCTCTAGACCAATGCCACACTATAGTTATCACTAAAAAGTCCTTTGCTGAAGGCATCCTCTTAATAATAAATTCAAATCAAAGACACTGGATTTCAGTAAAAATTTGGAAGTCAAAAACTTCATTTTATAGCATATATATTTTTCAATTATACACAACTAACAAAACCGGTTCTGAAGTATATTTATAGCATAAATATAATGAAATCACTTCTGTGCCAAATAATATATTACAGAATGCATAGTCTATTCCAAAATGGTAAAGCCTACCGTAATGGTCAGAGCTTTCGCAACTAGCGCTAAGTAGGGTGTTGTGTGCGTGGAATTCTGACAGAGTTGGCCTGTCTTTGTGTGCGTGGAATTCTGACAGAGATGGACTGTCTTTGTGTGCGTGGAATTCTGACAGAGATGGCCTGTCTTTGTGTAACTTTTAATATAAGACAGAAAACGCGCAAAGGTGGTAGTAATAGAAGATTGAAGACTCATCTCCGCCCCCAGATTCCTTTCTATGCCTGGTTTTAGTAGACTGAGAAGCCAAGGCAAATTACTGACCAACGTGTTGAGATTTGTCATCTCAGTTACCCTCTTCCTTCCGCCTCCTGCAAGAAACGATGCTCTACTATTACTGTGTCATCTGTCCTGAAATAAAACGAGGAACAGAAACCTAAGAAAACTTTTCGTCTTTCATTCAGCTCTGGGGCCTGAGGAATTGTCAATAGACTACAAGAAGACAGAGACGACACGCAAAACAATGAAGATGTGTGCTCACAAATGTATTTTACATCAAGGAAGTAGATATTTACATAACTGCTTGTCCAACGGTTTTTCTCACAAGCGCGCACATATCAGACGCAGCTGTTCCGAGATCTGTTGGTGTTGCAACTGACAACAGGTTAATCATGGGTCTCCTTTCTCGGCTAGGAAGTAATCTCAGGTCACCTAGGACCCCTGAAAGACACTGAGTGCAAAGTCTATTACGGCATAATCTTGAGCGAGTCTCATGCCCCAAGGACAAAGAATATAGATAGATATGGAATGGAAAGAAAATTGAAAATATTTTTGGAGTTAAAATATACATTTCGAAAGACAACAGCGATAATTAATCGAACTTGATTTTATGCTTATCATTTTGGGTGGCATATCTATGAAAAAAGTCTAATTATATCTTTAAATGTCTTACATAGAAGATTAAAATAATATCTTACATCTTTGGGTGTTTTTCTCTCTTTGAAAGCTGTTTTTATTATTTGATTTTCTTAGTTTCAAGAAAGCCGAATTTTTTGACAATGCATGTACAAGATATAACCAGATAAAAATGCCTGACAACTTGAAGAAACAGTTTATGATTTTATCATTAAAAATTAAATGTTGCTATCAGAAAGGTCATTAAAAAAAATTAAAGTTTGTCATAAAATAAAAATGCAAATTAAAATGTGAAAATGAAACTTACTTCAGAATATATCGGCCATTTCAGTTTAAATGATCAAACTGAAAACGACGACATTTCCCCTTTAATGACCAATAACTAAAACCAGTTCCAGAACTTAAAAAATAAAAGATGGCTACAATGAAAATGACAATCTTTTCAATTTCACTGGATACTGCATTATCATGCGATTGTTGCAAGCAACGGTCATTTGAAAGGATAATGGACAGTTGGATAACGTAAAGCATGAGATGGATAGGTTAAATGTTAATATTTTAGGTGCATGCAAAACTAACTGGGAATTTCGTTAGTGACAAAAACGGGGGTCATATATGCAGGCGAAGAGAAAAAATAGAGGGGAACAGGACTCGTATTAGACCAAAACGTGAAGAAATGTGTTCTGGGGTACTATCAACTGCTAGAATTCTTGCAGTTTATTTGAAAGGGGAGCCTTTTAAAATAGCCGTCGTAGATGTATATGCAATAAAAACACAGGCTACGGAAGAAGGAACTGAAGAATTGTATCATACATTAGACAACACCATGGATAAATGCAAATGGTAAGAAATCGAACGCGAGTGACCCGAATACCAAACTAAGGAATGATAGGCGAATTCTGTAAAGATTTTTCTTCTACGCAGTTAAATTCCACAAAGTCGAATACAAAGACGATCACACTTGAAGAAAAGAAGCAACTCAACGACAGTATTAAATTCAACGGTTTAATGTACAAAGGAGTGTATTCCCAAATAGACAAAAGACACGCAAATAAAATTTATATTTGCGGACTTAACTGTCAGGGGAGTGTCCAAGTGAATAAGTGGAATTTGCAGCCTCGTGGCTTCATGTAGGACACTGCACAATGAAATTTGAAACAAATGCAGACAGACAATAATAGAATGGCTTAACGAAATGTCTGTTGAAATAGAAAAAATGAGCAATACAAATAAGGCAGATATAGAACACAAGAACAAAAGAAATATCAGGGGAAAAGACTTTTTTTATCAACAGGATGTATAAAATCAAAAGATAGCAAAAAAAATTACTTGAAAGTTGAAACAACCACACCAGAGAACTCTTTCACGACGAAAGAGGAAAATCTGTAATAAACAAAATATGGAAAGACCAGAAATATTAAAGGTCTAAGTGAAATCAGCACTGACAAAATTGAACAGTCAGCAAGACAAGATGGAATTGTAACAGAGATACTGGAAGCTTTAGATGATTTCGTCATTGACAAAATTATAGACGTTTTAAATGATATATACGATAGTGGTGATATACCGGAAAATCGAAGTAGATCCATTTTCATAGCGCTACCCAAGAATTCCTATTTTTTTAAGCGTTTCAACCTAAGCAAGGCGGGAAGCCACTGGCACGCAAGGGGTTACAGAGAATTGGAATGAGACCAAATAGGAGTGATAGAGGAAAGGATGAAGAGAAGGGTAGGGGATAGACATCTGGAGACGTCGATTGACACTATATTTGAATAGTTGGAGATTATAACTATCAGGGAAACAGGAAAAAGAGAGCGATTTCCACAGGCGAGAGGTGCGAGACATGAAGCTATTGGAGTAGAAGAGACGTCTACATTTAACAGTTTTGACTGTGAAAGGGTGTGAGCGAGATGCCAGCCTAGTAGGACGCTTAAATTCATGAAGTCTGGTAGCCAGCGAAATCAGTTCATCGGAGCAGTTACCATGAAAGTATTTGTAAAAAAGACAGAGGGAGACGACGGCACGTCTGTGAGAGAACGACTGCAGACAAGATGCCAGATCAGGGCCAACTACATTGCATATCCGTCTTTGGATCTTATCAAGAACCTTGAGGCAAACAGAAGGGGCACCGGACCGTATATGGCAACAATACTCCATGGAAGGGCGAATAGTAGATTTGTAGATTTGAAGGATCGACTGCGGCGAGAAAAATTTCCTGGCGCGGCACAGGAAGCCATCTTTCCTTGTGGTGGACGAAGCTATTGACTCAATGTATTTGTTCCATCTCGGATCAGCAGTCAATGTGAGGCCAAGTAGTCGCAAAGAGGAACTCTCGAGAAGTTGAGCGTCAGACATTCTAATGGGGGGTGCAGGGGTGGTTCTCTGTGATGAGTAATAGAGATTCCATCGGAAAACCAAACTAATGAACCACACAAGAAACTTATGATCCGTATTCTAATGAATAGAACACTTAGAAGAATTAGAATAATCCAGAACTTATCCTGTAAGTAAACCGCCTGCATATGAAGAAAAACTGAATTCAGTAAATACACAAAACTAGAAAGGGACGTATGACAACGATATCTCTTCCTAACTGTTCAACATTTAGAGTGAAGCGATTATGAGAGAATTAAAAGTCATACCAGGGTTTATTATTGGCAGACACATTCTTATTATAGGACATGTAGATAACACAGTGTTGTTAACGACACTGAAAGGAAACCACTAGCAATCCTACAGAAGGTAGTAAACGAAAGGGAGAAGAAAGGACTAACTATCAATTGCAAGAAGACAGAAAGTATGGTGGTCATCATGAGTCACCTCGCGAGATGCGAACTACGATCTGGAGGTACCAAAATTCAAGCGAGTACAAAAAATTAAATTTTCAGGATTCTTTTAGTGGACGGAAAACGCGAAACCAAAATCTAAAGGTGAGTTGGCATAATGAAAGATGCTTTCCAAAAGATAAGCAAAAGTATTAAGAAACAGGAATAATTCATTAGACTGGACTTTTATGAAATATCGGTCCTCCTATTCAATGCTGGATAATCAGATGAGGAAGAGACTTGAGGCAACAGAGATATGGTTCTACAGAAGGATGCTGAAAATACCATGGATTGAATATGTGAGCAACGACGAAGTTTAAGTAAAATGGAAACAAAAAGGACATTTATATTTAAAATAAGAAAAAGACAGTTGAAGTTTCTACGTAATGAGAAAAGAAGGCCCAGAAAATTTAACATTCACAAGACTTACTGAAGGTAAGAGAAAAAGTAACGAATAAACTACCTAACGAGCTTTTGTAAATGGTTAGTAGATCAGGGATTTGGAAAGACATTTAAATTTATCATACAAAGACATGAAATTGTGGTGATATATATATATATATATATTTATATATATATATATATATATATATATATATATATATATTCAGTAAGTTCATCTATCTATCTATCTATCTATCTATCTATCTATCTAACTATCTATCTATCTCAGTCTATTTATATTTATCTATCGCAGTTTATCCATATCTATCTATCTATCTATCTATCTATCTATTAGACATTCATATTTAGGGGAATATAATTTCTATTTTTATTTTTATGTATGATTATTATTGATTCTCAGCATAGTCCTGACACAAGGCCACAAGAATAGGCTACACTAATTTACTACTCTTGTGAAATGGTTTTTACTTTTTAAGTGGGATTATTAGTGATTCTTAGCATAGTCCTGACACAAGGCCACAAGAATAGGATACACTAATTTACTACTCTCGTGAAATGGTTTGACAACTAGTGCGCTAAGGTAGACGTCCGTTTCTTTATATTATGAATAAATGTAATTCACCCAGAAATCCCCGATATTAAAAGGTATCCAAGAAACGCTGAGTTCGGATAAGTTATGTGAATTTTCTATATTATATATATATATATATATATATATATATATATATATATATATATATATATATGTATATATATATCATCTGATCTTGTGGCTTTTCTATAAATACTTTCATGTTAATTGTTCGGATGAACTCATCGCCATGGTACCTAGACTTTTTGAATTTAAGCTTAGTGGCTTTACTGCCTTTCATGGGGTGAACTCGATATATATATATATATATATATATATATATATATATATATATATATATATATATATATATGCCCATGCCACACTTATTAAAAGAGAAAATAACTTACTTAGAATGATCTTGAGAGTGGTATTATCGAATTTTGCCAAAATATAAATATGCGCCCTGGATTCTTTAAATTACATCTTTCCTAAAAGATATACTCCTTACTCAAGCCAATATACATGACTATAAAAATTAAAATAAAAAATGGTTAAATCAAAACCTATTATTTAAAATAAATAAATACATTAATTAATTTTCCAATTTAAAATAGAAAAATAAATTTCAAGCAAATATTAAAATCAAAGACAATGACGACAACGTTTACACACTTTTGTTTGTTAGATATTAAATTACATCATTTACCATCCTTCATAATTTACCTCGACTTTCACAGTTAGCCTGAAGTATATCTATAAGCCTTCTTAAATTTAAAAGCTTTGGAAGCTTAACGATATTTTTTTTTTACAAATGTTTATAAATACTTAATGCAAACTACAATCGTTACCTTTCTTTTGATAAAGTCCCTCAGAAGACGCATCATTAAAAAAAGTTCTACTTTTGTCTTATATATATATATATATATATATATATATATATATATATATGATGCCCATCTCCACGTTTTGATGGCTACCTGGTTTTTAGGATGACTAGCAGGCGACGACTCAGTCATATTTGTCTTTATTCAACACCCATATAGCAAAACTGTATTTTATACAACAACTATGCTGAACAGATTTTAGTTACAGTTTCTGGTGGGTCAACAGTATTTTTAAAGAATGCCATTAGGCACAAACCCTCGATTATTATGTTTTAGGACTCAAGTACTAGTAGAACCAGTGATAAATTCTCAACGTTTTACGTCTACCCAATTTCACTCACAAGTATAGTTTGCAGGACTATAGTACCAAGAATGCTCTTCCTGAAAAATTGACCATAGTTAGACTCGAACTTAGCTCTCATATGAACGTTCTTACCATTCGGCAATGTGCCCATTCTTTCTTTCTTTCTTTCTTTCTTTCTTTCTTTCTTTCTTTCTTTCTTTCTGCTTGTCTGTCTATCTATCTATATATCTATCACGGTCTGTTCATATCTATCTCTCTGTGATTGTGTTTTATATATCCATGTCTATTCATTTTCTATGTTCATTATGAACACTGATTAATCAAGAATCCTTTAATCACTGTCACGTTTTTAATTTAACACACGTGCTCATTCATAATACAAAACACTTTGGGATAAATGAATCTTTATCAAATACTGTCTCTATCTAATTTATCTAATCATCTTGGTTTCTGTACTTTTATATACACTAACACCTCAAACGTCGAACGAAACCCAAAAGTATGTTAACAGAAGTTTGTTTTTTATTTATTGCTCAGGGTGTATATTGCATTGTATATTTCTGCACCTGCCACATCTCGAGGGAAGTTCACAACTCATAATCGTTCATTGTTTATTTTTAATACAGATTTCTCTTTATACTGATCAACGGACTGAATGAAATTAATTTTGACTAGAATTTTTATTCATCAAATCTTGTCACATATGTTTCTTTTACCCCAAATATAGAAATGAAATGTTTACATGAATTTGTGACACCCTGTAGGCTCCCATACATTTTCTTGAAATCTTTATATTTCAATTTTTTCTTGAAATACAAAAAGAAAAATAACTGTTTATAATAGCCAAGGCATTTATAGTGTTGTATTTACCCATTCAGTCTTGTATATAGGATTCGCTCAAATGGACACCCATTCCATTTTTGCCCTTTTCCTACATAAATCAACTTTATCGTTTAATCGGTAAGAATTTCTCAAATATTATTCTGTTTATTTTATACAAATTGATAGCACGCCCCTTTGATTTGAAATTGCAACTTGATTTACATGATGAACTGTTTATTCTTTCATTATCAATTAGTTGTTTTTTCTTTATTTAAATGAGACCAATGAACATCTGTATGTCAGGATGCGTACCTAAAAGTTATTTTTTAATATTAAAAGTAAACTTTTTATACAACGCAAGGCCGACGAATTTAGACTTTTTTTTAAATCAAATTATTTCATGATCTCTCCCCTCAAAGGTCGTCATTGGCTGGAAATACTAATGTAGATCGGAATTATTTTTAGAAAAAAAAAAAAAAAAATGATAAATCTCTTATATATTTAAAGGAATGTGGTAAGGAGATCCTGCCATTTCCATGAACTCGTCTAAATATTATTCTCTAATTCATTCATAGTGTGTTTTTATTATTATTCATAACTAAAAATATTTTGATACTGCACGGAGAATAATGAAAAGTTCGAATTTCCAAAATCGGTATTCAAATATTTAGCTATTCAAATAATCATTTTAGAAGTGGATCAGTTTTTGAAGGACATTGTAAATTATTTAAACATTTTATTATGTACAGAAAGCGGGTGATGGTATTGTAAAAGGATCCCTTGAAATCAAATTTGTTTAACCTCCGCGCGGATGATATGACAAAAACACAATTTACTAAAACCGGATATATACCGCGCAGTCTTGCGTGTAGGTCAAAGAAAAAGAAAAGGAAGAACAATGACAAGAAACTCATAAAAACTTGTAGATTACTCAATAAGAAAAAGTCTTGACAAACGCTTCCAGCACGGGGAGTGTTTTTTTCTTTAATTTCTTTATTGGACATTGTTCTTCTTGGTAACAGGCGATCAGTTTCTGGATTCGACTGCGAATACAAGTAGAATAAACAAAGGTGAGTTACGCATCCATTAAAAAGAAAAACACTTAAAAAAAGGTTTTCAACATTACGTATTTTATGTTTTGATTTCATTTTTGTAGTTCACGTATTATTAATTATTCATTTTTCATTTCTCCTAATTTCTGTTTTCCTTTTTCTTTTCTCGTAAATATCTCGTAATTCAACTTCCCACTGAAAAAGATGCTCGTTCAAATCTCGCTAGACTTTAATTGTCTATTTCTATCTGCCTTACTGACTGATGATCGATCGTAGAATAACAGTCGCGTAGTTAACAAAAGTAACAGGAAATTAATATGAAAGAAATATTAGTCCAAAAACGACTAATAATTGTCTTATTTCAGACGCGAACATCCGCTGTCAACGATCATCAGTAATACAAGAGACTCTTGAGCGACTGATTTATTTCGATCCTGGTGTTAGACTCAACTGAGTGTGTGTATGTGTGTGTGAGTGAAAGAGAGAAAGAGAGATTGAGTGAGAATGAGAGAGAAACTGAGTTTGTGTATCTGAGAGAGAGAGAGAATGCAATGATTTGTTATTCGTTACATTCGATGTTTCATGAATTTGCGCTAAATTTGGTTGACTAATAAATTGAAACACTAGTATTCGCTAAAAAAGTTCTTTTCCATCAAAACTACGTAGAATTAAATTTAGGTTCTTCCAAAAATTCGCTGAATTATGCACTCAATATAGCAAAAAAAAAAAAAAATATCGTCAAAATTTTTGTGTTATTATTAAGAGCTTTCCTCTTTATAATAATACAAAGGATTTTTATGTAAAAATTATCATTATCATCCTTTTTCGAACTTTGGAAATTTTGGTAAAATATATTGTTTTTTTTTTTTTTTTTTTTTTGTTTTGCTTCAAAGCAGGATCTTAAATTTGTACGGGAAATTTGAGCGTTTTTTTTTTTCAGTTAAAAACATTTTTCATTTGGAAATTCTTGCAAATATCAAATAATTGTCGGATTTTAATAAAATTTTCAGTACTTATTCAGGAATGATTGCAATTATGTTTTAAATGTTTTCTTTTTTCTTTTTGCTTTGTAAAATATTTTATCTGTTACATCACCCATTTAATTTTCACGAAATCTCGAGAAATTCTTTTTTTATGGCTTAATGTTGATATTTCTTATAAGGACAAGAACTCCGAGAATTTTTTTGATCAAACTGGACGCCCAGTAACATATAATCGAACCTGAATAGTAAAATAATAAATGTAATAAAAGTAAAACGATTTTTTTATATTTATTAAAGCTTATAATTGATTTTAAGTATAAAATATGTTATGGACGCTATTGTCTTAAGAAAAAAATGTTGATGTATGATGAAGTTTTTTATAAGAATTGTTTTCATTTTTTAAAGTTTAATTAGAATAATTTATAAACTTTTAAATCTTTTAAAACTTTGTATTAATTTGTAGTGAGCAAGTGATATTAAATAAAATATCAGTGAAATTAAAACTGTATTTACCACTTATAAATGGGAACTCACATTACAATTTAACGACCCCCAGTATTTAAGACAATAATTTTATTGTTTTGTTAGTGCTTAAAATGTGCCGATTTTTGTAAATACGAACGTCCACGCACGATATTATCAGACAATAGTAGAGGTATCTATACTAAATTTAAAATTCATTGATAATTTTCTAACATTTCCTCAACAAGCACTTTCGTAATTTACAATATAAAAGCAAAGTACTCAACATTCAATAAAATATTGATTAGAATATTTCTTAATGTTTAATATTACTGTCTTGATAAAAAAAAATATATATGTAAAATAGGTGTCCATTTTGTATTTGTCAAATAATTTGTTTTTCAGTCAGTCTCCCCCTACTTATATTTTTCCAAACATCAGGCTGTTAATAAATCACTCAACACATAAAAAAAAACAACAAAAAAAAAAAACACAACGTATTAAAAATTATTTTCTACAACTGAACTAAATGTAAGGAATATTTGTTTAAGTTCATATTAATTAAACTTTAACAGATAATCTTACTCAAAAAAGTTTCAGAAAAGTATATTTTATTTTTGAAAGCTTTTCTTTTAAGATAATTATTTTGTGTTGACAAATTTGTCGATATGGATGAATTTACATATTTTACTAATAAGGAAAAAAAATTCCAATCAATTTAAATTTGGTTTGAAGTATTCTGTTTATCGACAATATTAAATTTAATCTATTAGCTCATTTTTAGGAAACAATTCCCTTATCGCAACGTTCAGAGGGGACACAGTACACTAAGAAGTCCGCATTGTTTCCGAGCAGCTTCGAATTAAGAGTGTTGCTATGTCAAAAAATATCTGGATTTATTTTCTAATTAAAAAAAAAAGCCATATTGCAAGAGGGATGTAGGCAGGTATGATCCTCCACAACTTCTTTCTTTAATATGTGTACTGCTAAGAATAGCTTCCTGTTGCTTTCTCTGCTGTTGAATTCTGGCCATACACGCAGATTAATCATACCTATGCTATTTCATAAAAGAGAAAAAAAAATTGGGGTTTCAATTTTATTTTGCTTTCTTCACGTTTGTCGAAGATAGAATTTTAATAAACCACAACCTGAATTGAGAAAAGCTTAAAATGTATTTTTGAACAGTTCTTCGTAAAAGATACAAAAGAAATAATTTATTATTATTATTATTATTTAAAACTTATTTTTCGCTTGCATTTGTTTTATAATCTCATTCTGTGTCATAACAGATGACCTTAGGCAAACTCAGGTTGGGATTTTTGTTGTTTCTATTTCATTAAACAAAAGAAAGCTATTTAAAAAAAAAAAAACTTAAATGAACAAAGATCTTCGATGCATACCAGCTTTGCTTGTTAGAATTAATTTTGGATTTCATGGAGAGAAGGTACAGCAGAGACTTTGTTCACTTGTTATTGTGTTCCTTTCTTTATCAGACTCAAGCTTCATTTTGTTATCAGACGCCACAAGTGAAAGGATTTTTTTCTATTTCCATTTCCAGATCTTTGTATTTCCTTAGTTTTTCAAAAACCTTTGCAGATATGTTTTTGTCATTGTTCTGCATTTGATAATGTCTGGCCGATTTTTGCTTGTATTGATCAATCTGTGTTGATAGAAAAAGTTCAGAGGATGGTAATATCCAATCCCTCACCTACAGATTCAGGATGATGTTCATACAAGTTTGCAGCTATTTTATTCCGTATTGATGACAGATCTATCAATGAAGTTAATGACCTAACCTATCATGGCGGTTTTTGTACTTCTTCGGTGCGAGTATTAAGTATCCCCAAAGAAAATGATCAATGATTTCAATGTTTTTGCTTACAGAACCTACATTTTGGGTTCGTATTATTATGCAAGATATTAGCTTGGTAGTTGCGTTTAACCAGGCTCTGGTCCTGTGCAGCAAGAATAAACCTTTCAGTCTCACCCTTAAGTCCTGAACTCTTTACCCATTGGTGGGTTGCATGTTTAAACATGCTTATTTCTCATTTTCAGAAGAGGCTCCCTTACAGCCATATCAATGTTGCCTACTTTCACTCATCAATTATTTCTCCTTTCATAGTTCTATTATTTGCATATACTTTTTTTCAAATTCGGCTGTTTCAGTTACATTTTTATCTCCCTCATTCGATTTGCCAATACTCTTCAGGTTGTTGGGGCCTACAGCAGAAAATTAATGTTCTCATCTTCAGTCTACAGCTGTTCTTTGTCTATTTAATATTTTTTTTTTTATTAATATAACATCTTTGAGGCAGTTTTGTTTTATAATATATCATCTGACATTTGCTAATTTATTTGGGTGTAAATATTTTTCCATGTCCTTATTTCTTACAATCTTTAGTCTGTTTTGTTCGTGGATTTGTTTAGTGTAAAATAGAAACAATACATCACTTCTTTCTAATCTTCTCTTGTGCATTTACCTTTTCTTTTTAATTCTTTTAATCTCTGCCTGATGCTAAACCCGCAGGGCCAGAATTAACGGTGACCTCGTTCTGGTGTAATTATAATACTACCCGCTTCTCTTATCACTATTTTTATTTTTATTGTATTGCTTTATTCTTTTACCTTTGCTGCTGTTGCTATTATTCTGGTTGTTTCTAATGTAATTTTAAATAACCTTTCGTTTAAATTCAGATAAATAGTCTTTCTAATTTCTCTTTATTCCAATAAAGTGGAGCATAGTTCTACCCTAAAAGAGAATTCAATTATAAACTGATCAACTTATTATTTATTTGCCTTTATTATTTCATAATGCAAAGTTGTATGAAGGAGAGAAAAGAATTAGCAGAAATATCATATTGATGAAAAAAGAATTGATTGATTTCGTTTTTTATTGTTTATCAACCTTTTGCAGGTTATTTAAAGCCAGAAAATATTTTTAGATTGTAAGATTTTTGGGGAGACAATAATGACTGTTAACCTATTAACCCATCACAGTGGGAGAAGAGGTGGATTACAAGGGTAATTGCGTGTAAGAGAATATAATGAACCCAATTTGAATTAAAACTCGGCTCTCAGATTTACAATTACGAGCCGTAATCTAGTACACATCGCACATCGATGATTACAACACCTGGTATTCCCAAGCGGTCCCCCATCGGGGTACTGACGATGCTTGGCGTTGTTTAACTTCGGTGATCGTGCAAGAACCGGTGTTTCAACGTAATATGGCCATAAGCCTATTAATACACAAGGGCTGAAGCGAAAATATCAAATTTTAAATTTGTTAAAGTTTCATTGCGCGCCAATGAAGTGAGGGGGTGGAGAGGAAAATGCTGTTTTTCGCTTTTTTTCTTCCTTTCCTCTTTCTTCTCTCCTTCTTCTCTTGTTCCTTTACCCACTCTTTTTTATATCCTGAAAGTCTCTATCCCATATGGGGGAGAGGACGAAGGGAAATACAACTGTTAATGTCACTATTAATTGGTGAACATATCTCGGCGTTGGCAACCTGGTGACAAAATGGAAATTTAACTAATCTGTTTATGACACTCGTTGAGGTCACAGGAGGGGAAGGACCTGGAATTAATGTCAACATTAACAACAGAATAAAAATCAAGTACACGGAAGGTAAGATAGAATTTTTCTTTACAATAATTTTCACCCCGTGTAAGGCCCAAGAAACACTCAAGGTAGAGGGTTTCAGTGTAAGAGATAAGTGGCACAGTCTAAGAGGATGTGGGGGAAAATAACAGTTGAGACTAGACTTGAAGAGGTAACGACTGTAGTGATCGAGGAAGCATCCTCTTTCTAACACTTTCGCCCCGGCCCCTCAACCCCCGGCGTCTTACTCTCGGAGTTGAGGTGTCTACTCGGTCCTAACCGAACTTAAGGGAGTGGCCATAGGTCCACTGAGCATCCGTAGGTTATTCGACCAGTCCGCTGGTTTAATCCTGCTTCCTGCCCACGTTGTGATTTGTTTGATCCAGAAAGCAGAAGTGATGTCCGTCCATTCACGGTCGACTGAAGATGTAGACACGGCTGGGGAGTCTGTCCTAAGAAATTTAGAATAAAAAAAAAAATAAAAAAATATTAATATCTGCAGAAAGTCGGATAAACATCGATTCAATGGTTGAATTGTTAATGTCTTTTATATAACAGAAAAGAATAGTAGAGAAGAGGAACGGGTTACAGAAAAGAAAAGTAAAAAAACTCATACACTGGATTCTAGACACACACACACACACACACACACACACACACACACACACACACAGAAAGAGAGAGAGAGAGAGAGAGAGAGTAATGTGATTAACTTATTGTTAAATCGTCCCAGAACGATATATGACCTTGCGATGGAGGGATAAAGATTTCTGTGCGGGGCTTAAAGTGATAGTGGCGTTCCTCCTCCCAACGCTCGCCCGGGACAATTCTCTCTTCTCTCTTCAAGAATTTTCTCCAGTCTGCCTTTTTCAGCAAAACTACGCGTTTATATAGATAAACCCGGCTTTTTATAACTGACACTCGGCCCTACTACTCCGCACGCGATTATCACGGGGTTTCTAGCTGCTTCAACCAAAATCATGTAAATTCCAAAGTTTCTTCAGCTCTATTTCAATTTTTAATCGATAAAGATTATTTCAACCATTTCCATTGTGTCCTGATGACCGAGATTTAATGGGTACAATTTCTGCCCTAAATCAGATTTCCCCATCAGTAAACAAACTCTGATTTAATTTCGCTATTCAAATCTACTCAAATTTCACTAAAAAAATATACGTGTATGTGTGTGTATGTTTCCCAGACCCTCTCTCTCACTCCCTCTGTCACATCTTGGGTGTCGGTCCCACATTGTAGCGGTTCGTGAGAAGAAGCGTGGTAGGCGGGTTTTAGCTGGGAAGAACGGAACTGGTGGAACTAGAGAAGGTAGTTTGTCGGAACACTTTCTATGGAAATAGCTATAGAGAGGCGTGAGTCTTGCAACGTTTCGGCTGCGTGAACGTGGTTGTACGGAGAAAACAATTCATTATCTATCTCTATCGATAGTCCAAAAGCGTCTACTCAGGCTTGTGTTTGATGCATTGTTTGAACTGGAAAGATTAGACAGGTCTTGTCTATATATGGCAGCAGTACCCCATTTTCGACGTGATCTGACTCTTGTAAGTGTAGATGATAAAAGAAAGTGTCAAGTACGTAGTGGAGCGCTACAGGGAACTAACAATTTTTCCATCATCTTTAGCGATGGATCATATGTAAGAGTTTCACTTAAGGTCTGGGCTGAGTTTAAATGTCCCAATTGACGCTCAAGACACAGGGCCTCCAAGAAAAAAAACCCGTTCATCACGAAAATTCATAGACGAAAATTCAGTGTCCACCAAGTGATGATAACATATCAAGAGTCTTTTTTGCATTGAATATGACCAGCCAGTTTTTTTCTCCACTGAGCTGTTAGAACTAAGTCAGAGGAAAGACCAGCTGACAGGCTCTAGTCATCTAGAACTTTGGAGGTTCACTCATACGAGGATGGGCTGAAATGTTCATAGGCTGACTATGAATCAGTGATACTATAGCTGTGAAATCTTGCATGCACGAATTTAAACTCTTCTTATTAATAACTGCATCGCTTCTTTCCAGATAAACTGACATCCGACTGTTCAATGAAGACTTCAAATGCAGCGAGCAGCCTCTTGTCTTGAAGTTCTTTTGGACAAATAAAGTCACAACAGCACATATTACGTCATCATCATATCGATACCGGTCCACAGTTAAGTCTTTTTCATGTTGGGGAACTGATGATAGTCAAATCAATGGGATAAGGAGGATGGTCAAGCAGTCCAAAACGACAGTCATGCATAGCAGCCATTGCAACCAAGGACTTGTGTGCCGGAGCATTGTCCTGATGAAACAATTCAATTTTCCTCAGTTTTCCTGGATGTTTGGTCTTGATAGTCTTTCGTAAGTCTCTCAGCAAGTTGATATATTACTCTTCATTGATGGTTTGGCTATTTTGAAGATAGTCAATAAACATAATGCCTTTTGCACCCTAAAAAACTGAGACCTTCACTTTTCCTGCAGATGAAACGATCTTGGCCTTCTTTGGAGGAGTTGAGAAGGGGCGTTTCTACTGCAGCATTGTCTCTTTGTCTCAATCTAATGAACACAACACTCATCCGGCTAGATATGCCTCAAACAAAGTCAGATTCTTCCCACCACCGATGTGATCAGCCTGTTGTGCTTTTGATTAGGAGTTATAAGACGTGGCATCTACTGAGCTGAAACTTTCGCCAGAATATTCTCAACTCTCTCATGGGATTAGCATTGCCTATTTGATTTATAGTCAATCGCCTGTCACTCATCACCATGTGATGAACAAGATCAATGTTTTCCATTGTGATGGCAGTAGCAGGACGTCCAGACCTTGGGTCGTTTCAAGGCTCTTCCTACCTCTTCTTAATTCATCTGCCTACTTTTGCACTGTTGATCAAATGGGAGTTTCTTTCCCTAATGTAGCAACCATATAAGAATCAATGTCTTTGGAGGCTAAACCCTTTTCATACATGTACTTAATAATACAACGATACTATATTTTGTCCATTTCCAAGAGAAGTCGCTACTAGTTACTTTTGAAGTCTTCTTTGAACAATCAATTATTAGTTTACCTGAAATGAAACAATGCACTTATTTAAATTAATGCATGCAAGATTTCACTGCTCTAGCATTATCCATTCATAGCCAGTTTATTGTGGCTGAGAACAATGGTCACCTTTGAAATAATAATTATAGCAATATAGAATTTTGTTTATAGATGAGAAAAATAATCTGTGGTGAAGTTTATGCCCAGAGAATCTGTGCTTCGCCAGAATTATTAATGTAACATTTCAAAACAATAATGTTTATATGAACTATGGAATACCAATTGGGAAGAAGAGACTACTCGTTTAATCATGAGGGGGAGAATATTAGAGAGTTTTACCTGAAAACTACTTCTATTTTTTCATAATTATTTGCAAAATTCGTTTTTTTTTCTGGACTTTATTTCATATACACTACTTTCTTGTAAAACAAGCGTTATTCTTTTTGTACCAATTTCTTCCTTATATACATCTACATAAATTTTTCTTTGAACTCGAACCAATCCTCGCCCCAACAAATTTGCAGGTAGACCAGCTGAATCTTCCGGGATCTACGATTTGTTAATTGCTCTCCAGGATAAAAAAAAAATCACAACGTGGCTTGAAAGTGGAATCGAATCGACATTGTGAATCGGAGACTCTGATTGAACCTGTAATACTGGACCAGGACAGAAACAACGGCCGAGTACATCGACCCAGTGGGGTTAGGATAGGTGTTACACTATGAAGTTTTCAGTTCACCCTCGTAGAAAAAGAGTTGCATCGAGAAGCAAACCTTAGAGGACTCCTGCGTTGATGCGATCAACGCAGGCGTCGTCGAAGTGCTGATCTTCATTTTATGAAGGACTTGATACTATATTTTGTCCATTTTCAAGAGAAGTCGCTACTAGTTACTTTTGAAGTCTTCTTTGAACAATCAAATATTAGTTTACCTGAAATGAAACAATGCACTTATTTAAATTAATGCAATATTTCACAGCTCTAGCATTACCTATTCATAGTCAGTCTATGAAGTTTTCAGTCCACCCTCGAGAAGCGAATATTGGGGGACGCCTGTGTGATGTACTCAACGCAGACGTCGTCAGATGGCTGGCCGTTAGCAACTGCCTTCAGGGATCTGCCCTTTATGAAGTACATGATAAATGAGAAGACTGGAGAACTTGTGAAGCAACCCTCTATGCCGCATCTTGTCGAAGGCATTCAAAATATCTAATACGATCGTTTTGGGGCCGTATTTGTTGTCTAGTGACTCACTTATTCTGCGAGTAATGACAGGATATCATCAGTGAACAGAAACGAATGAAATATGTACTGCTTGATGCTCAAGGGATTGTCCTTATTGAGATGATCAACAACCTAAAAACGTTTGCTAATGGTACTAAGGAGGGTGATGGACCGATAATCAGACGGGGATAAGCACTCACCTACATTCTAATAAACAGGGCGTACATTAGACACCTACTACACACTTGGGAAGGTTTACTTCAAGCAGCGGTTAGATAATTTTACTGAGATCGATGATGTTTCAGGATTAATCTTCTTAAGGAAATATTCTACTTTTCGAAGAGATTTAAACAAGAATACATTACATACATAAGGAAAGAAGAAAAGTTATTATTATTATTATTATTATTATTATTATTATTATTATTGTTATTATTATTACTATTATAAAAACTCTTCACTTTGAGAACGTACATAAAATGAAACAACAGACCATTGATTTGCTGATGATATCAAAGCAAAATTTGGAAGGGGAATAATTAGGCGCAGTACAGTAGGAATTATTTCCCTTGTCGCATGCTTCACGATGACATTTTTTTTTGTTACTTGTCTTTTAGTTTTCAGGTTTATTATTATTAATAATAGTAATAAAAAACCAGCAATGCCCGTGAAAATTTCAGTTTTCCTATTTAAATTTTCTTAGGAATTTTATTTTTTTAAGTTAATGATTGAATAATCTGTTTTTTTTTTTTTTGTGAGGTCCACAGCCGTAAAATACGCGTGGAAACACCTCAGTCGCATGGTTAAATCTTCTTAAAGGACCTTAACATCAAAATATCACAAGTTCTTAAGTTCGTTCCTTTCTTACCTCCTTCCTTCCTGTAGGTACCTCCACTAATTCTCTGAAAAAAAAAAACAAAAAACAAAAAACAAAAACAAAAACAAAAACAAAAAACAACACAGGATGAGGAAAAAAGGCACCAAACTTAATATAAACAAAATTTTATCGTCAAAATATTTATGTACGTACCTCCATGAGATCGCTAAAAAAGAGCATAGTATGATGAAAAAGACACCAAACTTGACGAAAACAAAATTTTATTGACTAAACATTTATGTTATTATTAAGAGGAAAGATCAAAGTATTTTGGGGGTATTTTTTTTACATTTTTAATCGTTCCTAGCACGTCCGAAACTTTCGTTAAAAAAATTTCGTCAGCAAAATTAACAGATAATCAATCATATCAACCATTTTTTTTCCATTTTATGAAAAAAGAAAGCAAATCTCACTTTGAAATTCTTTTAAAAATCAATTATCATTTTTTCAAAACTTATTTTAAGAAAATCAAAAATTATAATGTTTATTTAAAATATTTTGAAACCAGCATTATTTAGTTTCTGCGCCGAAAAGGTGAAAATAAAACAAAGCAGGTCATAACATTTCGCGTCACTTGACAGGTGATGAATGATGTATTGATGGATTACGTGAGGATAATTTGTTCTACGGAAGGAGAGAAGTGAAATTATTTAGATTTAAGTGAACAAATTATTTACCTCGTTATTTTAAAGGAAAACTTTCAGCGCTCTAATTTTTTTTGTACTTAGCTTTCACCTTTACGTTTACGATGCTTTATGAAAAATATATCATAAAGAAATTAAAATAAGACTGTTAAGAATGGGATTAAATTTCATATTTCATAAGAAAGGTATCTAATTAATTTATAGGTACCTTTTTTATGAAATTTTATCAGAAGTGCACCCCAAATTACTATAATTTCATGTACATTTATTACTTCCGTACTTTATAATTGCAGCCCGATTATAAACACAAAATTACATTTCTTAATTACTGCGGATTTTCTGATTAGTCAAAACGATACAATTTACAACACGCTAAAAAAGATCTATCTCATAAGGGCATTTACGAAAGTGGATGCGGCTTTTGACTAATTTTATAATATTTTAACAAATTAAATGTAAAAATCTATTATAATTAAAGAAATAACAAATAATTGTATTAAAAATTCATTTTTCATCGAAATATGTTTTGCTTTCGGAAAATATTGTCCATATTCATAAAAACAACTAAAAGCAAATAAAAGCATTTGAAATTAAATAATATCTTTGTTTTATTGAGTTTTGTGTGTTACAATTCAGAAGTGATTTTCAGGTGGGGGGTCCAATTAAAAACAAAAAAAAAATGACTTGCTTTCCTCAAAGCCTTGTGCTTTTAACTAATATAATCACTGAATGCGAGTGAATTTCTAGAGTTTTCATAAAATTAGTTGGGAGGTGGGATAATAATATAAAAAAACATTTTTCTATGACATTAAAAAACAAAACATATTTATAATAATTTCCATCATTTGTGAATAGTTTCTGAAAGTTTCATTAACATCCGACAATTATTTTTATTTTTGCAAGATTTTGGAAATATAAAATAAAAGCTGCGATAAAACTATCTAATTATTTAATTAGATAAGCTTTTAATTACTTTTATGAATAATATATATTAAGGACATTATAGTTTGAATCATTTTTTTTTCGCTGAATAATGAATTTTCTCAAGAATTGGTTTTTATTTTTTATTTTTAAATTAAAGTTTCAAAAATATTTTAAAAAACCAAGTATCGATCTCTTTAGGGTATTATTAAGTTATTAAATAAAGACTATATTTACTAAGCGAAAATTGGAAACCTTAATACAGATCAGAACGCGCATGGATTTTTAAATTAATTTTTATTTTATTTTATTTTATTTTTTATTTATTTATTTATTTATTTATTTATTTATTTTTTGTGTGTAAATGTTCATTTTTCAAGTCTGGTATGAATACGTGACATTAATGTTAAAATGTCACGTGTTTGAAGTGTTTCGCCCCCTTACGGAAAACCCAGCCCTTATGAACCTTTTCGGTTGTGGGCAATTGTTTCATTGAACTTCCGTGTTTCATCGTTCTTAAGTCTCATTGCAAATCATCCCTTCAACATTTAAAAAGTAAGTAAATTTTTTTCTTCTTTCATTGAATATGTTTAATCTATATATGTATCCATTTTATTTAATTTTTAATTTTATTTTTATAATTTATTCTTTTTATGGGAGTTATATTTTGATAAAAAAAGACATTTATTAAATTTTAAACTTAATGTTTAATTTAATTATTTTCATACTTTGTTTCATTCGAAATTAGTCTACTTTTCACATTTCAATTGTAGTCGGTACCTCAAGTAATTTGTGATACCTAAGGTTTAAAAATTAAAAATGAATTTAAAAAACAAAAATGAACAGGCTTTCATTTTAGCTCTAACTGAAAGATAAAGGATTAATTTTTTTTACTATTTTCAGTAAGCAAAATACTCTGTGGTGTAGTTTAAACAGAAATTATATATTAATTGGAATGAGTTTTTTGACAGTCAAAAAAAAAAAAAGATAAAACTCTTGACATTTTTGTTTTTAAAAATTTTGTAAAAATATATTTTTCTGAAACGTTAATTGAGGAAAACTTGCAAATTTAAAGGAAAATTAATCTGATTTGAAATAAATATTACTTGAATGGAAATCGTAATTTAAGGAAGTAAGAGGGTACAAATGAAAAGATTCAGAATCGACAAAGATTTTCATTTCACTGAAGCAGACGTGAAATGCATCATACGTCATCATTTCCTTCCTTCCTTCCATGTATCCTTCCTTCACAAATCCGACTATTTCTTCATTTTTATCTCAATTGCATTTTATTTGATTTTTAGAGGAAATGATTTTTGTTTTTTAGCAAGAATGCCTGATTCTTATGAGACTCACAAAGCTCCGATACCCCTGACACAAGAATTCTTTGAAACTTTTCGCAAGGAAAAAGTTCCAGTGTCATGCAAGACTCAAATGAAGAAGACAGTTTCCAAAACTTACAACTATACTACAGAAGTTTTCCGTCATATTTTACCAGTGGTGCATCTAATACGAAATTATGAATTGAAGTCTTTCCTTGCAAATGATATCATCGGAGGTCTAACAGTTTCCTTTATGCAATTACCACAAGGTTAGAAATTTATGTTGTTTCAAAATGAATATTCAATATTAAGTGGAAATATATAAGTTCAAATGTTACAGAGAGAATTACATAGAAAATGATTCTGTAATATTTTTCCATTATATATGACAATTTTCGATTCTTTTTTTCTTTATATCTTCTGATAATTCTCCGAATATTCAGCTATTCCGAAAGATCGAATGCTTTTAAAAGCGGCCATGATAGAAAATGAAAATATTTTCTCCGAATAAAACCGATTTTCGAATGTTATGTTAAAAGTTGAAAAGAAAGCCATATGGGAAGTGCCAGGTGCCTGAAGTTCTAACATTGAAAATTTTACATAGACAGGAATGGTCTGACTGATGACACATCCTGAAAAATGGTTTATAATTTATTACTTGAACCAATATGTCATATTTTTAGAAAGTAGAACAAAAGTATGAATGTCAGTAAATTTCATCTCTGATAATAAAAGGAAATATTTTTGTAAATGTGTTCTATTTCTGAGAATTCAAAATAAATGAGAGTTCTTATTAAGGTACATCATAGTGGTTATAGTATCGGGCATCTATGTGACAATTTTCTTCACACACAAAAAGAATCATAATCTATTTGAAAAGACATGAAATCAAACTTTTACTATCGTAGAGGTGTACACATATCTGACTTTGGTTCTAACATCAGCTGCAGTATTGAAGTTAAGATAATGGTCACGTTTTAAATGAAATCTTTTATTTTCTCTTTGTTGTGAAGATTTTTTTATATTTCTATTACCAGGAAAATTCCATTTTGCCATGGAGATTTCTTTATCTACATTGCCGAATTTCCAGACTCTTTCGCATACTATGATTCTTATAAGAATATTTTGGATATCACTTCGAGAACAGTAATAGAATGAAGGCACAACATTGTGATCCCAAGAACTGTGATGTTACGAGTTAATTTGATTTTTGATACTTTTACTAAATCAATCACACTATTCTTAAATTCCTAGAGTCACAAAAATGTGGATAATATTTGTCCGTTGTATATCGACACGTTTTAATTAGGATTAAAAAGTAAATATTTATTTTATAAAAAAAGCCAGTGGTAATTTCATCTAATTTGTGTAAAATAAAAATAAAAATAAAAATAAAAATATTTGGTATGATGCCAAAATTGAATTATCTGTCCTTTCAGGAATGGCATATGCAATTGTGGCAGACTTACCTGTGGAAGTTGGTCTTTTTATGGGATTTTTTCCTGTCATCTGTTATTCCATTTTCGGTTCTTCAAAACATTTATCGTTTGGTAAGTAAAAATTCCCTCTTAAAGATCACTTCTGTTTCCTCTTCGTAAATACTTTGGTTCAGAACTATTAAATATATATATATATATATATATATATATATATATATATATATATATGTATATATATATATATATATATATATATATATATATATATATATTCAATATTAACTGAGCCCGAATCATCATCTTTTATTCAGTTAACGCATTCGGCACCGCTGCTGTTGTCACCACTCCCCGTAATTGTAGTCAATGGTGACATTCAAGGCAAAACAGTGCAATACCTTGCCGGTTTCTTTAACATCGGAGACGTTGAGATTATCCCGTTCCTCCTCTCAGAAGTTCCTTTCCCTATTAGGTAAAACCGTTGACGATCTGAGACGTAAATCCTATGCCCAGGCTGGTATCTGGCCGATGTCCGATTAGCACAGGTGGGTTGGGGAGTGGCGTTTCCCTTCACTGGTCAAGTCGAGAAATACTTCCGACTACTCTTACACAGTTAAGCCGTCAGGTCAATGCCGTTGACCGGGGTGTGGCTGTCGCAGTTCCCATGCAACTTCTCGGAGCCATGTGTAAGAGTTGGATGTAGGGCGTGGACTTGTACAGTTCAGCATCCCGATTCACGTGAGTAAAGCAAAGACGACCGTTTCGCTGCAAAGGTACTACCACTGACGATACAACATTAGAGGCAAAATATGAACAGTAATATTCATCGTTTATTGATCTGAATCTAATGCAGGGAAAACAATTGTGATATCAGCGTGTCATAACAGGGCGTCATTATTCTAAGGCTGTTTTCAGCAAGCTTTTGCCCGGTGTAAAAACAGATTTGCGGCAAAAATTTCATAATTTAAAGAAAATGTTGTATTAGTGTGGTGCCAGACGTAGTACAATGGTTTGCAAGCTCGTATTGAAGTCGAATTTTAATTACTTTGCCCTTGTATCACAGCAATTAAATCACGTAAAATGTTAAACTTGATAAATGAAGTTTTTGCTAAATCAATAATTCTCACCTTTGATCCCTTTTCTATCCCACTGATGTTAAATTTTCCTTTCAAAAATGTTTTTCTATTGCCACTAAAATTCCTTAATTTGAAAATTTATTTAATTAAAATTGTATTAGTTTTTATCTACTTTTGAAAGTTTATCCTCATCAAAATTCAATGGAAGTTAAAAGTATTTTGTTTCATTTTACTTCTAGGTGCAATTATTGTGATCTCTTTAATGTTTGGTAACTTGGTGGAAAATCACTTTTCTGATGCCGAAAACATTTTGGAACAAACTAATCAGAGCGTGCTATTTAACGACGATCTTTTATCAAATAAGACAGTTTTTCTTACGGAAGAATTGCTGTCCAGCGAGAAGATAAAGTTAGCAGCAGCAGTTACAATGATAACAGGCTTGACTCAGGTACGTTTAATTGTGTTTAGTGTTTGAGTATTATAATCAGTCATTCAAGCTGCTGCTAAAATAAAAGATAGTTACTTTAAAAATATACTTAATTTTATTTATATTTACTTTATACGTCATAGAGCGGATAGGTTCACAATAGGTTCACTATCTTTTCAGCAGGAATGTATTGTCTGCTATGAAAATCAGTATTCAAAATTCTGCCCGTTGTTATCGAATATCAATTCTAACACCATTGAGAAATATGCAAATAAGTGACTGTATTTGAACCCAGAATTCGTAGCATTTATGTTGATCTTGCATATAGAAATTAAATTTGCCACTAGTCCACTACATCTCGACCCCAATCGTATAAGTCAGTTGGATAATTGAAAAATAATTAAAATTTTATCTCGATAACAATAAAGCAAACCTTGTCTATGTGTTTATTTACGTAGTTTATAGTTTTCTATCTTGGTAACTAAGATAGAATCTTTCTAATGGAACTTTCTAGCCTAGTCCTATTTCACAGTTAATTAACTTTGTGCTTCAAAAGTAGGAGTAAATGTTATTTTCATAAAACGATGTAAGATAATCTTTATTTCCGTAATCAAAAACTGCTGTCACTGCTAGGTGGGGATTTTTTGAATACCAATGACTATAATATACTTCAACCTTTCACTTCTTATATATCTGCATATTTGAAGCAACTGAACAGGTTCAGTGTTTTAAAAGTGGCATAATCATTTTTTTTTTCGTTTCAGAGTATCATGGGCATTTTCCGTCTTGGTTTTCTTATTAAGTTTTTATCCAGCACCATTATCAGCGCATTCTCAGCTGGAATAGGCTTCTATGTTATTGTCACTCAGTTAAAAAATATTCTAGGTATCTCCATTAATCGTTATGATGGATTTTTAAGTCTTCCCAGGGTAAGTAAATATTTATTAGGTTGTTCGGAAAATAAAGTTTAATTTTCGAATAAACTTTTTGATTGTGTTCTAATATATTATTCTAAATAATTGCACAAAATATATTACTTATTCCTAATGATTAAAAGGCCCCTTTGTTAATTTTATATCAATCTCTTTCCGAATTTATCTTTAAACATTATATGCTCCTCATCTTGAACATGAAAAAAGAAGAGATGAGTTTACTTTTTTTTGCAAAAGTTCAAGCTTGGTCAGAATGATTCTCCAACTGCTGTCAACATTAAGAGGAAATTGGGTGAAGGATTCAATTGTGATCGAACATTACAGCAGTGAAGTTCTGCAGTAGAGATACGAATCTTGAATATCAAAAACCCACGTTAAAATGTTAGAGAAATCTCTCGGATTTTAGTCGTAACCGAAAAATATAAATATTGCTAAAAGTAATATAATAATTTAATATAATTTGCATTTATTATTCACTTCATTTATTATATATAATATGATTATTATTATCATTTGAAGTTATATATGTATTGTTTATTATTATATCTTTTAACTTTTTCCACAGTTATTGTTTTTTTTTGTACTTGTATTTATTTGTTTTGTACGACTAACGTGAAGATCATTTTCTTATTTTTACTTTCTTCTTCTGCTTACCTAACGTTATATTTATCAACTTTGCATTTTCTACATTCATTCATTTTTATTAGGTTGGTGCAAAAATAATGTCGTTTTCTCACATATGTTACTATGTGAGAAAACGACATTATTTTTTGCACCAACCTAATATCAATTAATAGTTTAGGTGTTAGTACTGCCCAAATGGTAGTATAAATGATTTTATTTCATATTAAATAATGTCTTCGAGTATTTTTAAGACAGAGTATTAATAGCAATAACTAAAATGAAATGTTCATCTTAGCTGTCCTTACACTGAGTTTCGCGGAGATTTTATCCAATCATTTAGTGTCCTGACAGTAAAATTTAATTTATTTACAGAAATCTATTTACATATTCTTTGTAAATTAATTCAGTTCTAATATCAAATAACCTGACGAATTGATACTTTGAGAAATTTATAGTAGACACAGATAGATTAGAAATTTAATTTTATTTCTTGCTATATTAAATGTTGCAATATATTTACAAGGTATAAAAAAATAGGTGAAGTCCATGAAATAGACAGAGAAAGAGGGCGTATTAAAATCTTTTTATAAACTTTGGGGCGTGTTCCTGGCACCAAAACAAGGCCAAAAATCCATATAAACATATATCCGCAAATCCTTCGTTTTTGAGTTATTAAGTGTAAAGTTTGTTAAATGTGTGACCCAAGATGCAATCCAAAAATACTTTTACAAATTTGGTGGGGTGTGAGTTCCTGACACCAAAAACAAGGGAGAATGTTCATATAAACATATGACCAAAAGGCCATCGTTGTACCCCAACTTATAACAAATGTCCAAAATGTCCTACGCTTGCGTCTACACACCCGTCGGATCTTTGACTGGCGGACCCTTTCAAATACTCCCAAAGTGTCGAATGGTTTCGCAGACCCCCATCACACGTTGATGAAGTGTCTCTACATTATTAATGTCTGCTGCATAAACCAATTGTCTTACGTGGCCCAAAAGATAAAAATCCAAAGGATTGAGGTCAGAGAAACGTGCAGGTCCTGGAACCGGTCCTCCCCTACCTATCCATCTTTCATGATAGATGTCAGCCAGTGCATCGCGAACAATGTGACTAAAGCGTGCTAGAGCCCCATCATGCATGAACAACAATTCGTCTTCGTATTAGCAGGGGTACATCCTCTCGCAGGTCCTGAAATGTGTTCGAAATAAAGTCCCTGTAGACAGTTCCTGTAAGACGCACTAGGAGAACAATTGGACCTTCCAGACAGTCACTTACAATTCCAGCCCAAACATTAATCAAACTGATGATGGTGTCTAGCCTGTATTGTACAATGGGGATTCCAATCCGCCCACAAATGTTGGTTTGTAAATTTATTATTCCGTATCTTCCAAAAATTGCCTCAACTGTAAACAAGACTGAAGAGACAAACAACGGTAGTTTGTGCAATAAACCACCAGCAAATATTCTCACGTGGTGATCACAGGGCGAAAGACCCTGCATACGTTACAAAAGATACGTATACAGGAGCTGCTCTTGAAGTACCCTCCATGCGGTACTATAAGATCTACGATATGCTAGGGCCACTTGATGTGTGCGGATACCTGGACATGATCTCCGACAGCCTGTAGAATATGTTCTTTGTAGTCAGGTGGATCTCAGCCTTTCTCGATCAATAGTTTGTAGCGCCACGGATCATTTCTCAGAAACGCAACGATAAACAGCAGCAAAGCTTGGACGAATCAACTGTTTTCGGTCTGGAAATGCAATCTGATACAGCTGTGCGCCGTGCGCTCATTACTATTCGCCCGGGCGTATGTAAAAATCATATCTGTCTGCTCACGATATGAATATCATGACATTGTTAAAAGAAACACTTCTCAGTTAACTCACTACTACTCACGTTAAACGTTGATGACAGACAAGCCACAAGCTTTGCGGATATTTGTTTATGAGCACTTTTGTCCTTAGTTTTTTGTGTGGAACCCGCCCCCAAAGTTTGTAAGGTATTTTTAATATACCCTATATATATATATATATATATATATATATATATATATATATAAGCAAATATATGGATATAGATCCGACAGTATGAAGAAAAATATACGGAAAAAACAAACAAAAATTCTTATATGCAATTATGCTGTTTTAATGTTAATATAATGTCAACGTCGGACGTTTCGGTCTAATAAACCATCTTCAGAACATATTCATAAAATATAATTAACATTATCAATTCAACATGGCAAAGACGATGGACATAAGAACAAGACTGGTATTTATTCATACAAAAAGTACAAATTGTGGCACGAGGCCAATAAAGGGGAGGGGTAGAGGCTGGTCAACACTAACTATCTTATACCTAGCTAATCAGATTCGCGACCCATTCATACATTACATTTTACACATTCACCAAAAGAACTCGTCCAACACCAAATAATCCTTCAACCACCATAATACCACGTGCTCTCAAGGGAGACCTACCAAAATCGCGCCCCATACCATGAAAATTCTAATGATGATATATATATATACAATTCTAATAATGATAAAATGAGAGGGGAGGGAAATGAACCCAATAATAAACTTAAAATAAACACAAATACAAACTAAACATAATTGATGTTAGTAGGGACCGTCCAACCCATAAAACAGAGAGGCCGCTGTATTCTGCCCAGGGGACAAAATCAAGAGACGCTCTCGCTAAGGGAGTGGGAAAAAGTATAAAATATTAGGCTGGAATGGGAAAATATAAAACTGACCCAGTCGAGATGAAAATGGGGCGGGGGTCAAAACAAACTGGGGAGGATGGGAATCTCGACTTGGATCATAACCAAAGAACGGCCGGGATGCAGGCCAGGAACAACACTTACTCACATTAACTAGGTACACTGAAGCTTGTCTAACCTAACCAAGGGGAGGGTTACACAGGAAGCCACCCCGGTGTGCAATAGGTTGACCTAGAAGAGAAAATCAAGGCTAGCCCCGTTCACACGAAGCAAGCTCGCTTCTTTTACCCACCTTTCGCTAAAGACTGTCGAATGCAATCGTTTTCTATCCGATCTAATCTTCATCTTGAGCAGATGCTCAAAGAATCGAATTAGATCCGAATGAGAAAGACGATTGCCTCGCAAGACTTCCTCCTTTCGCGTCGTCCAAATCACCATTCGAGCCGTGGCCATCAGCGTCAGAAACACCATCCGTTTCATCCCGGAATACGGGGGCGACACATTGTCACACGCGTATGCGCGATCAATGGACACAAGCTGTTCGGGAGCGAAACGAGCCGTCAGCTCGCCGACATGGTCCCATAAGGGGCGGACCTGGGGACAATGGTAGAAGGCGTGCGCAGCCGTTTCCTCTAAGCCAAGGCCACACCGTTCACAGTCTGGCAAATCCGCCAAGCCCCATATGAAAGCCTTGTCGTTGAGAGGCAGCCGATTTCGAGCCAATCGCCAGCTAAGCGAAAACTCAGGGTTACTGAGGTAATCCGCCGCTGGCGCCCAAGACCAGTAGGAGCAATACTCCTCCTCCGACAAGCCGAGCGTATCTCGTAGGAGATCCTTCGCGGGCCTCTCCACTAATTCACGATAGAAGACCTTCCTAAGCCGAGAAAGGTCACTGGACCGGGGAACGGCCCTCAAGGCCGACCGACACTCGCGAAGGAAAACCGATTGATCCCGGGGTTTACGACCGCGCTCAACCCGCGAGATGGGGGGACTGATGGTAAGGCCAGGGAACGCGTCCCTAACAATCCCCTCCAGAATCGGATCTCCTCCAGTCAATGCACGGCGTAGGAAAGCCAACCTAGAGGCACGGATGTGACTCGGCAGGTGCGGCATTCCCAGCCCCCCATGACACGGACGTTTAGTGCAGACTCGTCTGTCGACCCGATTCCCGCGTCCCCTCCATAAAATGGAGGATAGCGATTGCTCGAGCGCCTTCTTGTGAGTCTTACAGAGAGGAAGTACGGACAATCGATAAAGAATCAGGGGGAAAATGTATGTAGCACACACCTCCGCCCTGCTCTTCACGGATAACCTCCGTCGATTCCAAGTCTGACCGGCGGAATCGACCTTTGCTCGTACTTTAGACCAATTCTTCTCCAGCTGGAGGTCAGGCCCAAACCACACTCCAAGAATGCGGACAGGAACGTCTGTCCAACCGAAGCGGCCCGGAAGAGCGACCCCCTTCCAGGCACCTAACCGCAAGCCGGACGACTTGTCGCGGTTTATTTTGGCCCCTGTCACCTTCTCGTACCGATCAAGCGCCTTCTGTACCACCTCAATGTCGTTGCGGGACGACACGAAAGCAGATACGTCATCGGCGTACGCGGAAACCCTGGCTCGAGACCCTCCAGGAACGGCAATTCCACGTAGGGCCGGACTGCCGGTCTCGTCCTTCAGCCGGCGAAGGAGAGGCTCCAACGCCAAAGCATAAAGGAGAGGCGACAGCGGACAACCCTGACGAACCGACCTAGACAGCACGAACGCGTCCGACAGCCTTCCGTTCACCTGTACCACCGCACTGGGGGAGCGATACAGGAGGCTAATCCAGCGGCAGAAGTTGGGTGCGAATCCAGCGGCCTGCAGGACAGCTGCAAGGTAGCGATGGTCGACCCTATCAAATGCCTTGGACTGATCCAAATTGATCAGCGCGACTTCTTCGTCGTCTTTTACACCCTCTATGATCGTGCGGATCAGATGCAGGTTGCTCTGAATTGTTCGGCCCCTCACAGAACAAGTCTGCTCAGGTCCCAACAGAGACTCGGCAACTGACTGCAAACGCTCCTGCAGGGTCTTGGCCATAATCTTTAACTCTGTTTAGCAGAGTTATGGGCCTGTAATCATCTAGGTTCCCCCCACCACCTTTGCCCTTTTTCAACAGAGTGATCACACCCCTGGTGATCCGGTTGGGGATGGACCCCAACCGAAACCAGTTGTTGAACACTGCAGTCAAAATTGGAACAAAGATGTGCGACAGCCTCAAGTACAATTCATAGGGCAAACCATCCAGACCGGGCGACTTGCCTCTGCCGACCTTCATCAAAACCGCGTAGACATCGCCCTCCGTAATCTCTCTCTCTCAGCTAGCCACTTCAGTCGGCGAAAGCCGAGGAAAGTCAGCCAAATAGCTACGAAACTCCTCCTCACGGAGACCAGGCTCCTTGGTAAACCGGTTCTCGAAATGGCGCCGAAACGCTCCGCACATGTCGTCAGTGGCCCGAAGAGTACGCCCCTCCGGGGATTTGACTTCACGAATGTAACGATCGCCACCTCGACGGACCTCTTCCCTGCGCAGATCTGCGCCCAAGTTCACGGCTTCGGAAGACATCTTGCTTAACTTATGTCTAATTACCTGACCCATGTACCGCTCGCTATTCGATCGATCCAGGGCCTCCTTAGCTAAGGCTATCTCTAGGGGATACCCCCCCAGCCACCGCCCGGGAATAACTAGCTTTAAGCGCCTTCACCTTTTCAGCTCTATCTAGAGCGAGCCGTTTGCTGAAATCAGTGGTGAAGGACCTAATCCTACATTTAAGGCGTTCCCACCACCTATTCCCGATAACCGCCCCCACTAGCTCCCGCTGCACTAGTCTAGTTAGCTGCTCCTAGAAGTCCCGCCTGTCCAGTAAAGACAGATTGAACTTCCAGTACCCAGCCATTCTAGGCCTATTGTCTAACGCCACCCGTGCACAAACGAGTTTGTGATCCGAATAGCCTACCCAGTGGAACGTAGGGCAATCTAGTAGTTCTATGTCGGCTCTTCTCACTAACATTCTGTCAAGGTAGCTAACCACCTTGTCAAAAGGCCAATTAAGAGCCCACGTCCACATTTTTCCCTCGGGATGATCGACCCTGTATCTATATAAGAACAAGACCTATCCAAACAGATAACTGAAAGTTTTATAAGATCAGCGTTCCGTTTAAACATGGTCACGTTGTCGTCACGTGTGCGACGCTGTGAAAACGTATTCCTAAAATTTGAGTATTTTGAATGAAAAATGAAAAGAATTATATTTTGATCCAAAATTTATATGTACGCTTGTCGAGCATTAATCTCGCTAGAAAAGAGGAAATACTAAAGAAGCCAGGTCTAGTATTCACCGTGCGTGAGATGAATATTATGCCTGCTTCATAAATCCGCCTAAGATTTTTATTATGAAAATATTTTAATTTCTTTTCATTAATGAACTTAATTGTTTGTTGTTGATGGTTATTATAACGGTTACTTGTGTCTATTCGTGCATTCGTACTTTGTCAATTTTTTTATTATTAGTTAATTTGTTTACTTATTGTTTTGGGTTATTTTAGTTTTCTTGTTTATTTTTTAAAATTATTTATTTTCGTTCGCTTTTAGTCTTTGATTTTTAAGTAATATGCTCTGTATCGTTTACACACACACACGCACACACACACATATATATATGATAATACAATAATTATATGTGTTTTCTTCTGAAACATAACAAATGTTTTCTTTTACAGACACTGTACGCAATTATTCTTCAGCTTCCAAATTTTCACTATCCTGTACTTCTCTTGTCTCTCATTACAATTTTCATCATTTATATTATCAAAAGCCAAATAAACGAACGATTTAAAAATCGGCTTCGCATTCCTGTTCCCATCGATTTGATAATGGTAAGTAAATATGGCTGTTGTATTTGGCCAACTTATCCCAAATCTTTATACTTGTCTTGTTTTACGAACAATTTTAAAAGTTATAAATCTGAATTAAATATTGTATTATGGGGTCCACCCTTTTCTAATATAAATGGGCTCGTCCTGCTGCAATAAAATAGCCACAGTCAGTTAATCAGGGAGTCTGATAGTAGAGGAACAGGTAGAGGCAGGGTGGAGAAACAGCGTGGAAAGTACATAGACACTGTGATTGAGTTGACGGTAGAAGTCAGTTACAAGGACGCCCGACTCTAAGGAAGTTTACTTCTAGACTGTATATAGCGATCTTTGATTAATACTAACCGGCGTTCCTCGATTTTACTAACAGCATTACCTTTTGTATTTTGTGTAAATACATTTAATTTCTTAGCTTAAATACTTACGTTTGTCATTTATTGGAGACCGATTTTTTCACGTGGAATCCACAACATACTGATTGTAAATCAAATGTATTATTTTACAAAAATGTAAAGACGTTTTCTTGGGAGATTAAAATTGATCCATGAATATTGACAATAAAGAAACCATTATAAGTGTTCCTTATTTTTATTGTGAATATATATTGACATAAAATTATATTAAACGGATTACTGTTTAATATTGCACTAAAAACGTTACACAAGCCGCAAACTACAGTGATTTGGATATAGTAAGCTCCTTTAAAGTGGTCAGATGATCAAGAGAAAAAAACAGGCAGCTCTATGTAGGTCCCTCCTCTACGGAGGCATCCGATGTGAGGCAAATAAAGTTCACTTCATCCGAAATAGTCCTGGATGTCGTACAGACTAAGGGTTATGTTATGCCGCCTCGCGTCTTCATGCAAGGCTACCAGAGATCGGGAAGGAGCTGTTCGAGAAGCAGTCGTTCAAGTTTCAACCGGATTCTCTTCTCCTCCCACGTGTACCACATAATGCAAAAATGATTGGCCTAGTACGTTCCTGATTATGTCTCTCTGACCTTGAATCCTTTGGACTAAAAGTCTTGGACGTCTTTAAGAATATTAAACTGCTCCCACCAAAATACCAAGGACTCATTGATGCCATCATAGACGTGATGGGAAACGTAGACGAAATAAACCGATTATAGCGGAGGATGATTTTATTGAATAAACATTCTCTGCTGTACCATAATATATATACTCATTTGCTTTGAAAATATAGTGATTTTTTTCTATGGAATATCTTTGATTTTCTTCAGATTGTAATTTGTTCTCAATTACATGGCGCAGACTATATTTGCTATACATACATGCATATTAGATATATGAACGACAAAGTAGAAAAAATTATGTGCGACGCGTCTCATACTCTAGATGGACTTCGTCGGACTAAAGTAATGATTTTGCTAATGGATGTGTACATTTATAAGGAAGGTGGGGAGGATAGAAAAACGCGAGCGTCGATTACAATTATGTATCGAGTGAAAACGCTGAAGATTCATGAACGATGGACTTTCAGATTTTTAAATTAATTCCTTTTAGACGTGTCCGGTCATGCGGTCTAGCCGATCGCAACCATTTTCCTTCTTGTTTTGTTTTTATATATCCCCCATTGTGATAGAAGAATTTCTGTCAAGAAAGCTTCGGCTCACAGAGTTTTTCCACTTTGTCATCTACTTCCCTAACATTTTTCTGATATACACTATTTACATTATTCGGACTATTGTCCTCATCTTTGTTGCCATATTTATCACAACGTTTCGTCCATTGTACGCTCCGGCCTTCTTCAGGTGGTTGAAATGTCGAACTGAACAATTTATTTCGCTCACTGAGGTAGACTGTTCTAGTTCCACTTGCCATGTCTAATCGATGTTAGTTATCACTGATCTCCAGTTAACAGTCCGAATAATGTAAATAGTGTACACAATACCTCATCTCAGAAATATGGACAGATTGTTCTGATATATAGAGATTTATATTACTCTCTCAGGCTGCTTCTGCTACTCCCAAATCTCAATCGTTTAGCCCATGAGACTTTATCCTTCCAGCTCTCACGGTCTTGGCAGGGCATTGGAACATCCGCCAACGCCATATTAATCTACTGAAAGTCTTGGAGGATGATGTCCTTTCAGAGGCTGCGTGATCTGCCGCGACGTTGTTTCCGATCGGAGATCGCATTGGTAGATGATTCTGGTAGGGTGGTTATCATGTCGCAGAATGTAATTGAGACAGCAAATATGGCATTCATCGATGGTGTAGATTGGTCGGCTGACCGTTTCTCCAGTAGAACTCCTCACTGGACAAAAGACCGAACCATCTGGATAGACCCGAGGGCGCCAGACTCCCAGCTATCGACGATATGTGTGTGTGTGTCTCTGTGTGTGTATGTGTGTGTGTGAGCGTGACGCGCGTGTGTGTTCGTGCTTGGAAAGAAAAAGAAAAGAAGCATGATGTGGTAGTGTCTTTTCATTGGTCCATGAATTGACTAATCAGCATATAGCGAGAAGGCAAAATGCCCAACACCAAAAATGTCTTATGTTGCATTGTAACGACTTCCTCTGTGGCTTGGTGTCAAGCAAATTATGGTCGTTGCTTCACAGTCGGTCGCATCATATGTCTTTAGGCTTTACCCCAGAGTCGCACTGTTTCGATTTCTAACTGAAAGTCAAAAGCTACCTTTTCCATAGGCAAAAGGTTCTCATTATAATAAACGACACAACGCTATGATATCTGTATCGGTCAGTTTTATTGCCTCCAGCAAGGAAAATTTACCGACTACTTGTCAGTGACGAAGAGTCCTTTTAATTACATGGATTTTTCGCCTTCTCCTTATTTGCCGATTAATCAATTCACAGATCAATGAAAAGACCCCGCCATGTTCTACATCTTTTCCTCTTTACATTTTGAAACGGTGACCGTAAACTGACCTTATCAAATATATCGTATTTCAGAAATACAATGTATTTCCAATAACCTGTGTGGCTAGTTATTAATTTCGAGATTTTTTATTTCATTAACCTTAAATTATTTTCCACAATATTACATCATACTTGTGTTGTATTATCTTTCGTTTCATTTTATTAATAAAATGCTTTTAAGATTTTTTCTCTTCTTGCAGGTTATTTTAATGATACCCATATCCTACGCCTTGCAGCTGGGAGAAAAATACAATTTTAAGGTGGTGGGTTACGTACCACGAGGGTAAGACCAGTTTTCTTTCAAAAGTAAAATTTATAAATAATTATATTTTTGTTCATAAATCCTTAATATATTTGATAGGTCAGACATTTTATAACACATTAGAATATCGTACCTGGAGCGGTACAAGGA
>OZ010572.1:17108060-17138060 GCA_963932145.1 Acanthosepion lycidas | reverse complement strand
TGTATGTTTATGTGATGCGCTATGTGTATTCTTTTTTTACCGCCAAATTGTTGAAATTTTACTTATTTAGTTCTTAAATTCTAATTTATATGTATGTATATGTACGTATATGTATGTATGTGGGTATATGTGTGTATATATATATGTGTGTGTTTATATGCATGTATATGTGTATGTGTATGTATATATGTATGTATTTGGCTACGTGTATATATAGGTATATATTTAGGTGTGTGTGTATAGGTATATGTATGTATATGTATGGATGTATGTATATATGCATGCGTATGTGTGTATATGTATATATTCATGTATACGTATATGGATGTACCTAGTATATATATACCTATACCTAGTTTTATAAAAAAACCCTCTCTGTTAAATTCAATCCTATATTACCCCTCTCTTATGAACTAACATTCGTCCCACACTCTCATACTTACACTCTCTCTAAATTCTATTTTTATTTCCGGAGTAGGTTTTTTTCTGTTTTCTTTTTGAATTTGTAGGTCTGATGAATTGGATTGTATTTACGATTCCAATGGAATAAATTATGACCATGGAATATTAGTGTTTAAGCCTGTTTATTATATCCTTACTCTGTCCCGGACATGGAGTTCTACCTGGATTCTACCCTCTCGGAATTTTTTATTCAAAAAATATACATGTGTGTATGTATATGCACCTGTGGATTTTGCATATATATGTATATTTACCACTAATATTATCTATCTATCTATCTATCTATCTATCTATCTATCTATCTATCTATCTATCTATCTATATGAATAAACAGAGACAAGAAGAAAAACTATACTTAGTCGACCCGTTTCGTTCATTGAGGAACTTTATTAAGGTAATGTAGGATTTATTATGCTGCAAGGATGTCATTGGTTTATCAAAGCTTTTCAATTTGGAACGTTCATGAATGTTCATAAGGTGGTTGAAAGGTCAGTCTATATAAATATATATATATATATATATATATATATATATATATATATATATATATATATATTTATAAATATAAATATTTTATGCACACACACACATATATATATATAGAGAGAGAGAGATTGTTTTTGTGTGTGTATGTATACCAGTTAACTTCTACAGATTTTGCCATTGTACGTTTACATTTATATAAACCTGAACTATTTCCTATTAAACTAATTTTAAAGTTTTAAGTTGTGAATTTGTTGAAATAATGTACTAACTATTGGTTGCGTCACGTGTCAATCATTGTCAGTAAAATGATTCATTAAAATAAGTAACTAAATAATCATTATAAGTCTTTGAGTATCGGTGCCATCTTTGTTCTGAATTTGTTTTAAATATTTCGCTGTAAATGAATCTTTATTTTTTATATTTTAATTTGAAGCTTGCCGACACCATTCGTTCCTGATATTTCTCTTGCCAAAGATTACATATCCGATGGCATATCTATTGGTCTCATAGCATTTATTTATTCAATTTCTGTGGCGCTCTTTGTTTCGCAAAAAGAAGGCTATCATATTGATGCAAACCAGGCAAGTATTTTATTCTTTGGCAATTATATAGAAACTTTTAGAGGCTAAAATCGAGCGATGATTTGTGTTTTATCCCTCCCCATCCACAAGCATAAAACTTTATCTTGCTTTTAATAGAAACCCATTTTAAATGTAACATCATAAAAGAGTCATTCAGAAAATAAAAATTTGAAGATTTTTTCCAAATTAGCAATACGCCTCAAAATTTCACGGTTTTCTAATGAATATTAATTCTTAATGTATCGATTGAATAAAACTAACGAGCGGCTTTAATATATCTTTTCTTCCATCTATCCATTTTTCTAAGTTAATATTAGCGCATCACATACAAAAGAAGCAGCAGAATATAACATGATGGCACTGTGACTCTATTTAGGGTTGCGTGAAAAAAAAAAAGGGGCGAGAATTAATTAAGGTGATAAGAAGCTATCACGAAAAGACACTGAGCGATGTTATTTTTTTAACAAAGAAAAGTGGTAAAGATTTTATTTTCATTAGCAAAGAAAGTACTTTGTAAGATCGCGGATCTGTCGGATTTAATTTATGACGACGCGCCGAATAAAAGATAGCCGTCTGCCCATGGCGATAATGAAAATTTCAAATTGTTCGAGTGGCCTACGGGACAGAATGCTAAGAGATAATATTAAGTACGCACTGACCGAGAATGGCTTCAGTTTGGACTACCCCATATCATTTGGGAAAAACACCTGTTTTATGTCAGAGCTGGCCATGATAAAAAAATTGTTATCGGAACAAATAATTGGCGACAGGGTGCAAAGTCATCCAGATGACCACCCACTTGATGCTGGCGAAAATCTCGATTGACAAAACCCAGATGAAATTCAGTTAAGATAGAGATTAGGTCGTGGGAGGTCTGCTCATGGAAGAGAAAGAAAAGAAAAAAAAAGGAAAGAAGATAATTTTTTTTCCTTTGAGCGATAATTGCAAACACCCACACTGCTGAGCGTTCATTGGCTGAAGGGTGGCGTGAGCGGTAGGCGAAGGTAAACTATGAAGAAGGAGGGGAGGCCTGTTGACGCCCCCTGAAGGGGTTGGTGTGAGGTGCTACTGTGAGAGAGAGGGAAAACTGTTGAGGCACTCTGAGGGGATTGGGTGAGATACCAATATGAGAAAGGAGGAATTTGGGAGGACGATTCCCTTTAAGTAGAAAGTAAAGACTTCCAAAAATGGAAAGTAGTGGATTTTCTTATCCGAGAACAAAGAAAATTCTTATTGTGGATTTAGAATTATCAAGGAACCTCAAACCCCGACAAGCCCACCCCGGTTTTGGTCGGCGTCCATATAAGCAGAGTCGCAGCGAGTAGAAGTTAGTTGCTGAGTGAGTAAGACAGTTACAGAGTTAGAAAAACAGTTGCAGAGTTAGTAGACAGACAGCCTCGCAGAAAGCTGACTGAAGATCCACGCATCACGAGCTCAACTTCTGTTCAAGAACATTTTATTTTTGAAGAAGACTTAGACTCACACACCAAAACAAGTTTTACGAATATCGCCTGAAGATACACCAAAAACCAGTTTCTTAAAAAAAACAACTTAAGATGTTAAGACTCGCCTAACAAACACAAAGTGTCACGAATCCATATAAGCGGGTTGGGAGAAAGACGCAGTCCTGTATTCAAAAACCAGATATAAAATATTGTTATTCTTTTTTAACACATTTGAACTTTTCGAGTTGTTACTTTATTTTCTTTTACATATACTTGTGCGGTATTGCCCTTGTTCGGACTCGGCTTGCATTGCGGCCCGGCAACTGATTGATTTCGTCTATCTAAGATCAAATCACAACGTGGGTAGGTTAGACTAGAAATCAAAGCAGTTACTTCGGTAACCAGACGTTGGAGGCGAGCTGGGAACGACAAGGCTGATACCGAATCTAACCAGATTCCCATCCGAATCAGCAAAGGTTTAGAACGTCCCATTAGGTGCCGCGACCAATACTATGTCACATTGGTCGTCACAAGATAGCACGGCGGTGGTCTCGGAGAGAGGCCGGGGTGACGTCACAGCACAAATATTCATGAGGTTTTTGAAAATGAAGAAAAAATAAACATGAAAATCATTATTTGTAGCGCTTAGTACTATGATTGCCTTTTTCTTCTGTACTATAAGAATGTTTCGATGATTTTGCTCTCTCGACAAAAACTGCAAAGATGGAGTATAGTCTTACTATTTCAGGAACTATTTGCCTATGGGATGACAAACATGGTGATTTCTCTTTTTGGTTGTTTTACGGCTTCCGGTGCAGTATCTCGAACCTCCGTTCAAGTCGGATGCGGTGCGAAATCTCAGGTAAATGTCTTCCTAATTACAACCAAGTTTCTATAAAATATCGAGTATATGTTTAAAAAGTTCCAGATCGATTATGCCAATCAAAAATTGACTGAAAATTCCTCGATCTTCTCTCGGTTTTGGCCCCGTGGTTTCATTTCTGAAGTTACTTACCGATGCACTTGCAACTTAGAGCATTTTTGATTTTTCTAAGTTTGTCGGGATCATTTTTGGCGCTCCTGTCGGGAGATTTAATATACTAAAGGTCGAACATTCGTTAACTGTATTTGTTTTACATATTCATCCTCTCGTAGACATGCGCGTGTCTTTTTTTATTCCTTCTGTACTTATTTACGAATAAAAATAAATCTGATAAAATTCTAACATCCAAATAAGAAAGACTGATGGCGACAGAAAAAAACAAAAAAACAGCCGCAGTAAAGTGTGATAAAAATAGAAAAATAAGGTAACATGAACTTCAGAATTTTTTTTTTTATCATTTCATTCAATCCCCTAATCAATTATTTATTATTTTCTCCTTTTTGGAATTTTATTTCCTTCATTAATTCCGCTTAATATTTTGTTTGTTATTTTGTCTGTGATTAACTCTCCTAAGTTTTTGACACTTTTTCTTCAAATAAATGTCGATCGTCAGAAACGTTTACGTATAATCTTCTGAAGATAGTGTGAATAATCATCGAAATATTACTTACTTTGCAATGGCTGCTTTTGAGTTTGCGTTTACGAATAACTTTCGTCATGCATTATTGAAAATTACTGAATAAATTTTCATATAGTTAAATTATCACTGTTTATTTTCTTTTTAAAAAATTGTTCAGTTTACAAATTTTCTTTTTCAGGTTTCCGGCCTAGTTGGAGCCCTGTTTATGCTGATCATCATCCTTGTCGCGGGTCCGTGGTTCAAACCTTTACCAATTGTGAGTATTTTAAGTTTTGATTGTCACTTGTATACTCTTCTTTCCTTGTCTTTTTACTTCAAATTCATTTAATTTTGGCAAAGCCACGTAAAAAATGATTAAGATAATGAATTACGAGACTTTAATCCTCTTCTAACCTGTTGGATTATCGCCTCAACAAAGAAAAAGATCGAGTCTTTCAAATCTCGCGCCGCCTGTAATTATTGTCAGAGGCGATATTCACGAATCTGTTGGTCTGTGTTGGGAATTATCGCCCCCCTGACGATAATTACCAGAGGCGCGAGATTTGAAAGACTCGATCACTTTCTCGATGGCTTTTCATAGCGAAAAGACGTATACTTTTCGCTCATGCAAAATGTGAGTAATCTATTACAGACACTTGAAGTTGCTTTGAACTTTTTACATTTTATTTTTCATCTTTTCTTTTGTAAAATACCCTATCACTATATTTGTTAATATTTATTTGTTCAGATTCTATGGTTTTATTTCCTTTCAGATTTATATGAGTCCGCCAAAATTGTTAGTAGATCAAATGTACCAGCAGTTTATAAAATCTCATCTAAAGTGTACATATCTCGCAACAAACCAAAACTGAATTCTCAATAATTCATCAATTAAGATCCAAATCTATGAAAATCATTCGAAGTTTAATCATCATGACTTATTATTCAAATATAATTTATGACTTGTGCTTATTAAACAAACACACCAGAATTTCCATCCATTCTGACGATGACAGAAATAATGATACAGTAAATTTTGGCAGCAGAGTGGACAAAAGAAAATGATAACCATTGTTGTATTTTAGCGCCAAATTAATTTGAAGCCAGCGTGCATAAGCAAGATGTCAGCTTTTCTTATCGCTACCAACTTTTTTTACAACTACCCCACCATATCCACGCTTAGCGATAATCATTTTCTGTTCATTTTTGGTGGTAGAGGAAAAATGAATGATTTACAACTGTTTTATTCAGTTTTTGACCTAAAATTTACTTCATCAATTTTTGTGCACCGAAAGTATGGAAAAAAAAAAGAAGAAAAGAATTGATAGTCGTTAGCAATGAATGTAAGCGTGACTGAAAGACGGTCTTCTGTTATTTTATGGATAATGTAAATATTAATTCCTATGTATAATTTTTGTTTTTAAAAGCTCCTCTTCTTTTAAATGGATGAAATTCTTTGTTTATTTTTCAGTGCGTTTTGTCATGTATAATTATTGTATCATTGCGTACAATGATGAAAGAGGTCTTTACGCTACCGAAAATCTGGAGAATATGTAAATATGATGGCGTATGTATTTTAATTATCAGTATTTGGAAAGAAACCTTTACAATAATCGTGTCTAAAAATACGGAAATTTTTTGCTATTAATTTATATGATATCATTATGAAAATATCTGATAACCTCGCTTTCTACGCCCTGACGGCTGGGGCTGTAGAATACGCCGACTACACCCATGCAGAGAGGTAAGACCCCCCCCCTAATGGAGCGTCCTGGGTATGACGATGAACTACATCCGCGTCCAGAGTAAGATGATAAACTACGTCCAACAGCAAGGCCTCTGATAAGGAGGTTTTGTGGAGGGTGGAATCACCTCTTAATTGCTGGTATTCCCAGGTCTACCCTGACCCGGGGTGGTAGCACCTGTTAGGGTCCCAGCTATGGGCAAATAGTCAACCCCGATTCTGAGGTAAAAGCATTATAAAAGTGTAAAAATATGTTTTAATACCAGAAATACTTTGTAAAAAATTATTACCAGAAATAAATTTTTGAAGAAAAAAACTATTACCAGCAATATATTTTTTGGAAAAAAAATATTACCAGCAATACGTTTTTGAAGAAAAAATTTTTTTGGCATTAAATGACTCACTGAGGTTGATATGACATAAAACAAAACAAGCTCGCTTTCTAAGTATGAGAACCAATGTCAGACTAATCAATAGTCTTTTTTTTTCTATTTGCATGTTCGCAATTCATGCATGCTTCACTTTCAGGCTAAATATTTAGATTAAAGATTTTTCATTACAAAGTTCTATAGAGTATTTGCACGTGTCTCTGTATCAATGTGTGTAATTATTAATAAGTAGTACGTACTTCTACTAAATCGCTCATAAAAGAGCGATGATGAAAAACTTAATAAAGATAAAGTTTTATCGTCAAAATCTTTGTTATTATTAAGAGGAAAGACCAAAAGATGTTTTGATTATTTAATTAAATTTTATCTATCCTTTCAAGTAGGTTTGAAATTTTCGTTAAAATTTTCGTTTTTCTTTTGGCAGCTCAAATATTATTATAGGTAATTTTAGCGTATTTTCTGTGGTAAAAAAACAAAAGCAAAAACACATTATTTGGGAAATTCTTGCAATAATCAAATAAGTGTCGGATTTTAATGAGACTTTTACAAATGAATGAAATTATTTTACGAATTTTTAAAGAAAATCTAGGGAAAAGCATCTTTTTTTTACACCCGTTCCTCCACCCACTTACTTAATTTTAAAATGTAGTGAAATGAAAGTTTCACCCAATTCATATTTAAAACCAGGAAGCCTTGGTGAATTTAAATCAATTTCTTTTGTAAAACAAAAACACCATTTACTAAAAATTGAAACTGTATCGTGAAATTAAAACAATAAAATTGAGACCTTATTTAATTAGAAAAGATTTTAATTGTTTTATAAATAAAAAAACATTTTTCGAGGAATAATGAATTTTTACAAGAATTTTTTTCACTTTTAAAATTTTTTAATTATAATAATTTTTAAAGTTTTAAATCTTTTAATATTCTGTATTAGTTTCATCTTTTTAGATGATACTATCATTAAGCAAATATATATTTTACTAATCATCAATGGAAAAGCTTGGTTCAAATCATCAAGCATCAATATTTTTAAAAGAATTAAAAAATCTTGTATATGTATATACGTGCTGATTTTTGTAGATACGGAAATGCATACACGACATCAGAAAACAAGACTGATCACTATATTACATTTAAAACAAAAGTATCTAGAATTCAATAAAACATTTGATTATGAATAATATTTTCCCAAATGTTTAAGATTTCTGAGTACTTATAAATTATATAAAAAATGTTCTCACTTTATATTTTCCAGTTATTTTTTATAAATAGTAGTAATATATTAGATAAATATCCGTCATCAAGCTGTTAACGCCATCATCAATCTGTCAATGCATTTCTACGATATTTTCAACTTAAAGTAAATAATATTTTTTTCAAATCAGATTACCGTAGTTATTTTTTTTTTTTAAAATCAGTTGTTATTCCTCAAATAAAGTTTCAGGAAAATATATTTTATTTTTGGAAGATTTTTTTTAATAAAGAAAATTACATTTGCGAAGAAAGGCTAAAAGAAAAAAAAAAACTCGCTCCAGTCAATTTAAATTAGTTAAATTAGCTTTTGAAATACAACAAAATATTTTGCTTATTAGAAATATTAAATCTAATCTATTAGCTTGAAATTAAACTAGAATAAAAGCTTCAAGAAAGATTTTTCATTCAAAAAATATTTATTTTAAAAATTAGGTATCGCGTTTCCTGTGGCGGTCGCTATGGGCGCCTAGCCAAGTGTTTAGAATATTCGCTTTCCGACTTTGAAACCCCGATCGATTTATCAGGGAGGTGACGTTATCAGCCTGGGGATATGGTCAAATACAAAATAACATTTTTCATCTTATTTTCCCATTTACAGCGCAGTTTCACGCGAAACGATTTTCAAAACAGCTAACAAAACGAGTTTTATATATATATATATATATATATATATATATATATATATATATATATATATATATATATATATATATATATATATATATGTAAGTAGGTATTGACGTAGAAAATTCAAGTAATGTCAAAATCAACATCGGTAGCATTTTCTTAAATTTAATCCACAAACATTTCCGCCTTAATCCATTACTCAGCAAAATCTTCAATAAGAACAATATTAAGATTAGTTACAGCTGCACTAGAAACCTTGAACCAAAGCACGGCACAATAAAGTAACTTTAAATAAATACTTAAGCAACACCAATAGCAAAATTAACACTGAAAAATGTGTAATTGTCGAAAAGGCATTAATTGTCTGATGAACAATAAATGTATGTATGAAGTTGTCATTTACAAGGCTAGCATTAAACATAATTGTGAGACAAAATTTTATTTCGGTTCCGCAGCCAATAACTGGAAAACGAGATTTTATATCATCATGAAATACCAATATTTTTAAAAGAAGGCAACACTAAGCAATATGCAAATGCCACGGCACTATCAAAATTTTAATGGGATATTAAAACAGATGACTATACACCGGTAGTAAATTGGAATTTTCTTTGAGAAAACTACACCCTTTTCCTGTCGCGGCGACCGATGCAACCTGTGTTTGATGAAAAAAAAGATTCATTCTTAAAAGTATTAGTGACTGAAATCTATTTAATAAACGAAATGATCTTATTTTAGCTCGTAATCACAGGAAAACTTCTCTTAAAATATTTTAATTCTCGATAAATATATTATCCAAATATCATATGCACGTCCCATATTTTACGTTACATATTGATTACCCCCCTTCAACGTCTTTACTCTTCGATCCTCTTTTAAACTTTAAGTTTGCCTTCTTTTTTTTTTACTATAGACCCCTACCTACATTCTTCTTTCTGCATTTACACTCCTATATTGTACTTAGTTTACATTAAACTTGAGATTTGAATTTGCGTGTAATTTAGCGTTCCTCCAATAAGACCCAGTATATATATATATATATATATATATATATATATATATATATATATATATATATATATATATATATATATATATATATAAATCAAAAGTAATAATTCGTGCCTGATGAGTTAGTAGAACAACGAAACTTTAAGTTGCACTTCGAACGTATATATATATATATATCCACAAACACACGAATACAGATTTTGTATATATTGAAGAAGATTGTATACACACATCTTTATCGCTCTCTTTCTCTCTCTCTCTCTCTATATATATATATATATATATATAGTAATGCTAACACACACAAATATATATATAAACTTTATTCGATTGCTTTGATGCGTATGCGGAAACCAATATTACAACAAATTTTAATAAACGAATATCAATAATATTTCAAATTTCATTATAAATCTGAAGTTTGAAGTCGACACATAAAAACGCGAGCTGAACATTGGGTAGGATCTCGCTACAGTTAAATAGAAAACTATGTCTTGAATGACTGATTGCAAAGTTTGGTAATGTATGTAAAATATATGTCTTTCTTGACAGGTGATTTGGATTGCCACATTTGTTGCCGTTATCTTCACTTCAGTTGGTATCGGCTTGCTCATTGGTATGGTTTTTGGAATCATTTCAGTCATCGTGAGGACACTTTGGTACGCACATTTTAATAAAAATCAATATTTCTTTTTTGTCTTCTTTCACGTCCCATCAGAATTAGAATATGCTATTACCATTAAATATCATAGAGCTGTGCCTTGCGTGTTCGGAAGCCATTGTTAATTGGTTTGCTCTTTATTAAATGCACAATAAATTTTTCCTTGTGCCATATTTGAATATTTCTAGTGAATATCCAATTATTGAATAAAATGTACAATAAATACGATACTATCTGTCTATATTTCTGAGATGAGGTATTATGTACATTATTTACATTATTCGGACTAATGTCCTCATCTTTGTCACCATATTTATTACAACGTTTCGGCCGTTGTACGCTCCGACCTTCTTCAGGTGCTCTGGTAAAACATGCAATGTTGACAGCAAAAAATTGCAATATGAGCACTGGTAAAAATGGTTGCTGAAGACATTAGGTTTATAATACCCAGAAATTCATACACAGATGTCCTCAAAGACACACGGCACAGTGGATAAAGGTGTTAGTTAGATCCAAAGTGTGTGAGTTCAATACCCGGTTAAGGCAGTGGAGAACTTTCAGAGGGGAATTAACAGGAGATAACTGATAACTGACATCCATTAAACATGGCACGTAGAACTAGAACAGTCTACCCCAGTGAGCAAAATAATATTCCAACAATCTGAAGAAGACCGGAGCGTACAACGGCCGAAACGTTGTAATAAATATGGCCACAATAGTCCGAATAATGTACAATAAATACGATGCTATTTTGTTTTAATCATAACATTCGATAGGGATTCTGATATCTCCGAAGATGACAGCGACGGGGACAGACATGTAGATAATTATTGTTTAACAAAGCTGGAATTGAAGTGAACATTGATAATATTTCGGTGTTTATATACACATCATCTTCAGAAAAATAATAGGTAGTGCTTACTGTTTTGCAGGAAAGTTCAAGATAAATAAAATGAATAGAAGAATGCTTTGACGTCACGCTATTTCCAGTCGATCAGTTGAATACACTGATACAGTCTTTGCCTTCGAGTCGATCAAATGATTACCGTATTTGACGGCATATAAGACGGACGGATCTATAAGACGCACTCCAATTTCAGCAGGGCAAATCAATAATTAGTAAAATTAGTAAAATTAGTAAACCTACATATGGCATATAAGACGCAGGGGAATTTTAAAAGATGTTTTTGTAAAAAGAAAAATAAGGTAATTGTAACAATGTTATTCTCTTCTCCTGCCACGAATTAATGTCGCACACACACACACACACACACACACATATATATATATGTATATATATATATATATATATATATATATATATATATATATATACACACATATATACAAAAAAAAATCCATCCTCAGTATCATCAGCTACGAATATGTTTGTAATGTATTGGTTGTGTTTCCGTATCAGTAACCTGCATAGAATTTAAAATTTAAAATTAGCTGAAAGCGCTCGGAACGAATAATCATTTGGCCAGTATATTGTCTGCACATAAGAAAAACAAAATAATAATAAAAAAGATAACAGAATTTATATACTGCAGGTAAAAACAAATATTCGTACACATACAAATTTTTATTTATTGTATTTCCAACTAATGACTAAACATACTTTTCATAAAATTAACTGTACACAGATGCATAACTAAATATCCATAGAAAAAAGAAAAAGAAATCATTTAATAGAAAATTAAATTCTATTTATCCATTTTAATGGAGGGAAAAGTATTATATATATATATATATATATATATATATATATATATATATATATATATATATATATGATAATTAAAAAAACCTTATTCTCTAGGAGGGAAGAATGTCGTAAACTATTTAAATATCACGTGAGTTAGCCTTCTTCACTTCAGTTACCAAAACTTACGCCATATATATATATATTTAACAATACAGATAGTAGCAATATATAAATCAACAGATCAAAACCTACCCACATTTCTCACCCACACAAGACAGACATGCTTACGGAGATGTTGAGGCCTCACACTTATACACTTATACACACACCCACACGAATATACACACTTACACACATCATACTCACTCACTCCCTAATGAGCCAAATGATAACACACACCCACAGCAATACACACGCTTACACATGTCATACTCAATCACTCCCTAAGAACCAAATAACACACACACAAACGCTAAACAGACACATCACCTCACCAGGTCCAATAAAACTATCAAACTGACCAGAGAATTCGGAGCAGCATGTATATCCAGCTCTTATCTCAAATAACAATTTAAAAGAGACTGTTTGACCAACATAAGGATTGTTAAAAGATTCATGTTAAAAAGATAAAAAAATACAAAAAAACAAATGAAAACTACAGACAAAAGTTCATTTTCTCCATCAAGACATTCATTTCTGTAGTTCACTGCTACCAGCAAGCAGAAATATTTCTCCTCCCGATGATGGCCATTTCGGCCGAAACTAGTCGAGGAATCTAAATGAAATAATAATAAAAAAACGAAAGAATATAAATCTACAACCCAGTGTGTCTGAAGATTTTAATTTTTTTATATTTTTTTATTGTTCAATATATATATATATATATATATATATATATATATATATATATATATATATATATTTAAAAGTTAAATTACCCGGGGTAACTGAAGGGAGCCTTGAAGCTAATCCAAGCCTCACTCAACTATTTGTCAAGTACAAACTCTAGAATCACTGACCAAGTGATTATATATATATATATATATATATATATATATATATATATGTGTGTGTGTGTGTGTGTGTGTGTGTGTGTGTGTGTGTGTGTATGTATATATATGTATATATATATATATATATATATATGTATATATATATATATATGTATGTATGTATGTATTCAGTTGCATAGATGTAATCCAGGCTTTCACGCTTTTGCGATGATCGGACAAACTGGAGTATTTTTTCAAAAGTCGATTTATTTATTTATAAACCAATTTGGCGATCGCAAAAGCGTGAAACCCGGGTTTACAAACTACTATCCATATAACTGAATATGTTAACTCTATGACAGATATTGAGCACTTTCCACTAAGTACCGCGCATATTTAAGCTAAATATTATGAAAGACCAAACTGGAACAAAAGAAATCTTATTGCGCCAATCATCCAGATAAGGAGAGCCTGTCTACCCGTCAAGAATATCATCATTCGAATTAGGTTGGTAAAACTTACGATATAGTTTTATCGAAAAAATTATCATATGTATTATTATTCTATTATGATCATCTTATCGTTTGATAGCCTTTGTCATTGTTAAAACATTTTTTTTATTAAATAATTCTTTATGTTCTTTTTATTTGCCCACAGGGTGGAAGCAATCTCTCTCGGTATAATCAATAATACAAAAGTCTTCTTGGATCAGAACAAATATGAAGGAGTAAGTATATATATATATATATATATATATATATATATATATATATATATATATATATATATATATATATATATAAGTGTTTGATTTGATGAACCAAATCGAAGTACATTTTGAGTGTCATATAGTGGAAAACAGGTACTACGATTCAAGTAGTTAGAAGATTTTTCTTTTGTTAAGCTAATGACTAACGTGGAACAAATTCACACTGAGTTCATTTTTTTTTAAACCTTTCATGCATTTCTGCTCTGATGATGTTCCCTCTTTTTCTCTTATATTTTCTCACACTCAGCAAATTCTACGCATTATTGCCTTCATTACCTAGTTTGGAGTGAAAAGATTAAATGAATAGGACACTCATCTAACAAAGTATGACTAACACTAGAAGCATTCTTTGAATATCAGCTTAATAAAATCACTTAATATTAGAAATGCAATAAAATTTATTTTCTTTTATAAAATTATAATACAGATTTAAAATCAAAAATCTTGTAGCGTTTTTCCATAGGTGGACTATTCGACACGTGATTTACTTCCATGTCACTAAAAAAAAGTTTGAACAAAGTAACTATAAACAATTGTTTTTGCTATCCTCTGCCAGCTGCAATGATGGAGAAATTATTCTTTTCTTTTTATGTGTCGTGTCCCTTCAGGACATAGGCGATCATGGCTCTCCATTTCCTTTTGTCCCTTTGCTACTTCCCCCAGGCCCTGTTCTGTCATTCACTTGCTTAAGCCTGCTAGATATGTCACGCGTAGCTTTACCTTGTCTTCATTTCCCTCTTTTCGACCTGTGAGTATCAGATTCTCCAAGCCGTCCTTTCTCAATACGTGTCCCAGAAATTTCAGTTGCCTTTTCCTGATATTAAGTATTAGCTTCCTCCTTGTTTTCATTCTCTCCAAAACTTCATTGTCCCTCACACGCTCGGTTCATCATATCTTTAACATCCTTCTGTAGAACCATACCTCCGTTGTCTCAAGTCTCTTCTTCATCTTTGATGGGACCGTCTAACATGCGCTGCCCCAAAGGAGGACACATGTCACGTAGCAGCTCAGTACTCTTTTCTTTGTTACCAAAGAAATCCTCTTGTCTCGTAATACTCTGCCTAGCTTTTGGAATGTGTCTTTGGCCATCCCAATACGTCTTCGGATCTCAGCGTCGCACTTACCTGTAACGTTGTCAATTTGTATGTACTTTAGTCTGAGTTGATTTCTTTTTTCACAGGAAACACGTTCTTGGTTTAACAATTTATTTATTCAGTGAAGCATCAAATGCGAGTGATAGATGGGATAAACATTGATATCAGAAAATTCTTAGCATCTATTAAACCACTTGTGACCTTAAAAAAGTTTGACCCCAGCCATGAAAAACAGATAAGTGTAATATATATATATAAAATTATTAGGAGTATTTGATAAATATATGCAAGTAATTCATTGAGTCTGAAAGAAACATCAACAGAATGGAGAAAACACTGGAAGGCCGTTTCGTCCTATATTTGGGACACATCAGCAGTGCGCATCCACTACCGAGAATTGAAACCCTGACAGTTATGTTATCAAGCAAACATAGTACCACTTGAGATTGCCGATTAGACTCAATATAGCTCCGCTCGCTCACATATTCCGTGGTGGAACTCTTACTGAGTTCTCTCTAACCATAGGACTGTGCCCCCTGGAGCCACGACTACTTTCCCCAAGACGCTCACTAGAAGCCGGTTCAAGCAATGATGTACATAATAGAAATTATTAGGAGGATTTGATAATTATATTTAAGTAATTCATCGAGTCTGATAGAAACCTCAACAGAATGCAGAAAGCACTGGACGGCCGTTTCGTCCTATATTTGGGACTCATCAGCAGTGCGCATCCACTACCGAGAATTGAAACCCTGGCAAATTTGCGATCTCTTTGTCACTGAGGCCCGGTGGAACACTTGGTATGATGTTTACTTGACAACATAACTGTTAGGGTTTCAATTCTCGGTAGTGGATAGTTTAATGATTGGTCGCAAATATAAAAATGAATTTGTATTTTTTGGGAACAGATTAACTCACTTAAATTTTGATAATTGTCGACAAATAGAAAAATGTTTTCGCATTTATAGGAACTGATTAACTCATATTTTGCCAACTGGCGACAAAGATAAAAATGTATTTGTATTTTTGGGAACTGATAAACTCGTTCGAGATTATGATGACTTTCCTAATCTTTGTCTTTGTTGAATATATATCTATTCATGAGAATTCGTCCGGAAATAAAGCTTAATTGACTCGATTTTGCGCATGCGTGAACCAATAACTGAATTGTCCAGTCGATATATTTTGACCCCCTTTGATAACGTGTGTTCTTAATTTGTGACAGGTGACACTTCCGGCCGGAATAAAAGTTGTGTCATTCTCATCTCCACTTTATTATGCCAACGTGGACATTTTCCGGAAAGAAATTGACAGCAAAACTGAAAACTTCAAGATAATTAATGAAGCGCCTGATAATTCAGATGCTCAAGAGGTATGTTTAATTTTCACGCTCATATTTCGGTGTTTTCAGACGTAATAAATTAACTTACAACATTTAAATAATACCTTTTCATTGATAATAATTATAAAGAATATATTTATTATTACCATAGAGTTAACATTTAGAGTGAGGTGGAAAAAGAGAAAGGTCTGTCTTGGAAATTGTCATTCAAAATTCTTGGTCTTGCTTTTTCTGGTACCGTAGGTTCTAGAGGGAAATAATTTATCTCTTTAAAAATGGCGGAAGGGACAGCACTGTAAGGTAAGACTTCTATATGCGTCTTTAATCTTTCTTGCAGTCTATGTCGTCAAGTTTGCCTCTCCAATATGGGTCGTGATAACCGTCTGAAACAAGATAACGAACGCGGAAAACCTACCCAAATTTTTGATCGCAAGCCAAGTAACATTGATAATAATGATTAGGACAGAGTGACCTTTATAACAATACTTTAATATTTACATTTGGATTTGAAAAATACATCATATAGATGCACCAAGGCGAGTCATAATAATGAGCTCTGATTTCATTGCAGGTTTCGCGTTTTTCGCATCTTATTTGCTCCTTCAACCTTTTTTTCGAAGATAGCAAGCCCTCGTTTCTATCGCGGCGCTACGAAAAGACAAGCTTGATGCTAAAATCCTTTGAGCAGATTTGTCGCGCTGCCCCAACTAATCATGTCACTCTACGTGTTCTCAATCGTTCTGATTAGGCGCATACTCGCCTAAACTCAATTTTACCGCTAAAAGTTTATGTCGTTTTTAATAACATAATTCAGCAGTAATAATATTATGCTGATTGGGATTCACTTTGTGACTTTCTTCGAGACGCTCCCTTGGATAGATATTTTAAACATCCTATTGAGAAATGCGTCTGTGATTTTTCTTCTTGGGTCAAATCCGGCATAGATGATTTTATTGCTTCTCGGAAAAACCTCAATCTTCTCTCTGGTTCAGACCAGCATGTTTTGTCATTATAGCCCTAAGAAATCACTATTTCCGTCTATACCAGAGTGACAATTTCGATCACAACAGGCACCTCTTCGTAGCTGTACATAATAAATGTAAAGGAGTTAAGTCTCTTTTTTCTGTGAGAATAAGTCACCGTACTCTATGTAACAGCTTTGTCTCTCATGATTACCGGACACTCTGTAAATGTTTACTAACTAATAGAAGTTTTCTATTTCTCCTCTCTTCAATTTTATTTGAGGTGCTAACATCTTCTGCCGATAAAGCTGAATGTTTCGCCTGTAAATTTTCTTTAAACTCTACTCTTGACTCATCTGGAATATCCTTGTCTAACTTCCGACTTAGAACCAAGTTTCTGTTGAGTGATATGCATATAACCCCTCTCATGGTTTCTGCTATCATCTCTAATCTGAAACCCTACAAAGCAAACAGACCTGATGGTATCCCTGTAATAGTCCTTAAGTAATGTGCTCCCAAACTGGCTCCTGTTTTCTCTAAACTGTATAATAAATACCCCGATGTCTCTTGTTTTCTAGCTTGTTAGAAATCCTTATCTGTTACTCTAGTCTTTAAGAACTCAGATGAACTATCCGAATCTTCCAGCTATCGGCCTATTAGCCTTCTACCTTCTTTTTTTTGGCAAACTATTCAATTCCCTAATCAATGCTGAATTAGTTAAGCATCTCACAACGCAAGTCCTTCTTTCAGACAAGCAATATGGCTTTCGTTTCTTTAGGTCAACTGCTGATGTATTAATGATTATTGCGGAAAGAGTCTAGCTTTAGATAAGACTGTTGAAGCTAGGGTTATATGTTTTGGGCATCTTGAAGACGTTCGCCAGGGTTTGGCATGCCCGTCTTCTTCACAAGTAGAAAAGTTATGGAGTCTCCGGACAAATCTTTGAACTAATTCAGTCTTTCTTATCAAATCATGAAATGAGAATCATCTTGAACGGTCACTCTTCTAGATCCTTCTGTATTGAAGTAGGTGTGCCCCAGGACTCTATCCTTGGTCCTACTTTGGTTTTAATTTTCATTAACAACCTTCCTAATTACATCATCTCTCAACGTGATATCTATGCTGATGGCACAACCATTTACTCCTGTCGATGGCGTACTATATAACAGGCCTTCTTATGGCGCAACTAAGAGCCAGAAGTGGAGTCCTATTAAAAGATATTCGATTTTCTAAAATTTTGGAAGAAAATTAAATTAACTATTTTTGAAAATACTTAGAATAACATTTTGACCCATACTTGAGGATAATAGGATGTGTTGAAAGTTAAATAAATGAAAATATGTATTTTTGTTGTAGACACCGATAGGTATTAAACAAAACAAAGAGGTAGTAAAGATTTCTGGTAAAATATATGATTCACATAGCGTTGAAACAGAAACGTTCACATTATTTACAGGTCTTACCAAAACCTTTATTTAATCGACCCCCAGGGATTGAATAAAGAATCCGCTTCAAATTTCTATTTAAGTTACCGGGTTCAACAAGCACTACCTGAAGAAAGCTTGAGGGCATAGCCGAAATGTGTATATGACAATCAATCATTTGAGAAATATAGACAGATAAAACAAAATAATTCTAGGAATATAGCTACTCAAAATAAAATAAATAAATCTTATACTTACTTCAATTATATAAGGCAAATGATATTCCAAATGTAAGGAAAAATTACATTGAATTTCTTAAGCCAGCAACATTAGTGGAGTAGCTAGCTCAAACTGAAACTAAAGTGCTCCGCTGCTCTTATTAGATCAAGGAACGTTGAAAACCGGCCTCCAGTTCTGCTCCTTCTCTACATTATGTATTGGCCGTCTAATATAGAACGCCATGCTCCTGTCTAAATGCTAAGCCTGATCAATTCGATAAGATCAAATTGGTGACTGACCTCTGTTAAATGGGACAAATATTAATTTTAAATGCCTCTAAAACAAAACTGATTTCTATTAATCATTAGAGAGACCCCTCTCTACCGTCCATCTACATGTCTGATGGTAACTGACTGGTTGCACCTTCTCCGGCTGACATTCTCGGCTGACATGAAGTAGAAAGACGGTATAGAATCCATTACTGGGTCAGCTACTAAGAAAGTTGGTTCACTGTGTCGTGTTTCTCTCTCCAGAATCTATCTTTCATATCAATAAGTCTACTGTTCGCACATGCTTAGAATATTGCTACCACATATGATCCGGTGCTCCTGTTATATATTTAGAGATTCTTGATAAAATTCAGCGAAGAATCAGAAATTTTCTTGGTCTCGACCTGGCGTCTCGGCTTCAATCAGTTTCCTTTCGCCGTAAAGTTGCTTCCCTGTGCCTTTCCATAAATGTTTTCATGGTAATTGTTCAGATGAGCTCTTCGATAGGAGACCTAGACTTTATGTATTTAAGTGCAGTACTAGATGAGCCAAACCGTCTCATCAATTTACAGTTGAATAGATGTAACCGGATGTTCTATGGTAACAGTTTCTTTTCTCGAATTTCTCGCTTGTGGAATTCTCTTCCGGTTTTATGCTTTCCCTCCAAATTTAATCTTGAAAAATTTAAATGCAATCTCAATCGTTATCTACTGTCTTCTTGATTCCTCTTCTATTGTTCTCATTCCTTAATAATGTTACTGTTTCTTTTACACCCCCCTTGTGTCTTAGTGGCTTTACTACTTTGAATGGGGTAAATTCGATTTAAAAATAAAAATAAACTGTTTGTATATGCAAAAGTTTCATACATTTTTATTAGTTTTATTCATTGACAGAATGGGTGCAACTGCACTTCAATAGGTAAACTATATTATTAACCTATTTAAGTCTAGGACCAATCGTTATCTATCCTAAATATTTTTATAACATGCACTTCTTATTTCTTTCAATTACGCTCTTACAAAACCTCATTCATTATCCCTGTACATTGAGTTACTCTTGGGCCTTGTATTAGATGAAAAATAATATAAAAACAACCCGATTATGAGAAATATTATTTATTCCTATATTCAATATTGAAAGAAAGAAATTGAAATGGATTAATGTGTACCTATTTTAAATTAGAAATATTGAGACATTATATAAGTGTTTTGTAATAATGTTAGCAGAGAATCTCTTCCGCCTACATTTTCATATTGCATTTGCATTAACAGCATCAGACTGATCCCAAATCAAATAAGGTCATATTGAGATTCTGTATTGGTTCAAATATGCTACAGAAGAATAAACTTCCTGACATTGTGCGAAAAATATGTAACAAGACATTGTTGAATAGAACCATGAAATCTATAATGTCTCTGGTAAAAATAAAATGTGATTGTTTGCATTCATATTTCACTCTTTATTTACATCGTCCTGAAAACATCACGCTATGATTGTCTAAGAATAATTGGAAAAAGCAAATCAACCAGATTTTTCGTTTCTTAATCGAATATTAATTTTATATAAACATCTTTATTCATTCATCCCGTATGCTTGAAAATTGTCTGATTGACAAAATACATACTGCATTTTAATTCTTCCTCAGGTTCAATCAGACGTTCCCTTTATAATAAATCCAAAGTCTGCGAACAGTTTGCAGGAAGATAAGTCTAATCAGAAAATTATCATCGAATGTTCCGGTATAAGTTTCATTGACAGAATGGGTGCAACTGCACTTCAACAGGTAAACTATAATATTAACCTCTTTAAATATAAGACCAATCGTTATCTATCCTACATATCCTCATATAAAATACATTTCTTTGTGTCCTTTCAACAACCTCATTTAAAAGCCATCTATCTTGAGTGGCTCTTACCTCTTGTATTGATTGAACAATAGTATAAAAAACAACCTGATTTTCTCAAATAATTACGACGCTAAGCATTTATTCCTATTTTTGCCACTGAAAGAAATAGAAGCGTATTAAGAAGTGCAAACCTTTTTTTTTTAATTTCAAATTATGTGGCATTACGTGGGAACTTTATGGAATTAGTAGCATGCCTTAGTACCAAGGATCTCTGCAACAACTACACCTACGTACAACTTTTGATTCCCCAATATCTGCAGTTTTCAGCAAGATGCTGTCGGTGTCGTTTTAAGCTTTATCATCTGTATGGAGGAGCTCAATCTCTGACTAATGGAGCAGCTGTTGTGAGTGGAATTTGAGTGCGCATGTAACCAAAATAATCCAAGATCGAATCCTGCAGGAGTAAGAAACTGACTTTCTTTTAAATAACGGAAGAAACAAATAATTGATGCAAATTGGAAGAAATATTTAAATTAAGTGCATGTAAGCCAAAAACGAATCACATAGGAACCAATTATTAACTGACTTTTTGTAATGCTATTTATCTTTGCCGCGGTAAAACGGAAGAAAGTTTTGTTAAAACATAAGAAAGTGTTATGTACTGAAAGACATTGAAACGAGAAGAGTTAATACCAAAAGCCCGTGGATAGAATTGAAGATTTAATTCGCATATACACGACTTGAATTGTATGTCGAGCAGTTTGAACAATGGAAAAGTGACCTAGACATAGGGGTCAAATTTGGGCCGGAAAGAGAAAAAGTAGATTTTGTAAACAACTGAATATAGAACTGAGTTTTCCTGGACGGAAAATGGTCGACGTAGCATGCACAGATAAAACCTCAAGGAGGAGGAACAACCCACACTCACTGAAGAGGTCGGTGAGAGAGGATAATAAAAGAGAAGGTGGAGAGAGGTAATTCCCTAAAGTTATAACGTAAGCCGGAGGGGATTCACCGAAATGTTCCTACCTCACGATACACCCGCCCCCATGCCAGTTTGAACGAATGTCCATAAATACGAATACGCGAAACGAATTCGGCAAAAGAGAGAAGAGCGGCAAAAGAGAGAAGAGAGGCAAAAGAGACGGAGACGACACCAGAGACAGGAGAGAGGCCAACGTGATTATCTGCCGACGAGACGCCCCCGACTTCAGCCTTGTGCCAAACTTTATCAACAATAGAAAAGCAGATTTTTGCCAGGTCGACGATAGTATCACTTCCGATTTAGATTTGGGCTGACAATTAATTGCATGCGAAATCTAATATAACCAATTATTGTACGGACGACTGATATAAAAACAGGATTTACTTTAGTTCAATTTATTCAAGTGTTATTTTTTACCTGTACGTCATCGCCCTGCTTGGACCAGCCCAACACGAAGATACCCGCGACGATTCCATCTTAACTACCTTATGATCAACCTAAAATCCCAACGTGGGGTAAGGTTAGCTCTGGATTGAAGGGGCCGCGGTGTTGGAAGTCTTGGTGGGGGGCCAAGGAGTGTGTTGTACGATTACATTACTTTCATAATACATGATTTTTCCAGTGTTAGAAAACATAAAATAAAAATGATTTTTCAATATTTGTTTTCTTTTCTCTCTATTGATATTTTAAAGACTTCATTTATTAAACAACTAACAGACATACCCAGCTGGTCGACCAGAAAAAGCGTTCAATTAGAATGGAGCAAAAACAGCATCATGTTTAGATGTAACAGGGTCTATCTTCTTCAATAACTAAAGTACTTTCAATAAAAAACATTTTGTATTAATGCAGTTACTGATATAACAGAAGTAGTCTGTATTTATTCAATTGAAGTTAGCCGAAGAAATGAAAGGATAAAATAGGCAACATGAAGATCCACTTCAGACCACAATTATTTTGGAGTTTTTGAAATTTAATTTGTCATTTTACTACCAGGGATGTAAAAGAGGATACATTTATAAAACAATTGTTAAGTTTGATGAAAATTGGTTGAAAGATCAAAGAAAAATAAGAAAGAAACCAGTAAAAATCGCCATTTTTTGCTATTCACACGGATTTTCATTATATGGATGGACTCAATTATCAAATTAAATGACTGTTAAACAATCAACTTATTGTTGGTTACAATTGAGCGAAGTTCGTATTTAATTACTTGAAAATTGAAGGAGTTTTTAGTTCAAGATTTATGTTGAAATCGATTTGTGTTGAAATCGATTTGTGCTGAAATCGATTTGTGTTGAAATCGACTTTTCGTTTTGCGCGGATTTTCGCTAAACGCAGCAGCGTAGAGATAAAGAGGTATCGTTGAGCTCGACATGATGTAAGTAACCTACATACCAAGTTTGAAGGAAATCGGGTGGAAAAACTTGAATTTATCGATTTTGATCGATCATTAATTTTTTTAAATTATCGCTTTTTTACACTAAGAAATTATCTCTTACATTGCACAATGCACAAACAACTTGGTCTAAATCAGTTGGATGGATCTCGAGTGAAAAGGTGTCACACAGACAGACAAAGAGACACAAAGACACACAGACAGACAAACAGACACAAAGACACACAGACATCCTCTTTTATATATATAGATAATATGCTTTTCCGAAAACGAAGCAAACGGGAACAGTTCTTGTGACCTATATTAACAAACTGCATAAAAGACAAATGGATGTTTGAATTATCATAAACACTGACATTATGTTCCGTTCATCAACATAATTCTTCTCGCAAAAAATTAATAGCACAGGAAAATATTTTGTCTCATAATATTGATTATTATTGTGAATAATATAAAAACATTCCATAAATTTCTGAAGGAAGAATCCTTGTGAATTTCCGGCAATCAAGGAGAGTCTGAATATATGCTTTGTCTGCATATATATTTTTGGAAGATCTAATGAATAAATACATTGGAAACATTATAATTTCGAACACAGGTGACAAAATTAACCAAAAATACAAGTGTGTAGTGACCTTAAACATATTAGCAGTAGCAGCGCTGAATAACCCCATGAGCAGCAGCTATCGAGTATAAAAAACACGTAAACCCGAAAGTAACGCTCTCTCTCTCTCTCTCTCTCTCTCTCTCTCTCTCTCTCTCTCTCTCTTTCTTCCGAGTTTTCCACTTTCGAATTGGTGTCATGAACTTTCCACGCTGAAGCTAAATGGCTGTGGACGAAGCAAACACAGTAAGTTCCCACCATAACATATTCATGAACATTTCGTTGTGTATACAATTTACGTCCAACAAAAGAAATTATTGATTTAAACTTTCCTTTTGTTAATTTTGTTTTAATAAATGTTATCTTGCATTGTAAGTCAACTTACAACTACTTTTTTTCACCACCATTATTTCATGTAATATAAAATGTTCCCTTAAGAAACCTTACACATTTAATTATTAAAGTAGCCAATCACTAAAAGTCTAACAGTCACCATTTTGCTGCACGGATACCTTGTTTATTGGACGATTAGTTCTTTTTGTTGAAAGGATATTATTAAGTGACAGTATTATAATATAATATAATATAATATATATAAAGTAATATAATAAAATAATATAATAATAAGTAATAATAAAATAGTGAATAATAATAATAATAATAATAATAATAATAATAATAATAATAATATATAAATAAAAGTGCATGGAGACATGTCCATAGTCGTACATACGTATGTGCAAAGTTCTATTAAAGATATTGCAGCTTACACTTCAGAAAATTTTCTTGTTGGATTGCTAGTGCTGGTGTTAGGGGAAATTCCTTACAAGAGAAGTACAGCAGTACAACATAAACAAAGACAAAATAAATTGGGGAACGTTTAAGCTTCATGTTTGCAAACAAACAAAAAAATCAGTTTTTCAAATAGACGATTATTCCCTTAATATTGCTGTTACTGTATTCACTTTTGATTCCCTTGGCAATTTTCTTTTTTTTAAAGCGATGATTAGAATTTTAATAAAAGCCAAACATATGAAAGCGTATTTATACGTTTTCTTTGTTCCTGAGAATTGACTACAAAGATATTAAACATTATTTATTTGACTGAATAAAAAACAAAACTCGTTTTCATAATTATTTATAAAATGGTAAATAATAAATATTGCATTGGAGTTAGCTTGCATATTTCGATAATTTTGTAATTTTTATAATTATTTTGAATACAATGATTTCTTTCCAAATTTCTTTCTTTATAAAATGGTAAATAAAACATTATAAATATCGCATCGTACTTGGTGTAATGACAAAAATACACAGGTTTAGGCTTTAGGAAAGCTTTATTCAACTGCGAATATATGGTTCGCGTATAGTGTCCTCTTATAGTCCGAGTAAACAGAAATAGAGGAGAGTAAAGAAACAAGGGAGACCACTCTTGATTATTCGTAACACTTGGTTCACATATCTTTATAATTTTGTTAATAAAAATTGCCGAGGGAATCAAAACTGTATGCAGTGATAGCAGCATCAAGTGAATAACTGTCATTTTCTTTTTGCGGACACAAAGGTTAAACATGGCGATAAATTGCTTAATACAATAACAAATACAATGACAAACATTAACTTTGAGAAATTTGAGAAATAATTCGGTTAATTCCTATAAAATATATAAAAATTATATAATTTCCATAAAATAATAAATTATCTATATAAAATTCTATGTATTTACTAAGCGTACTTCGAACATTATATCAAATGGGTGTAGGATGCGAAATTGGAAGAATAGGAATATAGTGTATTGACCCAATTTTCTAAGTAAGAAGTATTTTCCCAGTTTGAAAAATCACCTTTCAAAATACCGGATTTCCAGGCTCGATCACCGATTACTAAGCTTGTTAATAAAGTAATAACATATGATGTTGGCAGTTATTTGTAATTAATTTTATGCTTTAATTGAAAGTATCTGCTAGACAGTTACATAATTTGCATAGTTACATAATTGACGTAATATAATTGACGTAATATAATTGACGTAATATTATTAATAATAGTCTGCCTTTCAATTTATTTCTTATTTAATAAATAAGAAATAAATAATATTTATTTACCTTCACGCTCGCTTTTCTAAGCCAAATGTCAAAGAAAGAAAAATGAAAATAAAAAGATCGTTGTACATGTAAGCGACATCAAATACTAAGTACTTCTTTCTTCTCAGGAACGCGATGACATAAAATCCCATTAGAAATTAAAAGAACTAGTAAAATCGAAATATTGTTGAAATTCTACACACATACAATAATGAAGAAGGTTGATCATACAATTAATTCATAAACAAATGTAATAAAAATCCATTTGTCTTGGCACTGTGTCCAATATGTTTTCTTTTATATTTGTTTTGTCTACATTTGTATTTCAGTTATATGTTGATTACAAAAACAAAGGAATCTCTTGTTTTTTCTCCGGTGTTAATGGTAAGTAATATAATTTACACCATATTTTATCGTTTGTTTTAGTGAAGACAACAAATTTGGATGGCATGACGGCCAATGTGAAAATGTGCTGAAAATATGAAAAATGTAAATGTAACGCAATAAAGCGATTTCGTCTTGTGTCCCACCTATCCTCAATCTATGAGCCCCTCTTACTTATATACACACACTATTACATCTCAGTTTTCATCAGGTAGTATTCATAAGAAATAAACATTTTATAGTAACCTAATTATGAACAATTCAACTAGAAAAATTGAAAATAAATACAATGAATTTTAAATACAAATTAATAATCGATCATCCCATCTTAAATCAACAATTTTTAACTTCAACTTAAGACTTTTCGTATTAAAAAGTTGAATAATTTTACATTCAACATTATGGATAAAACATCGTGAATTTTAGTGGTTTTTGAGACTTAGCACGCGCAAAACAAATTCACAGATTTGGAAAAAAAAAAAAAAAAAAAAGAATGACGTCAAAATCCACGAAAATTTTTCATCCTTTAATAGTCATTTTTAGTTTAATTTGTAACTTTTATAAATGTAGATAGAAAAAAAAGAAGCAAATGTTGATAAGATAGTGATGGTCACAAAACACTGTTGAACCAGTCTCAACGCCTAAGGGTTCGGGGGTAGTACACACCGACACTTCCTGTCACTATGTCTTGGATCAACATCATACTGATAAAGCATAAAGGCGTGAGTATTATCGAATGGGTGAAGCTTTTCTTGTTATCACTGGGACTTATCCTTTGTTACCAATGAGTGTTAACCTTTCATAATCTATGATGATAAACATGGGATCCCAGATTTTTATATATTATTGCTGCAAAGATACAGCTTTAAAAAAATTGCTTATTTATTTATTTTCTTGTAACTTCATGAATAGTGCAAAATATCGACCAGCTTCTTTATTTGGACACACGACATTTTTTCCTTCCCGGAAACCCTTTCGTATCTCTTTATAACTATTCTGCTTTTGACCCAATGACAATTGCTTAAAATATCGGCTAGAAATTTTAATCTCTAATGATAAAATCACCAGTCACCTTAAATCGAATATTTTATTCATCTTGTAGTTGTCATCGAACCAATTTTCTGCCATTTGATGTTTAGGGTGAAGGGAAATATAAGTAAGATTAATGCTGAAGAGTCCAAAATCTTCATCTCGCCGCATGATCACTATTTCGAGTTAGTAAAATCCTACATCCCTTTTGTAAATGCCATGTCTCTTTATGCTGTAGACCAGGGGTCGGCAACCTATGGCAAACTTGTAATTTCCAATGACATGCAGCCGCAAATGACATCACGAAGTCCAAACCAAATAAATACTACAACGCAAAGAAGATATTTAGCTGTTTCAATTTTAATATATACTTAAGTATATATACTATATATTACGATATAAAATATATTGTAGAACAGGTATATTGACTTTGACTTGTATACAAATACGTAGGCTATTGAGCCACTGATTGATTTTAAGTCGGCACATAGCAAAAGGTTGCCGACACCAGATGTAAACGGTTATAGCTCTCCACAAATTCTATTGTCTTTATTAGCTGTGAATTGCCATAACTTTTTGGGAAGATAGTGAAATTATTTTCCGTTGTCTTCTCTAAATTCAGAGTAGTCCTTGTTCTAGACTACCTGCTATTCCATGCTGGAAATCCCGGTCTACCTTACTATTTAATCCTTAGATGGAGCAAAAGAAATGGATTCATGTCCTTGTAAAAAAGTGCACATAACTAAGTTGGAATTTGAACTGGGCTCTCCGATTTCCTTTTCTGTACACATTTCTGTTACACTATCCTCCCATCACTCCATAACGATGTGTTGATAAATAAATCAATAAAAATAGGAAAGAACCTATAAAAATATTATCAATATCCAACTTAAAGAGGTAAATTTCGTCTATTTTTACCCCGTTCTTTTATGAAATATACAAAATAATCACATGTTGCTGTAAAGATAACAGCAAAACACTTTTCTACATTCACATTTGAAATTTTTTTTTTTATAAAATGTGGTTAGTAAAAATGAATATTAATAACTCATCTGAAAATGATAGCAAAAATACAACGCCAAATTAATAATATTCATTTTTCTCTGCAGATAGAGTTATATCAATTCTAAAATCTTCTGGAATGTTTGAGACGCTTCAACATGTCATGTATCTCACCTCTTATGATGCAATGGTAGCTGCAGGTTCTGAAGATGTAAGTAGAAACACTAGATTATTTCATTCATCTAAAAAGGTGTTTTGTCATGTACCAGCTATCACAAACATTGATGAGAAATCCTTTCATGGTAACAGTCTTTTACGAAGGCAGTGACAACTTACAGCAGTACAATACACACAACTGCAATGCCTGACATGTATGGCAATGTTTTCAGTAACGTGAAAAGACCTCTGTGTTGTGTTGGTTCCCAAGTACCTCAGATCTCAATCTTATTGAATATTTTTCGAGTGTGTTGAAACAAAAGTTTCACTATGCAGAATCTCTATTATATAACATATAGCATGTAAAAGAGCTGCTATTAAAATCTTGGCACCAAATCCAAGAGGAATCCATTACATATATTTAAGAGTCTATACCTGATTGATAAGAGCTGTTTCGCGAGCACAATTAAGATCAACAACTTATTAGGCAGGTGGCCACAATGATTTGTCTCATACATACATAGATAAACATATGGTATGAAGATCGCTTGAGGCGTGAAACTGACAGTCACCATACAGTGTTGATCCCTATGTCCATTATTTATCTATCTGCAGCATTTTTATCAATGTAAATCAGCATGAAAGTTCTTTCGCTCTCCAGGTAATGAAGTCGATGGCCCGCTACATTGGTATATACTAAAGATAATTTCTTTGACTATTCAACGTAAGAATTATCGATAGTCATAGAGAAAGTAAGCGCTAAAAATAAGGTCTCGTGGTTATTCTGTCATGTTGAAATGACTTCTGTCAGCAAAAGCTGATAGACCTGAAACCGTAAAACGCCAGGATATGTGTACAATTAGACGTTTAAAAATTTTGTTCCATATAAAAATGTTTCATTGATATTACCGTCATGTTATTTCATAATAATTTTCTCTCAGATCATTTTAAGAGATATATATTTCTAAAGAATTGATTAATTTTAGTTTTTAATTCGACATATTTTTATTACTTCTAACGCGGATGACCACATTTGTGTAGACGCTCTAATTATTTCAAACAGTATTTATTTTGTCGACCAGCTTATGTTTCCGAAAAAAAATAATAGAATAAATCTACCCTATGGTAGGATTCGAGCCAACGTCTCCCTGTGTCGGAGAAACCAGTGTCTGGTCCGGTGTACTATTGACCGCATTTTAAATGTGCAGGTCTGTAGCCTAAGAATGTTTAAAACGAGTTGTTCTACTCGAATGCAGCTATCCATAAATAATAACGTTGGAAGTAATAGTAATAATAATAATAATAGTAATAATAATAAAATAATAATAATAGTAATAATAGTAATAGTAATAATAATAATAGTAATAATAATAATAGTAATAATAATAATAATAGTAATAATAGTAATAGTAATAATAATAATAATAATAGTAATAATAATAATAGTAATAATAGTAATAGTAATAATATTAATAATAATAGTAATAATAGTAATAATAATAATAATAATAGTAATAATAATAATAGTAATAATAGTAATAGTAATAGTAATAATAATAATAGTAA
>OZ010572.1:16993060-17103060 GCA_963932145.1 Acanthosepion lycidas | reverse complement strand
TGATTGTTTTTATTTACGGCATATCAACATCAATGGGTTAGTTAATGCCGACAAGATTTCTATTGCTGTAATATTTTTGTTAAAATATGTAATGATGGTAATATTTTTTCAAACATGTATTGCTGGTTATATTTAAAAAATAATAATTAAAACCTATTATTCCACTTCCACTTTGGAATTAAAACCTATTATTCCACTTTCATAGCGTTTTGATCCCTGTTTGGGGTTAACTATTTGCCCAAAGCTTGAACCCAAACAGGTGCTACCACCACGGGTCAGGGTGGACCTTGGATCACCAACAATTAAGAAGTGGTTCCACGCTCCCCAAAACTTCCTGATCAGAGACCTGGCTGTCGTGTTTAGTTTATCGTCTTACCCAGGAGACGGGCGTAGTTTATCGTCATACCCAGGACGTTTCAGGTTTGGGTTGAGTTTCAGTCTCAATAGGCGTTCAGGGCACAGGATCCTCCCTGAGGGATCATCCGTTCATCGTGATAGTTTTGGGTCCGATCGGCGATGATAGAATGTAACTAGTTTGGCTTTCGAATCATTGAATTTGACTAGCAAGTTATGGCTATGGCACTTGATAAATTGGCGCATCACAATCTTCCTACCTTTGTCTCTCACTGATTTAGATGCAAGTGAAGTTTTGTTCTGATTTTATGTGTAATTTAAAAAAAAAGTAATTTAATGCATGTATGTTTAGATCTCGCTCTCTATATATATATGTGTGTGTGTTTGTGCGTGTGTGTGTGTGTGTGTGTGTGTGTGTAATCGTTTAAAACACCCCAAGTAATGTCACTAGAATGAAGTGGGTTACAGGGAGTGAAAGTGAAAAAGAATAAGAAGACAGAAAATAGGGAGGATAGAGGAGACAAAAAAAAGGAACAGGGTTCAAGAAAACGGAAGATGGCGATTGACGTTGCATTTAATGTTTTGAAGATTTTAGTTATCAGGGAAGCAAGAAATCGGAAGGTGTTCCACAGGTGAGAAATGCGAGAAAAGAAATTGTTACGATAGAAGTGGTGGTTGCATCTAGCTGGTTCAACAGTAAAACGGTGAGATTTAGTTGCCAATTTAGTAGCATGCTGAAATTCATATAGTCTGAGTACCAGGGAAAATTCATCTCAGCAGTTGCCAAGAACATATTTATAAAAAAGATAGAGGGAAGACACTCTACGTTGGTGAGAAAGTGACTGAAGTCGAGATGCCTGGTCAGGATCGATTACATTACAGACCCTTGTTTGAATTTTATCAAGAATCTCGAGATGTGTAGCAGGAGCTCCAGACTATATATGTCATCAATATTCAATGAACGAAGCCCCAGACTATATATGACATCATTGTTTAATGAACGGACGAATGGTATATTTATAAATTTTCAAGTTGGATTCTGACGAAAAAAATCTTCAGGCTCAATATACTGGACCAACTTTCCTAGCAGTAAACCTAGCGATTGATTTGATATAGTCATTCCACTTCATGTTAGGGAAAACCATGAAACCAAAAAAGTGTAGATTTGATTTCCTGGAGTTTAACATCAGCCATGCTCTGATGACAGGCAGAAAACATTCTGTGGCCGTTAAATGATAGGCGGTTTTATTTTGGAGGCGTTAAAATTTACAAGTCATTTCTTGCCCCAGTTAACCAGTGATTGGTGGTCCTTTTCAAGAACAGTTGCTAGGCTACTTTGTCAGATTTCCTCGTCTTTGTCACTCGAAATATTCCAACCTTTTTCAGATGCCAATTAGACTCGTTAATTTTCGAGTATTGCTTAATCCACACTACCAGGATGTTCTTATATCTATTCCTGTCATGTCCGGTGATTTTAAATGTACGTTAGCAGGATTTTTTTTATCTATTTATTGCAGAGAGTGTATATTTAATTATTCCACGGGGTGTATATTGCATTGTACATTTCTGCACCTGCCACACCGAGAAAATTTAACAAGTCATAATCGACCATTTTTTTTTGTAATATAGATGATTTCTTTTTACACTAATCAACGGATTGAATGAAATGAATTTTAACCAGAACTTTTATTCATCAATTCTAGTCGTATATATTTTCCTACCCGCAAATATCGAAATGAAATACTTACATAGATTTTCGACTCCCTGTAGGCACCCATACTTTTTCTTGCAATCTTCATACTTCACTTTTTTTCTTGAAATACAAAAAAATTTAAAAAATGCAGTTATTAAGAATCAAAATCATTTTGATATTGCAATATTAGCTTAGTAATGTATCTAGAACATTGCCTATTGATAGGACGTCTTCTTCCATTAGGTCGATATTTTTCTAATGTTATTCTGTTTGCTTCATAATACGTTAGCACTTATGTTGGCCTGACTCAAAGCTGAGATAGTTGTGTGTTTTCAAGTAAAGCCAATAGAATCTGGAAATAAAGAAGGATGTTAAATACTAATTTTTAAAGCAAACACACAGAGGGCCGGTGCAAGGGTCTCGTGACCCCTGAATCTATGATACAGCTCATCAGGATATGATACAGGACTCTACACTATACTACATATCAATTTTCATAAGCTAATATTCATATAAATTACAAATTTTATTGTAAACTAATTATGTACAATAATGGATCATATGCAATATAGGTGGGCAATTCAACTAGGAAAATAGAAAATAAATCCAATTTATCTAAATACAAATTAGAGACATATTATTATAGACCATGCTTTAAATAAATCAATGTTTTGCGACAATTTTTAACATCAACTTGAGATTTTTCTTGTAAAAAAGTTGAATAATTATAACACATTCCAACATTATGAATAAAAAATAGTGAATTTTAAGTGTTTTTTCGAGACTTAGCATGAGCAAAACAAATTAACGAACTTGGACAAAAAAAAAAAAAAAAAAATAACCCCAGAATAAATGACTAAATCCGCGAAAATTTTTTATCCTTTAATAGTTAGTTGTGCTTAGTTTAATTTGTAACGTATATAAAATGTAAGTAGAAAAAAGCAAACGTTGATAAGGTAGCGAGGTCACAAAGCACCTGCCGGAGCGCCAATCAAACTTGCTCCCTGACCGCACAGGCCCTTCATACAGCCCCGCCACTCTTTTCTAAGATTGATACAATACAGTCTTGTTACACCAGTATTCACTACTGTGCCTTACTTTGCCTGTAAAAAGAAAGGAAATATTGTAGATAAATTAAAAGTCATTAAAACTTACTGACATAATTCTTCCTTTGTTCCATTTTTAAGTGCTTTCATAGCAGCAATCTCCGATCTACAAAGGTAGTCACAAGCTGGAAATGTAGACGAAGATGTTATTTATTCAATAATCAAAGATATGCCATAGTCCGGCTTCTTCTATGGTAGAGTTGAAAATACTGATCTTTCATTCTATAACACTTGGTCGACACGATTTTTGGTGCCAAGAAGCAAAACATTTTTTAGCTAATTTGAAGGTGCTGATTACGAAAATGACCTGAGCTTTTCATGGTTAGCTACCATTTTTGCTGTACTGAAATTGCTCATTTTTGGAAAAAGATCAATTTACAATCTCGGCTGATCGCAAAATTTAGTTAATAAAAATCGTAGAAACCCACCAATTTTCAGGTAGGCCGAGCAATTTATCTCAGAAACCTGAAATAAACTATTTTTTTTTTATAAGAAAAAGTGTTTTAGAGTCAAAAATGTTATTTTTTTTCAATTTATCACCAAAATTCAAACTAACTGATAAACTTTATCAGTAATACACTTTAGTAAACCCAATAATTAAGGTAACATCAAGAAAATGAGACCCTAAAATCTTCTGTTTGATATTCATAAATTTACCCCCATCACATTTATCCCTTCACTACGGAAGAAAACCAATCACATTGAGAGCATTTTGTTTTCACAGTTGGAAAGAAAGTCAAACCGAAGACATCCCAATTGAATGCATCTATTCCATTGTACATGATGCTGCTGGAGTATCAAAAGGGACTTAAATAACATTGAACATGAGAGACAATCAAGAAAGAGAAAATTTTTACCATGGTTCTTATGTTCACGAAGGTTTTATTTCTGCTGTTATTTTATTAAACGATTTGATAAAAATACTTGTTGGTGTTAGTATATTCAATCGTGTTATTTTAAAAACTCAGGGTCTGATTATTATTGCAAAAATAGTATTTCTCAATAAGCAGGCTAATATTTGTTGGCTTAAATACGAAGTGAGAGGTTTCTACGAATTTAGTTTTAGAAATTTTGCCATCGATCAATAACATATATACAGAAAACAAATAAAAAAAACGCTTTTCCCCCCCAAAATGAGGCATTTCTGTACAGCAAAAATGGTAGCTAACCAAGAAAAAGTAAGGTCATTTTCAGATTCAGCGCCCTCAAATTATTTTAAAAACGATATTTGGTGTCTCGACACCATTTCAAAATTGTTTTTTTTACCAGTATAATCAAGAGTGTGTCATAATCCCGCTTCTTCTATGGCGGAGGGGTAACACTGATCTTCACACTGCTTATATTTAATTAATCACATTTACTGACTCAACCATACGATGTTCTTTATTGATACGGAAAACACTTTGGCAACCACTACGAAGAGAGTGTTGAAACGATCTCGGCCCGAACCATATCTGGAAAATCACTATTCCGATGTTTGGTAACAGAATCACAGATTTTAGAAGGGAATCAGGCCGATAGCTTCAGAGATTTTGAATGTTTATTTTCTAAGTGTAGTTCAGATGTAGTACAAAGCCGAAAGCATGGGGCACCTAATAAGGACTGAACTCATTACTTAGTTGTAACTGTTCTAGCAAGACAAGTTTTCTAACCATTTCACCACGTCGGGGCGCTCCTCAGAGATTTTGAATGACAGAGCTAATTATTTAAATATTTACAATTTGTTATGTAGAGAAAGGACGTGATGGTATTGTAAAAGGATTCCTTGAAATTAAATTTATTTAGAAATTGTTAATCATCACTCCACCCAGCTAATATGACAAAACACAATTTACTGAAAACGGACATAACCTGCAGGTTTGCGAGTAGGATAAAGAAAAAGAATAAGAACATCATAAAAACTTGCAGATTGCTTAATCCGAAAAAAACTTGACAAATGCTTACAGCAAGGCGAAAGTTTTTTCTTGAATTTCTTTATTGAACATTGTGCTTCTTGGTAACAGGCGATCAGTTTCTGGATTCGACTGTGAATACAAGGAGAATAAACAAAGGTGAGTTACGTGTTCATTGTTAAATAGTAAAGATCATAATAGGAACGCGCATGCAAAGAAAATATTATTTTTTTCTTTAGAACACGTATTGTCCGTTTCATCTTAATTTTAGTAACGTTTTCTTCGTTCCTATCTCTCCTACACACGCATATAATATATATATATATATATATATATATATATATATATATATATATATATATATATATATATGTGTGTGTGTGTGTGTGTGTGTGTGTGTGTGTGAAAAGTGTGTGTATATAAATATAAATAAATATATATATATGTGTATAATTATTTATATATTATATGCGCGGTACTTATTAGAAAGCGCTCAATATCAGAGATAGAGCTAACATATATGGTTGGATAGATGTGAGCTCACATCTATCCAACCATATATATATATATATATATATATATATATATATATGTACCGGATGTAACACCAAAATTGTCTAAATCATGTGACAAGAAAATAATCTAATTGTTAGATTAAGCTCAGAAACGTTTTAGTCACGTTTTCTTTATTTCTATCTCTCCTACACACGTATATATATATATATATATATATATATATATATATATATATATATATATATATATATATATATGTGTGTGTGTGTGTGTGTGTGTGTGTGTGTGTGTGTGTGTGTAATTATTTATTTAAAAATTATAACATAAATCTGTAATAAAATCACTACAAAAATAGCCATTTTGTTTCAACACCTCTGGTGTTTTATCAAGTGATGATGTTGAATGTAGTTATTGGAATTGATTTCATATATACCAATCATATACTTGGATATATATATATATATATATATATATATATATATATATATATATATATATATATATACTGGATGTAACAGGAAAATTGTCCAAATAATGTGACAAGAAAATATTCTAATAGTTAGATTATGCCCAGAAACGTTGAATCTTAGAAGTGATTAAAGATATCTTACTGGAATTCTCAGAGGTTTTTATAAAACTATTGGTCTCAACTTTGATCAATAAGAATGTATAATCACTCCCCAAGCTTAACAGTAGAATCGTGATGAAATCGATCATAAACGAAAATAGCATGTTCATCATTAATTAATCATAGTTAAGGATCGGAAGCTTATGAAGGATTGAAATTATATTCAAATATATGTATATATTATTCTAGGAACATTTTCCAACTCATTCACTATGATCTTCGTCTTCTCTAACCTTCTAGCTTTCTGTCCTGCAGTAACAAGGCGCCTCACAGGTTTCGCATACGATTTCATTTTTTTTCACTGCTCTTTGGATCGTCCTAGCTGAAACTCCTCTCTCACACGCCAAATGTCTTATGAATTGAGTTGGATCTTTTCTAATTGATCTCTTTAGCTCTAAGTTGAAATGGTGATCCAGTTTCCCTCTTTTTAAACTTATTCGCCGTTCTCTTGATGGTTCTTGAATGGACTTTGTGGATGGAAGCTAGAGTATGAATGTTGGTACTATTACTGAAGGCCTGAATAATCTTTTTCCTCTCACCATTGCTCACTTGGAAAGACAATAGGGTTAATACAAAACAATTTTAACCTGTTCTCTTTCTAGCTGAATAACTCAAACGCTTTTTAGTGATTCTTATGGCGAATGATGTCACGTTGGCTGGAAAAAAACTTAATCAGTTCATTGGTTTTTTAGATATTAAATATATTGTGGGATGGGAAATTATGCCGTTACGCAATTTGGACAATTTTGGTGTTACATTTAGTGACTGTGAATGAGAATGTGTGCATGTGTCCGTGTCTTTAATGTTTCATGCTTACCTGCACGATGGCAAGAGATGAAAAAGTTCTCCAGGACAGCTGTTTTCACAATCTAGAAAAAAGTAAAAATATCTCGTTTCAATTAGCCTATGAATATTTTCATCTCGTTTGAGAACAGTATATATTTACAAAAGGAATTAGTCGACCAACTTGACTGCATACACTCTTTCTATTTATTTTTTTTTAAGCGTGTATTTTTACTACTTTAGTATTTTACTAACAGCATAGCCCGGCGTTTCCCGTGCTTGATTCAAAAATCGTACGACTCATACAGCAATCGCTATCACTTCCTTGCCTTTTTGCCCTTCCTTGCCTTTAAAGGGGTGCCCTTTGCCGTGCTGCTGTTGCTACACGCCTTACTTCTTGCCTATCGCACACTGCGAATTTTTTCTAAGCTCTATACTAAACATTAAACATTAAATCTGTTACGAAAAAAGAACTAAACAAAATGAACACAAAACGATCAGCTTTAAAAAAGGACTCGTAACTGGACAAACCGAATGAAAAAAGAATGTTAAAAAACAAATACTTTTTCACACCCAACCCAGTTCTGCGGAATCAGAATCAACGTTGAGTTTAAGCAAGTGAATGAGCCAATTGGAGTAAAGTGCCATGCAGATTTAAATTTTTCCCACTTGTGACAAATGCAGCTATCGATTTTTTTTGCATGTTAGCACGCTAGTTAACATTCGTGTCAGTCAGCTGTAGGCTCTCACTCTGGCCAGTAGAAAATGGCCGCAAACTACATGAAAACTGACGTAGAAGCATGAAAAAATCGATTATTTCCACTATCGATGGGAGTTGGGAAATGAAAAGTCGGTCTTGGCTTTTTCGCTAACTTGGAGCATGTGCATGTAAATTTTGGTGCAAATCCATCGAAAATTGCGGCCGTGCATTCGTTACACACACACACACACACACACACACACACACACACACAAACTACCTTTTATAGATAGAGATTATGAAAGCACTCAGTGTAGATCGGACCCATTGTCGGTTGACCGGTTATACTAGCACCCTCTTTTGTATTTCTTAGCTCTGTCAAGTATCTTATTCTAATTCTGTATGTTCCTTCCTTAATTAGCACCCTGCCATTACCTCTTAAATAATGAACTATTTCGTTTTGATCACGAGGAAAAGCCAGAAAAGACATTTCATAGACTGTTTCGTTTCATTGAGAAAAACAAAGAAAGAAAGGATAGAAGAGGTGATAATGTATTTAACGTCTGTTTCAGAGAAGTTTTTTAAAAACAAATCTTTTCTATTCACTGCCAGTAAAGGATGGACTGTACCGTCTTCCGACATATCTGAGACGCGAGTTGGTTCCAGTGAGAAAATGAAAGAAAGAAAGAAAGTAAGAAAGAAGAGGTGATAACACTGTGTTTAACGTCTGTTTCAGTGAAATGGAAAGTTGTCAATTTCAGTTTTTTTTCATTTGTACCCCCTTACTTCTTTAAATAATGACCAGCATTTATATTTATGACTGTTAGTGTAATTTCAATATTTTGTTAAAGTTGTTAAGCTCAAATATTTGACGATGCGATAGGAGAATTTCTACGGATATTTTATTGTAGAACTCGCCATGAGCTTATGCAATCATCAACTTAATTAAGATTCACCAGAAAATTAAAATAATAAAGCCGTAAAATTTTCACGGGTTCAACGTAATTCTTCATTTGTTAGTGAAATATTAAACGTTTTAATACAACGTTTATTAAAACGTGATATAACCTTGTCTAATGGTCCCAATATTAGAAGCACCATAAGTTTTACGTTAATGTTGAGCGTTTAATCTCTATTGGATTTTTCTATAAATTTTACAGAATTTAGTGAATAAAAAAGATGAAAAAAAACAAAACAAAAAAAAAAACTGAGGTGATGAATTCTATTTATTTGCTAAATTAAACTTAGTGTGACAACGTCTTCCGCTCGTCCGTCGTTCACTGCATCTGTAAGGACATCAAAGATTGTCTGTGTCTGCATATACAACAGACTAAGCTATGCGCACAGGTTTGTGGACTTGCCCGTAATCGAATTCACAAAAAATAACAATTCCTTTTCAAGACTTCTGTGTTTGGGAAATAGCAACAATACGAATTCTCACTCATCTGGCTATGTTTTGCTCCGACTGAACTTTCTAACTTCTTCTGGTCCCTTTCTCTCTGGACGCTGAGCAGTTACTCACTTGTTATCTACCTATTTTTTCTGACTGCTGGACTTCTTTTCTCTGCCTCTCTTTGCTTACATAGATAATAGCTCAGGTCCCGCCACCTCTATCCGTCCCTTTGTGTTCCAGAACAAGAGACCACCCATTCGGCTTTTTGGGTGGTCAGGGACTACTTTTATGATTATCTAAAATCATTAACACAATTTTATGAAGCAGCTGGAGACAAAAATCCCCAAAATACTGACATTTAAGTTGACTAAAAGATGGACTGGAGACGAATTTCCCGAAAGCTTTGGGTATTTAAGTTGACTCAAAGGAAAAGGAATCTATCTACTTATTCCTTAATGATGTGCGAGAAATCGTATTGCTACATTAGTATATAACGAAGCCTCAACTACGTGAATTTTCATAAGGAACGAACTAAAAACTTTAGCGAATTGGTTTTTGAGATGGGCTCCCTGGTCTTTTTGGTATGGGTGATACGAATCAGATGTTTCTGTTTTAATAGTTGCCAAAATTTGAGACTAAAGCAAATATACGTGAAACCAAGAAAATAATCCGGAACATAGATAAATAAATAAAAATAAAAAGGAACTTTTGTTGGTATTTAACCAAACTTATATAAATGAAAAATTGTTTTCCAAATACAACATGGGTGTGTGTGTGGGTATGTGTGTGGGTATGTGTGTGTGGGGGTATATATATATATATATATATATATATATATATATATATATATATATATATATTAGGTTGGAATAAAGTTCGTGATGTTTGAACACGTGATTTCGTTTCACACGTGACTAAAATTGATGACTTGAAATGTGACATTTCAAAGTGTATTTCTTGGTTCGTATGTGGTTTGTGGATGTTTAATGTTTTTATATTATAAGTGAAAATGGATGAAAATGAAATACATTTTCATCATTTGACACCCTTTTATTCTCAAAAAGGAAAAACCATTGTGCAAACAGCAAAAAAGATGTGTGCTATTTATGAAGATGGTGCCATAGCCGAGAGTACTGTTCGTAAGTGGCTCACAGCTTTTGAATTTAAAATTTTGATTTGGAAGACCGAAAACGTTCCGGCAGACCTGTAGTCAATGATGATGACCAAATCGAAACGCTAATACATAATAGTGCAGGTCTCACACTACGGGACCTCGCAGAGATACTTATGACGGACGCAGATAGCCTAAACACGCATACACGCATATATTAAGGTTAATTTCCGCCTAGCAACATAATGGGGGTCACGTGGAAGTTTTGTGACATTTTGGGAAAGTAAGCTGGAATTCGCGCCAAAACTCAAGACACGTGAGAGTTAAAAATTTACTTAGGAGTGAGTTGCTGCCTTGTCTTTGAAGGAGCAAGACTCGAAATCGAAGCGCTGATAATTTATGAACGGAAAGATAAGACTCATTTGATAATGTTGGAACTTGTCCGATTCATCCCGGGCAACTCCGGACAAGAAATATAAGAACAAGTATTTCTGTTCGATAACCCCAAATTGAAGACGCAGAGAAATTTGTACGCTGAGAATACAGACTGCGTTTGAAGAAAAGAGAAAACCAGAGAGGAAGAAAGTATATATCTCTGTTACAAGCTGAACTGTGTAAAGAAAAAGAAAAAGGAAAACCAGAGAGGAAGAAAGTATATACCTCTGTTACAAGTTGAATTGGGTAAAGAAGAAAGAAAGAAAGAAAGAAAGAAAGAAGAAAACCAAAGAGAGGAAGAAAGTGTATATCCCTGTTGCAGTGAGTCGGGTTTGGAAACGGAACTGTATACAGAAGAAAAAAGAAGGAAAGAAAAAGGAAAAACAGAGAGAAGAAGAAAGTGTATATTTCTGTTACAGCCGGACAGTGTGTAAAATCGTATTTGTGTCAAGGAAAGAAAAATAAGGACAATGATAAAAAGAGAACTGAATATAAAGATAAGTAATCATATATTTTGGACCCGTATTAGAAAGATACACATACATCCATAAATATTATGTTCTTACAAACACCTTTCCACATGTTAAAATAAGAATTGTAACTCCTATCCCATCTCTTTTGTGTATGCGTTGATTTCTGCATTCGTAATAATTCATACTTATATTTTTGTCCGTTCGGGTTCAGTCGAATCCATTTGGAGTTTGGCGAATTTTGATATCCCAACGTAAGTCTTGAGATCTGGTCGTTGGATGTTTTTACTCATGCTTATATTTTCTTTTATTTTAATATTTTGTATCTATGTACATATTAAAGTTCTTGTATCAAGAGTCACTAAGCCTTATCGTTCATCCTTGAATTGTGGATCAGTATTCGTGTTGAAACTGAAGCGAACCTGGGAAAAGATTACTGTTCGATTATCCTAATCGAACAGTGTTCTTAAAACATTTTTTGTTTACCAATTGTCCATTGTCACGATCTGAGAGAGATAGCCTTTATCTCTCCACAGGTGTGAGAATGTATATATCTTCTGGTCGGCGTATGATCGCCTTATAAACCCATTCGTCGACTAGGGCATATGACATACTCCATGTATCTCATCTGAACATTATCAGGCATTTGAAAAGACTTGGATACGTGAAACGCTACAATGCCTGCATGCCTTACGATTTCACGGAAAAAAAGTTGAATGGGCCGCATTTTCATTTGTGGTTCTCTGCTCAGACACAACAAACATAACCAAAACGATTAATTAAAAAAAAAAAAAAAAAAAAATAGAACTATCACAGTCGATGAAAAATGAAACGAAAAATGTCCTGTATAAAACGAAATAAGTTACCGTAAACCACCCCAAAAGTCGGTCTTCATCCGAAGATGGTGCTATTGAAAAGTACTATGCCTTACGAGTCCTTTCTTAAAATCAAACGTTGAATTCACAGAAATACTGCTCAAAATTGGACACATTGAAGGCAGCAATTGATGAAAAGACTCCGGAATTGGCCAATTAGGCGACTTTTTTTTTTATTCCATAAGGACAGCTGTAGACCTATCATCTCTTTGCAGACTAGGCAAAAATTGATACAGCGTGGTTGGGATGTCCTACTCGATCCGCGATACTCACTTGAACCTGCACATTTGGATTATCACTTAGTTCAGTCCCTAATTTTTGGAAGTCTTTAAAGCCACTTAGACCAGTTCATCACCCATAAAGATACCAATTTCTAAGAGGATGGAATCATGAAGCTGTCTCAAAAATGATGAAAGGTAGTAGAAGCAAATGGCACATATGTGGTTTAATAAACCTATCTACAAATATATGAATAACTGTCTTTGAAATTCACTTAAAGACGCTAAGACCGTGTTAAACAAGTGGTGAAATTCGAATTAACTTCGCTCAAATTTGACTGTGGCATTGAAGCAATGAAGTGTTCGTCGCGCGCGAAAGTGTAAGAAAAGATTTAAGGGTTAATGTAAGTGGATGATAAAGATTCAAACGAAAACGTCAGTTTAATTCGGTCTGTAAGTTTTTTTTTCTGTTAATAAATAAATAAATAAATATAATTCTAGCCTTTCTTGGTTACGTCCGGTTGTATGTTTTCATTATTTTAGTTAACTAATCCGTGCTGCTGTTCATCTAAACCTCGGGCAAGAACAAACAGTGTGACTTTGATCGGATTAAATACTTTCAAGGCTTTGAAGAGTTTCCTTGGGCCGTTTAACCGGAAAATACACCAAAAAGTTAAAACTTCGAGTATTTTAAGAGCAAAAAAGTTCCCGTTTCTTTGTTTGGATTTCTCAAACTTAGCATATTTACTATTATACATTAACTCATTCAGGCCTATTTTCTTCTCTTTCTTGTTTGCTTACAAGAAATGAAGAAAAATATACAAAAAATGATATCGAAAAAAATTCCATTTGTCAAATAAGATCTGTTCATCATAAAAAAGAAAAGAGGGTCAACTCAGTGCAGTGAATCACTATATAATAATTTCCAAGATATACATCTGACCATATAACATTGAAATTTGAAACAGTTACATCAGTTTATTTACAATGTTCCCAGCTTTTGATTTCTCTAATAGAATTAAAAAAAAATGTTGCTCACGGCATTTTTTCTTCAGAATCCATGTACCATTCGGGTTAGAAATAAAAATTCCCTTTTCAATCATCTTCTCCCTGACAGCTTGTGGTGAAGAGCAACCAGCTGCATTTGAAGTGACTGGTCCTCTTCCAAGGCACATCAAATGGTTGCTAAAAAAGAAAGCATGAATAAGTTTCTCGTCAAAAAATGAACAATTACAGACTGAAAATATTTGCCCCAAATACACTAAAATATCGATTCGAAAAATAGATTTTTTAACAAGGACATTGAATGGGGTTTTGAATCGAGAAATGTTCAATGCTGCTGATGCAGTTTTTAAAATCATTTCACCCCAAACAAGGCAATAAAAGCACTGGGACGTAAGGGCTTACTGAATGTTAGAGAATATGAGAAAAAACATCATTAAGGAGAGAGGACAATAAAAGAACAAGACTTAAGAACACAGAAGATAATGATCGAAGATCAATGTTGACTGGGAAGTAAGAAAGTGGAAGAGTGTTCCATAAGCGAGAAGTTCGATAGAAGAAGATATTAGCATAGACTTTAAAGATATATCTAGCCATTTCAATTCTGAAACGATGAGACATTGTCACTAATCTAGTACTGTACTTAAATTCATGAAGGTTACGTACCATACCGTAAAATTCACGAAAGCAATTACCATGAAAGTATTTATAGAAAAAGCACGTGGAAGCTGCATCATGGCGGTGAGAAAGAGACTGAACTGAGATTCCAGGTCAGGAGCAATAACATTGAAAATTCTTCTTTGGATTTTATCAAGAATCTCTAAATAATATAACAGGAGCGCTAGACCAGATGTGGCGGCAATATTCAAAGCATAGAAGGTAAGCAAGGATCACCAGAAGGAATTAAGCTACTCAGAAAATAAATCATTTGTACATCGAGAGGAAAAGAAGGGTATGTTGCAGTTTAAGCTTCGCTCTCAGTTTTTATTAAAAAAATTTCCCGAATAGTTACATTTAGGTGTAAATTTACATGCTTAATTCGAAAATAACAATGAAATTTTGATAAAATCTACCATTTTGGAGTTATCGGCAATATTCTCAACATTTTTCGCATTTCGTTTTGCCTTTGTTCTTGACATTTTTTAAACGAAAGACACATTTTAAATCTGCATGCGTTATTGCAATCGTCATATCTGAATGCTGGCTTTCTTTCCATAACACTGACAACATTTTCAATATTGGGATGCTATAGGCGTAATCATTATAAGACTACCTGGAAAAAGGAAAAAAACACACACATAAAAAAAAACAAATATTAATGGGCAGTATTATGCATTAGAATTAAGACAACCGAAGGAAGCAATCAAGTCGAAACGCAGAGGGAAGTTGAGGAAAGGTGTACTCTCGTTCCAGGATAACGCGCCTGTTTACACTGCTCAGGTTGCAGAAGCTGAAGCTGCCATCTGTGGCTTTGAATTGCTACACTGTCCATCTTACTCACCAGATTTAGCTCCATGTTTGCTATATTCAAATTTCACCTGCGTGGTCGCCATTTTGATGAGATCACATGTGCCGTGGAGGAGTTTTTGGGGGATCAGGACGCCGCCTTCTTCCGTGATGACATTACAATGCTTAAGCATCGTTGGAGCAAATGTATTGATGTCAAGAAGGACTATATTGAAAAATAGTAAAAAATTGTCTTGTTTCTCCAACTCCTTCTGGGCAAGGATTAGAACTTTTTGAACGACCCTCGTACGTAATATCAATCTTCCTATATGGGAGTGAATGCTGGACAATTTCCACACAGACGAAAAGGAGATTTGCGACAACAGAGAAGTGGTTTTATCGAAGAAAGCTGAGAATACTATGGTCGTGTAAGCAACGAAGATGTTTGAGATAAAATAGAAATAAAAAGGTCACTTATACTTAGGATCACAAAGAGACAATTAAGATTTTATAATGAAGATAGAAGGCTTGGAAAATCTGACACTCAGAGGATATTTTGAAGGCAAAAGGGAGCGAGTAGCCTAATTAATGAGCTTGTGTAAATATGTGGTAGAACAGGGAAGGCGAGAATAGTAAAAAGACAAGCATTGCAAAGAGCTACAAAGTATAAAAAGTTGTGGAAAGATATGATCACCCACGTCCTGAAGAGACACGGTACCAAGAAGAAGTCACCCATGCACATAGTGAAGTATGTTTTAATAGTAGTATTAATAGCGGTGGTTATATTTCTTTGATACTTACTAACACGAGCTCTCATAAGGGAATCCGCCTTCACTAGTCAGACAATTTTCAACCTCACACGCTAAAAAGAAGAGGCAATAAACAGAAAAAAAAAAAAAGATTACTCTATAGCCAAATAATTATTACATTAAACTTTAAAGTCTTCATAACTCTAATACAAATTTCTGAGGTGAAATATATTGCACCAGCCAAGGTATATATTGGGTTGGTGCATAATTATCAGCCGTTTTTGTAAGTGAGTAATTTCTTAAAAATTGCTCTTTTGTTTAAACGCCTGATAATTATGCACGACCTCAATATATCCTTAAATATCAGCGGAAACTTTATTTCAAGCTAGCAGGCTTCGTCCGCTCGCTATCACTTCAAAGTAAGATATATTCACTACTTGAAATCTTTGAAACAAAAATTTTAAATGAACATTTCATCCATAAATTGGTTGTAAACATGAAAGAAAACATTTATTTATTCAGGGAGCTAAACATTAAAATTTTAACCATTTTTAAACAAATGAAACATTGTGAAACTGAATAACATTTAACAGCTGTTGACAGAAATAAAATATATGTATTTTGCATGAGGGAAAAACATAATGTTGAAAAAATTGAAATCAAAATGAAGTAAAATGCAAATTTCGAACACTTTTCTGCACTATATAAGACAATATCCCTAAACAAATATTTTTTATATGAAAATCAAAACAATTATTGAATAAAAGAACCGTAATGAAGGGCAGTTAATTAATGAAATATACTTTTTTAAAATCAATATGAAAATTAGTTAAACCTGAAAAGTGATATCGCCTAGAAGTAGATAATATATAATACAGCTTATATTTACCCGCTGCCCCACGCAGCAAGATATGGCACAAGGCCTAGTTTAAAGTGGGGTATCCGAGCCCGTAGGCTCGGGCAAAAATTTCCTATAGACCACGTAAAAACGGAGTAGGGGCCATTTTAACCCCCAGTAATTCGTGGGAGAATTCACCTCCAATTTCGCATTTATTCGGTATAGGTAAAAGTTCGCTTTTTGGTTCTGTGACATCTGTAATATCAAATTGCAAAATATTGATATAATTTGACTAATTTTGTTTATTGGTTTTAATGTTGAAGGCATAAATTTAATTCGCTTTTTAAGAAAACGGTTCAATAGAAACAACAGGAAAACTTTCTTGACGTTCTTTTTAACCTTAAAATTGGTTTGGTTTGGTTTCTTTTACGGCAAACCAACCTTAATGGGCTATTTAATGCCGACAAGATTTTTTATTGCTGACCATATTTTTTTTTCTTAAAAAATTTTTGACAATATTTTTTTCAAAAATGAATTGCTGCTAATATTTTTTCCAAATAAGTATTGCTGGTAATAATTTTTTCTTCAAATATTTTGCTGGTATTAAAACCTATTTTTACATTTTTTGACCTCAGTTTGGGGGTTAAATATTTGCCCATGTCTGGGACCCTAACAGGTGCTAACACCAGCAATTAAGAGGTGGTTCCACACTCCTCAAAACCTCCTGATCAGAAGCCTTGCTGTGGGATGTCGTCTCAACCAGGACGCGGGTGTATTTTATCATCCTACGCAGAACGGTTAACATTAAAAGATCAATCTCGTTTATAGTTGCCATTCCGAATTAACAGAGAAAAAGACAAGCTCACTTTTCATTTTAGATGGCACTGATAAAACCTATGACTGATTAAAATATGAAAATAAATTTTAAAACTTTTTTTTTTTTTTTTTTTTGGAGGGGTAGTCTAATAATAGAAGGATATTTATGCTAACAACCAGAAATACAGTTAAAATTTCAGGGACGTACAATAAAGAAAGAGAGCTTGGAGACTTTAACACTCACAGAACATGTTGAAGGCAAGAGGGACAGCGAGAAGCAGCGAATAACAAGCTTATGTAATTGGATGACAGAACAAGCATTGAATGCGATGGCAAGAGGGCAAATATTCTTAGAGTTACAAAGGACAGGAAGTTGTGGAGAGATATGATCACCCGGACCTTGAAAAGAGATAATTGAAATAAAGAATATTATTAACGTTAGTTTCCGTTTGCCAAAATGATTGCGATCATGGCTTTCCACGACTTCCTTTTCTTTAATCTATGTGAATTATTATGACTTCTTGGGAAAGCCAGTAGAGTATTTTTCCCGTTGCCTTTTGCACAATTTTGAATTTAGAGTAGTCTTTTTCCTAGACTGGCTGCCACCTAAGGCTCAAGAGCCTAGTCTACCTTGGCATTTAACCGACATCTTGGAGGAAGACAAAAGAATGAAATCTTTCATTCTTATATTCATAAGGGTCTGTATTTTTTCTCTCAGGGTCAGTATTCTTGTTCATGTATCGATATTAACATGGTTTGGAAGAAGACTAAAATATTACATTGATAGTTAGATCTTAACTATGTTTGGCCAATTTTGACTCAAAGTTAAATATACTCGATCACCCAATAAGAGTCCAACGAAGGAGTCATGGCTTAGGAGACTAGCTTGCTCGTGTTCTTTTGTGGTGTTCTATCTGTAAGTCTGTTCTGAACACAGAGGACATCCGGCCATTAGAACCTTTTCATCGTTTGTATATTTATATGTGATTGTTATAGACATTATTCTATAAAACTACAATCGTTCGGATTTTACTCTCATACAGCCTTCTCGTAAAATCTGCAATGTCCACGGTGTTTAAAAAACAATGACGTACTAAATACTTACGACAATCTGTACCGAAATTCTCGAGGTATTTGCTTGTAATTCCCAGGCATATGTGATTTGAAATCAAACATTGGTTTAATAAACCGCGATAGCTGGGTGGAACAAAAGAAAGATAATAATAATAAGAAGAAAAAGAATATATGGTTACGCAGAGGACATTTGAAGAGAGAAACATATTCAATATTGATAGTGGCCTGTGGTAATTCTATTATAAGAACCAATCATATTAGTGTCAAGCAGAAATTAACATTAAATGAGTTATGTGGATTTAGTTTGGTTTTGTTTGTTTTACGGCATATCAACCTCAATAAGTTATTTAATGCCGACAAAATTTTTATTGCTGGTAATATTTTTGTTGCAAAAAATGTATTGCTGGTAATATTTTATTTTTCTTAAAAATGTATTGCTGTTAATAATGTATTGCTGGTAATAATTATTTACAAAAATGTATTGCTGGTAATATTTTTCCTTCAAAAATATATTGCCGGTAATAATGTATTGCTGGTAATAACTTTTCCTCAAAAAATGATTGGACCTGGGAACACCAACAATTAAGAGGTGGTTCCACGTTCCGCAAAACCTCCTGAACAGAGACCTTGCAGTCAGATGTAGTTTATCGTCTTACCCAGGACGCGGATGTATTTTATCGTCTTACCCAGGACGCGGATGTAGTTTATCGTCATACCCAGGACGCGGATGTAGTAGGTGTGGATTTAGATGAAACTGACAGTCATCTAAAAATTAAATACAGCAAATTAAGTCAATAGTACAAAAATAGAAAGAATTAGGTAGTGATTTTCTAAGCCCGGCTTAGATGTGACACAAGGCCGAAAGTATGGGGCACCCAGTGAGGATCGAACTCACTACTCAGTCGTAATTGATCTAGAAAGACAAGCTTTCTAACCATTACACCACGTCGAGGTGCCCAATAATGATTTTCCAAGCGTAGCTTGGATGTGGCACAAGGCCGAAAGCAAGGGGCACCCAGTGAGGATCGAACTCACTACTCAATTGTAATTGCGAGACAAGCTTGCTAACCATTACACCACATCGAGGTGCCCAAGAAAGAATTAGGTATGAACAGAGATTCACTAGAGATGTGTTTTAACGATAATGACGTCATGGAGAAAAATACATTAAAAAGTTCAATTCTGTTAACAAATTTCATGTACTTACTAACAGTAACTTTGTTCTGGATTTTCATATAAAAGCTTAAAGCTTGGTTCACACGCCATATAACATGCTGAAAGAAAAAATATTCACGTAATTAACACTTATGAACGCTTAATAATCATTCAAATAATCAAATTTAGATCAATTACAACAGAAAAGTAGGTTCGATCCTCGTTGGGTGCTCCTTACTTTTAGGCTTGTGCCTCATCTAAGCTACGCTTAGAAAATCAACATTCAAATAACAAATAATTCATTCTTCGTCAGTGATTACAAACCACAAAAAGTAAAAATAAAATAAAGAATATACATTTGAAAAGATTAAAACACATAACACTATTAAAATTTTATTAATCTACCCATCGGATTAATAAGAAATCATAAATACCAAATGTAGCTCTTATTAAATCGTAAATAAATCTCATATCTAATCTAGTATAAACTAATCCTTTAGAAATGGCTTTACTTGTTGAATTTATCCCACGAAAACAGAATTCCACCGCAAAAAGGACATTATTGAAACGAAGAGATTTTTCTTTTGTGAAATTTCTGAGTATTCATTTCTATGTTGCCACTTAGTATGTCGTTACTGACAATGATCAGTCACAAGTTTACATTATTTTCACTAATAAACTTAAGGAAAACGCAAGTCTAAATCTCTAACATGTAACATTATTGTGCATTCGACTCCTGACTTCTTCGATTACTGTCGGTGAGTAGGTATGTGTCTTTTGGGTTTTTCTCCGAACGTGGATTCTAGAATCTCGCGTAGATGCAAGAGACTCTTTTTTCCTTAATCTCTCAGGTGAGTGCTTCGTATCAACGACGCGCGTGTGCAACATCCCAAGCGCAGTTGGGTCGACCACCTGTTCACATATCGGGAGCAATTACTGACATCCCGTGAGGCACGGATCTGCATGTGATGAGTAGGAGTTCATCTCTCAGATTGACTCGGCGATGCATCTGCATTCTCCAACACATCCGTGTAACACTGAGTTCAAAGTCTATTTTGGTGCCATCTGAGGCGGAACATATTGATGACATTGAAAATTAAAGTTGGAGATAAGTCTGCTGAGTAAGGGGGATGGGGCAGCAATTCAAAGCCACAGTTGACTACTTCAGCTACTCCATCCTGAGGAGTTGGAGAAACAAGACAATTTTTCACTATTTTTCAATATAGTCCTTCTTAACATCAATGCACTTGCTCCAACGATGCTTAAGTATTGTAATCTCATCACGGAAGAAGCTGGTGTCCTGATCCTCCAAAAACTCCTCCACGGCACATATGATCTCATCAATGTTTCCAAAATGGCGACCACGCAGGTGAGATTTGAATTTAGCAAACATGAAGTTAGCTGCTTCAACTGCAACCTGATTAGTGTGAACAGGCGCATTATCATGGAGCAAGAGCACACCTCCCCTCAGCGTCGCTCTGCTCTTCGACTTTATTTTCTTTAGTTGTCTTAATTCTGATGCACAGTACGGCCCATTAATAGTTTTCCATGTAGTCTTATCATGATTACGCCTTCAGAATAATAATAATAATAACAACAACAACGGAAGCCATCATCTTGCCAACAGACGCTACCTCCTTGAACTGGGAAGTGAGTTGAGTGTTTCGTTTGTATAAGTTTAACACAGGGAAAATCTATTGTACATTTAAATGCATACTTAAATTTGACACCATCCCGAAATTTGAAATGGCTTTTTTTTTTTTTTTTTTTTTTACTAGCAGACTTTAACTTTATATATTTATATAAAAACATATTTTAAAATTGTTTAAATTTCTTTTTGACGGCAAATATTTCAATCAATCATCAATAAAATAAAATTGGGAAAAATATCTAGGTTTACTTTCTTCCAATACAAATCCGATAATAGTATTTTTGAAAAAAAAAGCTTTTAGATTGCTTGCTTCTTTACACACACGCGCATGCGCACACGCACACACAGACACAGACATACACACGTTGATTCATAAATGAAAGAAAGATCTTTATTTTCGTCTTATTTTTTTTAAGATTTCTACTTTTGTCGAAGATACAATTTTAATAAACCAAAAAGTCATATGAAACAAAGCCAACATTTTATTTTCTATACAACTGTTCATTAAATATACAAGCGAAATACTACTACTACTACAGCTACTACTAATAATAATAATGATAAATTGCAATAATGCGGCATTTAAACACAACAATTTTCCCAATAATAATAAGATTACTTGGAATTAATAAAACGAATATCGATAAATAAATTAAGAAAATATGGGATATAAAAAATTTTGTTGATGACCGCTGCTCACATATTCAGAAAAATCTCTCAATGTAATATGTTCAATAATTTTATGAGAAAAACCTTTCTTTAATCTCAGGTAAAAGATGTAGCAAAGAATTGTATCAAGCAGTAAATCAGGAAAACTGTATTAGTAGTAGTAGTAGTAACAATAATAATAGTACTAAAAAAGAAAAAATAATTCTTCGTAATAATAGAAAAAGTAATATTCTTTCAGCTTATGGATTTAAAACTGATTATCAAATCCAGACAAGAAGTTCTGTCATCATCAACAAAGATAAGAAGATTTGTCCTATAGCTGAGCTCTCCAAAGAACTGGAAAAAAGATTTTGGACTAGGAAAATGAAGGCTACTATTATACCTATTATTATTCGCATGCTTGCAAAGATTCCGAAGAGCTTTGGAGGAAGATTAACACTAGGAATTCGACGAAGTATTGAAAATATTCAGATAACAGAAAATCAGCCAAAACATAAGAGAAGAGTAATGGAATACTAAAGAACTTGTTGTCAGTTGATCTTCACTAAAAGTCATTAAACTGTCGGAGTTAACTCCTCCTTAATTCCCTAATTGTTCACTAGGGTTCGCTCTCCCTACACTAATAATAATGTCCGCCATTTTCTTGTAGTTGGGCCTTCTAGCAGGAATAAACAGCACGTGTCCCTAATTCAACAAAACTCAGATCAACACGGTCCTCAGCAACGTCGATGGAGTTAACTTTCAGAACTTTGTCTAAACCTGAAAAAATAAGAGAAAAATTTGCAGATATTATTTTAATACTTACAACATTGTGGAAGCATCAGTATATTTCGGTTTCTCATTGTACAACCTCCTCGACGAGGATCCATGAGGCAATTGTTGAAGTCCCTAACAAAATAAGACAAGTAAATTGTTCATATAACATAATATGAAGACTTCTCATGAAAAAAAAAAAAAAGAAAACTCGAGAAACTTAACATTTTTGAATTAGTTGTTAACAGAATAGCAGTTAAAATGACATCTTTAATGAACACGTTTATAGTTAATTTGAATTTTGAAACAATAATCTCTTACGAGTATTATCCTTTTTTTAGCTAAATTGTTTTTAAAGGTAACTAAACCAAATTCAAAGAAAGGCGTATGGTCATGCTGCCTGAAAGTAGGAGTTGTAGAAAGCAGATTTTGAGAGAAAGAGAGAGAAAGGCAAATGATGCGAGACTGGATACAACTAGTAAATAAGATAGAACCATTTTTGAGTGTCTTATATAGAAAACAGTCCATGATAAACAAATAACAAGAAAGAAATGAACAACCGTGGTTGGTGTATAAAATGTCCATATCTAAATTTTACAGTTGTATGAGTCTTTTTTTCAGGACTATGAAATATGTCCGGGGTGTGAAGGAAGTTTTTTGGAACATCTTAACACAGCGTCTTTCTACAGGACGGAGAGGCTGAGTCTAGTGGCAAATATCCAGGAAAAAAGAAGAAAGGGGTAACTCTTCTTTTTTATACGCTCCGGGATCGATTCTATTAGGTTGGTGCAAAAATAATGACGTAACAATGTCGTTTTTTGAGGTATTTTTTAACGTAAAAAAACGACATTATTACGTCATTATTTTTGCACCAACATAATAACTTGTTCTGCGGTGGCCTGTGTAATGTCTATTTTTGTTCACGGAAATAAACGTGTCCTGCAGATAAACTCTAAAATCTGAATTTTGATAAGTATTTTCTATTTTTTTCTATAATACGTTAATTCCCCTCGCTTGAGATATTTCCTGTGATGTTGGAGATTTTTAAAACTAACTCGGAAAAATGTTTGTAAATTGTCATTAAACTGTTAAAAAAAAATAATAAAAAAAATAAAGCAACGAGCAATGGCTTTAAACTAAAGAAATTTTTTTTTATCTTGTGTTTTAAAAATCTTACACCTAAAGCTGGCACCAAGAACTTCAATAATAATGTTTCCATTCAAATGACAATTTTAAGTAAATTTTCAATAAAACATCTCTGATTTCTGGATGTATGATAAAAGGATGTTTTACAGTGAATAATATTTAAACTGTTTTGTTATGTACTTTTTTTTTTAACCGAACCGAAGGGAAATAATTTATTAAATTAATGTTAAATTTTGTATACTCCTCTTACTTTTTTGAAATTTATAAGCAACTGCAATAAAAAAAAAAGAAAAAAAAAGATTGACATACCTTCATATTAGTTATATATTCATGATTATATTGACTTATGTAACTTTGCAGAATAGTGTCACCAATCTATTCTTTGAAAGCTGAAAATTGTTAATTTTTCTTCGATATTTAATTTAATTTTCATTGTTCGACATTTAAACAGAAATATTTCATATTCATTTCTGTTTGTAAAATAGATTTACCATTTCACACATTACTTAACGTTCCATTAATTTGTAAGTTTTCATTTTTTACAAGTAATTTAAGAAAAAAAAACAATTTAATTTGATTACATTAACGGTTAATGATTAACCATAACGAGTGGATTTCAGTGTTGCAGAATCTCATTTGCTGGCGCAAATGCGTAAGGGAAACAACTCTGAAACATTAGAATTACTTCCCTTGTTGAAATTATAAAGAAGGCTTCTTTTGTTTTAAGTTTTATTAATTAAAGAAAAAAATGGGTACACATTACGTTTAATGATTTTTCATAACAGGGCTATGAAAACACAAGCGTGTTTTATTTTTACGTTATGAGCGTTAATAAACGGAGTACTGTTGCCATATTTGGGCAGGAGCTGCTCAGATCTCACTTTCCAGTCTTGATAATATTTAGAAACCTCTCCAAGTCCTTTTGGTTGGGGGGGTATTTTCTATACTTCAGCCTCTCTCTCTCTCTCTCACACACACATACACACAGGCAGGATATGGCGAGTCTCTCACTGCTCTATCTCTACTACCATGGAAAGTGCTCGGATGAACTGCATCTCCTGGTTCCATCAGGTCTGACTTTCACGGCTAGGACCTGCCATGACACTTACATAATAGCAAACGACCCACATTCTTTTCGTATTCCATTGGTGAGAAGTAAGTTCCTCTCAAACAGCTTCTTCCCGTGAATTATTGTCCTATGGAACAGACCCCCAAGAGGATGTTTCCCCGATCTATACAATCTTAACTTCTTCAAATCTACTGTCTTTTTCCCTTCCTATCCATATAAACTACCCCTTTAACCATGTACCTCAAGTGGCCCCTGAACCCTGTTCAGAGTGAACCTTGCTGTAAAAAAATTATTTTGTTAATCAGTTAATCATAAAAATTATTCGTTGGTTATTTCCTTCAACATTTTCAGTAACATTTAAAATACTGTTGCATTTTTTAAATTTTAAAAATATAACAGTAATATTTACAAATATTAAAGAAAAGAGTGGGAGAGAAATCAGTAAAACAACGACGTGTCATAAAAGTGACAAACAGAATATCTTGATGTTGATTTAGAAGAAGCGCCTGTGAATTAACTTGAACCTTTGTTACTAGTACTACCAACTTTGATACAGGCACTCTCTACGCAATGTTTACTTACCGACACGACTCATAACCAAATTCCTGGGGTGGTTCACACGTTTCTACTCCGCAGCTAGCATTGCAGATGGTAATAGCTACAAAGAAAAATCATTTTAATCATTATTATACGTTTTTAAATCGGCAATCAGTAATAATAGCTTTCTCTTTCCAATAATGTAGTCCCGTCTTGGGTAAGACGATAAACTACATCCGACAGCAAGGGCTCTGATCAAGAAGTTTTTAGAAGGATGGAAACGCCTCTTAAGTGCTGCTGTTCCCAGCCCCACCATGACCTGGGGTAGAAGCACCTGTTAGGGTCCCAGCTATGGGCAAATAGTTAACCCCCAAAAGGGGTCAAAACACTATGAAAGTATAAAAATAGGTTTTAATACCAGCAGTACTTTTTTTGAAAACCAAAAGTATTACCAGCAATACAGTTTTGAAAAAAAAAATATTACCAGCAATGCATTTTTGAAAATAAATATATTACCAGCAACAAAAATCTTGTGGGCATTAAATAACCCATTGATGTTGATAAGCCGTAAAAAAAAAAAACAATAAAAAAACTAAACAAATAATGTAATCTATGCTAAAATCTTAATTTATAGGAGATATATGATTATTACAATTTATAATTTAAAGGGGCATATGATTATTATCCAGTAACCACTTCAGCAGGAAACGTAACTTTTATGAACAACACTTTACTAACATTCGTATTTAGCAACTGAAATACGAAGTGGTATCAAAGACTTCCCGGACTAGTTATGTTAAATAAATACCTAATATATTTACCTACGTTTTATCATCATTTCCTTTGAAATAGTCACCTTACGCAGCAATACCCCAGTCCCAGCGTTCCTGCCACTTTAGAATCAGGCCTGGAAGTTGTTTTCCGTAAGCGAGTAGAGGACCTTCGTTTTTGGTTAGAGACTAACGAATGACGAGTGCTCGGTGAAAGAGTGCAGTGTTGTGAAGAATCTAATTCTTCGCGCTTCACAGATACAGCTGCTTTCGCACCTTAGCAATATGTTTCATTTTGTTGTTGCAATGAATATATGTTATATTTTATTAAGCAAAAACAAGAGTCAAACAAGGCCCCTCATCACAAGAACTTATTTTTTTATAGCGAGTTGGCTCATTTTCTTTGCCCGGCGTTGTATTCAATTATTTCTTTAAAGCTCTCATTCTAATTCAATCAATGTATTCTCCAACCTTCGAGGATGGGGTGTAAGCAACATTCATTGAGTTGGAAACAGAAACTTGATTTATTCCGAGTTGGGACAGCCTGGACGATATAAACATCTCTTGATGATTATCGGAGAGGAAAGACACTTGAGGAAGGCCCAAGAGTCATACGGCTGAAAAGACGCTATGATATGAAATAAATAACCAGTAACGACGATGAAAAATGTTTGAAAGTTGTGATTATTAAGTCGGTATGCTTAAAATGCACAGATACCGTTTACAGTTTTCACCTGAAGGTGACAACACCACCGCCAGAACCAAGTCATATCGGTCGCTTGCTTGTTATTTTCTGTCTCTATTATTGAGATTATACAAATGTCATTTTAATTTGAAATTGTGGATTAGTGAACAGACGAAACGGCTCGTCAGTAGCCAACCGCATGATTGCGATTTAAGCTGGGTGTTGAAAATAATCTCTTACAATGTATATTAATGCAGAGAAAGCCCTATACTGTCAGTTATTATCGCATTAATTTCTCGCTACTGACAATCCATTTCTTTATTTTTTTCAATGAATTTCTATTGTAAAACTGTTTACACTTCTAGTAACCAACCCCTATATATATATATATATATATATATATATATATATATATATATATATATACATATGTGTGTGTGTGTGTGAAAGAACTGACATAGAAATAAACACGACTAAAGCGATTTTCAGTGTATGGAAAATGGGGGCGCCCATGCGTTTCATTGTCTTCTATGTCAGGAACTACAAACGTTCTTTCTCCGATATTGAGTAATATTCTGTATAAATATTGCACGCGCTCGCGCGCGCACACACACACACACACACACACACATATATATATATATATATATATATATATATATATTAAAATAAATTCACTGAACTGTTAATGGAAAACAAAAACACACTCTACCCTATACAAAACCTGAAAATGAAACAGGTACCAATCTTGTCAAAAACTGACAGTGCTCTAAATTTGTCAAAAACCGACATTGCTCTAAATAAAGGAAAACCCTAAAACTGGGTTAAATGGTTATTTTGTATAATAGTATAAAATAACGGGTTTGTCGTGTTTGTCCTTTATATTTTTTTTGTCGAAAATTTTTAGCTAGTAGCGATTTCCTCTTCATCATAATCCTCTGATGATTGGCGCGAAATTCAAAATTACGATTTATAGGCCAGCATTCTGGACGTATTTCTATTTATTATATTGTCTATTCTATTTGACCAATTCTATTTGTCTATTCCATTTGTCATGTTCTATTTATCCTATTCTATTCGTCTATTCTATTTAATCTGTTCTGCTTCTCTATTTTATTTGTCCTATTCTATTTCTCTTCTGTTCGTCTATTCCTGTTCTATCTGTCTATACTATTGGACTCTTCCATTTTTCAATTCTATTGTCCTATTGTATTTGTCTATTCTATATTTCCTATTCTATTTGTCTTCCATTTGTCTATCCTTTTGTCATGTCCTTTTCTATTTGTCTATTCTATTCGTCTATTCCCTTTGTCCTATTTGTTTTCTATTTGTTTTCTATTTGTCTATTCCCTTTGTTTTGTTCTATTTTGCATGTTCTATTAGTTCTATTCTATTGGCCCTGTTCTATTTGTCTATTCTGTTTATCATATTTTTGATTTCTCTTTGTATATTCCATTCGTCCTCTTCTATTTGTCTGTTCTATTTCTCCTATTATATTTGTCCTTTTTGTTAGTAAGGTTTGAATTAAATTCTGGCTACTGAAAATGCTTTTATTTTTATTTTTCAATAAATTTCTACACTCAAAACATTTACAGTGTTTTTAACATAAAAAATAAGCCGTTTATATATATACCAGCAGCATGGCCCGGCGTTGCCCGTACTTGATTCAAAAATCGTACGACTCATACAGCAATCGCTATCACTTGACTTAAATATTTTTGCCCTTACTTGCCTTTAAAGGAGTGCCATTTTCTGTGCTGATGTTGCTACATGCCTTACCTCCTGCCTATCTCACACTGCGAATTTTTTCTAAGCTCTATACTAAACATTAAATCTGTTACGAAAAAAGAACTAAACAAAAAGAACACAAAAGGATCAGCTTTAAAAAAAGGACTCGTAACTGGAAAAACCGAATGAAAAAAGAATGTTAACAACAAATACTTTTTCACATCCAACCCAGTTCTGCGGAATCAGAATCAACGTTGAGTTTAAGCAAGCGAATGAGCCAATTGGAGTAAAGTGCCATGCAGATTTAAATTTTTCCCACTTGTGACGAATGCAGCTATCGATTTTTTTGCATGGTAGCATACTAGTTAACATTCGTGTCAGTCAGCTGTTGGCTCTCACGCCGGCCAATAGAATCGTCCTGCCTATTCGTGGCAGCCAGCTATAGGCTCTCACTCTGGCTAGTAGAAAATGGCTGCAAACTACAGGAAAACTGCCGTAGAAGTATGAAAAAATCGATTATTTTCACTATCGATGGGAGTTGGGAAATGAAAAGTCGGTCTTGGCCTTACAGCTAACTTGGAGCATGTGCATATAAATTTTGGTGCAAATCCGTCGAAAATTGCGGCCGTGCATTCGTCACACACACACACACATCCTGCCTTATATATATATATATATATATATATATATATATATATATATATATATATATATATATATATATATATTTCAAGGAACTTAAGTTTCTTCTTGGCACTCCACAACAATTATTTTTTAATTTCATTTCGTCATTATTTCAATTTTATAATTTCTTAGATTTTTCAGATCATTCGAAAGTTCATATATCATAGTCATTATTGTTTTTCAGGATAAACGCATACCCGCGCCTATATATACATATATACATACATAGTTTCATAAACATCAGTGGTAGTAATGTGGTAAGCCGGCTGATCTCGCACTCTGTTGAAAGGTCGATCTGAGCCATAAACGATTTTCTCTGGTCTTCTGTAATTTGACTTAATCTGTAAATTAATTTCTAAGACTTCCAAATATCAGAATGGTAAGGATGCAAGACATTTAGCAGAAGAAAGCTAACCACAAGGCATAATTCGTGGCGTGTTCAGCAAGAAATAAACTCAACTCAGTTTTAGAATATTGATAAAACTTAATTTGGTATAATCAAGAAGACGCCATAGATGGCCTGACACTCGAAATTATGGTCCACATTGTGAAAATAATGAGAACTAATTTGAGTTTGCACACTCTTTTTCGTGACCCCAACTACTTCGGACAGCAAGGCCTCGGATTGAGAAATTGTAGTTTTCAGTAGCCTGGAACCACTTCTTAATTGCTGTTGTTCCGGGGTCTACCCTTGAGCCCGGGTGGTAGCATCTGATAAGGTCCCAACTTTGGGCAAATAGTTACCCCCTCCCCCTAAAAAAAAACTATGAAAGTATAAAAATACATTCTTATTGCAAAATATCAATACATTTTTATATAAAAAATGACCAACAATACATTTTAGCATACAATTACCTTCAAATTAATTGAAGTCAGAAAATGCTTAAATTTCGGCATTACATAACCCATAGAAGTTGATATGCCTCCAAAAAAATCAACCAATCGACTTCCCGAACTCCCTGAATGAAAGGATAACCCCTCACACTTACAACCCTTGGACGAAGGCCCTAGGTTTACTGAGTGGAATCTGAAAAGTTCTCCTGACACTTGAGCCAAAACTTTAAATGTGAATACTTCAAGCAATTGATAATGATTTGTTTAATAAAGGAATTTTCAATGTCCAATGTGTACATAAAATACGCACTTTTTGGCATATGCCAGAGAGTAATAGTTACAAGCTAGTGAAGCAAATAATTACTGGTTGTCCCACAATTTTTGCTCCGTGTTCAACATTTATTATATGAAATTATCATTAATTATGTTTATTTGTTAATTCTTATAAATTACGTTAAACCAGACATGTATTTAGAGTATTCAAAGCATGCTAAATATCTACTGCTTATTCTTCTGTAGAAAGTAGTTAAAGTGTATTGCTTATACTAAAAGCCTTGTAACAACAAGAAGTGAACAGATACTCCCGAATTACAAATAAGACACCCAATTTTTTAAAGAAATTGATCAAAAGAGGACAAAGTTGTGTATAAAAAGAAATAATATAATTTAATCTGAATAAATTCAAATGGGACATCCAATAAAAAAAACATTTTGATTGCATTTTTAAACCAATGAAAATACAAGCTGTCAATGTTGGTAAACCTAATCTTTCGCTTAAGGATTTGATTTACATTTACATTTTCCCCGACTATCGTCCTCATCTTTGTTACCATATTTATCACAACGTTTCGGCCGTTGTAAGCTCTGGCCTTCTTCAGGTGGTTGGAATGTCGGTTCTAGTTCCACGTGCCATGACTAATGGATGTCAGTGATCAGTTATCTCCTGTTAATTGCCCTATCCAAGTTCTCCACCGCCTTAACCAGGTATTGAACTCAAACTCTTCGGGATCTAACGCCTTTATCCACTGTGCCATGTGTCCTTGCACGTTAGGCGTTAGTTGGATCCAGTGACAGAATCCAAAGAGTGTGAGTTCAAATTATGGTTCTTGGAGAGGGGAATTAACAGGAGATAACTGATAATTCACATCCATTAGACATGGCACGTGAAACTAGAACAGTCTACCCAAGCGAAATAATAAAAGGGTTCAGTTCGACATTTCAACTACCTGAAGAAGGCCGGAGCGTACAATGGCAGAAACGTTGTGATAAATATGGCAACAAAGATGAGGACAATAGTCCGAATAATGTAAATAATGTACATAATACCTCATCTCAGAAATATAGAGAGATACTGATTTGCCTTTTATGGCTTATTAACCTTTGTTAGTGATTGGTGGCGGGGGAGCACTTCGACGAGGTATAATGGTTAGCCAGTTTGTCTTGCTAGGTTAATTATGACTGAGTAGTGAGTTCGATCCTCACTGAGTGCTCCATAGATTCGTCACACATCTAAACTACACTTAGTAAATCTCTATTAACCGTTTAAAGTCGAAACAGATTTTGGATTGTAAGGATTTTTTTTACGAGTGAATATTGTTAATAACAATTATTTTGAGATGAGAATTTTTACCGTTACTACTATTTAATCCATATCTAAGGGGAAGAGACGGATCCATAATTTTCCAAAGGTTATTTGCACTAAGTGAATTTCACGAATTCAAACGAAATTTGAACTCGGCTGTAATTTTTAATTCCAAAACGCTATCCATTGCGCAACCCGCACATCCTCCGTTTAAGGATAAATGATCGAGATGACAGACAGTCAATCATATATTTAAGATCGATTATTTTTCATTTTACATTTTCCCGCGTTTTTTTCTTTTTCTTTTTTGTGGTGGGGTTCAGTTAAATCGTAGGAATTAGATTCGAAAAACAACTGAAAATATTTGTTTCATAATCGAATCATTGAGAATTTTTTTATTTTATTCTCTACCATTCCCCATTCCCCATTCCCCACTCCCCACTCCCCACTCAAGAATTGTAAATTATGTGTATTAGAACTTCATCGAAAGAATATAAAGTTTTGATGACGAAAGATGAACCAAATTTGGGTGAAATTCTAATTGTTTTTATGAGTCCAACGGAACTCTAATTAGAATTTGTTATCTTTTCTTATTGTCTGGTACACAAAGGAAAATTTTGTGCAAACTTATTTTGCAACATTTATATTCTGTGCTAGTATTATTTATGTCTTTTAATATAAATTTTCTTTTTTCTTTTTTTTTAATATTTAAAGAATACGTGCGAGTAACTTTCTTCTTTTAATAAATGTTTTTAAACACTCCCCTCAAAAAGTGTAATAGACAAACCTAGTGTATTGCAATATTTTTTTTATTTACCCTTTAATTATTTTTATATAACTTTACATTTATTATCATATATTTGTTTATAACGGAGAGTTAAGAAATCTTAACCCTCACATGAAATATTGGGTGGGGGGGAAGAGAAATAGTGGAAGGTAGCAAACCTAACGAGCCTGTGTGAAGTTTTAGCAAAAGGAGAACTGCTGAGGGCCACAATGGATAAGAAGTCGTTGAGAGTCATGATCATCCATGTCCTGATCGGATGGGGCACATTGAAGAAGAAATTATAAAATAAATCCATTTTTATGCTTAATCCTATTTGTCCTTTATTGCCATCATGTTACAGTATGGGAGGAATTTTGTCGCGTTGCTTGGTACAAACACAATATAAATGATTACAAAAGAAATTCAGACAAGCATAAAATAGTTGTTCTAACCTAATTTTAGGTTGATCATTTTAGATACGAAGTCAGTTTGCACTCATCACGTCTAGTATTTAGGATTACATGTATATATGTACATAAACCATTTTGAAACGTAACGAATAATTCCCTTATTATTTACTTTTTTCGTGTTTTCCCCAATGAAACATGACCCAGTGCACATGTTAGTACTTCTTATGTCCATTCCATAAAGTCGTTTCTTCAGATTGACCACAGATTCTTGAGTGGATTTAAATCAAGAAAGTTTCTGGGCCAATTTCTAGTACTTTGATTTGCTCACTGGTAAGGCTTGCCAGTGTGTTCGTGCAGCGTTGCAATTTTCGTACACTGCCTTGGAGTAACGTCCATCGCAGACAATAGCCTTAGGGCAAATAATCGACAGTCGAGACAATAGTGTCTGGGCGGGATAAATATCTGATGCAATCACGGATGACGCAATATTTCAAGGCATTTCTCAAGGACATCCACTTCGAATTCGAATGCATGGTACACGTGGACATAATCATGTTTATGATCAATGTTTATTTTGTTTTTCAGCATTTTCTGAGCTAATTCATATCTCTACAATGACTTCAGACACTTCAAAACACCGAGGATGCATCTATAAGATAAATTCATTCTGTTACATGTGTAGGGATTTAACGACATTTGCACAGTACGAAACAATTACTTCACTCCTGAGAACTAATTATTTTGACTGTAAAATTGGAGATCAGGACAAATCCTGGGCCCCATACAACATATGTTGTAAACCTTGTTAAAATGGACTGACTACATGGTTTAATGGCACGAATGCAGCCTTCAACTTGAATGTCCCGATTATTTGGACAAGAAGCAATGCAGCTGATTGTTATTTTGTCTAACAAATATAAATGGTTTCAATGATCAAATATCCCAACCTATCCTCAGCTATGAGACCTGTTCTTCACTCAGCTGACCTCTCTGTCTCTAAACCCCCAGCACATAAGGATCTTATTCCTTTATCATATGAACAATTGCATTCAAAGAAAAATTCTGCCAAGTTAGTCTCTTCTGAAGACAGTATTTTTGTTTATTCAGGAACACGTGGCAGTGAGCTCCACTGGATTCCTCAGGAGGACCTGAATTATCTTGACCGTGATAAGTTAATACCTATTTTGTACCTAAGTAGCAGTCAGAGCTCCTGGCACCCCGACTTAAGCAGTGAAACCTGGTCAAGGCATCACCAATTTTCATGACGCGGAACACGGAATTTGGCTCATTCTTCGACATAGAAAACAGGCTGTGATACAACATAAATGTCTCTGGTTTGTTCACCTTCCTTCGCTTCCCACATTATTCCTCAGATTGGCGTCTTTTTATAGAATCTTCCAAGTGTAAGTCTGTAGTCTATGCTAATGCACAACGGGAATAAAGGCTCCAGCATTCGCATTGCCTACTCACTCTATCTGAAGGAATCGTATGACAATCCCGAAGCTCCATTTGGAATTTGTTCAAGCAATAACAGTGGAGTCTCTGTGGGAACCTCAAGTCCATTGGGTTCGTTATGAGTATGCAAGCAGGCTTCACGAAATACTGTTGATTTCTCTGCTTCTGAGTCCAAACACTGCCTGCAGAAGTACTGGGTATTTAAGGGAACTTTCGCGCCTGGTGAAAACAGTGACTAAAAGAAATGCTCTGGTGACACATGAGTAATGTACACCTTCCTCCTCTTCACATGAGGCTTGGTCTAATGAAGAATTTCGTGAAGGCCCTATACAAAAACGGTGTTGCCTTCCATCAACAATGCCCTCTATTCCCAGCTCTCAGTTCTGCTAAGTTGAAGGAGAGCATCTTCGTCAGACCTCAGACCGGATAAGTTCTAACGGATAAAGTAAAAGCTTCTTACCTTAAACGAACTAAGAACGTAGGAAGCATTTAAGTCAGTCTGTCATGGTTTCCTTGGTAAGACACGGATACAAGATTACCAAGAGTGTATCGAGAAGTTGTTACAGGCTTATGAGGATATGGGATACCGAATGTCACTGAAAATTCACTTTCTCCACTCACACCTTAACTTCTTTCCTCCTAACCTCAATGAGCATAGAGAAAGGTTCCACCAAGATATTACTAAGACAGAAAGAAAGTACCAAGGCGAGTGGAAATCCGACATGATAGGGGAAATCTGCTTGATGTTTCTGCGAAACAGACCGGAGGCAAAGTACACGAGATCGTCCAAAAGATCTTACTTTTGTTTGCTGTTCTATGATGTATATGTATTGTATGGTATTATCCAAGGAATTTAGTTCCGTCAATGCTTTGTATCTATGCTGTTTTTTTCTCTCTGTAAAATGAATTTGTAACTAATAAAATTATATTTTGAATTTATATGCACTACAATAAAAATGTGACACGTGAAAGCAAAAAAATACTGCAGGTGATAGAGCAAAATTTCAAAAATTTGAATTCACTGCTTCAAAATTATAAAAAGACATATATTCACATGCTTTCCTCAGAGAAAATTTTTTTGTAAACCAGTGTTATTGATAAGACATTGTAATAATCATACAGTTTATTATAGATTTTACTGCATAATAACTTTTCCTCAATGTCACGGTAACATTACGTAGATTCCATCAACCATCCAAAATGGAGTAATACATTTTTTTAGAAAATAATATAATTGCGTTTATTATTACTTATGCATCACAATTTTAACTAGAAGGGAGATTTTATTGTATATGAAAGAGACAATTTTATGCGTACTATTCAAAATGTAATGATGTATTAGTTTTTATTTATATAAAATATTTTCTTACCTGTACAGATCAAGGAAAATACAAGGGTCGTTTTCGTTCCAGACAACCACATTATTTATAAGAAGTCACAGCAGACTGTTTCCATCAATAACTCCGTTCTCACTAGTGCCGTAGGCTGAATGTAAAATAAAAGTTGTGTTTTTACTAATATTGCTAGGCTTGAGTTTAAGCCGTTTGCAGAAAAACAGCTAACATTATCGATGAATAGAAAACAAAATATAGGTAGTTGCAGTGTACGGCTTTCTATATGGATATCTCGATTCGTTAGCCCAGACCGCTGGATGTTTGTGCTGTATGTTGCTACTATCTTTTGATTCTGTGCCTTCTACTGAACATTATTATCGATGAATAAGAGAAACAAACACACATACACACAAGAAAGACGAGCTTTTAGGGTTTATCTTTTAATAACGAGTTAGTGACTCGTGTCTCCTTTAGTCTGACGACTAAACCGGGATAACAGTAATAAATCCCCCACATCGTCTTAATTATTTGATTTTGTCTTGCCTTCTATTTAATGGACAAAGTCACGTTTAGCAGACACGTTGGATAATCTCCTGCCTACGCAAATATATCTTTCGTTAATGAATACGATTCAATTTATTTCAGATTCTCTCGTAATAACATTTACAAATTTACCTTTTAGTTCTGTTGTTATTAATGACGAATGGACAACGGAATTGGCGTAAATATCAATATTATTCACTCACGGCAGTAAAGATCGATACTGACCTCAATGAACTCGTATATGAATTTTCGCTATTCTATTTTTGCTAAAAAGCGTTAAAAAATGAAAGAAAAAACGTCTAGTAATTTTTTCTTTTCCTTTTAAAATTTTATGTTTTCTTTTTTTCTTCTTCCGCTTCGCAATGCCTCCCCCTCCTTCCAATCGATATAAGCTTCTCTTACTCTTTTCTTCGATCTTCTGCATTGCAATTATCTCGTAGTGGTCCGCCACCTCATTTCTTTCTTCTCTTCATCTGCTTTTATTTCTTCTTTCCCGCCTTTTTTTCATATCACCGTTTTATTTCCCTTCTTTTAGTAATTTATACGATCTTAATATTTTCCCCCTTTTTCGCTTTTCCATCTTTCTTTGTATTTGAAAAAAAATCGTTGTTATTATGAAAAAAAAAATTAATGCAACATTTATATGCAAAAAAAATATTTTTACAATCCAAAATTTGTTTCTGCTTTAAATAACACAGAAAAGGTTGACAAGTCGTAAAAAATTCTATCGCCATTCTCTTATATTTATTCTTGTATTTATAATAAGCTTTTATTTCTTTTAATTAAGCATTATTCTAGAAATGCACACCGCTGTTGGATAATGATGAGCAAGTTGGTTTGTTATACGATTAGTCGTACGAACTGAGATCGATCTGTAGAGGACTGTGTGTGTTTGCGTGTTGTTGTATTAGAAACACGTGGTAGAATATTAAAAGGTCCAACTACAAGAAAATGGACAACGGAAGATAAAGAACACAAACAAGACCGATATATATATATATATATATATATATATATATATATATATATGTATATATATAAACCAATATATTTATTAAACAACACATTTTTACAGTGGACACAGACCGCAATTGGGAAAACGCTATCTTTCGCGAGATATTTATAGTATAGGGAGAGAGACCCCTAGTGACAATTACGGAATTAAGGAGGGAGTAACTCCGACAGATCCACATGTTTTTCTTGCTGTTGTTGTCATGAGCCATAATTAAACAAAGCTGAGTAAATAGCAATTATAAAAGGCTTACTTTTATTCATTCTTGCCTATAATTGAAATATCCATTCTTGGATCAAAGGACTTCAAACGTTTTCCTTTAAAAAGTTTGTTTTTACCCCGTTGAAAATTTCTTTAATTTGTTCTTTTTCTTTTATTCAGAATATGAAATATCGGACTATTATTCATTTTTTGCGTGGTCTTTTACATACTGAGTTCGACAATGGTAGCAAAATATTGCTTGAAGTGTTAAACAAAGTGAAATTCTCAATTACTCCTCACTTCAATCTGTTTAAAATGTTAACATTTACTGCTGACAAAGCAGAAATGAGTTACCAGTAAAGTCTCTTCCAACTCCATTCTTGATTCTTCAGGAGGATCATTGCCTGATTTTCCACCGAGAACTCTACTGAGTGATATGCATATAATTCCGTCTATGAGTTCTACTTTCAGTTCCAAACTAGATTCCTACAAGGTATAACCACAATTCTCCTCAGGTAATATGTTCCTGAACTGATATCTGTTCTTTCCAAACTTTACAACAAAAGCAGGGCTGGTGTGTATTACTCCCGGGCTACCCGACAGTTTGTGTGTGTTGGGGGGTGGAGGCAGGCCTGATTGGGAATCCTGGGCAGTGCTTTGTGACCCTCGTTAACTATTGTTTTTTCTGCCTATATTTATATATTAGGTTGGTGCAAAAATAATGACGTAATAATGTCGTTTTTTGACCTATTTTTTAACGTCAAAAAACGACATTATTGGGTCATTATTTTTGCACCAACCTAATACGTTAGAAAGCACAACTATTATGCAATGGAAAATTTTCGCGGATTTTGACGGCATTCTTGGGTCTCTTTTTTTCCTTCTTCCAAATCCGTGAATTTGTTTTGCTCATACTAAACATCGAAAAAAAACAACCCCCACCCAAAAAAAAACACTATATAAAAAATTCCCTTTTTTTTATTCATGATGTTGAATGTGCTAAAATTATTCAACTTTTAACAAGAAAAATCTCAAGTTGATGTTAAAAAATGCCGCAAAATGATTTATTTAAGATAGAATGATCCGTTATGACATTAAATATGATCCATTAGTGTAGATAATTAAGTTCCAATAACATTTATATTTTATATGAATACTACCTTATGAAAATTGAGGTGTAGAGCGGTGGATCTGTATCTTAGATGGGGAACGTACCATAGATCTGGAGTTGGGGAGAGAGAAACGAGACCGTTGCACCCGGCCCTACATACGTCTTTTCCCTTTTCGTTTCTTTTCTTTTATTTTCATTTCACTAATCGTCTTGTAGTATTCGTTTCAAATGTTGAAATTTCAGAATAGGTAACTTCAATCCACAGTTATAAACTGATGTTTAAGGTTCAAGTATAGCCGTAAAAAATTCTAAGAAAATACATTCACAAGTCTTGCCTCAACGCATAGTTAAATCAGGGTTTTATTTGATAGTCAGTTCTCTTATTCAAACCATGTGTTCATCAGGGAAATCTGTGGATTAATATCACACAGGGCAGCGAGGTTACAGTTTTAGCCGCTCTTATATAAGTGTGCGTTTATTGCTACCGAGCGAGTTCTTTTATAATCAGTGCCGACGAAAGCGTAGACACTTATTTCAGTTTCACATTTTTCCAAACTTATGGAAATGATGTGTTTTTTTTCGAGGCTATTTCCCTACTATATAACTAAAGAAAGTTTATAACTTACAAAGTTGAACTTAGAAAGTTGATTTTTTTCTTAAATTCGAAATACTGTGTAGTTTTTATCACTTTAGTATTTTACCATTTTTCTATCAATGTCAATTTTTGTGCCAAAAAGTGAATCACAGAGTCTTGATATTTTTATCACTTCTCATTGGTCAGTAAATATTTAAATCATATTCTCAACTACGTCCGAATAACATCGACCTAGTTCCTAACATGACGAAAAAACAATTCCGCCAATTTTTGCCTATGCCTTCCCGGAGCCGATCATGTGATTACATTGATTATAAATACCAGACACAATTTCTTTCTTCCTCTCTTTTTGATTTTTCTCCCTTACTAAAATGTAGCTGTTTAAGAAATCACGTTTCGACCCTTTACGGGTGGACGCTATGAAAACGTCACGTACGTACGGAACCTTAATTACAAACATTACACAACATTACAAGTATCAACATATTACGAATATTTAACTACAAGCAACGGGAACTAATTAAACCTTACGGAACATTCACTCCTTCAACTCTTCTGAGGCTAAAAGTTTATCAGCATATATTCAGCTTTACAGAATTCTTTCAACCCTCTCACAGTGAACATTTTGAACGGCAAGTTCATTCAACTTACTATGAGCTCAGATAAAAATATTTCCTTAGTAAAGACTTTAATTCTAGTCAAAGGGAAGTAACTCCTATTAAGTATGCTTGTATATCATTGACATACATAAAATATAAATATTCTTGTTGATATAAAAACCGTTTTGCGTTCCTTCTTATTGTTTCATATTTTGTGGTATTTTGCGTAAATATAAATTCTAAAGGTCACACCAACAACCGGACTCTAAATTATTATATTCTAAAAAGAAGCTATTTGATTTTATTTTTAAGGTTGTTTTTAACTTTAAAACGTACACATTTTGGTTATTTAACATTCTGATATAACAATTCTCGATATTAATATATAAGTTCACTACAAAATATTTACAAAATCGACATTATTTTGTTATTTGTAAATCAAATGTTTTTGGTGGCATTTCATCTTTCAGTTGAAATTGAGGAGGTTGGCGCAAAATGTCGATTTTTACATTAAAAATGAATGAACATTTAGCGAACGTTGTTTTGGAAGGTTCATTTCATTGAATCTATACAAACTTGTATTGTAGCTCGCAATACATTGGAACAGAGAGAGTGAAAATGAAAGTGAATATGAGAGAGAGTGAACCCTCCTTTTTTGTAACAGGCAACCATCCTGATGAGTTTTTTGGTGGACCAGCCTCTTCTGTTTTCTGGCGAAAGGATAGTGAAGAAGACTGACCCAAATGCCGTATTTTCCTGGGTTTATATATTGACGTGGGTAAGTGGTCAGAGATTACGGTGAATGCTAGTTGGATAGTCCTTCGCTTTGGTACTGGATATTTGACCTTTTGTTTTCGCTTGTCCAAGTATTTGATTTCAGAAACGAAGTTAGCTGATTGACCTGCCCTTAAGAATGCCGTTGTTAGTGTTAAGGTGGTAAGGAAATAAATAAGTGATACTTTTCCGGATATTTAAGGAATATTTTTATTTTATTTCTTAAACTTTACTTATAAGATCACTTTTCGTAAAATAGAAACTAAAATTATTCTTACAGAATTGTATAATTCTTCACCTGCTAAATTCTGACGGATTAATGCAATAATCAACAGAAAGAACATGGAGACTATAACGGCCCCTTTAAAAGGAAAATACTAGCTTATTTATATTATTAGTTACTTCCCTTAGATCGAAAAATCTTCAATTATCTCCCCTGCGCAGAAAAATCCCTAAATGATCGTTCGTAAACTTGAAGGATTTATTTAAATGTGGTTCAAAAATGTTATGAAATTATTTTGTGTAGCGGTAACTAATTTTACCAACTATGAAGGAAATCTTCTATAGATTGAATTAAATGTTTTTAACCGTTCAGGCTCTGGAACTGCAATTTTATAAATAAATACAGGTACACCAATTTTAACACCTTTGGTTCAAGTGCCGTAATATTCGTTTTGCCAGACCAACAGAAATTACGTAATGACAATTCAACACTAATTATTTAAATCTTGTATATATACAGCATCATTGAGAATGAGAAAATTATATTAAACTCACGCCATACCAGTGGCGTAGCTAGAGTAAACGTCACCCGGGGCCGTCCGCTAAAATGTCACCCCAATGACCCCGATTCACCCTATGCTGAATGGTTAGCTGTATCGAAATTTTCATACATGCTCTACCTCTACTTTACTCTACTGACCGTACCGTTACTGTTTATATGTATTGTGGCACCCTGCATTTTTAGAAAGACTAAAAAGAGATATTCATAGAAATATGATTTAATTTTTATTCGGTTTATTAACCAGTTGTTAGTTATTTAGAAACGAAGAATAATTGAGTTTTGAGAATAATTCTCTAACTGTATTTAGGCGATCCAAAGAGAAGAAGAAAAAAAAAAATAATAAAAAGAAAGAGAAAGAGGAATAGATAAAACAAAACCCGGTCATAAGTAAAACTAAGACAAGACAGGTGTCAAAATATATCAGGTCAAATTACCTGACCGAAATCCAGGGAAATAGAAATTGTTATATTTGGTTGAAGAAATAGAGTTTGGAGATAATAAAATAAAACAAAAAGAAGAGGAAAGACAGAAACATAATACGAAACCAGGTCGTAAGCGAAAACACACACGTACGACCAGCACCTAACAAGTGTCAAAATTATCAGGTCAAGCACTTGAACTAATTCCATGTCCGCGTAGGATGGAAGTTGTTAAGGTTGGCTGAAACAATAAAGATTTTTTAGAACAATGGAAACGAAATTTTAATCGGAGGAAAGGTGTTTTTTTTGTGACCGGTGGAACTGTATACAGATTCTGACCTGTTAAAAATTGGAACCCCACGATGATGAAGTGGAGACATTTTCAATTCAGATAATTAAGATTTTTGACTATCAGGTCTGACCAAAAACAAAGAAGGAAAGAAAACGATTGTCTCGGCTCACAGATAGCGCCAATATTCTTTCCTGAAGTCACATCTAATTAGCGGCAGGCTGTTTTGACAGAACCCAGGTGAGAAAAAGCCAAGATTATCATTTTCCGTACGTGTGAAAAAGGCCAAATTAGATTTTGTTTTTTTTAGAACAAGAACGATGTAAGCCACGCCCGATTGGAGACGGGAGGCGTCCCACCACAGTCTCATTAGCCGAAAGCGGTCACGTGATATGCGGAAAGAGGAGGGAGAATGCTCGATCAAGAACCATTGGTCGAAAACGGTCACCTGACATACGAGAGACCGGGAGAGATGGGTATGCGTCTTCCCCCCAGAGGCACTGTGAGGAAGTAGGGGTGAAAATAATAGCGATAATGGGAAATCAGAACTAATGCGACTTTTGGGATTATCGAGAGAGCCCTGACGCCGACAGACCCACCCCGGTTTGCTGCGGCGTCAATAAAAGCAGGACCCCAATCGACAAAAAAATGAGTTCAGCCCCGGACGGCAGCGAGAAGAGATCACCTCGGACGACAGAGAGTTGCGGCTGAGTTGCGGCAAGAAATCCTTCCAGCCCAAGTCGAAAACAAGAAATCCTTCCGGCCCAAGTCAAAGACAAGAGAAGTTCTATCTAAGTCGACGAAGAAGAAGATTACTCGAAAGCCGCGGAGAAGTTGCAGCCAAGTCGAAGACAAGGCCAAAGAGTTACTGGACGGAAGAAGAAGAAGAAGTTAAAATCAAGCCCAGCCGAGAACAGAATTCGACCCAACCAGATCGAAGTGAAGAAATACAACTCAAGTCGAAGAGAAGAATCAACTGCGAATGATTGATAGAAATTAGCCCCAGTGTCGAACTAAACCACACTCCGACATACACAATTCTGGAGAGTAGACAATTCGAAATCGTTAAGTTGTATGATAGAAGCTTGGTGCCATAGTCCACAGAGCGGGTCGGGAATGAGAACAATTTTTCTTTATGTAACGGACATTAGATATAAAAGGTTGTCACCCTTTTTTTTATCAGTAATTTTTTTTGTCTCGTGAGTTTGTTTTTTTTCTTTTACTTGTGTTTTGCCACCCCCGTCGGACTCAACTTGCATACGGCCCAATCCCTGCTGGTCCCGTCTGTCTAAGATCTAAACACAGCGTGGGTAGACAGACCGGAGATCAGTACAGTTGCTTTAGCAACCAGGTATTGGAAGCGGGTTGGGAAGGGCGAGGCTGGTGATCATCTAACCAAGAGGTTGGAGCGGCACGCTTGGAACCAGGAGGAGCGACCAGGAGGAGCGACGTCACAGTTGGCGCCGTAACCAAAGGATTCGACCCTGGGCCAGGTGTGTACCCGTCACAGTATGATCCAAGACAAAATTCAATATCACAAAATAATCAGTTCAAATCAAAAGATTTTTAAAATGCAACTGTTCACTTTCAGAACAACTAAATACAAAACACGGCAATATACAAAAGAATGACATTCGATACTATGGTCTTAGAATGAATGTTTTCTTGTTTTCATTGTGGCAAACTGGTCAATGACATCAAAATCTGTTTGTCTTGTAAGCTCGTTTTTAAAGGATAGCACAGCCAGATCCGACAGTCTCATGGTTGACGTAATTTTCTGTTGCTAATTTTCCGGTGTCCAATTTTCCGTTGCATCATTTTCTGGGTACCATTTAATTATCAATGATGTTTGAAAGTATTTTTCTTGACAAAAATGTTCTATTTAATTTTTAAGCATTTTTTGGAACATTGTAAATGAACTGCATTCTTTTAAAGGTTACCTAGAAAATTTATGGAAAGATTATTTTTTTGTTTTTCTTTATACAAGTAAAATAAATTTACATCTTATTTTGATGTTATTATGATTTTAGTTTTAGTGATAATTTAAAAACAATAAATATTTATCATTAGTACCAATAATGGAAAATTAAGTTAAAAATTTAAAAGAATCGTTTTTGGAATCGGAAAATAGGCACAAATTTTTCTGATACCCCAAAAAGTTCCAATTTTCCCAATTCTCAATTCCGATTCCAATTAATCGTCCCAACGCTAGTAGATATATTCAAAAGTATATCGCTCACTCAATGGAAAATTGTATCTCAGCGAATTGATACACAGGCAAGACTGAAATTGTTGCACTTTTGACTTCGTATTTCGCTTTGTTGTTATTAATGATGCAGAATTAAAACACCATATCATACGATAAAATGTTACAACAATGTCTCTTGTTAGTAACCAAGATTGTAGCAACTGAAACATATGAAAGCTGAAAACATTGCTATTTTTCCTACTCAAAAATTTCCCGAGAATTCATTAGAAAATTTTTGACGTGGGGACAAAATTGAGGGGTCATAAATTATTTCTGGTGGGGTCATATGCCCGCCTGCGAAACCCTGTGTCTCCACCACTGTTTTCAGACTAATTTTGGCACCATAGCCTGGTTGAAAAAATTTGTTGGATGTGACATTGTGTCACCCTTCCTGTGCTGGCACCCGGGGCGGTCCCCCCCTCGCCCCCCCCCTTAGCTACACCACTGCGCCATACGCTGTGGTCTACTGGTGAATAAGTCTGGCTATTGCTTGAAATTAAAAGGCTGGATTGTAATACTATCCGGTTTAAAAGATATACTATGTCATCAGCTGTTGGAAATTTGGTGGTGTATTTGTATAAGGAAACTGCAAGGTTAGTCATGACGAATAAACATTTAGATTGTGTATGAGATTTCTGTCATGACGATGCGGTTCGGTTTCTGAGAAAAAAAAAAAAAAGTTCTGTTGAAAAATTAGATTTTGTAATATTTAGAGCAAATGTTAGCGTTTTCTTAGACAAATTGTTTTTCTGTCACATTGAAATGCATTGTTTATATTCGTGTGTGTGTGTGTGTGTGTATTGTAGTTCGTAAGATTGAGAACATTTAGATTATAAGATTTAGTTAACAATTTTGACGGCTTTTTCTTCTATATGCTATGCCTCTTCAGAAAGTTGGCGATCATGGCTCTCCACAATTTCCTTATTAAATTTTGTCTTTTTGCTATCTCTCCTAAACCTTGTTCTGCCATCCATTTACACACGCTTATGTAATGTTATGTTTCCCTCTGTACTTCTCGCCTTTAATATGTCCCGCGAGTGTCAAATTTCTCAAGCCCTCTTTTCTCATTATTTGCCCTAGACATTTCAATTGTCTCTTTCTTGTGTTAAGTATAAGTGTCCTTTTTGTTTCCATTGTTATAGCGAGCGTTTGGTTGCAAAGGAAAAGGAACAAAAAAAAAAAAAAAAAGAAAAGAAAAAAAGATTAAGATGTATTAACTTGTATTGGTCAAAATTCAGAATACGTAGATGATTGTATGAAAAGTGGCAAAAGATTGTTCATATGTGGTTCCTTAGTTACCGTTGGTAAGGGTGTTGTCGTTAGCGGCGGAAGTTAACCGATTTCCTGGTTTAGTTGTCTGAGGTCATAGTTGATGTCAGGACAGAGGCTCGCAGTGAGGTATCTGGTGTGTAGGGACCGAAGTTTTGAAGACGAACTGCCTGTCATTAGCGATGAGTGTCGTTTTTATATCTTTTTTTTAAACAAGTATAGGCTCTAAGGGACATCCTCGGGGAGTGGGTAAGAATGTTCATGATTGGCTATTGTATTTTTGTATTTTTATGGGGATTTGTTTTGTGGGCTGGATGTGATGCTCGGAGCCCTTGCGCGGAAGTCACTTTTTTATTTCGTGTCTTGTTTTCTTCACATCTGGTCGACACATCTGATGAAATGTATTTGTAAATCAGAAAGAGGACTTGATTATGTCTTATAAAACCTTTTTCTCTAAAACTTCGTTGTTGCTCACATGTTCAGTCCATGGTATTCCAAAATTACTTCAGTAGAATTACATTTCTGTTACCTCAAGTCTTTTCTTCATCTATGAGGAGATTCTGAATTCACTACCATATAGGAGGGCCGATATTACATAACAGTTCAGTACTCTTTTCTTTCTTTCTAACGGATTTTTTGTTTCTTAATACGTTGCTTAAGTTGTGGAAAGCACCTTTCGCTATCACAATGCGCCTTCAGTTTCACACTTTTTAAAATTTTTATATTTGCTTGATTTTCGTCTCTCCAATTTGTAATTTCCATATTGGACAGTTTCTTTTGCTGAAAACATTCTGTCTTCTTGTAATTTAGCGAAAAAATTGCAAAAATATATTTAGTACTTTCTTTTCGCATTCCTTCACTACCTTCTGTAGGAATTCTTGTAGTTTCCTTTCTGTGTCCTCTATCAAAACTGCTCCATCTGAATATCTTATGTTGTAAAGATTATGGACAACCAATAATGAATCTTGGTAGGATTTCTAATTCTTTTAGAATCGCCTCAATGCATCGTGTGAATAAATCCAGTGAGAATATAGATCCTTCTTTACACCTCTTTCTATTTTTATGTATTTACTGAATTCATTTTCTATTCGTATGTAGGTGGTTTTTTCCCCAGTATAAGTTCTGGATTATTCTAGTAATATCCTTCCCAAATATATCTCGGTTAGCAGTTCCAACAGTTCTTTGTGGTTTGGTTTGGTTTGGTTTGGTTTACGGCATATCAACCTCAATGGGTTATTTAATGCGGACAAAATTTTTATTGCTGGTAATGTTTTTCTTCAAAAATCTATTTCTGGGAATATTTTTCCTTGAAGAAATCTATAGCTGGTAATATTTTTTCAAAAAATCTATAGCTGTTTGTATTGCTGGTATTTCTTTAAAGTATTGCTTATAATAATTTTTCCTTTTAAAATTATTGCTGGTAATATTTTTTTTATTATTATTACAAAGTATTTCTGGTATTCACCAATTTTTACATTATAGTTTGGGTGTTAACTATTTGCCCATAGCTGGGGCCCTAACAGGAGCTACCACTCTGGGTCAGGGTGGACCTGGGAACACTAGCAATTAAGAGGTGGTTCCACGTCCTTCAAAACCTCCTGATCAGAGGCCTTGCTGCTGGACGTAGTTTATCGTCTTACCCAGGACGCGGATGTAGTTTATCGCCATACCCCAAACGGCAGTTCTTTTTGGAGTAATTTATCAAACACTTTTGCATAATCTATAAAACGTAGGTATGCATCCTTTTACATTTGCATTGCTCTTTCCGATATCATTCAGAGTATAAATATTGCATTCATTTATCCAGTGTCTTGGCGCAAACCTTGTGGAAGATTAAAGATATCTTTGTGTCTAATCCAGATTATAATTGTACCATAAAGATACATTAAGGATTATTAATGAATGATCATTTACAAAATTTAACCTTGTTTAGCGCATGCCTAACGTATTGGGGCACCCAGTAAGGACCGAATTCATTATGAAACTGTTTAGGTATTACATTAAAACAGGGAACTCAAGTTTTTACTAATGTTAACTTAATCTGGTATAAGACCATGTAGCCAATCATACAATTTATTATCCTCCTGGTATTTTGAACAGGAGTAGAGGTTTATTCCTTGTTTCTTGCTTAGGATTGGACATGCAATTCCTTCTAAAGTTTACTTCAACTCTATACTTCTGGCGTCTCCGCCTGAACTCTGGAATTTTATTTACTCAGAATTTATTTCCTTTTTTCTCTTCTCCTCCACAATAGGTGTGGATAGGTTTGCCTACCGTCTGGTTCACACTCCTCCATTGTCCTTTGAACAGGGATAGAGGTTCAACCTTTGTTACCTATTTAGGACTGGGATTCTGTTTCCTTCGAAAGTTTTCTCATTCTCTTTCACTCCCAGTTGCCCCATGCATCTTTGAGGCATTATCGCCATGCTTGGGGTGAATTGATTATAAAATGTTTATGAAGATAAATAATTTTTTGATAAATAAAGAATAGGGCTGTTAAAATTTAGCCTCATTACAAACGTGATGTGGGAAAACTGAATGATAATCAAGTTTCATTGTAAACTAATTGATAAAATTATATTGTGTAGATATATGATGAAAACATTTTATTTTATATTTTTTTACTTGGTTAGATCTCAAGTTATTTGCCTTTGGCAAGGTTTCAGGATAACTTCTTGCATTAATAGATCAGCTGACATTATTATGTATTTTATGGATGCTCATAAACTTCCCGCAGGAGTTTATCACTGAGAAAAAACGTTGTATATGTGTAGTATGATGTTGTACTCTACCGAATATTGTTTTACTTATGGAAATTTGAAAGTTTGCATGGTCTGTCTGAAAAGTAACGGGACTCTTATCACAGACAATTTATTTCAATTCCAAACAACATAATACATGGTTCCCCTTCAAAGTAATCTCTTTCGAGTTTAATGCGCTTTTGCATCCTTCTCTACCACGCTTCCATGCACTGCTGGAAGGACTTTTCTTGGATACCCTCAGCTCCATCGTTACGACCCTCTTGATGGCTTCCACGCTTTCAAAACTGGTGCCCTTGATGATTTCCTTGAGCTTGGGGAAAAGAATAAAAATTACACGGAGCAAGATCAGGGGAATAAGGCGGTTGTTCCTGTACGGCAATGTTTTTCTCATCCAGGAACTGCCGGATGCATTGTGGTGGTGAAGTAGCTACAATTTGTCCTGTCACAAAAGTTATTAAAGTTATATACTCCCACGATAACATTTTAAATGATAACACAATACGTCTATTCCTCACACATCACTAATAGTCCTGTTACTTTTCAGATAGATTTCACATTTTAAGTGAAGGTGCGTGTTCAATATGGAAACATGGGAGATAGAAGCATGCAAAAACTTGGGTTTTGCTACGGACCTTTATTCTTTCTATGATGATTGTAGTGGAACAAAGTTCCCAGTGCCTTATGTCCGTTTTCTTTTTGGTCTAGAACTTAGGGTAGGTAAGTATAAGTACAGTATTCATGGCCGGGCTCAGGTCAGCGTTGCGCAAAGTTGGAACAATCAAAGGAAAGTTTTTACTTACTTTATCCTTGGAAGGTTTAAACATGGTTATGGGATATCTCTTTTTTTTTATTCGTCCAGAAGTTAAGGATGGTCGAGTATAAACATCGTTACAATGATCACGCTAAAGTCAGCCTTGCGCTGACTTAGAACAACCAATGAAAATGATTGACCTACTTCATAGGTTGAGATTTTGGAAGGCACGTGCGATCGCCATGAGTTGGAAAGTGGGAAGAGATTTCAGTCATCAGTGGACCGGGGAAACTAACGTTCCTCAGCAGGAACGTAATTATCACGTGGTACTACGTCTTAGAGCAAGGCGGAGAAAGAGAGAGAGAGAGAGAGGCAGAAAATGTTTGCCTTTTTATAGGCTCAAACAACGCCACCTAAAAACGTTTGACGAAACCGAGAGGGGTAATATTTCCGGTTCCTTTGCTCTTAGCATCATGGTAAAATGTATTTCTTTTCTTGTTTTGTTATTCATTATTATTCTTTTATTTATTGATTTTATTTCATTTTCCCGCACTTTACATTAATGAAAGTCGTAATCCTAATGCAATGATAACATCTTTTAAAAAATCAGCATTATTAATGCCAACAATAACCAATATAAGGTATTAATATCCTTTATTTAGATTCAAAAAAGTTGTCAAGTGCTTGCCGTTTCCTATAATAGAAGGCTTTTCAGGGTGAGCGGATATGCGGGTCTGTACGTACATAAACAGATATTTGTGATATGCAAATCCGTATGCGCAAAGCTTATGTCATACGTGTATATGACTTTATGTGTGTGCATATGTGTGAATCTGTATACGTGCTGGAGGGCACAATTTTAACACCATTTCATAGTTTATCCATTCGTGTTGACACTCTCGTAAAAGATTTCTACTTGAATGTACAAGCATTAAGAAAAATACTTTCTATTTTTGCTTTTTTATTTATTTAAAATTATCCCCCTGCATGGTAAAAAAAATAGTCAAATTGGCCAATGTAAGCGAAAAAAAACAAAACTGACTATATATATATATATATATATATATATATATATATATATATATATACATGCCTATACACACACACACACACACACACACACACACATATATATATATATATATATATATAAAACCCTTGTTTTTACTGACAAATTACCAGTTCGTATTATTTTTCTCATTTTATTTATTTTACCGCAATTCACAGATTGTCATTCTACGGTCGTTAGCAAGGGAAGATTGTGAATACCCTAGGATAAGCCTTTTGGAGATTTGAAATTGTATCTCTAATACTTGAGAACCAGTTGTGGCCACTGATTACCAATTCAGATGGTAGGAGTCAGCAGAATTAACCAGAGAACTGTATTTATTACCTTCCAATAAATCGGTATCTGCTGTGCTTATATTTGACATTAGTATTACTAGATGCGGAAGAAGCTCGAAAGAGGAATTAGCGAGAATATTCCGTTTAATTTCACGTTAATGCCTTTGGGAAAGCATCAATCATTCACTTCCTCCTAGATATGGGTTAAATATACTCTGGTCTTTAGCGTTGATTGGCAATCAGTCTAAGAGTATTCATTCTAACAGGAGAACTCTGAATTCCAAATTGTGGCAAACATTCCACTGTTTTCCTAAAAATGCATAGCTATTATCACTGATAATAAATTTATTGATTTAGTTTTAAAGCTTATCAACCTTTTGCAGCTTATGCCAAACCAGAATGTAAGAATTTTTTGGAGACAATAATGGTTTACTGAAACATGTCTTACTAATTAACCCATAGTGTTTGGGAGAAGAGATGGATTCACACCTTTCCCATGAGTATATGATTATTACGAACATGACTCTCCGATTTCCATATTCACGACATTTTGGCTCCGGCATTGAGGTAATGTACGTTGGAATTTCGAATTGAACCTTTTGTTTAGTCCACGGGGGTAGTTCCACGTACCATGCCTTTTCTGGATATCTCAGTTTTCCGTTTAGTAACTCAACTCTCCAAGAGTTTTTTTTTTACCTTTGCTGTAGCCAGTTATTGAACTCAAAACTCTTTGGGTCAAATCATTTTTCTGATTACCTCATCCAACGCTTTTATCCACTGGGCTATATGTTTATGATTTAAGTCCAAACTCAGTTACGCGTCCTGAGTAAGACAATAAACTACATCCAACAGCAAGATCTCTGATCAGGAGGTTCTGAGGAGCGTGGAACGACCTCTTAATTGCTGGTGTTCCCAGGTCCACCCTGACCCAGGGTGGTAGCACCTGTTAGGGTCCCAGCTATGGACAAATAGTTAACCCCAAAACTGTGGCCAAAGCATTATGAAAGTGTAAAAATAGGTGATAATACCAGCAATACATGTTTGTAAAAAATTATTACCAGCAATGAATTTTGAAGAAAAAATTATTACGAGCAATTCATTATTTACCAGCAGTACATTTTTGGAAAATATTACCCGCAATAAAAATCTTGTTGGCATTAAATAACGTATTGAGGTGTTGGTATGCCGTAAAACAAACCAAATCAAACTCAGTGACAATACCTCATATCAGAAAACGGGAATTTGGGTTCAAAGGCGGTTCACAGTCGCATTTATGAGATCTTGAAATAGTAATTTTCAAATGCTTATTTGATGCATCTGAACTGAAGTCATATAGGTCGTCAAAAGTTATTTTCTCCTGCTATTATATTTCTATGGCAAAAATAACGAGACACAAGGAAGTATAAAATTATATATACCAAACAAGATATTTCATTTATTGCCCATTTTGAATATTATTAAGGATGTTTTTTTATTCCTTTTTACTATGTTACTTCAGAAGTGAACGTTAGCAAAATGTTGTGGTGGGGGATGAATTGCGGAAAAAAAAAATTTAAAGAATATTATTGTAGAGCTGCTAAAGAGAAATAAAAGTAAAAACTTTCTTTTGAGATTGTCAGAAAGCAAGGACGAGGTTGAGAGAGGAGGCAGACAAAGAGAGAGATAAAAAAAAAAAAAAAGTAAAAAATGAAAGAAAAAAATGTAAAAAGGAAGCAGATACCGGAAGACGAAATATAAAAACACAGTTAAAAGAAAAAAAGTGCAATGCCCCCCAAAGGGGAGAAAAAAAAACAGACATAAAGGGTGGTAAAAGGGAGAGAAGCCTCCCCACCCCACGCACACACAGAAAAAAAAATCAACTAAAAAAAACTAAAAAAGAAAAAAAAAAAAAAGAAAGCAAAAACGGAAAGCTAAACATCGTGAAAGAAAACGTTTTGTTGGGTGTAAGTTACTTCACAAATTAAGTCGGGTAAATATTTTGATAGCTTTGTCTGTCATGATTTACAGTACAACTGTGGAGAGAAATTATATTAACCAAATGCGCAGTTGTATGAGTTTTTACACGAAAATGAATAAATAAAAGTAAAACGCATTCTTTTCGAGTTCACTTCCATGCAAATATGAAGTACTAAACAAATAGGTACTTCCAAATAAAGTACTAGGTACTTCCAAATAAAGTACTATGCAAATTGGTATCGCAAACAAAAAAAATTATACCTTGTCTAGAAATATTAATTAAAAATTTCAAAAATGAGTTTTTATAATTGTTGTGAGAACAATTATAAAAACTCATTTTTGAAAAACATAGCCCGAAATTTGTGTCTTGCAAAGAAAAAAAACAACACTTTTAAGTTTTAATTATTAACACTTTTTTAAAATTATTAACACTTTTAATTATTTTTTGCAACACGTTTGACTCGTACTACAGTATTGTTGTAATTATCTGTCGAGATTTAAAAATCATATGTTCCGTTCAATTACGCAAACAAATCGATGAAATTTGAATAAGCTGATTTGTTTGGAAAACACTTTAACAAAACTCCCTATTTCGCAGTTTTTACGCACCCTAGTAAAACCAACTGTACTCTGTATCCCCTTACCTGTTAGCACTTCTCCCCAAAATTTGGTTTCGATCGGTTAATATATGGCTATTTTAGAAGGTGTTGGGGACGGACGGACTAACGGAAATTACAGAATTTTATATATAGTTAAAGGTTGAATTTGTTGCAGCATTGCTCCTAGTTGGACAAAAAGCACTAGCAATTTTTTATATTTGTAAACGACGGGCCGTCACTGTTTGTATAAGTCGATGGATACGGAATAAATTTTAATAAGACGATATTTTATTTTTTATTTTTATATAACTGAATAACAAGGAGGAGAAACTACACTAGTCTTCATTCAAAAGAAAGAGGACATTGAAAGCTAGAAATTGCGTGAAAAAGTTCATTCACTAAAGGCAAAGCTATCCCCATGCCAGGGAAAATCTCCTGGTGTGTCTCGTCACTACAGCTTATTGGGAGGAAAAGAGAGAAAAGCAGAGAATATAATGAAATATCACGTTTTTATAACTGTTTAACAGCGAACTTCTTTTTAAGAGATCTTCTAGGTGAGACTAACCGACAAATTAAATGGACAAGAAGTCAATTTTTTCCTTTGAATCGGTAAAAATCACGAAGGCCGCAATCTGGTTGACAGAAAAGTTGATTGTAAAATGTAAACAAATAAAAATATACTTAAAAAAATAAACACAATAGTTATTTTATGGGAAATACTTACTTCAATCTTAAGCCAAAAACATTCCTAAATTTGATTTGAAAAACATTAAGAACTTATTAAGAAGTATATTTATAACATAGATGGCTCGCTTCAGTTCGTACGTGTGAAAATGTCAATTTGGAAGTCTGAGGTGATATTTGTATTACTGGCTGACACACAGCGACACAAATTCATGTTGACAGCTCAGGACTGAATTGATTCCGTTTGTAAGTATGGTGGCTCATAATAAAAGAAAAATCAATCCTTTATGTTTTGTAAACTAGTTATTTTTCTCCAATTTTTTTGTTGTTGATCATCAAGATTGTTAAAACAATCATTATTTATTTTCCAAATGTGAATTCCAGAACACATTCTGTCGCATGAAATATTGATTATAAAGAATACAAGAAAAACTCAAATGCATTTATTGATTTTTGGTTTGAAGTAATAAATATTTTAGGCTAAAATAATCTAGGAAACAAAGTATTTTATTTTCAAAAAAAAAAAAAAAAAAACTCTTATAGTTTACACACGCGTGAAGTATTGGAATATCTGGAAGAAAGAGTTTTACATGGAAAACAATTGCAAAATATTTCAGTGGGTTGCGTGCAGACTTGAGAACTCAAGGCACCATCTATAATGTTAATTTAATTTTAAATAAAACTCCTTATTTAAATAACCTACTCCAAGGTCTTATTTTAAAATTATGTAGTCCTCACCGTCTTCATCCATTGTAAAATAAATCATTTTATAATTATTATTAGAAAACTTTCAGATTTGTTCCTTAAACTCAATCAGTTAAGTGCCATGATACACGCTTGGGTGACCATGTCTTTTTCGATCCATGACTGACTAAGCAGAAGGTTTTCCCTTAGTAGGTTGTCGTTTCTTTCTGCAGTAGACTGGTTGCCAACCAAGGCTATAAAACCCAGTTTTCCCTGCTATTCAATCCTTAGCTGGGGGAAGGATTCAGATTTATACCTTTTCCCAGGAATATTTGCGCGTAAGTGAATTTAACGAACCCAACTGGAATTCGAACTCGTCTCTCCGATTTCTCATTCCAAGCCGATACATTGTAATTGCCTAAGTTTCATGTATGATATATGTGCTTATGTACAATGTCTGTAGAAAATTCCGTTGAACGTAATGAAGGAGATATACATTTGTTCTTTCAATCAGTGTATCTTAGCTACGTCGGAGCAAGAAAGATGGCAACTGAAAAGCAGAAATGATTACGAGTCTGCGCACCCGTAGTTAATAATAATATATCATTAACAGCCATGTAATATTTAAAAAAAATATTTTAAGAATAGTTGCAAGGAATAATTTCCTAATATCTTTGTTTCATTATTTATTAGAAGATATCAAATTTCTAAAAACAGAATTCGATGTGGCTACTCCTTTCAAAAGAATAAAATTTCTCTAAAAAATATCAGAATTTGTTTTCATCCTTTTTTTTTTCTTTTTTTGCTACATAAAAGTCCCCTAGATCAAAAGGGTTCTCAACAATTGTGAAATTCAGCCAAAGGGGGTTAATTTTGCATTTTCAGGGGTGAATTGTGACCACAGTAAGTTTTGGAATTTCCAGGAAACTCTGTCGGGTGAGGACCACTTATTGGACGACGTCTCCGGTTGCGATGACAGTTTTGCTTCTGACAGCACTAACCTCGTCCACTTGACCATACTTAGCAAAAAAGCCCCTCCCATTCCTCGCAAATGTCCCACCGGTACGCCATGTACCATTATTTTAGTCTTTCGCGTTCATATCATACTTACATATTATAAATACTGCAATAGACAATGGAGAGTGCTTATTTGCCTTTTATAGCGTGATTATTTCGACTTAAGTCGTTTTTCAACCTAAGTCATGACCTCTGGAAACAATTAACGACTTATACCTGTAATTCTGAATTACCTCCTTTGACTGACAACTCTTCCCTATCAAAAAAGAAATATTAAATTAATCTAATAACAGTTTAATAGCTATTGTTTTTAATCAGTCACTTTTGTGTTTTCCATTCTATTGATAAGGGTGTATTTTTTCGCGCGTTTGTTTTCCTATCTATTAGGTTGGTGCAAAAATAATTTCGTTTTCTAACATATGTTACTATGTGAGAAAACGAAATTATTTTTGCACCAACCTAATATTTAGTAAATATCGATTATCTTTCTTTAAATATCTGGGTAGATTGTTGGAAGGTTTTAATTAAAGTTTGCATGATGTTCTTAGGAATTTATAATGTCATTTTTATTGAAATTAAGTCAAAGAAATCATAGCGAAAACAATCAATTAACATAGTCAATTCAATAACTATATAAATTTCATAGCAATTTCATCGTTTTAATAGATTTTCTTAAATTCAGAATAATTAAAATGACCTCATTGTTTACAATTAAATATTTTATGACGTCAAACAAGCAAGAGAATAATTAAAAAAATAAAAGCAATGACTTAAACTCAAGTGTCATTTCACGAGTTTTTAATTATTCTTTCATACTTCTAATTTAGAATCAAAAATAAAATTATTCTTTCTACTAAGTTTCATAAAAACGTATAGAATTAAAAAAAAAATTATATTGATAATGTAAATTTAAAGATAATTGATTTTTAAATATAAATACCAATTTCTTCATTTTCGCGCTTCTTATGTTCCGTGTAACAGGGTAACGACCCTGAAATCGACGTTTTATAACTATAAATGTAAAAATGGCGTTTGAAGGTTAAAATTTAAATAAACAGAAAATAAAACATTGTTTGACAAATTCAACTCTGGTTTCAGGAGGGCACGAACCCTGGACCAGAAATTGAAAGAAGAAAATGATGAGTGATGTTGATAGCTGATAAAGTAAGATAAATGTATTTTCAAGTGCAGATATCAATACAACATGTCTTTTCGACCAGAACGGGATTGCTGTGCTGATTAGTGGCACTTAGATATGTTTTCCAGGAACGCTAATTGAGTGGTCACATTATTTGTTTGAAAAAAGGTTAGTACAAGGTTTGAAAACTGATAAGGGCGAAATTAATTTGAAGATGATGACTAGAGAGAAACATTATATTCATTTTCTGCAGCAATTGGCTGCAATTTTTATAATTATCATTTATTTTGGATTTCTGGTGAGGAATCCTTCACCAGTAGGATAACCATCTGGTTAATTTACGGAAATAGGGAGAAAATGAAATCTGAGCTATGGGCATTGTGAACTGTCATTTTCTGGGGACTGGCTAGGTAAAGTGAAGTCATTAATCATTGTTCTCAGGAAATATTTCCCCGTATAAGCTATTCTGTTAATGTTTGGTTTGTTTATCAAAGAATTTTCTCTTCCTCAAACCGACCACCAACAACCCGACTGTAACCAGGAATCAGAAGTGAAGGGTTACCACGTTCTGAAAGAGATCGATTTCACTGATTTCTACAGAGACACAACAGAGTTTGGGTTCAGCTACTGACGGCCGCCGTCAACAGATAGGTGGACCAGGGAAATTTTCTCTGTTCAAGAGAAACGGAACAGAGGAATCTACCGGCATTGTTGGCACTTGTTGTTATGCTGACAAATTACACCATCCGCCCAGCAAACCAACCAGTTGTAGTTGAGTGCCGTGACAAAGAGCTGATCATACCCTAGCCAAGCTATATTCGTATATCTTAATTTTTTTTTAAATTTTCGCCAGCTTTTTAAGAATCAAGAATGACATTAGAAAACTACTGTTGTTGACTTATGACCGTGATAACAGCTCACAGGCTACAGTAAGGGAATAAACATTATTTCCATTGTTTTAAGCAAAAAATATTACGTTTACAAAATCGAGTTAATTAATCCTTAAATTTACTAATTTACATTGAATCTCGAGGACAAATGTCGAATTTTAAAGATATTTTTAAATGTGCTTAAATTAATTGATAAGTGATGAGTGAACGTGAGAATGTTTTAAAAAGGTCTAAAAACTTTATTTACATACAGAATTTTATTATTTCCATACAGATTAGCGTTAGGTTATTATCTTTAAAATAAACCCAAAATTTAACTTCAACATTAACATGATTTAAAATGCTTTTTTCATGTGTTTTTTGAAAGTAGGTTGTGCTAGGGAGAAATATTGTTTATATGTCCTAGATTCAAATTTGGTAGACGTTTTATAGAATCACGCTATAAAGTAATGGTTAAAAAGCAGGTCTCATTTAACCCTCTATGAGGAGTTTAATCCTTAGAGGTCTAAATTTTGTAGCCTTGTGTCACATTAAGTTTAGCTTAAACACGTTGTCATATCTGTCTCATAATAGTTGCTTTAGTGTATGAAAAGTGCATGCTGACATAATGACTTTTATGAGAAAGAAGTGATATATTATCTCTCTTCACAAATTGGTTTATGTTTCATCCGAATATGGCAATTTCGGAACAAAACATTAAATCTACGTGACAGGAAGAGGTTTAAAATTCTTGACAAATTTTCAGTTGTTTAAGCAAATAAAGGATGGGTTTCAAATAATTTCTGTGCGGCTGTTCTACTTTTTCTCTGGAATAAGTTGATGAATGATTTTAAAAAAATGGTGCAAGCAACCACGCAAAGAAAAAAATGATGACATTGTGAATAATTTTGAATAATACCTATTGGCCATATGAGATAAGATGAGAAAATAGAAGTTCAACAAAACACTAACGGAGAAAACAGACAGAGAAATTTTAAAGGGAAAAATTCCTTTAAAAAACTGAACAAGATTTAGTCTCATAGACTATGACATTTAAATAGTATTTAGTACTCACTATAATGTCCATACTGAAAGTCAAAACTTAGTAAATATTTTGACTTCTCGTCATGGATTAATCAATTACAAACCAGTCTCACAGATTGTTATGACGAGATGAAAGTTTCCCGTTTTAGTACCAGTGATGAGGAAACAGCGGAAATTGCTACGGATAATTTAGTGATAGGATTTGATAGGAATAAATGAACACATTGGTATTTCCCCAAAATAAAAGAGAAAGAATGAATATAAAAACGATTAAGAAAAATTATCAACACTAGAAAGGCCAGGATAATTTCACGGTTTTCCCGTTTGAACTTCCTGGTAAATCTTAATTCTTCACTCGAAGAAGAAGTTCATGGCGGACTCTGACAATAAAATATCCATAGAAATTTCCCTATCATATCGTTAATATTTGAGCTCAACTTTGATTTGGTCTGGCTTGGTTTGTTTTAATGCCGACAAGACATTTATTGCTAGTAATAGTTTTTCAAAAATATATTGCTGATATTTTTTTCCAAAAATGTGTTGCTGGTAATATTTTTTCTTCTTCATAAATGTATTGCTATTAATATTTTTTTCTTCAAAAAGTATTGTTGGTAATATCTATTTTCCTTCAAAAATGTATTGCTGGTAATAATGTATTGCTGGTAATAATTTTTTCTTCAAAAATTCATTGCTAGTAAAAACCATTTACAAAAATATATTGCTGGTATTAAAGCCTATTTTTACACTTTCATAGTGTTTTAACCGTAGTTTAGGGATCAATGATTTGGCCATAGTTTGGACCCTAACAGGTGCTATCACCCCCGGTCAGGTTTGACCTGGGAACATCAGCAATTAAGTGGCGGTTCCATGCTCCTCAAAACCTCCTGATCATAGGCCTTGCTGTTGGATGTAGTTTATCGTCTTACCCAGGACGCGGATGTAGTTTGTCGTCTTAACCGGGACGGGAGCTCAACTTTAAGAAAATATCAGTCATAAATATGAATGCTAATCAATAACAGTCAAAAATATGAATGCTAATCGTTAGAGTCACGAACGCATACACACATAACAAACATCACATCTAATCCATACGGATTTCAAACACAATCCACCAAGAAAAGAATAACCGTAATATCAACAAATATCATCCAACAAAATTTACCACAACTACACTTAGTACAAAACAACCATCACAAAATAATGAACTGGAACGTATATAGGGGCGCGAACATACACCCATATAAACATATACGCAAACACACAACACACAAACATACACAAACGATCTGACCCTTGCCTCACGACGCCTATACAAGATGTCTTAGTCCTCAGGGTCGTAGGATGACGAGTTGATTGCAGAGTCAATCCCACGCTGTTCGATACTGTTGCGGATCAAAGATTGTTGTTCGCTGTCCACTTCATGTTGTGACTCTTGATCACAGAGCTGATATGGATCGATTAATTTTAGTAATCGTAGCGTTGATTCGGACTACGGCAAGTCTTTTTTTCAAACGTAATAAAAACAAAAATAGTCCTCGAGTTAATTATCGATTTGGTTTTATGTAGTCCATGGTATAACAAAAATTAACCTTTCGCACTTCCTTCTCTTTAGTGACATTTTTGCAAACGCTTAGTAAATCGCTATCGAGTAAGGTGACTGAAGAGTGAAAAAAATAATAAGCGAGCGGCGATCTTTATGTTCGTTGCTGATGACGGACGGCAAAATCATGGAAAACTCATTGGCGTCAGCTGGGAACTGATGGGGGAGACGCCCAGGAGCCTCCAAATTAAACCCAAGATACTCGTCAGGAGATCAAACGCCATGTGGTGCATCCTGCTGGCAGCCGAAGAAGCATAATAGTTGGCAGGCAGCATTCTAACAGCGAAGGCTGTCAGGTTCCAGACTGAATACATAGACACCCGAAGGACAAGAGTGATATTTCACGGAGTAAACATGGACTTCACTGAGGACTGGCTGGGGGACTTTTTCTCAAATTTTTGTACGGGTCGGATATACGTTTCTTCCATCGTGAGCAAGGCGAGCAATGCCACTGGATACTTTTTCCTTCAGGTGGCAATGACTCGCAAAAACTTCCTAGACATCCCTACTGGACTATCTTGATCATTGTGGAGGGTCATCGACACCACTGCTGGTTTTGTGGCGTCACCAGATACCTGTCTAAGGCGTTTCCCGGTAAAAACCGTGTGCCACAACTGCAAATGATCGAAAGAAGTAGTGGGATCAGAGAAGTCCGGACAGGCTCCCGATGGCCTCAGAGAAGAGGCTAGTGGGACGAAGTCCAAGATTGCAACCCCTTTTACCCAGTAATACATCCCACAACCCCTCCTCCCCAGCAGCATCTGCCACATGCTCTTCATATGGAGGCAGAGGATATGCTATCACATCGCTTTTCTTCTTTGAAAAGGGAAGGTTGGGCATCTAACGAAACCGTGAATATTGGCGCGGAATAGACTGTTGGTATGAGTCTGAGTCGTCACATGGTTTTTATCCGGTGTTATAGTCATTGAATAACATCTTTTTTTAGATTGTATGGATAGTGGGAGTTGAAGTTGAACTACCTTCCGGTGGAGGTTGGCTTGTTATATAAGGATGTCTTGAACCCATTCTCTGTGAAAGTTAGTACATCCAGCTCGCTGATTTTCTTCCATTGTGAACCTGGATCGAAGGTCTTATTGAGTTTATCGCTCATCAGTATGTGCCCAGCTTCATGTTGAGGCCAGAGTATGAAGGTGTCATCTACGTATCTCAGCCATATTGTTGCCGTCCCTAAAGCTAGTTTGCCGAAATATTCTCTGTTTGCCATCACTGACAATCCATAGCCAAGCTTTTTTTCCTGTTCGTATGTCAGACTCTAGCTGGAAGTGTTGTGCCACTGGTAAAGAAAAAAAAGAAACGGTTAATTTAAAATATGACTTGGAACAGACGAAAAGGATTAAAAATACGGATGAACATATAGACGGAAAAAAGAAAGCAGAGACGACTCGAGGAAAATTACTTTATTATTTTTGGAAAAGATATTTTCGAAGGGTCATCTGGAAAATTGAAACCCACAAGGGTTGGGGAGAAATAGTGAAAATGCATTCGAAGTCAGATGAGAATTTTGCTAAACAAGGCAGAAAAGGAGAAATTAATTTATGACCGCTTACTAAAGTGCGAAAACATGTCTCTGATTCCCAGACGGAAGAAGAGGTCAATTGAGATATAATATTTGGTAATTTTTGAAGACGAAGTCGGAATCGAGAAACTAATTTATTCCGCCTGTCAAAAAATTTGAAATGTAGACAACTCAAGAAATTGGATTTTTTGAGATAAGTAGAGAACCTGTGATGTTAATAAGTACGATTAAGCTGACAAGATATGGAAACGAATACTTGGTTATACTTGTCGCAGGAAACAGCTGCTGGTAAATTTCTGATTATGTAAACAAGACCAGAGCATGAGAAAAAGTTGTCGAAAATTAAAGATAATTATTATTAATGACTAAAAGTGAAGCCAGTTGTTACGCTATCGCAGTTTAAAAATCAGAATTGTCAAAAAGACAGTGACGAGCTTAGATGAGATTCAAAGAGAGGCGGAGGAAATGCCTACGTCCATTTGGAAGCAATGGTGCAAAGCATAAATAAGAGAAGAAATGAGTATACGGGCGGGATGAAACCTGCAACAACCAACCGTAGGAAAAAGGGATCTCCCAGATTTGGAGAGATAATTAATTTTGCAAACCAGACAAAAAAGAACTATTGCTCAAATCGATATGGAAATCTGGGAAATCCCAGATCCCCAAACGCCGTTAGCCCCCATGCCAGTCTTGAGTAAAAGTCAATATAAGCAAAGTGCAGTTGCATTTAGAGCCAGAGACGGCGAAAAGCGCAGACGCAAATGAAGGCGCTGCTGAAACGCACGTGACTTGCTGTTGAGAGAATTCCTGACTTTGAGCCCTGTTCCAAGAAATTCGTACACAATTTTGTTGTGGCACAAGGCCGAAGTATTGAGCACCGAGCACTAGTCGTAATTAATCTAGCAAGAGAAACCTGTTAACCATTACGCCCCGTCGGACTTCTAAAAAAGAACAAAATTGATGTTGCATTTAAATTTTTGAAGATGGTAGGTGACAGCTAAACAAGAAACCGGAAAAGAGTTCCACAGGCGAGAATTGCGAGAAAAAAACTATTAGAATAGAACTTACGGTTATATTTAGCTAATTCAACAGTATTGTTCGCTAGAAGAATGCTTAAATTTATACAGTTTAGGTACCAAAAAGAAGAATCAGGATTGATACTATTACTGACCCTTCTTTGGATTTTGTCGAGAATATCGAGATATATGACAGGAATACAAGACTAGATATGGCAGCAATATTCAATACATGGGAGAATGATAAATTTCTAAATGTTCAAGATCGATTCTGAGGAGAAAAATTATCTGGGTCGACACAGTGAACCAACTTTCCTAGCAACAGACCTAGCAATTGATTTCATATAATCACTCCACTTCATGTCAGTGGAATAATTGAGACCAAGAAGGCACAAAAAGATGTTCCCCTGGGGTACAGGTTAAATGGTGGTTTGGGGTGGAGTAAAGTTTAACAATTTGGAAAACGGGATCAGTGAACCGAATTAGAATTTCGGAAGAGATTACATATGAAGATACACCATACTAATGAGCAATGAATATCCTTGTCTTCTGTTGCATCGCTAAATGGCTTAACAAAAATATTATTGCCCGTGGGTTAACCCTACATAGCTTCGTCAGTTTCGACAAGAAGTCGTTCGATGGCGCTGTTAAACGTCTATAAAAATGAGACATTTCCTGTTTCTCTCTCTTGTCTTTTTTTCTTCTAGCACGTGGTAGAAGTAAAAATGTTTACGGGACCTCCCCAAGTATGGGGATATCGTCCCCCTTAGTAACGGAACTTTTTCACACTCGTGCGTGCGCACATACAAACACGCGCGTACACGCGCTTGTAATATCCACACAAATCCTAACTTTTTGGGGTTTTTTTTCTTTGACATTCATACTGAGGTTATAAAGATATCTTTCCTCTTAGAAAATGAACTTTTTCACACAGAGACACGCACGCGTGTTTCACCCACATAAACCCTAATTTGTAATTTCTTTTTCCTTTTGCATGCGTACTCGTGTATTTTGCCTCTTTTTACTCAGTTATATAAAAACAAAAATATAAAATATTGCCTTGTTAAAATTCTTAACACTTGTGAAAGTATTGCTGCCACTGCTTTTCTTTTAGCCAAACTAGAAGTAGTGACCGACCAACATGAACCCACTGCCAAACTTGACAGGAGGTAATAAGAAGACAGGGATTAAGAGAAGGAAATAAAGATGAAACTAGAATTATTTGATTTGTAAAAGATGAGATGATCGACATTGACTGACGTTGCTGAGATCAGTCAAGGTCAACTGCCTGAAACTGAAAAATGTATATTTGTCTCCTTCTTATAAGCATTAACCAATCGTCACACTCTCATCACACGCATCATATTACAAATGGCGTTAAAAACACAACTCTATTAACTTGGAATTGGGATACTTTTATTTTAACTCGCAGGATAGGTTTTTTTTTCTCAAAACTTTATTGAAATATGTCACTTTTTATTTCTAAGGTTCCTTTCTACTGTCATTGTTTGACGTCATATCAGTAAACTATTTGATAACCCGTTTTCACTACCGACCCCCGATCCCCGCCTTAATATCTACAAATTGTTTTGAATCAGTAACAGGAACCCGCTACGAACGCGGAGAAAAATGGATCCAATGGTGAACAGCCAATGAACAAGTAATAGCCAACACATGGTTCCAAGATCATCCAAGACGACTATGAACATGGAGGAGCCCAGGAGAAGAAACTAAAAACCAAATTGATTATACAGTGATCCCTCGCTAATTCGCGGTTCTACTATCGCGGATTCACGACTTCGCGGATTTTTTAAATATATATATGGAAAATATATCGCAGAGTTTCTGGAAAATTCTAGAAAAATCGCGATATATGAACAACTAAAATTTTTTCATTAACCCATTAAAATATTAACAATAAATATTATTTCCTGGTCTAGGAACAACAAAACAAGCGTAAAATAGCAATAATAAGGGCACCGCCGTCTGAAGAGAGGTAAAACACAATTATCGGCTGCACAGTAGAAGTCATCATCATCATTTCTACTGCGCAGCAAATTCATCAACATCATCATTCAAATTCTACTTCCACTTCTTTCGTGTTGAATACAGTAACAATCTTTATTTTTTTTAATCTAAAGTGTTATTGCTTAACAGTTGTCCTTATTATTAATAGAGTACTTTCATGGGTGGGTTGTTAACAGTACAGGGAGGGTTTTAAATGTTCAAATACACGTTAAATAAATACTGTAAATATGACGTCCCTACTTCGCGGAAATTCAGTTATCGCGGCCGGCGGTCTCGGAACGAATCTACCACGATAAACGAGGGATCACTGTATAAGCATTAACAAAAGATTCAGGAATGCAATGATTCACTGCAAAACCTATCCAAGCGCCGACCGCGGAAGTGATCACCGCCCTCTTATATGTAAGAGTGAAACTTTGGAAGCTGAAGAAGCTTGATGCAGCACCCCAAATGCAATAGAACAAGCTCCTGTGTGATGCCAACCTAAAAGAAAAATATATGGACATTATGAAGAGAAGATACGAGGTACGCAATGGAAACTAAAAATGGGACGCATTAAGAGACGCTTTAGTGACATCAGCAAACGATATCATCCCAAAGGAGACAGGACGGAGAAAGAAAAACGATTGGATGACTGATGGAAAGGAGACATGATGGAAAGGAGACAGAAAAACAGAAGATACGGGACGGAGTACAGAAAATTACACAATGAAATAAGGACGAAATGCAGGCAAGCTAAAGAAGAATGGCTAAACGAAAAATGTGCAGAAAAAGAAATAATGAGTACCACCAACAAAAGAGACAAATAAGACAACTAATAGAACAGAACGAATGCTCATCAAGAGACTGCCTAAAATCAAAGGATGGAACGCTCATATTAGAGAAGGAAAAATTATTCAACGCTGGAGCGAGTATATTGGAGAACTCTTCCACAACGAAAGGAAACAACCAGTAATACACAGAACTAACGACAGACCTGGAATTCTGAAAACTGAAGTAAAAGCCGTACTGGCCAAATTGAACCGAAACAAGGCAGCAGGGCCAGACAGAATTGTAACGGAAATGCTGACAGCCTTAGATGACTTTGGCATAGACAAGATCACCGAAATAACAAATGAAATCTACAACAGCGGAGATATACCGGAAGACCTCAGCAGATCTATCTTCATATCTATGCCTAAGAAAGCAGACGCAAACGAATGCGAACTCCACTGAACAATAAGCCTGATCGGCCACATGACAAAACTTGTCATCCGTATTCTGTTGAATAGAGCGCGGGCAGAGATAGGAGAAGAACAATGCGGGTTCGTTAAAAACACCGGAACAATGAATGCGGTATTCATGCTTAGAATGTTATCAGAAAGAGCGATACAGATGCAGAATGACGTGTACCTATGTTTCATAGACTATGCAAAGGCCTTCGACAAAACCTTGATATATTCAGGAGGTATATCCGAATAATCAAGAACCTATATCGGCAGCAAACAGCATGTATAGGCATAGGAAACAAGTTCAGTGAATATACGAAAACAGAAAGGAGCGTAAGGCATGGATGCGTCTTCTCACCCGACCTGTTCAACCTATGCAGCGATGCAATTCTGTGAGAATTGGAAACCCTACCGGGATTTAGCATTGGCGGCCACTACCTTAACAAAATAAGATACGCAGACTACACAGAAGAGATAGTAGACACGGTAGAGAAATGGCAAAATCTCCTACAGAAGGTAGCGACGGAAAGTGGGAAGAAAGGTCTAGGCATAAATTACAAGAAGACTGAATGCATGGCTATCAGTAAGAGTAAGAGACCAAAATGCCATTTGCAGGGCGGGAACACTAGAATCAAGCAGATGCAGAAGTTTAAATATCTGGGAAGCGTCTTGACTGAAGGCAGTAATTGCAACACTGAGATCCGTAGATGTATTGGGATGGCCAACGACACATTCCAGAAGCTGAGCAGAGTATTGCGAGACAGCAGGATTTCTTTGAAATAAAGAAAAGAATACTGTGCTGTTACATGACATCTGGTCTTCTTTACGGCAGCGAATGTTGGACGATTTTCTCAAAGATGAAGAAGAGACTCGAGGCGACAGAGATGTGGTTCTACAGAAGTATGCTAAGGATATCATGGACCGAGCATGTGAGCAACGATGAGGTTTCAGAGATGTTAAAAACAAAGAGAAGGCTTATACTTAACATCAGAAGGAGGCAGCTGAAGTTTCTGGGACACATAATGAGGAAGGAGGGCCTGGAGAATCTGATACTCATGGGTCGAATAGAATGAAAGAGAGACAAGAGAAAACAACGCGGGTTATACCTGGCGGATTTAAGCAAGTTGATAACAAAACGTTGTCTGGGGGAGGTGGCAGAGGTAAGGAACTTGTTGAGAGCTGCAAAGGATAGAAGGAGGTGGAGAGCCATGATCGCCTATGTCCTGAAAGAACATTGTATATAAAAAGAAAAAAAAAGACAATTTATTCCCCAAAAAAAGAGGCCGACATGGCAAAAATATGCATGGTTCGTTATTTTATATCCATAAAAAAAATCATCCAATAGTAGGGGAACTGACTTGTATCCTCTGATGATTCTTTCATATGCTTTCGACTTTTGTTATTGTATTCTGTTAGCTATCTATTTTTCTTTATCGCTCTCAGGATTAGGAAACTGGGTGTGTATAACATGAGGGAGGGGGCATCAGAAGAATCTGCATTTCATTTCTCCTGTTCACATTTTGATCCTGGACAAAATCTCAACATCGGTTTGCTTTGCGAGTATCGCAGCAGTTATGGGAAAGTGCTCGGACGAGCTACATTGCTTGGTTCCGCCAAGTCTAACCTTCACGGTTAGGACCCGCCATGTCACTTATATTGTAGTAAATCACCCACATTCCACCCCCGTATCCCATCGGTGAGAAGTCAGTTTCACTCGAACGACTTCTTCCCACGAACCACTGCTTTGTGGTAACGACTCCCAAGAGGATGGTTCCCCTATCACTACAATCTTAACCTGTTCAAGTTTAGAGTTAACCGTTATCTTCCACTACTATCCGTATAAATTGCCTTTTAACGTAATCCTCTATCTCGAGTGACCCTCGGGTGTTGTACAGGGTGAACATTACTGTGGAAAAAAGTTTTTTCGACTCATGCGTTAGCTGATAGTTCGCCATTGATGTTCTGAAAAGATAAAAGCACTTTAAATTATTAAATAACTACAGATACACATTTACATATCCTCAAATATCTTACGCACCCTGTATATAAATGTATTTGCACGTTTTCATTGGCTCAAATAGATGAAATTCGAAAGGCATCAGATCCGGACACTTAATAAAGTGTGAAAGGACATTCCAGCCAAAATTTACAACGTGATCTATGATCTTCAAGTAGAACTTGGTGTCATATTTGTACAATCCGCTACCTTGGGCGGCTATATGGCTTTGTATTGTGTGAACAATACTGAAAAAAAAAACAAAAAAAAAAAAACAAACATAAGATTGGACTCAAACTGGAAATTCGGGTTTTTAACTTATTCAACATATTCAGAAGTGATGGCATTCAGGTTCCAGGAAATTGAAGAAGACAATGCCTTTCCTATTCCTCAAAATATTACAAATCCCTTTGCTCGCTGAGAGCTGTTTTGGTCTGTTTTTGAAAATAAATAATCCTCATGTCGCCATTTCATAGATAGTTACTTTGATTCTGACTTGACTCCATCACCGCTGATGATACGGTCCAGGAAACAGTCACCTTCCGGTTCGTAGTGGTTCAATAGATCTTCAAAGACTTGTATTCAGTTGTTTTTCTGTTTTCGTAAGAGCTTCAAATCATGGAGTAATGAAATTAATCATGCAGTTTCATTTCAAAATTAGTAAGAAAATATTAATTACTTAATCCGAAATCTGAGCCATTATATTGTATGCTATTAAGAAATTTAACAAATGGAAAAACATTTCATTGAAACTAGATTTGATTACGCGTTTCGCCATTCTAGGCTTCATCAGATCCAAAAACGAAAGAAAGTAATTATGTGTGAGTATTTGTGTGTATACTTAAATAATGAATCACAGTACTTTTCCCCCTAAGCTATCGTTTCTCTTGATTAACCGTTTGATCCCTGACCCCACCGCTTGACCGGTGTTAAAGAATAATGAAGTAATGCCCAGCCACCGGTTGAACGGTGGGTAAACACTTGTAACTATTTTTATATCTACTGTGAAACATCGCATACCAATTATTTATGAATTTTGACTCAGGGTCTCAGGCAGAAGGGTTAAAATTGTCCAGGAACGCCGGACTCAAACGGTTAAAGAAGAAATAAAAAGTACTGATTCATTATTTAAGCATATACGCAAATACACATTTCTTTCTTATGTTTTTTGGATCTGATGAGGACTAGATCGGCGAAACGTGTAATCATGAAATCTTTTCCATTTGTCAAATTTCTTTAAAAAAATTCTCGGGATTCTATATCCTATTTTAAACACTTATTTTAAATTACAACATATGAAAGATACAAATGGGCATTTCACCCAGAAAAAGTGATGCTGTTTTTTTAAAAAAAGAAACTATTAAATAATGTTGTATAAACAAGAGCAATTAAGGATATGCATATTTAATAAAGTTTATGCTATATAAACAATAACTTAAAACATGAGAATGAAAAATAAACCAAGCTTCGTAGACAGATGTAAAATAAAATGGTAACACCCTGAAGGATGTGATGCCGATTGGACTTGGCTACAGCATATGTGGGTTAGCAGATAGGAGATCTTTTGATGACATTTTTAACATGTTCAAAAATGTTGTCATAAAAATACACATACCTGTGTATTGTTGAGCTTTCGATCTAGTATTCTCAAATTTACAAAATATATCCACACACACACACACACACACACACACACACATATATATATATATATATATATATGAGGAAATATATTTTTAAGGTGTGCTATATTTATGGGATAAAGTGCTCAATATCATAGATAGAGCATATGGAAATATAAATATATAAGTGACGATTGCTTCTAGCATGAAACAGCCTGTCGCCTGTGAGTGTTGCCTTCTATGTTCACTTATATATATATATATATATATATATATATATATATATATATATATATGTATGTATATGTATATATATATATATATATATATATATATATATATATATTATATATACGCACATACAGATATATGTAAATATATAACTTCCAATAGATTCAATGTATATACCATAACTATAATTTATACACAAGTAATATGATAACATTGCATATATATTTAACACACCTATTATTCAAGTAATTGTAAATACATACATATCAATACACACCCATATAAAAGAAATTGCAAAATATAAATACATACAAAATGCATATTAGTAAAAGAACAAAAACATACATATAAACAAATAGAAATATACTGATACATACTAGTAAATAACCAATCATACGAGGGTGGGCTGACGATGAAGGAGTGGTGATACGGATGTGAAATCTTGCATGCATTAATTTCAACCTTTCTTATTAATAACTGGATTGTTTTTTGTTTCAGGTAAACTGACATCTGGCTGTTCAAAGAAAACTGTTCATCCTGTTGGTCAAAAAAGTAATCAACAGAAGATATGACGTCATCGTCGCCGCGATACTGGTTCCCAGCAAGCGTTTTTTATGTTAGAGAACAGATGATGGTCAAACATGAGCGATGATCAACTATGTTAGAACTCTATAGCGAAGAAAACGGCGGCTCACCTCGTCAAACCAAGCGACAGCGCGTCGCGTGTATCCTACGACGGAAAATGTGACGAAAAAGAAAATTACTTACCAAAAAAAAATGACATGCTGAAGACGGAATATTTAAATTAAAAACAAGTCCGTCGCAGGAGTTTCTATAAAAGTATTTTGATATGCAAAAATTGGGCGTCCTCTCCCAGTTGTCGATTAATGAAAAATGCTCGGCCGATAAAAGCAGCTGGTGTTCTTGAATCGGGGAAGCAAAATTCGGGTATTTTGGCTACCGCGTTTGTCGGAGAGTGGGTTATTTTTCTGATTGGTTGCGTGTATTGTGATTTGTGAGATAATACCTGCGAATCGAGACTTCAGCATTTCTTTCTGCCCCCGATGTTCGAGTCTGAACTTAGTGATTTATTGTCTGCGTTGTGGAAGTAATCTGCGACAAATATTTCCTTTGCAATCCCAGATCGCTTTCAAACTCCATCTTGGATTTCAAATGTAACCTAATTCGCTACACGTTGCTCAATCTGGTAACACTGCAAAGAAAATATAATTTAAGAAAAATACTCTGTAACCCGTTCAGAAAGCTTTCACACATTAAAATCGAGTGCTTAGTTAAATATTTTAATTTGAAGAAAGTAGACTCATTTCATTAAAGTTTACAATTATCATTATTGACACTCAAGCGATGTTGGGCAAACGTTTTGCTAGGGATGAAGATAACAATAGAGTTTTATCAATTGCAATCAAAATATCTTAAAACTCATATTCCCTCTTTACTATTGAAGTTAATCGATGTTGGGGACAATTTTTTAATATTTTAAAACTTCATGAAAAACACGGTGTTTTTTTTTTTATTTTTATTTTGGAATTATCAATTTCCAAACCAAGATTTTGAAAATGCGATGATTCTGTGGGAAAATGAAATAAAATCAATGCAAAAATAATAATAAAGAAAAAAAAAAGAAAAGAAATACATTTTCCCATGATGCTAGTAATAAAGGAACGGGAAAACGTTTGGGTCATCTGCGTATTTTCATTACCCAACTTGGTTTCGACAAACATCTATTCTGTGACGTTGTTTAAGTTCTATAAAAAGACAACTATTTCCTTTCTCTTGTTCTTTCCCCCTCTTGCTCCAAGATGTGACAAAAATGTAGATGAAGAAGTCCTCTCTAGAAAATGTCTCTTTTTCCCGGTTGACTGAATTCTGTTTCTCCCTCTTGCTCCAAGAGGTGACAAAAAGGTAGATGAAGAAGTCTTCTCTGGAAAATGTCTCTTTTTCCCGGTTGACTGAATTCTGTTTCTCCCTCTTGCTCCAAGATGTGACAAAAAGGTAGATGAAGAAGTCCTCTCTGGAAAATGTCTCTTTTTTCCCGGTCGACTGAATTCTGTTTCTCCCTCTTGCTCCAAGATGTGGCAAAAATAGTTTCAAACATAGAATAATATTATTCTAATTTAGTTTTATGATAATTCTTTTTTTTATTTTAAGATTTTTGTAGCTCTGCATAATACGCACCCCCGATTTTGCTTAATATTTTTTGGAAAAAAAAATGCGTATTATACATGGAGAATTACGATGTATGAAGCTGATCTTAATATTAAACAAGAAGTTGAAAAGGAAACCATTCAACACGTTGGATACAGTATCCACAATTAAATCCATCCCATAAAGAAAAGAAAGTAAAATTCGTTAATATTGTTATCAGTTAATCCAAAACGATCCAATCATCTCATTCGAAAAAAAGGATCTGATTTAATTTGAGGACAGTATTTTGAATGCAGTCTTGAAGAAATACTGACCACGGGATTTTTAACAACTAAATACCGAGCTAAACTCAAAATACAGAATATCAGCCATAAACACCTTGGCTGTCCCTGTGGTGCAATACAGCTTTAATGTCCTTAACTGGACCATAGCTGAAATTAAGCGAATGGACGCCAAAACGAGAAAGCTTCTCACTTGCTATCGCATGCATCCTTCCAAAGCTGATGTTAATCGTTTGTATGTGCCCAGATCCGAAGGAGGCAGAGGATTAGTTCAACTAGAACTACCCTACAAAACTACAACAATTGGCTCCCAAAGATACTTGGAAACTACAGAAGACTGGATGATGGTATGTGTCAAAGAACATGAAAGTAGTAAGCGTCTTTATTCCGTAATAAAGGAATCCAACAAGTACAAAATGGAGTTTCAAATGGGCAAAATACTTAAAATAGAGAGCAAAACCAATGGCAAGATAAACCGCTTCATGGCCAATACTCTATCCGTAACAAACAAGCTGATGTAGACAAAACCCGTACCCCTCAGTGGCTACGTAGTGAAGGGTTGAAAGCTGAAACTGAAGGTTTTATCCTTGCTGCACAGGATCAATGCTTGTTAACTAGAAATTATCAAGCACATATAAGAAAAGAAATGTGTACACGCCAGAAATCAAAGGAAATAAAAACAATAATGTTAATAATAAAAGTTTCTTCACTGTTTACAGCTTAGTTATCCATTTTTTCTTCTATGTATAGAAAATTTATTAAGTGGTGTGTGATGATCGGGACACGTTCTAAATGGCTTAATAATTACACTGATGGTTAACTAATGCTGCCACAGCAAAACAAATTTCGGTCAAAATATTTTTCTTCACACCAGACTTTTTTTCTATTATTCCGTTTTCATTCAGCAGAGGGAATATTTTTCTTTTTCCCCGCTTCTTTTTTTTTTTTTTTTTTTGGCATAGTAGTTGCAACATAAGAAATAAAAATTCTTTATACGAAACTATGACGAAACTATTTTTAAATCGGCAACAATGCGCAAAATTCTCATTCCATTGTAAAGAACGCTGACCGATATCCGCTTTTACATGTGAACAATAACTATGGCACTCGAAGATCAGATCTATATTTACTAAGTGTAACCTAGTCTGGTACAAGGCTACATATTTAGATGTGACGTCGTCCCCTGGTCGCAGCGCCAACCGTGTCGTTCTATCCCAGTCTGCCACGGCACCAACTGTGACGTCCTACTTTGATTCCCAGTCTGCCTACCCACGTTGTGATTTGATCTAGGCAGAGGAAATCAATCAGTCATCGGGGCCGTACTGCAAACCGAGTCCAACGGGGGTGATACCACAAAAATACGCATAAAAGGCAATAAAATGAAAACTCAAAAGTTCAAAGTATCAAAGAAAAAGGTAACAAACTTTATGTCTAGTTGTTCGTTACATAGGACTGCATCTATCTCCCGACCCGTTCTATGGATTGTGACACGTCGTTTTCCGCTAGGCAAGTTTTAACACTTCAAGTCGTCTGCTCTCCAAGAAATTGGTGTTTCGGTGGGTCTTTGGACGAAAGTCAAAAGAAAAACTTATTTCGGTGATCTGGATCTAAGTCGCTCTTCAAAATAATTGTTCTTGGTTTGAAGATGGTCGGAATGTGCGTGAATCCTGGTCAGCTATCTGCGAGGCTTGCCTCAACCGGAGACTGACTCTGGGAATTGCTGGGTCTCGACTCTTTTCTGCTCGTTATGGCTTCGTTTATATGGGCGCCGACCAAAACCGGGGTGAGTTTGTCGGCGCCGGGGGGTTCCTCGATAATTCTAAATACATATCCACCTCTCTGGTTAGGAATTTCCACCTTTTTCCATTTTTGGGAACCTTTCCTCACTCCCACCTTCTCATCATACTTCAGAGGGGCGTGAACTGCCCTCCCCACATCTTCGTGGCAACCTCTCTTACTCATCCTCCAGATGGGCGGCAACAGCCTCCCTCGTGCATCACGGGATCACCACTCGACCAATGATGTCTTAGTCGGGCGTGGACGAATCTGCGGCTTTGTTTCAGGAAGAAAAAAATATCTTGCTTAAAAAAAAAATTATCTCTTCCCTTTTCTTCCCCTTAATGGTTTATCATTTCTCCAGCCACGAACGGGACAATATGACAATGGCGGTCATAACTCTTGTTCTACACGTGGTTTACGTCAGGTATTTTATCGCTAATTATCAGAATGTGTGGTCTTCTTGACACGGTCTCAAAAAAAACATCTCCAAAGTTCCAGTCGGTCTGTCGCCTCGAAGAAAGAAAAAAAAACACATTCATTTTCTTTCGGCACAAATTCCTGATAACAAAATTTTATTATCGCAGGCCAAGGATGCTCGTGGGTGTTTTTTTTTAATTTTTCATATCTGTCCAAGTCCTTTTAGTTGTCTGTTTTTCGTCACTTAACGAAATAACATTTTCATTTGAATTTTTCCTTCTCTTTCTCTGGCCAGCCGGTCTGTAGTTGATAATAAGATGTCTTCCCGTACCAATAGTTTGTTTTCATATCCTTAGATAACACAGCCGATGCCAAAACATATCTGATTCTTTCCTTCTTTCCCTTTCTTTTTACTCAGAATTTCCCTGTCATTGTAATGACACTCTTTCGCCATTTGTTACTTATCAAAATATCCTTTTATCCATTGTCTCTTAGCTGTGTGTGTGTTCTTGCTTATCACTCACGAGTCGGTTCTTAGCCTCTCCTTTCCTTCTTTTCTTTCTTTTCCCTTTCTGCCTCGTTAAATGGTGCCACATAGAGATATCTGGTAATAATTGTGTCAAAGTACAAAATAAGATACGGTTACAATACTTTTATTTATCTGCATCACCACGAGAGCAAATGCAATATAGGCTTAGAGTTTAACGTGTGTGTAGAGGCAAAAATGGTCTATTCTTCGCGACATTTACTGCAAAGGTCTCAGGGCGACTCAAGACAAACTCTCCCGGTCTTGTAATCTCCAAGGACCGGGCACATCTGTAACATCAATTTTATCGCTCTATTTGTTTTCAAGTGAAGAACAGTGGATGCCAGTCCCGAAACAGAAATCTGACACAATCCAATACACACACACACACACACACACACGTGTGTGTGTGCGTGTATGTTTAAAACTGGTTACGAATTCAAATGATCAATTTCCAGCCTTTCAGAAATGGAAATCAATATTAATAATTCATTGGAACCGGATGATTACCCAAAGCACCACATCGTCATTCTACTAAGATGAACGGGATCAAGAGTATATCCTGATGCCTGTAGCAATGTCTAAGAGTATCAAGATATTTGTAAATAACCACTGAGGTGTGTCTGTGCATCCCAAATTAAGAAAACCATATGTCACATGTATAATCATGAGATAACAAATGGATCTAAAGACTTTAAACTCATGCGCAGTATCGATAAAAATTCTTAAAAGTAGCTTCTTATTTTTATACTGTCCCTTCAGAACATGGTCGAACATGTTTCTCCACAACTTCCTATTCTTTGTATCTATAAGCAGGATTTTTACCCTATACTATATCTCCCAGTCCCTATATTTTCATTCATAAACTCGTTTGGCGCTTTACTCGTTGTTTCAGTCTTGCTTTTAATATGTCCTGTGAGTGTTAAATTCACCAAACCCTCTTTGCTAGTAAAAAAAATCATTGCACAATTAAATAAATCAACTGATAAAATATTTTAAATTAGCTTTAAGCGAAATTTCACAAAATATCTGAGGAAAGCTAAAGAATATTTATAGAGAGAATCAAAATAGTGAACGCACTGAATTGTTGATTTTAGTCAAAACAAAATGATATATGAAACTTTTGGTCAATCCTATTTTTGTCGAAATAGACTGTCGTAAACAGAGAGAAAATATTGACGAATTAATGACCTTGTCTATATTAGGTTTTGTTTTCATTTCTGTCCAATGAAAATTAATTTCTTCCCGACATTCAATGCTGATTTTCTGCTGAAACTCTATAAAACAAATTTTAGGTCATAAATTGCAAAATATGTCATTAATCATCAATTTTCTTCGCGCTGTGAGAAATCATTAATTTGGAGAGAAGTTGTCTGGTTTTATAGTCTTAGCAAAATACGATAAAATTTATTACTTGAAATGAATCTCAACGAACGAGAGTATTAGTTAATTGCTCATGTCGTTCTCCATTTAATATATATATATATATATATATATATATATATATATATATCAGTTTGGGTAAATTATTCGTTGCAAGTTAGTTACTGCTGTCATTACTTCCTTTTCCATATTAGCAGTATCTATTGCTGACTGCTAACGAGGGCGAAAGAGATTCGAGGTACAATCTATGAACAACAGCATTCGACAGGTACAAAATGTTGATGTGCCAATAAGCAATAAAAAGATTGAATAAACATGAAAAATATATGTATTTGTACCTGATTGAAAAGGTTGTTTGCATAGAGAGTTTGGTTTATTAGTGTATAAAGTGAGGTGTTGAATTTCAATATGAGTAAGGAAATATGTAAGTCTGTTTCACAGAGATCTATGTGTGGATGTGAAAATATCTTCTAACACGGACTTGTCTAGCCCTTTTGGTGGGAGCGCTGAATCTTGTTAAAAGGTGAATGGCCGCATTGTTGAAAAGTTGAGAGACGTCTTCCTGTTGTCATCTGGGATATGCCACTGATTTCTGTCTATGTTTATAAAGTATTGAATAAGAGATAACGGGTTCAAAAATCGGGTCTTAAGCAATCACTTTTGATTGGTTCGTGAATATATTAAGTTGGTGCAAAAATAATGACGTGATAATGTCGTTTTTTGACGTATTTTTTAACGTCAAAAAACGACATTATTACGTCATTATTTTTGCACCAACCTAATATTTATTGTTTTACTACCATATATATTTTTAATAAAGTTTGAAGGTGTTTTTTTTTAATCTAATAAGCTTTTGGATTTTTGATAGTTTAAATTCATGCTAAAAAATGAAGCTTATACTTAGAATCAGGAAGAGATATTTGGGATATCTAGGATACATGAGAAAAGAGGGGTTGGAAAATTTGACACTCACAGGGCATATTAAAGGCCGATGTTAGTGTGGATCAGAAGGAAACAGTGAATAACCAACCTAACAATCTTGTGTAAATAGATTCCAGAACAGGGCGTGGGAGGGGTAGTGAAAAGACAACCATTACTAAGAGATAGGAAGTTGTGATCGCCAACGGCCTGAAGAGACATGTCACATAGAAGAAAGAAAATTAGAAATAAAAGTTAATTTTCCAAAACTAATTACTTGATAAAAATAAGAAGATCATTAACAGAGAATGAAAGTTTTAACGTACTGAAAAAAAATCAAGGAATAAGTCCAAAGAATATTTTTAGAGCTCCCGGCGTTCATAGTTCATTTCCACTATGTGGATATTTACTAAATTTATCTAACCTGGCAGACAGGTTTGTTAATCATATTTTTAGAGAAAGCACATGCCATTTATAAAGTTCTGTTTAGCCTTGAACAAGACGATAATAGTGGGGCAGTCCTCGGTATGACGATAAACTACATCCGGCAACAGGGCTTCTGATCAGGAGATAGGAAGTTTTGAGGAGTGTGGAACCACATCTTAATTGCTGTTGTTCCCAGGTCCACCCTGACCCGGGGTTGGTAGCATCTGCTAGGGCTCTTACTTATGGGCTAATAATGAACACCCAAACAAAAAGTATAAAAATAAATTTTTATAGTAAAAATACCAGTAATCCATTTTTATATAAAAAACTTACCAACAATACCTAATTTAGAGAAAAATGAGAGACAATGCATTTTATCTGTGGTTGGAGGCATACAATTGCGTTGAAAATATTTCGACTTCGACATTAACTAACCCGTAGAGGTTGATATACCACTGAACAAAATCAGTCAACCAAACAACAGCCATGAAAGAATACTTTCATGACATTAAGCCATATAATATCCTACAATTTTTTAAATCAAACTGTAAAACTTTCTAAAACATAGCTTCAAGAAAACTACATCATAAATCACATATATCACCGCCTCGAGTAATTATGTCCACACAAACATGTATATACACAAAAGCTGATTGTCATCTGCCATGTATTTAATTGTGAATGCAGAATAACATATTTATTTTGATTACTTCAAAACTTGCAAAAAAATTTATATTTCGGCATTGAATGACCCATAATAAGTGGATATGCCGTTAAACAAACAAATCAGTCCTAATAATGGGGTCCCCAAGGAGGATAGAGGTTACTGTAGCATGCTAGCCATCAGTCTACGAAAAGCGCTTTCAGAATAAGTATGAGAAGGACATGAAACGACAAAGTTTTCAGTTGCGATGTCTTTCTAATGCCGAGTGTCATATGCAGCTAGGAATGGACATTCTGTACCAGACTTTTAGTCTAAAATTAATTGCACAGTGGGAGCCAACTTTTGATCAATCTTTTCTCATAATTTCAGTGAAAGCAAAACAACTTTTACTATTACGAAATTTTTAAACAAGAAGAATTTCGTGTGAGACACGTGTTTCTAAAAAATAAAATAAAAAATGAATGAATAAATAATCCACTGAGAATATTGTTCAAAATCTGAAATCTCTGCTGAAAAAGCACTCCTTCTTTCTCTGTAGGTTTGTCATAGAGCTAAATCCATGTGGTCCACGAAAGAGCAAAGATAAGCAAATAAACAGACGAAATAAAAAAAAATGACTTAGTACATCCCACAGACTTGAACTAGCCGGAGGCAAGGTGCAGAAAAAGACACTCCTTTTCAACATATGGCATATATATATATATATATATATATATATATATATATATATATATATATATATATATATATATATATATATATATATAAGTGTGTGTGTGTGAGTGTATACACTTTCTTTTTTAAAATCTAATCTTTGTTCCGTTTCCATTCCATTCTTTTTCTTTATTTTGTTCTATTTCATTTATCTGTATTCTATTCATACGGCGCCATTTTTGATGAAATTATTCAAAGTGAATTTCGAAACTTTAAAAAGATCTCTAATCCTTAACACATATATTTTAAGGATTTTTTATCCGACCTTATTAATATAAATGTTATTTTTTAGCGGGTAAACGTTACTGTACTTACTTGTTTTTTTTTTTTGTTTTTTTTTTGTTTTTGTTTGTTTGTTTTGGTAAGCAGTGAAATTAATAATCGGTCTAAATTGAAAAGTCATAGATACTAAAGAAGAACAGTAATCGAATCTACATTCCTTTTTTTCCATCAGTGAAATCACTTTTGAACCAAAGTGTGCCTCTATTATTTCGGGTATGGAGATGGACTAGACAGAGCCAGGTTGGAATAAGCCATTTAAGGAAAACAAATTTTCTCGTTTGAACTTCAACGAAGCTATGTCTGCAAGCTTTAGTTTCGTACCAGAAACGTAAAGAACAGTCATTTTTGAAAAGATATTTTTATCCGACATTATTGTTGTAGTATTGTATATTTTGTTTGTATTTCTTATATTGTGCGAGTAAGTGCAATTTCCCATATATATATATATATATATATATATATATATATATATATATATATATATATATATATATATATATGTGTGTGTGTGTGTGTGTGTGTGTATGTGTTTGTGTGTGTATTCATTTTAAGCATCTGACGATCAGTTTTTGAAGCGCAGACAGTTTACATTGCGTGCTCCATTTTATCGTGAAATATTTAGTAACGCATATGCTTGTCACGTTTTTAGTATGATCTTAAAAAGGCTATATATATATATATATATATATATATATATATATATAGGAAACAAGTTTGATTTTAGCGAACCGGAATGTCTGTTTAAATTTCGTTATATTTTTCCAATTTTTTAGATAAAATATTGTATTGTGCACAAAGTTGTTGAAAAACTGTCCGAAGTTCATATTTTGTTATTTTTGTTCAAGTAATACTTTCGACTTTCGCAGTCATTAACAAGGACCGATATAGTGTCTGCGTGGTTGTTAGAATTTCTTTGTCAGCATCTTGGTAATATTGGGAAGCTGGACGTTTGGGAATCGTGACGACATGAGTAACTGCTATTGACAAAGACGCTACACAAAAAGAATGCGATTCATTTATTTTATTCTATCAATTTATTTATTATTTTTAAACAATATTAATATGTGTGCAAATTATATCTTCACTTCAAGACACCATCTGTTATTTTATTTAAAGTAAGCTGTTTACTTTGTATAATAATAGCTTCTAGAATTTTGAGTCTTTCCTTGCATTGGGTGCGGTAGAGTTTTTTTGGTGTTCATCTACTAGTATTTCTCTTATTTTGATAGTTGTATTTTGGTTGTTCATATGCTGGTCGATGTGTGCACAGATTGCACTGAGCTTCGGCATGTGATAGTTTAATCTGCAAGAGAGTGTAGTGCATGTGTGCCCAATGTAAGTATTTAATGCAGTTTTTTTTTATTAGTAGTATTAAAAATGCAATATCTCATCGAGTGAGGGGTACATGAGAATTCACAGACAACATTATTTTTACATAGGATTTATGTGATTTGTTGTTGGTAATAATTAAGTTAGATGTTTTAAACTTATTGTAGTAGATGATAAATCTTAGGAGTGTGTTAGGATCACTTAGTGATATTTAACGGTGAATTATGGAATCGACAATGGCAGTATCGTCAGCCAGGATCGAACTCATTATCGATACCATATGACACAAGTATAAATAAAAGTATATTTTGTACTATGGGAAGTAAAATCAACCTGTCTGAAAATTCAGCATTCGAAGTGTCTTTTTTTTTTTAAATTATTCCAGCCATATAAGAGAGAGAGAGAGAGAGAGAGAGAGAGAGAGAGAGAGAGAGAGAGCGCGCATTCATTCATTTACACGTAGTACAATGAACGGTATGTTTATTTCATGGGCTAATGATAACGAGTTCGAGCCTTGTTGTAGGTCCTGTTAATGGTACCATGTCTCTGTCTGAACTTCTGGGCTGAGGAATTATTAATATCTGGATTTTATATTTGTTATTATTGTTATCGCTAGTCGCACCCTTTGTCTTTCTTCAGGCATCTCTCTTGATCCGGGTAGCCTTCAGGCAATTAGTATAGTACAATTAGTAAATAGTACAAGCAGTGTGACTGTGTTCGACTAGGTTTCGTCGAAAAGATATCAACACATGCTTTCGCTTCTTTTGTCTATGGCGCATGAGACTCACGTGCAATCCGGGGCTTTTAAATCTTTTGACAATTTTCATTAGATGTTCATAATTTCCTATTTTTAATTCTGACACTTTACACTACGTCCATTAAGAAAAACAAAACAAACGTTTTCTTTATTTCACCGACATCTCAGACTCACAAAAAGCAGAAAGGAAGTTTAAGTATTTAATTAACCGCATATGGTCGTTTTCTCCTTGTAACATGGAGCCCGCTTTTTATACTCAATGTCTTGACACATCACTTGTTGAAAAGAGGTAAAAATATTTGGTATTTGTTGATTATATCTGTTATTACATAGCAGTTTTTTTAAACAATAAAGATAAAATGTATGAGTGTGCGTGTGTTACATACACACATATCTGAGAGAGCGACAGAGAGTGAGAGAGAGAGAGAGAGAGAGAGAGAGAGAAAGAGAGAGAGGTAGGGGCTAAAAATGCTAACTTCTCAATATTTAATAAAATGCTAAAAAGTAGTCAAAAATTATTAATGGCAATAATTCACCCAAGAAACTAGGACACTTACTCACAACATATTTGCTGAATGTCCACATCATCACTTGTATATGGACACTCTCGCTACAGATCAAGCGGCAACAAGTCTCTTTAGCACTCAAGGACTTTCCTCGGTATACTTGCTCATTCTGTTTGGATCCCTCCTACATGGCACCATTCTCTTTGCAAGGCTATTTGAAACTTATTATTATTATTATTATTATTATTTTTATTTTCTTTGCTTTCTGGCGTTTACACATTTCTTTCCAGGTCCCACCCAGGGACCTAAGGTTAGAAATGGCATCATGACACTTTTCACTGACAAAAAAAAAAAAAAAAAAAAAAAAAATTACATAGATAGAGCCCTTCGTAAAGTGTGGGCTGTACTTGTCAGAACAATTTTTTGTATCTCCTTGAGGCATGGGCTTCCAGGAATCCCTGCAATTAGTCTACTGCAATTATTATTACTATTATTATTATTATCATTATTATTATTATTATTAAAAAAATAAAATAAAAAAAACAACAGTGTTTGACAATGTTAAACAGTGTTTCGACAGTATGTCTGTTTTCTTCAAGTTATATTTAAGTCTTTGTTCAAACGTTTCTTGTTCTGTCATGAAAAAAACGGCTGTACTGGTAAACAACGTGTCAAAACGAATGAAACGCCGCCAGCGAGAAGGCATGAACCTGAAACGTGCTTAATATGATGATGATCTTGTTCATCTTGAAATTTTCCGTTAGTTGATTAGGTACTAAGACTAATTAATCAAATAGCTTAGGATAAATTTGTACATATATTTTTATACTTGAAAAAAAAAATTAAATATAACTTGAAAAAGAAACATATTGTTGAAATATTGTTTAACACTGTCAAAAACCGTGCGTTTTATTTTCTTCTTCTTTTCTTAATTCACGCTCTTCTTTTAACTATTATTATTATTATTATTATTATTATTATTATTATTATTATTATTATTATTATTATTATTAATATTTGATCTGCGATCCTTTCCGACTATTAAATGTTTCGGCCGGGTAAGGATGGTCAATCATATCTACCCTCAGCTTAGAGACACATCAATTTCCTCAGATGTTCCAAGCAGCGCTGCCACCCGTGCACTCCCAATAATGTCAGATATATCCAAGGCATCTTACAAGACAAAAAGAATCCTGGAAATGTGCGCCAACCACATAAGGAACAATTAGAGCTACTGCTTCTTCTTTATCTTCTTCTTCTTATTATTATTATTATTTAAAATAGAAGGTTAGAATGAGAATATATTTATAATTGTAGAGGAAAACTTTCACTTCACGCTTTGATTATTTTTAAAAATGCCGAATTACTTAAGGAAATAAATAAATTAAAATACTAGATAAATAAAATCATAAAATAAATAAATAAATAAATAAATAAAGTAATGAAATAAGGTTTGCCTGTCGCTCGGTTCACACACCTTCCTCTAACTTTGAAACGGGAGCAGAGATTTCTCTGTTGTTTCCTAAAATCTTCTCATTCTCTTTCACTCCCAGTAACCCTTTGCGTCTTAGTGGCATTGTCGTCTGGCATTGGATGAAATGGTTAATTTTTTAAAATTAAATGACAAAATATATAAATAAATAAGTGAATAAATAAAATAAGAAAATAAATAAAAAATAAGAAAAAAAATGGTACTCCGTTAAATTGTTCATCTCCTAGGGGGAGAGTTATTTATCAATCTAAAGAAAATATAAACCCTTTACAATTCTACGTGTAAATTCTACATTCGTGCAAACAAAATGCATGTATTTACTACCTTGCCTTACCCCAGGTCTCGAGTAATGACCCGGTAAGGGAATGTATTAAACAAAAAGCCACTGAAAATCATCATCATCATCATCATCATCACCGTCTACTTCTGGATGTAAACAGAATTGGAAACCTTTCCCCCTTTTTTTTTCAACCTATAAAATGCCAACTCGCCAACTAATGTTACGACCAAAAGTTTGGTCGTGTTTCACGCTCCGCCCTCCCGGTCAGATCTATAAGAATAAAAACCATATATATATATATATATATATATATATATATATATATATATATATATATATATATGTCAGATTTATGCCCACCACCTCCCGCAACTGTCTGTTGTGCACAAATCGACATCATCTCCCACAACCTTTTTATATGATGCTTATAATCAGTATACTCATACACACATTCTAGTCAAACAGACACACGTACACAGTAGTTTTCAAAACTTCTTACAAGCGTAGCATATGAATAGAGTCTGTATTTCTCTGAAGCGAATTGATTTGTACATGCCAATAAATATTGTGAGGATCTTAATAAGCGGCCAGACCATACAGTTAAAGTTCCAAAATCGAATTATTTTATTCGGTTAGGTCCCCCCGCGAAATATGTACCGGGCAGCCGTTAGGTTTCTGATTTTTTGGGGTTTGACATCCCTGCCATCGTCGCTAGGGTTACTGGAGCCAGAATATGGAGGTAAGTCAAAGTTTATAAGAAGAATAAATATCTCAAAATCCTCATTATAAATTATTGAATGCTCCAAATAAATAAAACTTTTATAAAATAATAACAGTTTTCTTTTTGATAGCCTTTCTTTTTTTTATTTCATATAAAAAAATTTGTTTAAACTTTTAACAATATAAATATTCATTTCAAGGTTGCCTAAACTGAAAAAAGAAAAAGAAAGAAAGATTGGAAAATATGAATAATACAGTCACTCAGGACCGGTACATACTACCACGACAACGACTAGTGGGGGTGTAAAACTGATTGGGGGCCCCGGGTAGTGCTTTCCCACCCTCACTATCTAATCAACATTTTTTCTATCTACATTTATATAAGTTATAATTTAAGCACAACTGAATATTAAAGGATGATAATTTTTCGCGGATTTTGACGTCAGAATCTAGGGTCTTTTTTTTTTTTCGTTCAAATCCGTGAATTTGTTTTGTACATGCAAACTCTCGAAAAACACTAATACAATTCACTATTTTTTATCCATAATGTTGAATGTGCGAAAATTATTCAACTTTTAACGATAAAAATCTCAAGTTGATGTTAAAAATTGCCGCAAATCATTGTTGATTTATTTAAGATGGAATTATATTTTTTATTTAGATACATTGTATTTATTTTCAATTTTTATAGTTGAATTGTTCACCTATTTTGCATGTAATGATTGTAATCCATTATTGTTTTAATTCGGTTACAATTAATAATATTTGTATTTTATATGAATTCTACCTTATAAAAAATGGGATATAGCATAGATTGGAGGTGCAAGTATCATAGATTCATGGGGCGGGGGTCCTCAACGTGGTGTTAGGGTTAGCAAGTTTGTCGCGCTGGAACAATTACGACTGAATAGTAAGTTCGAGCCTCACTGAGTGCCACATACTCTCGGCCTTGTACCACATCAAAACCACGCTTAGAAAATCGCCATGAATTCATGGTGGGTACTATTTCGCTAGAATAGTAAGTGTCTAATTTATTTATCGTTCCATATAAAGTAAATACGAAGATAATCACTCATTTTTTTTAAGCACTCACACGCTGTAATAAGCCTAGCGAGTTCGGAAAGGATCTCGCATGCTTGTCATAGTAAGTGCATTCTTTATTGACAGCTCCGTAAAAATGTATGCTTCGGGTTGCGTTTGTGTCTTTTTTTTCTGTAATAAAGAAGAAAAAATTTTTTTGATGGGGAGACAAAAAAAAAAAAATCCAATAAACGTCACGGATAGTGCGTTAGTAGATATAAATAAATTCGAATGATCGCTTAAGATGTAAAAATGAATCATCATGCAGTGTTGATCGTTATGTCCGCACTATTTCTCTCTCTCTGTATATATATATATATATATATATATATATATATATATATATATATATTGCTCTCTATTTATACATACATACACACACACACACACACATATGTAAAAGTTTGATTAAAACGAGCCGACAAGTTCTGTCTATTTAATTTTTTATTGTACTTTTCCCCTTTTCGGAAAATGTGTTGACTGTTGGCTCGAAAAAAAAAAAAAAATTAAACAGGCTGACCTTGTTGGTTCTTATATATATATATATATATATATATATATATATATATATATATATGTGTGTGTGTGTGTGTGTGTGTGTGTGTGTGTGTGTCTGTATAGAAAAAATGTTATAATAGTTCCAACCAGAGAAAAATGTATACATTTAAAAAAGAGAGAAACCGCAAACGTTCTTGGTTATAGTTCGAATTTGTTTTAGTGTTTTAGTGTATACATTATATTTTAGCCTTCATATTTTGGCTACACGGGTTTCTGGACTTGGGACCTTCTTCAGATTAATTATGAGAATCAATTTTTAAAGTAATGAATTTTTACTTATGTTCTTTTAATGTTTCATTGTTCATTTTCTGTATTTGTAGTGACCCTTGATCTCATTTTGGACTATATATATATATATATATATATATATATATATATATATATTAGGTTGGTGCAAAAATTTGAAGTTGAACGTCAAAAACGACATTATTTTTGCACCAACATAATATATAAGAACCGACAAGGTCTATCTGTTTTTATATATATATAGATAATATTACAGTATATATATATATATATATATATATATATATATATATATATATATATATATTATTTTAGTGTAACATTTAGCTTTTTATCATCTGCACAATAAATTAATTAATTAAAAAATTAAAATTCCTAAAAATGAAAAAAAGTTCAAACGCCGATACAAATTAATCAAATAATATTACGGTAAATTAATTTTCGTACAATTTTGTCTAAAGTTTGTTTGTATCTTTGACTTATATTTATAACAACAAACGAATATTTGCATTAGATTTTTTTAATGAAAGTATTATTGTCGTAACCTATTTTTCAAGTTAAACCAATTTGTTTACACAAAGAAGTAAAAAAAAAACAAAAAAAAACCAAAACAAATAAAACTGGCAGTAAATCTTTTCACTCTTATTTATCTGAACATAAATGTGTTTGTTTTTGTATATGTAAAAGATTGTTTCATTCAACCCCCCTCACCGACGTCCCCTACCTCGCCCACGCATTCTGACGAAGAATGTACGAAACAATTTCCTGAAATAAACATGTGCAAATATGATTCTTGCATGCCATTCGCTTAGTGTCCGATTTTTGAACCACGCATTTACAAAGTTCAAAATGTCACTGCGCTTAAAAAAATGATGAAAGGAAACACGTAAAATAGAAATTGATTAAAAATAATATAATTCATCTTATCCAACGTTTGACAAATTATCAGAATAAAGTTGTCTAATGCTAAAACTTTAATAGGGATTCAATTTGTCTTCTTCACCTTCTCAATTTTAATCACAGATTTCCTGATGTTTAGTCAATCTGAAAGATCGTCTGTTAGACATGGGGAATTTTGAGCAGACGGCCAATATATTTTTAATAGTTGCTTATTGTCATATAGGAAGAAAATGAGTAGACACTCTGGACTTATGTTTCCAGCCAGGTGTATAAATAGTAACGCCAGGCTACTGACAGCAGTGATTATTGAATGATTATTGAGCGACTATTGAGTGGAACTATCCAGTCGAATTAGTGCGTCGATGATTTTGGTTTTGATTTAGGATTTACCGAACATTAATCCAAGCTGTGCTACTAACAAAGTATTCACTGAAATGGTTAATTATCTTTAGTTGACTTTTACTTCTTTGTTCTTGATAAGTATTTGGATGTTCTAATATCTCGAAAAGAGCATGAGTTCAAGACACCGTAAAGCGTATACCGTAAACCGACACTCACCGGACAGTGCCTCAATTTCAACTCCCACCATCCATACAGCGTAAAGAAAGTGATCGTCTACTGCTGGTGTTGTACACCGAGCAAAAGTCATAAGTGGCGACCCAGAGACATTAGATAAAGAATTGGTCAGTATAAGTAGTACCCTACAACGTAACAACTACCCTGGGTACATGGCAGCAGCCCCAAAAAACTGGGATAGGCGGGTACAAGAGGAGGAAAACACTGAGAAAACATCTGCCTGCCTTATGTGAAGGGGTTATCAGAGAAAATACAAATGATCTGCGGTCCATATAACGTCAGGACAACCTTCAAAAGCTTGACAACACTTCGCAGATATCTCTCCCGAGTAAGACTCCCCAAACTTAAGGAATCAGCACATATGCGAAGCTACAAAAATCTCCTGAGTCGACCAAGCATAGAAATGAATACAATATGGGAACCAGTAATAAGGAGTGCCAGAGAAAAGCAATAATAACAACAAAAATATCAATATGAGCTCTAGTAAAAATATAAATGATAACAGTAAAAATTGCAATATGAGCACTGGTAAAAATGGTTGCAGAGACATTAGGTTTATAATTCACAGAAATTCATACACAGATGTCGTCAATGGCACAGTGGATAAAGGCGTTCATTAGATCCAGTGATAGACCCAAAGAGTGTGAGTTCAATACCCGGTTAAGAGACCCGTGTGGATAACTTTCAGAGGGAAATTAACAGGGGATAATTGATAACTGACACCCATTAAAAACATGACACGTGGAACTAGAACAGTCTACCCCAATGAGCGAAATAAAGGGTTCAGTTCGACATTCCGACCACCTGAAGAAGGCCGAAACGTTGTAATAAATATAGTGAAAAGATGAGGATAATAGTCCGAATAATGTAAATAATGTACATAATGCCTAATCTCAGAAATATAGACAAATATTTATTTGCGATTGTAATTAAATACTGTTTTATCTTAACATTGAAGTCTTAATTGTTAACGGCTGCCTTACGTCACAAAACTTATGAAACTTCGTCGGAAGCAGCGCAAAAGCAACGAAGCAGCAAATGATAACTTAAAATTCTTAAATACTTACCTGATATCTTTATGCCGATGAAGTTTAAATTAATATTACCTAGGCGGGAGGTGGGGGCATCTCACAGATAGTACCTCTGCTTCTGGGGGTGGCTGGGATCATTACCCGGCGCCCGAGGCGTCCCCTAAAGGCAACTGTCGGTGGGGATTTAGCAATTTTTGTACAGTGTTTCCGAAATCCCACATTAAACTCCGACCTTGTATCATATTCTATTACAGCGTAGGCGCCCGGGTAAATTCATGACCTTGCTAAACATTGAGCCGATGTGTTATTGGCGGTCGGTTGCTATTAATACAAATTGAAGAGACTTGATATTTCACACATTCTTCTATGTGTCATGTCACTTCAGGACGTTGCCGATCATGGCTCTCCACAATGTTCTGTCCTTTGTAGTTCCTAATAAATTTTGTCTTTATTTTATTTCACCTAAACCCAGTCCTGCCATTCATTTGCTCAAGCTCTCTAGTTAGGTTGCGCGTTGTTTTCCTCTATCCATCTTCAAAAAGATGTCTACTTGCGCAAAAGACGTGATACTTGAGTCAGTTTGAGCCGAGGGCCCCGGACATGATAAGAGAGATAAGACAGAAAATTCAACGAGGTAAAAATGGAATATTCTTGCTTGCAGATGATTAACGGAAAAGTATCACACACACACACACACACACACACACACACACACACACACACACACACACACACATATATATATATATATATATGATTAGTATCTTTGTCATCCATTTTCACAGTCCATTGTAGAAGGTTTTTTTTACAGATGGTAAGTAATCGGACTTAACCAAACACGTTGGCCCATGACGTGTCAAGATATAATTTTGAACTCAGAATTCGGCTGGTTGTTCTACCAAGGCTAGAAAGCCCAACCTACTTTAGTATTTTATCCAAAGCTGGTGTGTGCGTTGTAAAGAAGGTGACTGTTTTGACGCCTCTTTCCAGAATCTTGGTATTTTGAAATAGTTTACAAACTGTTTCAAAATACCCAAGATTTGGTTTGTACGATATCATTAAGATGGCTGTACGTCCGCCCATGAGAATATGCATCTCTGCAATAATAACTGATAACATTTTTGATTTTGCCTTCCATATTAATTCCATTAATATTCATTATATCTCCTTGGGGTCATGTCTCCTCAGGAGGTGGAAATGAGCGTTTATAGCACTCCACAATTTCCTAATCTTTGTAGGTCTTAGTTAAATTTGTCTTTTTGCTGTCTCCTAATACACTGCTTTCCTCTGCCGCTCTTGTTTTCCATTTGTTCTGTGAGTGTCAACTTTTAAAATTTTTCTGCTTATGTACCCGAGAAATTTCAACCTTAAAGAAAATTACTATTTAAAAGAAAAAAATTAACTTAAAAAAATTAACAAAATTATTTTTTAAGAATTGCATCGTTTGGGGTATAAATATCAAAGAGGAATCATTTAATGTTGCCAAAGCTACGATGTCTAATCGATTGCATAGGATTGATCTGTCTGTATAACTCATAATTATAGACACTGTGGAGCATGATTAAGTTATCAGATATATCATATGTAATAACCCTAACATATCAATCTATGCCCATTCTCTCACTATGCCTCTCTTCCTATCTGTCTCTGTATCTATGGCCATTCTCTCACTATGCTTCTCTTCCTATGTATGTATGTATCTATCTATCAATCTTCATGCTCTCACTATGCCTCTCTTCCTATCTGTCTCTGTATCTATGGCCATTCTCTCACTATGCTTCTCTTCCTATGTATGTATCTATCTATCTATCAATCTTCATGCTCTCACTAGGCCTCTGTTCCTATCTATCTGTACCCATTTTCTCAGTGTGCCTATCTATCTATCTATCTATCTATCTATCTATCTATAATGTTAAGTCACCATATACACCACCCCATTTAGGTTGCTAATACACAATGTATGTTACTGACATGATAGTTTTTCAAATAGGGAGTCTGCAAGTTATTACTGGCGTATCACTGTGGTTGTTTGATTTATTAACTGATGCGTCTTCCATATCCACTGCTGGATGGCTGTTCGTAATACTAGGGTTAGCTACTATTGTTGGCCAACGTTTACATAAATGGTCAACATGTCAGCAGATTATCTGTCCTTTCGTAAGTTTCATGGCTGTGGTATTACAGGACGACTATTTGATTTAATCCAATCATTTCTTTCAAATCATGAAATGAAGGTCGTTCTGAACGCTCCCAGATCCTTCTTTTTGAATGCGGTGTCACCCAAGGCTCTATCCTGGGTCCTACACTGTTTCTGATCAATGATCTTCCCGATATCATCAGCTTCTAAGTAGGCATCTATACAGATGACACTACCATTTACTCCTGTCTCAATAGTAAACCCGGCAGTGCTGACAAAGTCAACCTGGTTGCTGCTCTCGAAAAGAAACTTCAATTAGTGGTTGTTGGGTAGGAAATGGCTTGTAAATTTTAATGCCTCCAAAACGAAACAGCTCTCATTTAGACACCACAGAGATAATTCCCTGTCCGACATTAGCATGGTTGATGCTAGACTTCAGGAGAGTGTCTCACTGTGCCTTCTTGGCCTCACGCATTCGAATGACTTGAAATGGAACAACTCTAACATTCCTCCGGGCATTGAGTACTGTTGCCATATCTAGTCTGGTACCCCAGCTGTTCATATCAAGGTTCTCGACAAAACCCCCAAAAGGATCTGCAATGTAATCGATCCTGACTTCAGTCACTTTCTCACATGGCTTTTCTCTGTCTTTTCTACAAATATTTTCATGGCAACTGTTCTGTTCCTTGGTGTGCGACTACATAAATTTAAGCGTGTTACTAGACTACCATCTAGGCCCCACCCTTTCACCGTTGAATTATTAAATATAACCGCCACTTCTACTCCAACAGTTTCTTTTCTAGCACTTCCCACCTGTGAAACTCCCTTCTGTTTACTTGCTTCCCTGATTGCAATCTTCAAAAATTGAAATGCAATGTCACTCGCCATTATCTGATGTTTTGAACCCCGTTCATATTTTATCCTTTCCTCATTCCCCCTAAACACTGATTTTTTTTTCTCTCGTTTTCATTCTATTAACTCCATACGAACCAGTGGCACTCTCACCTTGCTGAGGGGGTGGGTGATGAAATGCTTAAAAAAATTTCACTGTTTTCTTTACCGAAATGGGGCTTGACCATCTTTTACTACCCCAGGGATCCATTTTTCCTAGGCGTTGAAGGAGCTTACGAACATTAGATCTCCTTTTATTAAATCCCTCTGCCTGTTGCTTTCATTGGTTACTGCTTGTTTTTCATATATGCATTGCTCTAGATCCGGATAAATTCTACTGGAATCCTGGGTATGAGGATTAACTACATCCGGCCACAATGCTTCTGATCAGGAGATTGAAGGTTTTGAAAAGCGAGGAACCACCTCTTAATTTCTGTTTCCAGGTCCACCCTGACCTGGAGTGGTAACACCTGTTAGGGTCCCAGCTATGGGTAAATAGTGAACCTTCAAACAAAAACAAAAGATTATGAAAGTATAAAAATACATTTTTATAGTAAAAATATCAGCAATAGGTTTTTAGAATAAAAAATTACCAACAATACCTATTTATAGTGAAATTGCCAACAATATATTTTCATAGCAAAATGAACAACACATTTTATCTGTAGTTGAAGGCATACAGTTGCGTTCAAAATATTTAGATTTCGGCATTAAATAACCCACAGAGGTTGATATGCCACTAAACAAAATCAATCAATCAACCAACGAATCTTACTGAATTGTGGACAGTTTTCTTTTCATCAGCAGTTCAGCTGGTGATGGTTCATTCTAGTATGATAAAATATTGTAGGAATATTCTTCAAACACGAGTTTCTATATCTCCATCCACTAGCTTATTAGAGATTTCCTAAAGAACTGTAAAGCTCTCTCTGTTTGACCATTCATTACAGGATAGTATGAGGAGTAGGTGTCTTGCTTTATGTCATTACTGGCTGTCTGGCATCTCGTCTACAGTCACTCTCTCACAGACGTGCTGTTGCTTCCCTCTGTCTTTTCTACAAGTATTTTCATGGCAACTGCTCTGACGAGCTACTTTCATTGGTTCCCAAACTGTATGAATTTAAGGTTGGCATCTCGGTCCCACCCTTTCACTGTCGAAACGGTTAAACGTAGGCGTCTCTTTTACTCCAATAACTTCGTATCGCGCACTTCCTATCAATAAAATTTCCTCTTCTTCCTTGCTTTTCTGAGAGCAATAATCTTCAAATATTCAAATGTAATGTCAATCGACATCTTCTGATACCTTGATCCTAATACCCGTCCTTCTCTGTGTCCTTTCCTCAAGCACCCCCCTCTTTACACCTGCTCTCACTTTCTGTAACCCCTTGCATGCTAGTAGCACTCCCGCCAGGGTATGCTTAAAATAAACCTGAACTGATGAATCAGGTGGTATTATCTGTCACACATTAGTCAGACAAATCATGTTTCGCAAAGGACCGATGCAACTTCCCAATCGTAGGCTTTGATTTTACAGTATTCTTAGGATGAATTTCTAGGCATTTACAATAATCAGGAACATTTTGCCTTTATAGTGTGGCTTTTATAGTGTATAGGTGTATGATCTGGCTTTCGACTGGCGACCAGTCTTTCATGTCTCGCACATCCCTGTGACTATAGTTTCAGCGTCTACCTTCAGGGTTAATTTGGTCTTATTTATTTATTTTAGGGTGATTTGCTAGGATTTTACTCAGCCCATGTTTTCCTCTACTTGGAACATAATGTAATATTTTGGTCGTCCTGAATCTGTTTCTCTGATTCTTGAGGCCAGATAGAGTGTACGTTGACACTCTGCATCTGACTGTGTAGTTGATGACTTGCAGCCACTCTGATTTTGTTGTCTACTGCAACAGCAATGTATCATGAGCCTTATCTTTAAACAACGATGACATTTTGTCTTTATGAATGTATTATTCTGGCTTTTAGCTTCGAGGCGACGGAGATGTGGTTCTACAGAAGGGTGCTGAATATATTATGGACCGAGCGTGTTAGCAATGATGACGTCTTGGAGAGGATGCAGACAAGGAGTACCCTTATACTTAACATCAGGAAGAGGCAGCTGAAGTTTCTGGGACATGTAATGATAAAGGATAGCTTAGAGAATCTGATACTCACAGGTCGAATAGTGGGAAAGAGAGACAAGGGAAAGCAAAGCATGACATACCTGGCGGGCTTAAGCAAGTGGAAGACAGAACGTGGTCTGGAGGAGGAGGAGGAGGCAGAGGGACGAAACTTATTGAGAGCCTGGGATCTATTTGGATATTATAAATCCCGAAGGAGACAATAATTTTTACCACCTATAATGCCCAGAACTGCCGTTTTTCTTTTTTTCGCATGCCATCTTTCCATGTATTAGTACCACTCATGGGAACTTCTATTTTCTTCCAATGTTTATATGAAGCTATTTTTATTTCCATTTCTTTGAGGAAATTCATATATATATATATATATATATATATATATATATATTACTGACCAAGGAAGAGGTTAAACAGTCTATAGGCAATGCATAGTTACCATATACAACATCTTTCAGTGGTGATCCTTCTGTTGAACCATTCATTTCCGATTGGATACCTCCTGAATCACTTCTGAGCATGCGCTAATTTATCAAACCCTGTATATATTTTTACGAGTTAATTCTGTTTTTTTATTTTTAAATTCTTACATTTTATTCGTCTCTCACTATCAGCTTTGGGAATGCTATGTTGATTTTTTCTTCTGTTCTTATATATTTGGTGTAACACAATCTTCCTATTTTAATCCCCCACCCCTTGGCATTCTGTCGAAGTACGCTAAGCTGAGTAAATATTTATACTCATGTTTTATGTAATCTGTTGCGGTCACTGGATTAATTTCATATTGTCCGCCGGTGTCTGTGATAAGTGTTCGATCACAGGAAAAAGCCAGGATTTCAAAGACTCATTTTGAATGCAAACAGACAGATTTACATAGATTTGGCTTATACACCTCTATTTAGCCATTTGCCAGACTAAACAAGGCTTAATTATTACACATATCTCCAATGTTAAGTTTTATGTTAAAGTTCATTTAAATTATTGTTATCGAGTTTCATAAAAGTATACAATTTACTGGTTGCAGAGTATGAAAAACATGACATAACTCATCTTACATATAGTTGGCAAATGATTTTATTTATTTCAATTTAAGAGTTAATCTGTGTGATTACATACCTTTTCTGGACAACGCTTAAGGCCGCTAGATGGCCTTCAATCAGGACTATAAAAAGAAGAAATATAAACGCTATTTTCTCTTTTGCTTACTCAGGCGTGGTGTACAGTAGGTGAAGAGGTATCCAGTAGTCCCCGTTTTCTTTCCGCAGGCAAGCCGAATTCTAAATGTTTTTTTCTCTCCTGTACACACCTAAATATAGTTTTCTCTTTTTTTTTTTCTTTTGTAATCTATGTTATCTTTATATAAACATATGTATAAAAATTTTCTGTGCTGATTTATTCTGAAAGTTCTCCCCACACTAAGTAACAAATAATCTCGCTACAAACATACTGACGTGTTTACTAAAAGTTTTCTTATTTCATTAGTCTGAAGTTTGATTTTGCTTTGCTGTAAGAGAATGGGATTAACATTTTCAAGTAGTGGCAAGTGGATCTTTAACAAAGGTCATTTTTTTAATTTTTAAAATTTTCCATCAGTTGACATTTCAAAAAAGACTTTCTGATAATAAACACCTGGTTATTCATTTTTAGACTATACGCCTCCTCTTGTAGGTTGAGCACTTTGCAAGAAAGTGAATTTGTCTGTTGCTACAAATTAACGCTAAAAGTCTTTCTCTATGAATTGAGTACTCTGGTAGCCATTAATGCTTATATATCGTATATAATGCGTTAAAAATTCCCTTTCTCCGTGTGTGTCTTGTCCTTTCTTTTTTATTTCCCATACTTTGCAATGGGATTGTTTCTTATTCCGATTTAATTTTCATGTTTCGCATTCACTATTTCTTTCCTTTGTTCTCTGTCTTCTTTTCTCACTCTCATTATCCATCTGTCAGTTCTCTTTCTATTTTACCTTTTGAAATTACTAGCTGATATCTTTTTAAGTAGTTTAACCATTTTAAATATTTCCTATGCTGAGAGTTTAATCTTATACTGAACGACTTTATGTGTTTATAATTTTATTTGAATCCATCTGTCAATTAGAAAAATCTTGATTGTTTTGAAAAACGAAATTCAAATTTCGATCTTTTGCCTGAGATGGAAAATCGATTTCCGTCAAGGATGGAAATATGCATTTATTAAGAGTGTCCTCTATCATAGTCCATAATAATGCCATTTCGATAAATAGGTGACGTATGTATTTTTGTGTAAAATAGGCAACTTCAAAATATGCGAAAGAAAAATGAAATCTAAAAAAAAAAAAAATGAAATAAAAATAACCAAAACTTAAATAATGTGCGCTTTCGTCATTCATTTTTTTCATCGATCGGCAATGATCGATGAAAATTTTTCAGGTTTTCATGTTTATTAAAAAATACATATCTTGTTCCCTGATCTCGTTACAATGTGTAAGTTACTCTGCAATTATGAGATTGCCTCGTTTTGAGAATCGTTTATAAGACCGCCATATTTGAATGAGTTTGCTGTTATTACGTTAATAAAAACAATGTCATTGGATAAAACGAAAAAATCATACTTCGTAAAATTGAGGCAGCATAGCAGGTAACATTTTGCTATCATTTTGTTTTTCAAATAATTTTCAGTTTTTAGGGCGCAAATTCAATTATACTGCCTCTCAGACATATTTTTAAATGCTAACTTTACTTGTCGTCTGCTTGAGTTTCCTATCTTATATTCGTTACGAGTGTGGACCCGAATATCTGACATGAAAATGAATCCCTAGCTGTAATTATTTTAAAACAGTTGAAGTTATTATGAAAGTTATTTCCAAGAAGTAATCACTATTTAATACAACTTGAAACGTAACTTAAGAAATGCACACGCCACTCAAAAGTATCGTGAGGATTATCCTAACCCTAAAGCTGCTTATGATTAAACGAGTCGGTATGAATAAACTGGGATGACTACGGGTGACGGTTTCAAGTTTGTAATATAGTACAGCAGGAATGTTGACTGTAAGTTGTCCAATGGTTACTTATTTTCGTGGGAATATGAAATGAGAAAAAGCAGATGACACTTCAATAAGTAGGTTAATAGTTTTGTAGGAGGAACTGAGTATTTTCCAAGGAATGCTATTTCCTAACTTTAACTTTTCAAAACGTATCATTTTTTTTTTTTTTTTTTTTTTTTTTGTTACATAAAATGATAGGGAATTAATCTTAAATTGAAATATTAAAAAAAAAAACAAATTAAATCCCACACTTTTGTAGTTTACGTTGTAAAAATGTAATTTGCAAAAATGTATTTTAAAATTTAAACATAGATATTATTTCTTTTTTTTTAAATATTCGTAATTCCATAAATTAGGCTGTTACAAATATTGACTAACGTTGGTGAATTAACAAAAGACAATCACAAGTACTGTCACTATGATTAACCATACATACTTTGGTTAACTAGACAATAGTATTAATATAGACAAGTAATCTGAGGAAAAAATTATATGTAACACTTTCTGAATAAAATAAGGCACTACGAGAAAGAAATTAATCGATAGCATTTAATTAAATTAAATGGTTGTAATATTCTACACGAGCATGGAATACTGTTGCCATATTTGGTCTACTGCGCGCCCTGTTCATCGCGAGGTTCTCGAGAAAATCCAAAGTGATCGATCCTAATTTGGGGTCTCGACTCCAGTCACTTTCTCACCGACGTAATCTGGCTCCCCTCTGTCTTTTCTATAAATATTTTCATGGCATCTGTACTGACGAGATATTTTCACTGGTGCCGCGACTGCATGAATTTAAGCGTGCTACTAGTTTGGCATCTCGGACCCACTCTTTTACTGTTGAAACAGTTAAATGTAGCCGTCTCTTCTAGTCCAATAACTTATTCTCCCGCACTTCGCGACAGTGGAACTCGCTTCGTCTTACTTGGTTCCCTGATAACTATAATCTTCAAAAAAATAAATGTAATGTCAATCGACATCTGATGTCTTGATCCCCGTTCTTTTTATCCTTTCCTCACCCCCCCATACCCAGTTTCTTCCTTTACTTACAATCTCTGTAGCCCCTTGCATACTAGTGGCACTCCCCACTTGCTTAGAGTGAAACGCTTATATATATATATATATATATATATATATATATATATATATATAGGGTGTTCCAAAAATTGTCATAATTTTAAAAGCGATTATCTTAAACTACTAAGTCTAGCTCAATGAAATTGAACAGTTTAGGTGTTGAACATCATAAGTTTATTATGGGACCGATTCCATAAGTGTTTAATATACGGCACACGTCAAATCGGTAGTTATACTCTTGCCAAACCCGCTGTAGCATGTCTCCCGTAACATTATCCAGTGCGGAATTGATTTGAGTCCATCAATGCTCGCAGGAAGAGTGGGGATATAGAGCAGTCCCTTCATGTATCCCCATAAAAAGAAATCACACCGGGACAAGTCCGGTAAACGCAACGGCAATTTCATGAGAAAACTGTCTTCATTTCCACCACGCCCTGGCAGATTCTCATTGAGATAAGAACGTACTGTTCTCTTCCATTAAATATAAAATCTTGGTCTGTTTCTATACATTCTGTGAAAATTTGAGGTTATTTCAACAAGAATTGCCAAAACTGTTGGCCTGTGAAATGATATCAAATTTTGGGGGACACCTTGTATAATAAAAAAAAAATAAAAAAAAAAAAAAAATTAAAAAAAAAAATCAGACATAAAATGTCGGTGATATTTTTTTTTTTTTTTATTTTATTTTATTTTTATTTTTTTATATTATACAGCCTCTTTGAAACCTTTCCAAAATGATATGTAATGTATGTCGTCTGAAAGTAGACAGTTTCCAGATTTCAGAATTAGTTCAAATTTGTCTTAACTGCAAGTATTCAACAAGTTATGATCATTTGAGTTTAATCAGTACTCGCACATTTTCAATCATTTATTAAAATAATCAGTTTTGGATAAATTGCTTTTTTCTTTTTTGCTATGAAAGGCCGTGGATTTTTGTTGAAACTAATGTTATCAGTGCCACGTTTAACTTGAAACTCTTTCAAAAATGGCCAATATCAAATTAATTTTGGAGACCGACAGTACCAACATTAAGTCATGTTTTTGCTATATTTTGCCTATTTTTTGTATCTGACCATCCCCTCCATACCTGGGACATTTTTTTCTTTTTTAGTGTAAGTTCCCACATTTTAAATCTGTTCCAAGGAAAACATTTAAAACTTACTCAGTTCCTTTGATACGTTAAATTGGTCATTACCAGCATTTGGCACCATATTCCAGGCACCAAATATCAATTTTCGACATAATTTTCATTGTATTTCAGAAAATACTGATTTTTACCTGACTTAGGACGCTGAATCCGTTGAAAATCACCCACAAAGAAGTCGAAACGGATTAAATGCAAAATTTACTCTTCACTGCAAGCGAGGGTTTCTAGAATTAAATCCCCGTTTTTTATTGGAAATGTTAAAGTTTTGTATCAATCTTCATTTTAATTAAAATAATTAACAATTTCATAACTGAGGTAAAATAATTCCAGTGGCTCAAATACCACAAATGTCTGTTTGGCTATATTGTGTGAGTCTAACTGTGTTAAGATAAAGCGTTTACTATAATTGTCTTTGGTAGCAATGCTCGAATTAATTACAAAAAAATACTGAAAAGTAGAGTCCATTTCGATACATTCCTTTAGTAGAAATTATTCAAAATTATTAATGCACATGTCTAATACTATTTTTGGTGTTTTTTTGTTTTGTTTTGTTTTAGTTTTATTCAATTTTATTTTATTTTTTAACAATGTGTACGTCTGGTGTGTGTATTGTGAATGTTTGAAATGGGTTCTTATATTTTCAGCAAATGGGCAGTACCTCAAAACCTGATTTCTTTCTCACCCTTTCTCTTAGACGGAAAGAGTAATTATTCTCACACGTACTCGAACAATAAATGTGCCACAAGGCCGATTTTAGAGAGGGAATTTCACGGGTATAGGAGCAAGAATTCTTCTTGGCACTTCCTCTTTGATGATGACTCAGGTCGTCAGAAGTAAATTTTTTTATTTTTGTTTACATCTTAAACATACACGGACGTTGTAATAAGCAACCGGATCAGCGTGACTTTTAGCCAGTAAGATATAAAATGGGATTTGCAAATCAATTATACTAACTTGATACCTCGCATCAACGCTATTTATCGGCGTGAGAATACGAAAATATTTTTATGCCGTGATAGGTAGTTTTTCCCGACAGAATCTATTTTGTTCATTTATAAATCTAACATTCGTTCGTGCATCGAATATTGCTGTCAAATTTGACGTGGTACTTCTATATATCTAGAAATTCTTGATAAAATCCAAAGAAGGATATGCAATGTTTTGGTCCTGGCCTGTCGTCTAGGCTCCACTCGCTTTCTCACCGCCGTAACGTGACTTCCTTCTGCCTTTCCTATTAATATTTTCATGGTAATTGTTCCGATTTATTTTCCTCCGTTTCTTTCACTATCATCTTAGTTTCTGTTATAGCCTTGCTTGGGGTGAAATGATTAAAAAAAAGTATAATTCAATAATTAGGTTATATTTATTGTATGTATTGACGAAAACCTTTATCCATTACTGACCCAGATATGTCTAAAAAGACCCGTAAAACAATCTTAGGAAAAAGAAAAAAGAAATAAGGAGCCGTTCGGTCTAACTCTAATCTCGAAAAGAGCTTTAATTACTTAAAACAAATTTGATTTATGAAACCTTCGCAAATTTTCCAATTTCTAAAGACGTGTCAAATTCCCTTTATTGCCATGAACTGGGAAGTAAAATAAAATAATTTTTTTTTTTATTTCATTTTATTCATATCACATGGGCTTTATGACTTTGTTTCTGATGTTTTTATTCTTATTCTGCAAATTCTTCGACGCTCATAAAACCTACGAGAACTTAAATTCTTGTCATATAGTGCCGGGTTTACATACAGGCCAAGTGGCCTCGACCCAGGACTTCATTGTTCTGGGGGTCCTCTACTAACGTTAAAACGAATACATTGTATGGATATTAATATTGTTATAATAATAATAATAATAATGACAATTATAAATAAAATAATATTTAAACCTTGTTGAAAATAAATTAAATAAAAATAATAAAATTACTCCCAGCAACAAAAACTCTTCCTGCCGGAAATACGGACATCTTGCTTATATTGGTTCTCTTCACCCAAGAACTGTCGGGATGACCACGCGTGTGTAACTTCCCCCAGTGATAGGACGTGTGATATTACGGAGTAACTTCTCCCTTTTATAACATGAACATTATGGCAATTGTAATGTAAAATACACACACAAATACATAAATACAATTGTATGAAATTCCCATACAATTTGTCATGTCTTCTCTGTATTGTGTACATTTATTTTTTATTTTTATCTTCGTAAAAACAAGGCTAAAATTCTACTACCACTATTCCTATGGTGTGAGTGAATACCCCACAACATACATAAATGAATGGCAAGCATCAAATCGCATGTGTGTATAAAATAGTGACAAGTGTTTTTGATATTTAACATTCCATTCTTACGTAAATCATTTTAGGATGTAAAAAGTAAAACATTGCATTTAATTAGGTGCGATCAAAATTGGGCATACATGAAAAGATGCCCGAAAAAATTTCTTTCTTTTATGGGAAAGACAGAAGGATGTTTATATGTAAACGTTATTTTTTAATCCTTGTTAAAACATTCGGAATTTTGGTTGATTCGGATGTTTTTTTTTCTGGCGTGTCTGTGGCGCCATACATTTGTAGGGAAAATTTGTGTCTTTTTGCCGTGTAAAAAAACATCGATTTGTAAATTCTTGCAAAAATCAGATAATTGTCGGATTTTAGTAATACTTTCAGGAATTATTCGTAAATAAATGACATTTTTGAAACATTTTTTATTTTAAGAAAATCTTGGTAAAAATATTTTTGGCATCTTTTTCACCCACTTAATTGTATGAAATTTCGAGAAATACTTTTCTGTAGCGCTTAATGTTTGTTAGTTATAAGGACAAGTCTTCGGAGGTTTTAAATCATAGATTTTTTTGGCCAAATAAGATCTCCAATTAGAGAAAATCTGTTCAGAATCGTAAAATAAAAAATGAAATTAAACTAAGACATTATTTAATTAGAATGTCTTTTAATTGCTTTTATGAATAAAATATCTGATGGACACTATTGTCTTACGAAAAAAATTCGAATGAATGTATTGTTACAAGAATTGTTTTAATTTTCTTTTAAAATTTTAATTAGAATAATTTATAATCTTTTAAAATTTGCAGCGGTCAATTGCTATTTTTATTAAATGAAGACTGTATTTATTAGTCATATATTGGAAAGCTTACTTCCAATTCAGTAACCCCCAGTATTTCAAAAAAAAAAAAAAAATTTGAATTTATGCATAAACGTACTGATTTTTGTAAATACGGACGTCCATATACATTATCAGAAAATAAGAGCAGTAACTGTAGTAAATTTAAAATTTATTGATAATTTCCAAACAAGCATCTTCTTCAACAAGCATCTAGTAAGACTATAAAGCCAAAGTAGCGGAAATTAAATAAAATATTAGAATGGTTAAAATATTTTAAATTTTTAACATGACTGGGTAGTTAATAAATACAGAAAAAACCCTTTACGTTGTATTCATTGTGTAATTTTATTACCGATATCTCCCCTTACATCTCCCTTAATTTTATTACAGATATCTCACAAATATCAAGCTGTCGATAAATATATGAAAACTTCATAAAAGCAACCACCTCTGTGTTAAATGCTTTTCTGCAATATTTTAAACTATTATAAAAGCAATATTTGTTTCAATTCAGATTAATTAAACTTTAAATCAGCTATTTTTCTCAAATAAGTACATTTTATTTTTGAAAGATTTTGTAATAAAGAGAATTATGTTGTGTTGACAGATTTGTCAATATGGATGATTTCATTGATTTTATTGATAATCAGAAAAAAATAATTCCAATCAACTTAACTTCGGTTAGAAATACAGTAACGTATTTTGCTTATTAGAAATATTAAATTTAATCTATTAACTTGGAATTAAAACTAAAATAAAAGCTTCAAGAAATATTTTTCATTTTTAAAATGCATTTTAAGCCTTGGGTATCTCGTTTTTTTTTTCTTTTTATTTTGAGATACCTACATTTAATATATACTTAGCATAGAAAATGATAAACTCAGAGTTTTCAGTAAAGAAAACACGAAGGGAAATCTCAAGACTGCGTTTTGGTGAATTCATTGTTAAAATAGAGAGCCATGAAATATGACTATTTTGTCAAATTATTATAATTGTTATTAAATACATTTATTTGGGTGTCACATTTGAGAAGTCAACATTAATGCTGTAATTTCAGCATCGTTCTATTTGTCGTCCTAGATTCATGCACTTTTAACTTTCATTACGTTTCGTCACTCTAACACGGCCCCATTTTCAATCTTAAAGGGTAATTAATCGGCAAAATGTTGAATTTTTCTTTAACTTTTGTGACATATTTAACAGAATTGCATATTTTTTACGCACTCTTCATTTTTAAAAATCAGGATTTATGGATTGATTTTACATTTATGCTTAGTCTTTTTCCCCCCTTATAGAATTTTAAACTTGTATTTGGATGTATTTTAGGTGTCTGCGTGTTTATATATAAAAGAAGCATACGAAAAATTGGATTTTTACTACGAACCGTTTATTTTTCCTTTTTACATAAACTATAATGAAAAAAAATTCTCAATGTCTCTTGGATGTGTTCGTTTTCGTTTTGGTCCAGGAGTTAGGGTATAAGCATCGTTATAATGGCCGCACTCAGCCATTTGCAGAGTTGGAACGACTAAAGAAAAGTTAGTACTTCATCGTTGGAGTGTTTAAGCATGTATATGGTATGTCCGTTTTATTTTTCTTGATCCGGAAGTTAGGAAAAGTAAGAATAAACATCGTTATAATGGTCGCACTCAAGTCAGTTTTGCGCAGAGTTGGAACGACCAAAGAAAAGTTTATCATTTTATCATTGGAGGTTTAATTATGGTTATAATGTTCGAACTAAAGTCAGACCTGTGCTGAATTGGAACAACCGAAGAAAATGTTTATTTACTTCATAGGTAGAGATTTTGGGAGACACTGGTGAACACCATATGTTGGAAAGTGGAAAAAGTTCAGTCGTCAGTGGACTAGGGAAACCAACGTTTCCCAGCCGGAATGTAATTACCATATAGTGTTACATCTTGGAGCAAGAGGGAGAAAGTGCGGAAGGAAAATGTTTATATTTTTAGAGACATCTTCTAGGTAATAATTTGTCAAACACTGATTTAAAATTCCTGACGAACATTACTTCCGCTGGTAACATCCTCGATGAAGTATTAGTCTGAGGTCAACCTCAATAATTCTTAAAAAATGTTAGACCATTACTTCTGTTTCATCCCCGTTTGATTTCTTTAACGCTCTTTTAACGTAACAAAACGTTCCGCCTGACCATTTGATCTAGGGTGGCATGGCGACAATTTTATGTTTAACTGCATAGTATTTTTTTTTCTCTTAAATGGAAGTCACTCGAAGTAACTTGCGGGCCGTTATCAGACACTACAGTATCTGGAACTCCAAATCTCAAAAACAGTTCATAAAGAACATTTACAGTTCCAATGGAATTAGGTCTTCTATACTTAAATATTTTCCAGCCATTTTGAAAAATTTTCGACGACATTTAAGTAATAGGTGACATTCAAAGGTCCCGCGTAATCAACATGCAACCTAGACTAATGTTTATCAGTATTAGGTCAGGGTTGATAATTTACAGGTGGTAATTTTGCCGCTAGAAACCTCTGCATGACTACCAAATTTTAAATATCCTGGTCCATTTTAGGCCAATATATATAACTTCTCATGAAGGATTTCATTCTTGACATCCCAGAGAATGTTCATCATGAAACTACATTAAAATTTCTTTTTGCAAAGAAGCAGGAATTACTACTCTTCCAACGTACATATGTACTGCATCACAGATGTAAAAAAAAAAAAAAACAAACTTATTTTCAGTAACACCTAGTTTTATTACTTATTTATTTCCATCTCACCTTTACATTATTCATCATTTTCGGAATTTAGTCATTCTTCTTGCATTGTATTTTAATTTTGTCCAAAGTCATGAGTAGTCTCCTTATTGTACTGCACAAAACACTATCTCATATTAAGAAATTAAAGTAATCACCGTCTACTCAAAAGGTTCCATAATTTTTGGGGGAAATAATCTGGAAAAACCATGTACATGTTCCAATTTCTTTGATGGTAAATACTCCATCTCATAATCATAGTTTAATGAAGTTGTTCCCAAGTTGAAACTCGTTGGCAGTATGTGTTGGAATATCATTTTTAGAACCAAAAAAGTAAATTGTAATTGGCAGTGATCTGTTACATATGATTTTGTGATTTTTTTTTTTTTTTTTTTACTGCAAAAATAATAGCTAGCACTTCTTTTTCGATTGGACTATGCTTTATTTCAGTCGCTATTAGCGTACTAGATGCATGGGCAACTGCTTTTATTTTACAATCTTTGAATTTATGACAAATAACTGCTCCAGTGCCATAATCGCTAGCATTTGATACTACAAATATTTCTAAATCAGAATTGAAATGTGTTAACGATAATTCAGATGTTAGCATGTGTTTTGTGTCGTCAAAAGATTTTTGACATTCGTCGGACCAACTCGACGACGCACCTTTTTCAATAATTTATTTAAAGGCGCTCTAATTTTATGCATATTTGGTACATAAAAATTGTAATAGCTTGCGAACCATAGAAATGATTGTAAATGCAATGCTTACTGGGGCAGGCATATTATTGATAATAATTCTCCTTGATGGCCATGGTTTACGCCCATTTGCATCAATTACACTGGTCAACAAAAAAAAAATAAATGGTGTCGAGAAACATCTTTTGTAGTTAATTTGTGGACATTAAATCTGAAAATGAACTTACTTTTTCTTGGTTAGCTACTATTTTTGATGTACAGAAATGTCACATCCTTGGGGGGGAAGCAATTTTTCATTTGTTTTCTGTATATATGATATTGACCGATGGCAATATTTCTCAAAATAAAATCTTAAAATTCGTATTAAAACCAACAAATATTGGTCTGTTTATTGAGAAATACTATTTATGCAACGACCAGACCCTAAGTCTTTAAAAATAACACGTTTGAATATCCCAAGACCAAGTATTTTCTTCAAATCATTTAATAAACTAACAGTAAAAATAAAACCTTCGTGAACATAAGAACTATGGTAAAAAATATTTCTCTTTCTTGATTGGCAACTTCATTGTTAAGTCCTTTTAATACTCCAGTAGTACCATGTACAATGGAATATCTGCGTTCAATTGGGATGTCTTTAGTTAGTTAGTTTCTTTCCAACTGTGAGAACAAAATACTCTGTTCTTGGTTTCCTTCCGTAGTGAAGGGATAAATGTGAGGGGGTAAAACTATGAATATCAATCAGAAGATTTTAGGGTCTCATTTTCTTGATGTTACCTTAATTATCAGGCTTACTAAAGTGCATTATAAAGTTTATCTGTTAATTTGAATTTTGGTCATAAAATCGAAAAATTCGGTACTTCTATTTAAAAATTTTTGACCCCCAAAACACTTTCTAATAAAAATAGTTTATTTCAGGCGACTGACAGAAATTGCTCGGTCTACCTGAAAATTGATGGTTTCTTACGACATTGATTAAATAAGTTTTATGATCAGCCAAGATCGTAAATTGATCTTTTTTTCGAAAAATAAGCAACTTCAGTACAAACAAAAATGGTAGCTAACCATGAAAAAGTAAGGCTATTTTCGGAATTGGCACCTTCAAATTAGCTAAAAAAAAAGTGTTGACCAGTGTTATTTGTCTCAAGTATTTTATATTTCTCCTGAAAAATTAGCATTTCTGCTGGCTGAATTTGAGCCCGTACTCTTCCCTTCTCTAGAATGCCCGTATGTGTTCCGAAAATTATCGTCTAGTTTCGCTTTTTACGAGTACGCAGTCCAAATATGTAACGGCAGAATCTAAGTCAGCTTTCATCGCATCCGTTATTTGCTGGAAAATGATAGTTGTCATTTTGACTCCGAACAGTAACCTATTAAAACTGTATAGACCCTTCTGCGTGTTAATTGTTAACAATCTTTTAAATTTTTCATCCACTTCAATTCGTAAGTATGTGTCTGACAGGTCAATATTAAAAAAAAAAAAAAAGAAACTTCCACCATTTAATTTGGAAAATATTTCTTCTGGGGAAGGTAACTGATATGCGTGAGGTAGTAGACACCAATTTAACCCTGTAGAGAAATCACCACTTAAACGAATATTATTTTATTTCTTTTTTTATATACACTAATGGAGCTGCCCATTCAAAATAATCTATGGGTGAAGTAACTCTTGCAGTTTTTAATCTGTCAAATTCTTTGTTAATATGTTCCACAGCTGTAAAAGGCACACAATCTTTAGGTTTAAAAACAGGAACTACATTTTCCTTTAATTGAAAAATTGCCTTCACTTTAGTACATTCTCCAAGGCCTTCGGAGAACACTGTAGGAAAATTAATTTTTTATTCCTTTAAAGAACTTTGGGTTGGTCTTCTTGATTTAGAGTACGAGTCATTTTTTTAAGAGAACGAATTTACGGGCTGACTTCACAAATGGAACAGTTCTGTCCGATCAGCGCCCAATAAGTTCAACGTATTTAAACGTATTTAAATTTTTACCGGCACACGTAACATTACATGCAATTTCGTCTCAAAAACAAGTATTTTCCCGAGACGCCACGTGCAACGTTTTTGACTTTCGTTAATGTAATGTTCACCAATATTTTTTCATTAATTATAATGTCGCTGTCTGTGCCCAAATTGAAGTTTTACTTAAACATTATTTTATCTTAACGTTCACAAATTCATTTTTCTGAGCCCCATTCTTTTACTGTATTAAAATATCTTATATTTTTTTTTCTTTCCTTTGATTTGCAATAACTTTATCTATGATCCAGTTTTCCACATTGGAAACAATTTCTTTTGAATGGACAATCCACCTTAAAATGAAAACCTCCGCAACCGTTACACAAATTCGTTAGTCATATTTTCCTTATTTTTTCCGTTTGGCTGCACTGTATACACTTGTACAATATCCATGCTTCAATTTTTGCAGAATCATGTCTTAAATTCAGGATTCTTTGAGATTCTTTAGCCACCTTTCTGTAAGGTTAACTTTGGATCCTGCTCAAGTTTTAAATGAGCGAAGGAATTTCTGCGTTTTTACTCGAAAGTAGCTTCTTGCACAAAAAATAAACTTTTAAGCATATCTGGAGATAGTTCGTTCAGTTTAATTATTTCGCATTCGCGTTTGACAATACCAGCATAAACAACAAAATCATCTTTTTTGTAAGATTTAAACATTGTCAACGTGTATGAAATGGCGAGATTCTTTCACGGAAAATTTTAGATAAAATTAAGTTTCATCAAACATTCCTTTTTCATGCAAAATATAATCACAATTTCGTGATCTGATAAACACAATTTCATTAAAAGTAAACGTACCTTTTCTTTTGCCTGGGCATCACTGGCAATAGTTTTCGAAAAAATTTTTCATATCTTCTGCAATACAACAAAAACGTAAACTCTTCTTCAGGGATATATAAAAAATTCAGTAGAGTTTACGACCGCATCAGATGTAAATGAAACTGTAGTACTAGTTTCATTTGATTTCTGCAAATGTAGGTACCTCCACGAGATCGTTAAAAAAGAGCATGGCATGACGCCAAACTTGACGAAAACAAAATTTTATCGTCTAAATGTTTATCTTATTATTAAGAGGAAAGATAAAATTTATTTTAGTTATTTTGTAAAATTTGTCCTTTTTAGAACCTACCGAATTTTGATTTAAAAATCCTTGTTTCTCTTCGTATCACCGGAACTAGGAAAATAACATATACAATTTTTAGCACGTTTCTTTTTTATGGGATTAATTAGGAAAATCTTGCAAAAATAAAAATTGTCTGATGTTAGTGAAACTTTCAGAAACTATTCACAGATGATCGAAATTATTATAAATATTCATTACCCCCCCCCCCCAACTAATTTTATGAAAACTCTAGAAATTCGATCGAGTCCACTTTAGTAATTAGAATAGTTAAAGGTACAGGCTTTGAGGAATGTAAATCATTTTTTTTTTTTTTTTTTTTTAATTGTCCCCCCCACCTGAAAATCAGCTCTGAATTGTAACATACAAAACTCAATAAATCAAAGATATTATTTAATTTCAAATGCTTTTATTTGCTTTTAGCTTTTTTATGAATATGGACAATGTTTTCAGAAAGTAAAATTTTTTTCGACGAAAAATGAATTTTTAATACAATTATTTGTTATTTTTTTAATTATAATAATTTTTACATTTAAGTTGTTAAAATATAAAATTAGCTAAAAGCCGCATTCACTTTTGTAAGTGTCCTTATGAGATAGATCTTTTTTAGCGCGTTGTAAATTGTATCGTTTTGATTAATTAGAAGACCCGCAGTAATTAAGAAATGTAATTTTATGTTTATAATCGGGCTGTAATTATAAAGTACGGAAGACCAACCAGAATACAATCAAGTTGCGTTATTTGAGTTAAGAATTGTTCTCCGCTGTTAAGGCCTTTACTTTTGTGAAACACGTGTGGAGAAGTTAATTTGACTTTTTAATTTCAACTGAGAAGGGTACCTACAAGTATCAGTATCATCGTATGAAATTTATATGATCTTATTTTTATATTAATCTAAGTTATGGCATTTTTTCATAAATGAAATATCAAAATTCATAATAAAATAAATGGAAATACAAATAACACAGTAAAATTTAATAAATGCACATAAAATTATAGTACTTTATGTACACTTCTGATAAAATTTCATAAAGATACCTATAAATTAATTAGATACCTTTCTTAAGAAATTTAATGTCACTCTTAGCAGTCTTATTTTAATTTCTTTATATTTTCCATAAAGCATCGTAAACGTAAAGGTGAAAGCTAAGTACAAGAAAAAATTAGAGCACTGAAAATTTTCCTTAAAAAGAGCGAGTTAAATAATTCGGCCACTTAAGTGTAAATAATTTCACTTTTCTCCTTCCGTAGAAAAAATTATCCTCATGTAATCCGTCAATATGTCATTCATCACCTGTCAAGTGATGCGAAAGTTTATGACCTGCTTTGTTTTATTTTCAAATTGCATCTTTTCGGCGCAGAAGCTAAGCTAAGTTAAGCTTGGTTCAAAATATTTTAAATAAACATAATTTCTGATTTTCTTAAAACAAGTTTTGAAAAAATAATTGATTTTTCAAAGTGAGATTTTCATTTTTTTATAAAATGGAAAAAATGGTTGCCATGATCGATTATCTGTCAATTTTGCTGACACAAAAAAAAAAAGATTTTTAACGAAAATTTTGGACGTGCTAGGAACGATTAAAAAAAATACTTT